>CM038679.1:322938088-323538088 GCA_021605205.1 Aegilops longissima | reverse complement strand
CTCATATGCTTGGGTTCTCCATTCATCAAGTGAGCTAATATCAAACAACCTCTTCTCACCGGCAAGTTTGAAGTCATAATTGAGCTCTTTAACAACCCAATATGCTTTATGTTCAAGTTCAAGAGGTAAATGACATGCTTTTCCATAAAACATCTTATATGGAGACATGCCCATAGGATTTTTGTATGCGGTTCTATAGGCCCATAATGCATCATCAATTTTTTTGGACCAATTCTTTCTAGATCTATTCACAGTCTTTTGCAAAATTAATTAGAGCTCTCTATTGCTCAACTCTACTTGACCACTATACCGCGGGTGATAAGGAGATGCGATTCTATGATTGACATCATACATAGCAAGCATCTTACGGAAAGCACCATGAATAAAGTGTGAACCACCATCAGTCATAAGATATCTAGGGACTCCAAACCTCGGAAAAATAACTTCTTTAAGCATTTTAATAGAAGTGTTATGATCTACACTACTAGTTGGAATAGCTTCTACCCACTTAGTAACATAATCAACAGCAACTAAAATATATGTATAACCATTGGAGGCAGGAAAAGGTCCCATATAATCAAAGCCCCAAACATCGAACGGTTCAATAACAAGAGAATAATTCATAGGCATTTATTGGCGTCTACTAATGTTACCTATTCTCTGACATTCAGCACAAGATAAGACAAACTTACGAGCATCTTTGACGAGAGTAGGCCAATAAAAACCAGATGGTAGTACCTTGTGTGCAGTTCTATCTCCAGCGTGGTGTCCTCCATAGGATTCAGAGTGACACTTGCGTAGGATTTGTTCCTGTTCATGCTCAGGCACAAAACGTCTAATAATACCATCTACTCCTTCTTTATAAAGGTGTGGATCATCCCAGAAGTAATGTCTTAAATCATAAAAGAACTTTTTCTTTTGCTGGTATGTGAAACTAGGCGGTATATATTTAGCAACAATGTAATTAGCATAATCAGCATACCAAGGAGCAGTACGAGAAGCATTGAGAACCGCTAATTGTTCATCAGGAAAACTATCATTAATAGGCAGTGTGTCACAGCCCCAGATCAACCCTAGAGCTTGTTTGTAGCTAGTAGCATTGCATCCATGCATCATGTTTAACTCCCATGAAATTTGAAATGGGGATGATCAAGCCCTAGCACTAAAACAATTCAAATAGGTTCAACTTCAAAAATATCTTCAAGAACCCAAAGTGGTTTGCAAAAATGTTCATGATTAATGGAAAAAGGTGAAAACCATATCCAGAGATGATGGATATTTTTTCCAAGGCATTTTTGGATTTTTGAATAAACCATATTGTATTTGAATTGGTACATTTAAATACTATTAATATTTTTAAATGCTCCAACAATTCTGAAAATAATTAAGGGCCTCTGTAATAATTCAGTTAATGCCCACAAATTATTTTCAGGATTTATTTAAATGGTCTAGTATTTTACTAAACCAAAACAAAACAGAACAAAATAGAAAATGAAACTTAAATAAAGAGAGAGGAAGAATTACAGCTTACCTGTCATGGCCCAGTTAGCCAGCCCACCGGCGGCCAAGATCAGATCGCCCATGGCTGGCCACCTGCTTCCTCTCGCCAGCAGGCAGAGAGGTGAGCGCCGGGCGTGCCCGAGCTCGCCACGCCTCCTCCTCGCCGCGCCTGCCTCACCGAGGAGCCTCGCAGCCCCTCCTCGGCGCGCTGGACCCCCCGCCCCTCTCCTCTCTCCTCGACCTTTCTCCTCCTCTCGCTCTCTCTCCGAACGACGCGACCGAAGCGGAGCTCGCCGCCGCCGCGCCATCACCGCGCCACAGGGCCTCCTCGCTCCCCAACTAGCCCACCAGCTCCGCCACTCCATCCTCGCCCTCCCGCCATCACACGCGACCGAGAAGCCCCGAGGCGCCGCCCGCCGTTTTTCCCTCGACCCGCTGTCGCGTCCGACGACCTGCGGCTCCGGCCGTCCCGACCTCGCCGAAGCGCCCATCGCCGCCAGCGGTGAGCTCCTCGCGCCTCGCCCCTCTCCCGCCGACGCGCCCGTTCTCTAGCCCGATCCCCAACTTTGACCAAACACCTCGCCGGCCATGGCGTAGCTGTACACAATCACAGATACTCGCCTCCCGAGCTCACCACCGCCCTCACCGCACTCACCGGGCGCAAACGCCACTCCAAGCGCCAGCCGTGCTCCCTAGCACTGTGTTCGACCTCGGCCGAACTCCGGCGGCAGATAGGTCGCCGCCAGGCCGATTCCGACCGCCCGAGCTCAACCCACTTCACCAAGAGCCTCACTCATCCTCAGCCTCAGAGGTACCCTCCCGACCCTTCCGTGGCGGAACAGCGAAATGCACTTGCGCCGCCGCGTCGGGCTCGCCGGCGGCTAAACGCCGGCGCCCGCTGACCCACTGCCCGGTTTGACCTCCCCCTCTCCCTCACTGACATGCGGGCCCCGCCCGGCTAACTAATCTAGTTTAGGTTTAAACTAATTTAACTTAACCTGGGTTAGTGCTAATTGACTAGGTTAGTTTAGTTAGTCACTGACGTGTGGCCCCCACACGTCAGGTTTGACCCAGCCAGCCGCAGTTGACCTGTCGACGCCATGCTTGCAAGAAGGTCGACGCAATATTATATTTTCTGGATTTAATTAATTCAGGAAATTCCGAAAATACCCAAACTTCTAAAAATCATATAAATTCAACCGTAACTCGGATGGAAATAATTTATATATGAAAATGATCAGAAAAATATGAAGAATCTGTTTATGCCATGATCATGCATGTTTGAACAAGTGAACGTCACTGAATAGGATGAATCATGATTAGGGTAACTTATGAAATAGCATTTGAGTTGGAGTCCAAGCTTGTTTGAATTCCACTTCAACTAACTTGGATTATTATTGCATTAGGTGAATTCAGTACCTTAATATGACATGTCATTCATGTGAATGTGCATTGCATTGATTGTGTTCTCTCTTGTTTGCCGGTAATTGTCCCCTCCCGGTAGACGAGGTACCGACGATGAGTTCGATAACACCGATGAAGAACTATATTATCTTCAGAAGTGCCAGGCAAGCAAAACCCCCTTGTTCATTCCGATACAATCCCACTCTCTCGCTCCTGCTCTATTTTACTGCATTAGGACAACAACGACTCATGTGTTACTTGCTGCGGTAGCTGAACCCCTTGATCCTTTGCATGACCTGTCATTCCACAGTAATTAGATGAAACCCACTAGCATGAGTAGGAGTTGTTTGAGCCATGTTGTGCCTACTCATTCATGCTTGTTTGTCATGCCTGCTACTGCTTAGAGTTGAGTCAGGTCTGATTCATCGGGAATGAATTGGAAAGTGGTGAACATGTCCTACCGTGTGTGAACTAAGTGTGTGAACACGATTTGGTAAAGGTAGCGGTGAGAGGCCATGTAGGAGTACATGGTGGGTTGTCTCATTGCAGCCGTCCTCAGGAACTGAGTTCTGTGTTTGTGATCCATGAACAGTTACTACCACACATTGGGTTCCGGTAACTCGACCCTCTCGACTTATTAATCAACTTGATCTCTGTCCGGGAGTTGCAACTAGTTTCGGTGTTGGTAGGTAGTGTTAGTAGTCTACCAAGTGGCACCCGTGCAGTGGGCTTGGGACAGACTAGGCACAAAGATGTACGGTGTACCAAGTGGCACCGGTTGGTGGGCTTGGGAACCCTGCTCACATCGTTTGGGGCCGTGGCGCTACACCCCGCCGGATCTCCTTGCGGATGGAACCCGAATAGGCGATAAACCGGACGAGAGACTTGTGTGGTTAGTCGGTCGTGGCCGACTCCCTCGCCCGCTTCCGCTTGAAGGTTGCCGAGGTACATGACGTGTCTGGGCGATAAGTGGCGAGAGCGTGTGTGAAGAAGTACACCCTGCAGGGTTATCATTATCTATTCAATAGCCGGATTCCTCGGATATGGAAACTTGGACCCCTTGCATAGTTCATAGACCAGTGAAAGTGGATACTCTAAAATACGCAAGATAAGCGTGAGTGCTATGGATGGCGTTTCTCGTAGGTAGACGGGAGCGGATCCATAGTGGTGTATCTGATATGGTGAATATGTGGACTCGTGCGCCACCTCAAAAGAGTTACTTGCAATCGTAGTTCAGGATAGCCACCGAGTCAAAGTTGGCTTGCTGCGGTCAAACTCCACCACCCCTTTTGATAATGATGCATATGTAGTTAGATCTGATGTAAGTCTTGCTGAGTACAATTGTACTCACGCTTGCTTATTTATGTTTTGCGAGAGACGCCGGTCTCGCTAGTAGTTCCACGTGGACTTGACGCTTAGCTTGTTACCTCAGCTACGATCTTGTGCCTTGGGCAGATCTCGGTAGATAGTCGCTTCTCAGCCTTTTCAGTTATAGTTGTGCGTACTCGCACATGTTTAGCTTCCGCTTGTGCTTTGACTTGTATGTTCGAGTGTTGGGTCATGAGACCCATGTTTGTAATATCTCGCTCTTGAGCCTAATGAATAATATATTGTGTCGAGAGTTATGTTGTGATGCCATGTTGTATCTACGCATATTGAGCATAATGTGTGTATGTTTGAAATGCTTGGTATGTGTGGATCCGACAAACTAGTTGTTCATCCTTGGCAGCCTCTCATATGGGGAAATGTAGTCTCGTGATTCTCGAGCGATCGTAGTCCGCTACAGCCCGGTTCACCGAGTCCTGCTAGCCCAAAGACTACCGCTTGGACACTTGACTGGCGGCATGTGTTTCACTTCGTTCCTATGTCTGTCCCTTCGGGGAAATGTCACGCGGTGTTATTCGGAGTCCTGCCTAGCCTGCTACAGCCCGGGATACCGGAGTCCTGTTAGCCCAGTGCTACAGCCCGAATATATACGTTGATGACCGACATGCTCGATGTGATTCATGTATGCCTGTCCCCATAGGTTAGCGCCGCTTTGGGTTCACGACTAGCCATGTCGGCCCGGGTTCTTTGTCATATGGATGCTAGCGACACTATCGTATACGTGAGCCAAAAGACGCAAACGGTCCCGGCCATGCTAAGGCGACACCTGGGAATACCGTCGTGAGGCCGCAAAGTGATATGATGTGTTACATGCTAGATCGATGTGACTTAGGATCGGGTCCTGACAGCGTTGGTATCGAGCTTTGACTGCTCAGAGGATTACCAAGCCAAACTGGTCGAAGTTGTGTCTAGAAATGCCTTAGTTATGTAAGGGAATTGATTGTGGAAGGGAACGTAAGGCTCTTTTTACTCCTTATACCTCATGGCCTTCTGATCTCAGTCATCCTCTTCTCTTCTACGGGGTTTAAGAACTAGGCTTCTCATCTATCTATTAGGATGACGTGTTACTAATCCATAGACTTATAAGATTGTTGGTTTTAATCCCCAGTTCGGTTCCTACTATTTCTGTATGATAACTGTTGATCTCAGAATCCTGTTATGATGTTGTTGAGTGGTTATGCCACCATTTTTGCATGATGTCTCAAATCTTTTTGAGCATTTACAGCCGTTATGCTGTCCGAGTTATCCCAGGTCTCTAAATAGTCTGATGCATTTGCAAATCCCTTCCTCCCGTTCCTGATGTCCTTTTGGGCCAGATTAAGCACACTAACCAGTCAGTCGAGGTACTCCATTGCCTCGACATATATGTTGGAACTATTATTATGACCCTAGGTGTTTAGGAGGTCACCTAGCAATTTAGCAATGCTTTTGTATCCCTAGTGTGATGATTCCGGCCATCATTTTCGAAAGCATCCCGTGATGCCATTTAGTAGTAAGCATTCTACTCCTGGGTTGCTGAACCCGAGATTCATCCTACTTCATGTTGTTAGTATTTGCTAGTGCCTTAGGATATTAGTGACCTTGCGATAGTCCTCAAGGTCCGTGGTATTTCCTTCTTCCAAATACTACGAACCGCTTATGGCAGAAGTTCTTTTGAGCCAAAAGATCACAATAAGAGTGCTCTTGAGGAGTTCTCCATTCATAATTGTGAATCTGCCAATTCTACCTTTCTGCATGGGTTATCCGGAAGAAATGTTGAGCTTGCTCGACATACTAATCTGTGCATCCACAACTCAGAAAATTATATGTTCCTCTGAGTTGCTCTCTTAGATGCCTTCTGACCTTCATCTATCAATTGATAGCCAAGGGTATGTGTGCATTTGTGTTCATCGATGCATTTTATCCTTGTGGTCCGTCAAGCCATTCTATTCCGGAATGACTAGGAGAAACAAACTCCAAAGACTTCATCCATTTCTAGGATTGGGTCAAAGTAGTTGTATCCCGCAGATCAAAATGCCAATCCAGCTTTTGATTCTGTTCTACCCTGAAGTATTGCCATCGTATGTCAAGAATGTCATGGGAATTGCACAACCTCTTAGGAATTCTTGATGCAGTGATACTTCTCATCATCATTGTTCTTTTCTCGGTTCCGTGTTGATGCAACCGGAAAGCCGACAAGTGAATTGTGATGTGTGAAATCAATACCCCGAGAAACTTGTTGCCTGGTAGTGAATGGACAATATTCTCATTCTTAGCGTGTTGGTTATTAAACCATCATCCTAAGATTGATCGTGCTACCTAGTCCTTACTTCTGGTGCACACTTCAATTGATGAGTTAGGATTGTGTCAAGTCCTCACTCATTTGATCATATCGTCTTGCCCTGAAAAGCAAGATTGCTCTTGAGCTTAGTAGCATACCGGTGGTTCATGACTTTCCAAATATCTTCTTGGAAGTGTTATCAGGTTGTCATCTGACCGCTATGTTGAGTTCGTGATCATATTGGTTTCTTCTGAACCACCCTTTCTCCAAGAATCTGTGTTGGATATCCCTAAGCTAGTTGGTTAAGCTAGACAACAACTTGGAGAGTTGGAAGATAAAAGCTTGCCTAACCTAGTTCGTTCCGAAGGGATATTTTTGTGTAGTGTGTATTGAAGAAAGATGATATATCATCGATTGGTCCCTGTGATCAGTTGCTGGATCTATTGTCCTATCAACCCTTTGACTTGAGTGTGGGCAATCGTCAAGTCAAATCAGAACCAACGATATGCGTGATGTTGTCTTACTCGTGGTTGATCCCGCGAGCATACACCATTACATCTTATGGTCTGACCAATGCTATCACGTGTTCACATGATGGTGGAAGTCCAAAGATATGGAAATTCGATGAGTTGTCATTGAGCCCATCAAGAGCATTTTGTCTCCCCATGAGTCATGTTGAGCATCAACGTAGTATTGGAAACTTGTGTAAGCATTTCTTCGTGTCTCGTTCATGAAGCATATGTTTGGATGAAAGTAGTGACTTCCTCTAGTTCATGTGCATCTGATGTAAGTTGCCGCCATGAACTTGAGAAAGGTTTGTTTTGCCTCCTATGGAATCATCCCAAGTCTGTCATGCATGTGCGAAGTATTCTATGGTTTGATAGATTGATCATCTTCATTTCATATGAATTCCATAGCACACCAAGCCACTGATTGATTTGTTCAAGGAAAGGAAGTTCCTTCTTAAGAGCATGCCTTATGCAAGGACTTCAATATCCTCGATCATGGTTCCCCACCTGAACTCGGTAGTGTTTTATTATAAGACTACCATGTGGTCATACTTGTCTGGGACAATGTGTTCACAGGTTTGTAGCAGAACCAGCTCATGTTTTGGAGCTTGCTATCGTAGTTCATATCCCGAGAATCTCGCAACGCCATCTCGTCGAATTGTGTTGCAACCCTTCCTTTCGGACATGATGAGTCTGAAATATCCTAACACCAACCAGATCTGAATCTCAGGCAGATATGATGGTTGGAACAGTCCAACAGTTGCATTTCGTTCCCAGCTTGCACCGTCCTTGTGCTATCTCGCTATACACTGTCTTCCTAGCAATTCTTGTCCAGGTTTATCTTCAAAAGTGGACTTACCATGGGTCCCCTCCACCTCCGATGATAAGCAAAAATCATCCATTGCGTTGTCTTCAACAAGGTAGTCCACATCATCCATTCTAGTCCGGTGTACCATTCCTTTGCACCCCACCAAATGATCGCTAGAATTGCCTTAGGTTGGTATGGAGAGTCTCAATGATCTCTAATTCAAAAGTAATTCTTTTTGCCACTTAAGGAATAGTTCTTTCGCCACCTTTCTCGAGGTGCCCGTTGTTGGATCATGGTAAATGTTTCTCACCACCTTGACACCATCCACCATCTCCCTAAGCGTGGAATTGTTGCCCCAATCAAACCCCGTCGTTTGTTCTTCCATCCCTCTCGGTGTATTTTGTGTCTCAACTCGAGATGTGTCACCGTCTCAGTCCGTGAGTTGATCATGTTTACTTGATCTTCGTGAAGATCGAATCATGTAAGGTTTTCCCTTCTTTCTGTTGCCGTGTCAAGTAAAGATCTCAAAAGCAAAGACGTCAAGACCAAGATGATGGAGTAAATCAACATCTTCGAGAAGACAAATGGATCATGAAGTTTGTGTTAGTTTGTGACCCCCCCTTTTCCTCTTGCCTCACGTCTTGAATCTCGGGGCGAGATTCTTGTTTAGTGGGGGTGAGTTGTCACAGCCCCAGATCAACCCTAGAGCTTGTTTGTAGCTAGTAGCATTGCATCCATGCATCATGTTTAACTCCCATGAAATTTGAAATGGGGATGATCAAGCCCTAGCACTAAAACAATTCAAATAGGTTCAACTTCAAAAATATCTTCAAGAACCCAAAGTGGTTTGCAAAAATGTTCATGATTAATGGAAAAAGGTGAAAACCATATCCAGAGATGATGGATATTTTTTCCAAGGCATTTTTGGATTTTTGAATAAACCATATTGTATTTGAATTGGTACATTTAAATACTATTAATATTTTTAAATGCTCCAACAATTCTGAAAATAATTAAGGGCCTCTGTAATAATTCAGTTAATGCCCACAAATTATTTTCAGGATTTATTTAAATGGTCTAGTATTTTACTAAACCAAAACAAAACAGAACAAAATAGAAAACAGAAACTTAAATAAAGAGAGAGGAAGAATTACCTGGCTTACCTGTCGCGGCCCAGTTAGCCAGCCCACCTGGCGGCCCGGCACTGTACTGGCCCATGGCCAGTCAGCTGCTTCCTCTCGCCAGGCAGGCAGAGAGGTGAGCGCCGGCGTGCCCGAGCTCGCCACGCCTCCTCCCTGCTCGCCTGCCTCACCGAGGAGCCTCGCAGCCCCTCCTCGGCGCGCTCTGGACCCCCTGGCCCCTCTCCTCTCTCCCTGGACCTTTCTCCCTCCTCTGCTCTCTCTCCGCGACGACGCGATCGGGCTCGTCGCCGCCGCTCGCCATCACCGCGGCCACAGGGCCTCCCTCGCTCCCCCAACTAGCCCACCAGCTCCGCCACTCCATCCTCGCCCTCCCCGCCATCACACGCGACCGGAGAAGCCCCGAGGCGCCGCCCCGCCGTTCTTCCCCTCTTCGGACCCGCCGGTCGCCGTCGACGAATTCGTCGGCTCCGGGCCGTCCCCGACCTCGCCGAGCGCCCCATCGTCGCCGCGGTGAGCTCCTGCGCCCCTCGCCCCTCTCCCCGTCGACGCGCCCGTTCTCTAGCCCGATCCCCAACTTTGACCGAAACACCTCGCCGCCGGCCATGGCGTAGCCGTGGCCACAACCGCGCATACTCGCTCCCGAGCTCACCACCGCCCTCACCGCACTCACCGGAGCGCAAAACGCCACTCCGCGCGCCTCGCCATGCTCCCTAGCACTGTGTTCGACCTCGGCCGAACTCCGGCGGCCGCATAGGTCGCCGCCGGCGTCGATTCCGACCGCCCCGAGCTCAACCCACTTCACCAAGAGCCTCAGCTCATCCCCAGCTCCCCGTAGGTACCCTCCCCGACCCTTTTGGTGGCCGGAACAGCGAAATGCACTTGCGCCAGGCTGGCTCGCTCGCCCGGACTAAACGCCGGCGCCCACGACCCACTGCCGGTTTGACCTCCCCTCTCCTCATCGACATGCGGGCCCCGCCTGCTAACTAATCTAGTTTAGGTTTAAACTAATTTAACTTAACCTGGGTTAGTGCTAATTGACTAGGTTAGTTTAGTTAGTCACTGACGTGTGGCCCCCCACACGTCAGGTTTGACCCAGCCAGCCGCAGTTGACCTGCTGACGTCATGCTTGCGCAGTGCTGACGCAATATTATATTTTCTGGATTTAATTAATTTAGGAAATTCCAGAAAATACCCCAAACTTCTAAAAATCATATAAATTCAACCGTAACTCGGATGGAAATAATTTATATATGAAAAATGATCAGAAAAATATGAAGAATCTGTTTATGCCATGATCATGCATGTTTGAACAAGTGAACCTCACTGAATAGGATGAATCATGATTAGGGTAACTTATGAAATAGCATTTGGAGTTGGAGTCCAAGCTTGTTTGAATTCCACTTCAACTAACTTGGATTATTATTGCATTAGGTGAATTCAGTACCTTAATATGACATGTCATTCATGTGAATGTGCATTGCATTGATTGTGTTCTCTCTTGTTTGCCGGTAATTGTCCCCTCCCGGTAGACGAGGTACCGACGATGAGTTCGATAACACCGATGAAGAACTATATTATCTTCAGAAGTGCCAGGCAAGCAAAACCCCCTTGTTCATTCCGACACAATCCCACTCTCTCGCTCCTGCTCTATTTTACTGCATTAGGACAACAATGACTCATGTGTTACTTGCTGCGGTAGCTGAACCCCTTGATCCTTTGCATGACCTGTCATTCCACAGTAATTAGATGAAACCCACTAGCATGAGTAGGAGTTGTTTGAGCCATGTTGTGCCTACTCATTCATGCTTGTTTGTCATGCCTGCTATCGCTTAGAGTTGAGTCAGGTCCGATTCATCGGGAATGAATTGGAAAGTGGTGAACATGTCCTACCGTGTGTGAACTAAGTGTGTGAACACGATTTGGTAAAGGTAGCGGTGAGAGGCCATGTAGGAGTACATGGTGGGTTGTCTCATTGCAGCCGTCCTCAGGAACTGAGTTCTGTGTTTGTGATCCATGAACAGTTACTACCACACATTGGGTTCCGTAACTCAACCCTCTCGACTTATTAATCAACTTGATCTCTGTCCGGGAGTTGCAACTAGTTTCGGTGTTGGTAGGTAGTGTTAGTAGTCTACCAAGTGGCACCCGATGCAGGTGGGCTTGGGACAGACTAGGCACATGGCACGGTGTACCAAGTGGCACCGGTTGGTGGGCTTGGGAACCCTGCTCACATCGCTTGGGGCCGTGGCGACACCCCACCGGATCTCCTTGCTGATGGAACCCGAATAGGCGATAAACCTGGATGAGAGACTTGTGTGGTTAGTCGGTCGTGGCCGACTCCCTCGCCCGGCTTCCGCTTGAAGGTTGCCGAGGTACATGACGATGTCTGAGGCGATAAGTGGCGAGAGCGTGTGAAGAAGTACACCCTGCAGGGTTATCATTATCTATTCGAATAGCCGGATTCCTCGGATATGGAAACTTGGACCCTTGCATAGTTCATAGACCAAAGAAAGTGGATACTCTAAAATACGCAAGATAAGCGTGAGTGCTATGGATGGCGTTTCTCGAGGTAGACGGAGCGGATCCATAGTGGTGTATCTGATATGGTGAATATGTGGACTCGTAGCGCCACCTCAAAAGAGTTACTTGCGATGTAGTTCAGGATAGCCACCGAGTCAAAGTTGGCTTGCTGCAACAAACTCCACCACCCCTTTTGATAATGATGCATATGTAGTTAGATCTGATGTAAGTCTTGCTGAGTACAATTGTACTCACGTTTGCTTATTTATGTTTTGCGAGAGACGTCGGTCTCGCTAGTAGTTCCACGTGGACTTGACGCTTAGCTTGTTACCTCAGCTACGATCTTGTGCCTTGGCAGATCTGGTAGATAGTCGAGCTTCTCAGCCTTTTCATTATAGTTATGCGTACTCGGACATGTTTAGCTTCCGCTTGTGCTTTGACTTGTATGTTTCGAGTGTTGGGTCATGAGACCCATGTTTGTAATATCTCGCTCTTGAGCCTAATGAATAATATATTGTGTCGTAGAGTTATGTTGTGATGCCATGTTGTATCTACGCATATTGAGCATAATGTGTGTATTTTGAAATGCTTGGTATGTGTGGGATCCGACAAACTAGTTGTTCATCCTTGGCAGCCTCTCATATGGGGAAATGTAGTCTCGTGATTACGAGCGATCGTAGTCCGCCTGAGCCGGTTCACCGGAGTCCTGCTAGCCCAGACTACTGCTTGGACACTTGATCGCGGCATGTGTTTCACTTCGTTCCTATATCATCCCTTCGGGAAATGTCACGCGGTGTTATTCGAGTCCTGCCTAGCCTGCTACAGCCCGGGATACCGGAGTCCTGTTAGCCCAGTGCTACAGCCCGAATATATACGTTGATGACCGACATGCTCGATGTGATTCATGTATGCCTGTCCCCATAGGTTAGCGCGGCTTTGGGTTCACGACTAGCCATGTCGGCCCGGGTTCTTTGTCATATGGATGCTAGCGACACTATCGTATACGTGAGCCAAAAGACGCAAACGGTCCCGGGCCATGGTAAGGCGACACCCGTGGGAATACCGTGCGTGAGGCCGCAAAGTGATATGATGTGTTACATGCTAGATCGGTGTGACTTAGGATCGGGGTCCTGACACAGTGGGTCATCAAGAACATTCTCTAACCTAGACAAGTTGTCTGCAACGGGGTTCTCAGCCCCCTTTCTATCAATATATGCAAGTCAAATTCTTGGAGCAAGAGAACCCATCTAATGAGTCTAGGATTAGCATCTTTCTTTTCCATAAGATATTTAATAGCAGCATGATCAGTGTGAATAGTAACTTTGGAATCAACAATGTAAGGTCTCAACTTATCACATGCAAACACAACTGCTAAGAACTCTTTTTCAGTAGTAGCATAATTTCTCTGGGCAGTATCGAGAGTCTTACTAGCATACTTGATAACATTCAATTTCTTATCAACTCTTTGCCCTAAAACATCACCTACAACATAATCACTAGCATCGCACATAATTTCAAAAGGTAAATTCCAATAAGGTGGCTGAACAATAGGTGCAGTGATCAAGGCTTTCTTAAGTGTTTCGAATGCTTCTACACAATCATCATCAAAGACAAAAGGAATATCTTTTTGCAATAAATTAGCCAGTGGCCTAGAGATTTTAGAAAAGTCCTTAATGAACCTCCTATAAAAGCCGGCATGACCAAGGAAACTTCTTATACCTTTTATATCCTTGGGACATGGCATCTTTTCAATAGAATCAACTTTGGCCTTATCAACTTCAATACCTTTCTCAGAGATATTGTGACCCAAGAAAGTGCCTTCATTAACCATAAAGTGACACTTTTCCCAATTCACGACAAGACTAGTGTCTTTGCATCTCTGCAAAACTCGATCAAGGTTGCTCAAACAATCTCAAAAGAGGATCCATAGATGGAGAAGTCATCCATGAATACCTCACAAATCTTTTCACAAAAATCATAGAATATAGCCATCATGCATCTTTGAAAGGTAGCAGGTGCATTACATAAACCAAAAGGAATACGTCTATAAGAAAAAGTACCAAAAGGGCAAGTAAAAGTAGTTTTAGATTGATCCTTCGCTGATACAGGTATTTGAGAGAAGCCAGAATAACCATCTAGAAAGCAAAAATGAGTGTGTTTGGATGGCCTTTCTAGCATTTGATCAATAAAAGGTAAAGGGTAATGATCTTTCATAGTAGCTTTATTTAACTTACGAAAATCAATTACCATCCTATAACCTGTAATAATTCTTTGCGGGATCAATTCATCTTTATCATTAGGAACAACGGTAATACCTCCCTTTTTAGGGACACAATGGACAGGGCCTACCCATTCACTATCAGCAATGGGATAAATAATACCTACCTCAAGGAGTTTTAGAATCTCCTTTCTTACCACTTCCTTCATTTTGGGATTTAATCGTCTTTGAGGATCTCTAACTGGTTTGGAATCTTTCTCCACTGAAATTTTGTGTTGACATAATGTGGGACTAATGCCATTAAGATCATCCAGGGTATATCCAATAGCAGCTCGGTGCTTCTTCAAAGTTTTCAATAATCTTTCTTCTTCTTTCTCTGAACGGTTAGCACTAATAATAACATGATATATTTCTTTTTCATCAAGATAAGCATACTTAAGATTATCAGGTAAAGGTTTGAGTTCAAACACGGGATCACCCTTGGCTGGAGGGGGATCCCAAGAATTTCAACGGAAGGTTATGTTTCAAATAGGTTCTTGTTTAAGGAACACTTCATCTATTTCTTCCCTCTCCTTCATAAACATATCATTTTCATGGTCTAACAAATAATGTTCTAACATATCAGTTGGAGCAACAACAATGGAAGCAACACCAATAATCTCATCCCTACTAGGTAATTCCTCTTCACGGTGTTGTCTACGAAATTTAGAAAAGTTGAACTCATGAGACATATCACCTAGACCAATAGTAACAACATCCTTTTCGCAATCTATCTTAGCATTAACGGTGTTCAAGAAGGGTCTACCAAATATAATGGGACAAAAGCTATCTTGTGGGGAGCCAAGAACAATAAAATCAGCAGGATATTTAGTTTTCCCACAAAAGACTTCAACATCTCTAACAATTTCCATTGGTGAAATAGTATCTCTATTGGCAAGTTTAATTGTGACATCAATATCTTCTAACTCAGGAGGTGCAATATCGTGCTTAATTTCTTTGTATAAGTCAATAGGTATTGCACTAGCACTATCACCCATATCACATAAGCCATGATAACAATGATCTCCTATTTTAACAGAAATAACATGCATGCCTACCACAGGTCTATGTTTATCTTTAGCACAAGGTTTGGCAATTCTAGCAGTTTCATCATAGAAATAAATAACATGCCCATCAATATTATCAGACAAGAGATCTTTAACAATAGCAACATTAGGTTAAACTTTGATTTGCTTAGGATGTATATAAGTTCTAATATAGCTCTTACGAACAACAGTCGTATCTTTAGCATGATCTTTTATCCTAACAGGAAAAGTAGGTTTTTTCAACATAAGAAGTAGGAACAATAGGATCACTATATGTAATAGTTTTCTCTTCGGCTGTAATAGGTGCAACTACTTTCACTTCAACAGGAGGATTATATTTAAACCACTTCTCTTTAGGGAGATCAACATGAGTAGCAAAAGTTTCACAAAAAGTAGCTACTATCTCAGAGTCATGTCCATACTTAGCGCTAAATCCACGAAAAGCATCGGTATCCATAAAAGATTTAACACAATCGAACTTAGGTGTCATACCTGACTCCTTACCATCGTCGGAAACCCAATCTTCAGAGTTGCATTTAATTCTTTCCAATAAGTCCCATTTGAAATCAATAGTCTTCAGCATATAAGAACCAGTATAGGAAGTATCGAGCAGGTTGCGATTATTAAGAGAAAGCCGAGCATAAAAATTCTGAATAATCATTTCCCGAGAGAGCTCATGATTGGGGCATGAATATAACATTGACTTAAGCCTCCCACAAACATGAGCGATGCTTTCTCCTTCACGAGGCCAGAAATTATATATGTAATTACGATCATGATGAACAAGATGCATAGGATAGAACTTCTGGTGAAATTCCAACTTCAATCGCTTATAATTCCAAGATCCCGTATCATCACATAGCCTATACCATGTCAATGCATCTCCCTTCAAAGATAAAGGGAAGACCTTCCTTTTGACAACATCATCGGGAATACCTACAAGGTTAAATAATCCAAAAACTTCATCCACAAAGATAAGGTGTAAGTCGGGATGCAATGTCCCGTCTCCTGCAAAAGGATTAGCAAGCAGTTTTTCTATCATACCCGAAGGAATCTCAAAGTGAATATTTTCATAAAGTTCAGTAGGTTGAGGAGCATCTCTTTGCTCTTCTGGTTGGGGTGAAGATACCCCAAACAAGCCCCTCAAAGGATTAGTTTCCGTAGTGACAAGTAACACAAAATTTCAGCACACTATATAAATGTTTCCTTACCAAGTTCCACTCACCAAAAGCGCTACACTCCCCGGCAACGGCGCTAGAAAAGAGTCTTGATGACCCACAAGTATAGGGGATCTATCGTAGTCCTTTCGATAAGTAAGAGTGTCGAACCCAACGAGGAGCAGAAGGAAATGATAAGCGGTTTTTAGTAAGGTTTTCTCTGCAAGCACTGAAATAGTAGATGATAGATAGTTTTGTGATAAGATAAATAGTAACGAGCAAAAAGTAAATAAAGTAAATAATGTGCAGCAAGGTGGCCCAATACTTTATGTAGCAAAGGATAAGCCTGGACAAACTCTAATAATGAAGAAGGAGCTCCCGAGGACACATTGGGAATTATCAAGTAGGAAGTAGGGTACTACCTCCATCGAGAGGGCCCGAACCTGGGTAAACTTCGTGTCCCCTGCCTCATGTTACCATCCGCCTTAGACGCACAGTTCGGGACCCCGTACCCAAGATCCGCCGGTTTTGACACCGATACTAAGTGTGTTGGAATAGCATCACTTGAGCTATCAAATGCTTAATATAAAAAATTGCACATCTGCTAGTTTGATACACGACATTAAAGCTTGTGTTAAGCAATTCAGTAAGCATCTCCCAACAAAGCAGAGTAGTAAAGGAGCAGAGATACTGAATTAACATAAATGGTGGGTTGCTCCAGAAACAATGACATAAAATTCATCCGCGGAATAAAAATTATGTTTGAAAACTATAGATGTTCTAGGACTAAAGGTGCCAATGGCCATGGGAAATAAATAGCAGGAATTACATCCCTTCAAGATGATGGTGCCCGGCAAAACAGACCACAGGACAAAAACCGAATGGCCACATTTTTTAGAGGAAGGTTGTAGAGAGGCGATGACATGGCAGAATAGCTGAGGTGGATAGGTTGATGAGGTGGATAAGCTGCATGTCAAGAGAAATACGTTAGTGGGGATGAACTATTTAGGTATTATAGATGCCATGGCAAAATTGGCACTGTCGGTTGCCGATATAACGGTTCTTACGGAGTTCGTCAGGAAACAGCTTGTGGGGAACGTTTGTCAGATATGATTTACGGACACATGAATTGCATTGATACGTGCCCCCTCTCTCTCACGCTCACATGCACCCTCACGAGTCACGACTCTCTCGAATCCTCTTGCACCCACCGTCTATCTATAGGTAGACGTCACACACATATGTGCTCTTCACACCATACCCTCAGAACTTCTAAAAATTAGAACATGCGCGCACCTTTTATTTTAACTCACACCTCACACACTTATACTATTACTCTTGTGGAGAACATTCTTTGGGCGTAGTATATTGTACTCGCACAAAGAGAAGCGTTGCATGCACACACTAGTTCTCTCACACCCACTCGCGGGTACACGTAGGAGCGCATTTGTTTACAAAGAGGCATCCCAATTTACATTTTGACTAGTCTAGCTTTCAACTTGATGGAGGGTCGGGGACCGCACGTGAATGATATAGTACATAGTGCGTCTTGAACACAGTGATTTGATAGTGTGACCTGGAAGCGGTGGCACGCTATTGATCGAATTTTATTTTTACTTGAATTTTAAATGAAAATAGTGGTTTGCGCATATTCAATTTAATAACGGCTGCTACAACACTCCACTATATATATAAGCAGGAGCCTCGGCGCTTGCTTACTAGGGTTCCTCTCTTTCACTCTCTCATGCTCTCCAGATCTGAGCAAGACATAGGTGGCCACACTCTCTCTCTCTCTCTCTCTCTGATCGCGGCTGGTCACAAGTCCCGCCGAACCACCTCAGTAGTGCCAAGGGTGTATGTGCATCATTCACGCGGTTGTCGGTGGCGAGGGAGGAGACCAACAGCTGCCCGCGCGTCCCAATCGGCGGCCGAGCCATTCTCACCGAGACAGTGTCGGCTCAGGAGGGCCTCCGACCCCTTCTTCGTCCCTGCGGTATTGTGGCCAAGATGCGGCCTCGAGTTGCCATCTTTACCATATCCCGACGACCCACATGTATATATTCCTTCGGAACTTGCCTTGCTCTACTGCCCCATCTTCCCGCGTGGATGCGTGTGGATCTTTTTCTACTTCCGTCGGTTGTTCCAAAGCCACCTAGACTTTTACTATTATGAGAGATAAAGCTAGTTCACACAGTCGAATCTAAGAGTTGGGTCAAATAGGGAATAAAGTGGGAAAGCTATCGCATGAATCTAGGACTTCGTTCTAAGAGGAAACGGGGGGAAGTAGTAGATACTGGCTACCCAACCGGTCTCTTGGTTGAAAAGGCAAAGAAAGCGTGGTGGATAGCGAAGTGTGGGGGGAACTGGACCTATCTCTGGGTCGAAAAAGGAAAGGAAGTGAGGGATGTTGGGGGACAACGCAAATGAGAACAAGCATGTCTAGATTTCCTATGCTCACATAGCAAAATGTGGCCGAGGAGATAAAAAATGGGACGAATCCAGACATGGTGCCTAAGTGTTTACCGCTCTCGGCAACCACATCTGCCACACCACTTTATGCCCCTGCTGTCCCTATGCCCATATCGCTACCGTTAATGTAAAATCACATGAAGCATTAAGCAATGCCACCTAATGTCACTATTAAGTAATGGTCTAGTGCCGTCGATAAATTGTAGCAATGCCACGATCATTTTATGAAGTTCTTCTGTGTTGCTCTATTTCCCATGAATTGTGTTTTTGCAATTACACTTAAATCTCACACCGCTAACATTGCTCCATCCCAGTGGAACTGCACAAATTTGATTGCACATTTACCGACCAAGTGCTACTCTCATGACAGTAATACTAATGCTATTGTTCTGCATGTTAATCTAGTGGCAGTGTTGATGTGATGTGATGCTACTTCTTACTTAAGGGAACTTTCATACTGTCAATGTAGTGCCAATTATAACACAATAGATGTTGTTGTTAATCATATGCCACTGCAAATAACTGTCACTCTTAAATAACCGTATTTCATATTTGCGCAAACAGGGATGTCTTTCTCCATATCGTTTCTATCTGTGCAATCAAAATTACACACCTCAGTTTTAGTAAAACTGCACAAAATGGGATGGCTATTCCTATCCGTCGTCGTCTAACCACCTGTATTCCAAGTATTCCTACATTGGTAGTAACTAGGTAGAATGACCAACGCATTCTAAAAGAAGCCGATTCGTACGTTTTACTTCCAGATTGCAGTGCAGGGACGAGCGAGAAAAAACTGCATCCTAGTCGGGAATGTACTTTCTCCCAGTTCATCCATGGATAGAGGACTAGCTGGCACGGCTGCATGGAGGTTTTTGGGATAGGTGCACGGACAAGAGGCATTGTGGTTTGCTTATTTCTGCAAATAGCGGTGCTTAAATTTAGTGGAACTGCACAAGAAGTTCAGATGGTTAGTACAATACATGGTTCCGTTCAGCATTCCAACTGAGAACACAATTATAATTGGTTATTCTGGAATAAGAGAACCTAAGCCTGGATGGTTGCAACAAGAAAAACCAGAGTGAACTCCACGAAATTATAGCTTGCCAAGGGAGGCCCTTTGCTCAGAGAAGCCTTGCTTAATTTTTCCTGATTTGTAAACCTTCTCATAACTTTGTCTTTTGTTGTGAATTAGCAAGATGCCCGTGCGTTGCACGGAACATTGAGATGCATTTGTATGAGTAGTTTATCTTGCGAGAGAAAAGGATGAACGAGGGAAGGCCTTATTGGCAAATGTGGAGAGGGGTGTGGGTATCTTTTTGGAAAACTGCCATAGTTTCCTTCCTATCCGTCAGATATAAATCGGATGGCCTATATTGCAGGATGGCAGGCACACCATCATCACCAACTCTGTTTTTTATAAGATTAGAGACTAGTAAATGTTTGTTATGTTCTATGAATCATTGAGATGTATAAAATTGCTTACTTATGCTTTTCAATATTTTATGAAGCCGAGTTTAATGTGAATGTTCCACATGAACGTTGGACTAACGTGTGAACATTTGGAATTTTCATTGTGGCCTCAGTTAATTGCATGAACCACTGTAACAAGATACGTAGTTTCTTATATGTCAGACAACAGATTATTGATTGTTAGCTGGTCGATAGCCGACTTTTCTAGTGTTGAAGCGAGCTGAGCCAATGTGTTGTGTTTGGCACAAGTGCTTACAAGTGGGGTAGTAGCAACAGTGTTTACAAGTACTTAACCAGCCTTATGTACCCATGTATATGTCGGCGCATAGTTGTCGAACAAGTACTCTATTCCATCAAACAAACACTACTCGTATGATAAACCGTGACAACTTATGCCTTACCATGCCATATTACATCAAAAAACTAGTGAGGACGCATCTGTTTCGGCAACAATTAGGATGGTTCTCCTGTGATTCACGGGCACACGAAGTAGCAGTATTTCCCATAGACGGATTCAAATAGGGTACTAGTCCCAAAGGGCTCGATAATAGGAAAGTTTTGGATAATTAGACACAATCCAAACTAATTTTAAACACTAGTTGGGGCAACTATTTCATGCCTCGATCTAATTTGGGATGGAGACAAGATGAACCTTGCCGTGAACATCATCGAGGACATCCGGCAGTAGCACAATCCTGTGAACCTTCCTGAAGTTAACCTTGTGGCCTTGCCACTCATAAACTTGTTTGTGGAGGCATGCCACATCATCTTCTTGCGTAAGCTTGACAAGAACATTATGCGTCACAAATGAAGGAGTAGCTTTGAACTTCTTCTACTTCAGTACACCCTGGACATCATGACTGACAACAGTGAGGCTGGAATACATCTCGACATTGGTATAAGTGCAAATGGTTTCCAGGATCCAATAGCCTAAGAACTTTTTTCCCCATCCGTATAATTGGGTCATCCTCCTCATAGCAAGTGACATGTACAACCACACAATCCTTGTCTACATAGGGCTCTAATTGAAACAGAAACAAATTCTGAATTACTTTCCAATATAGGAAACACAAGTTATTTAAACCACTATGTAGAGTCAAAAGTATGCATGATAGGAAAGGTAGCATGGCATCGGAGCTAATAAAATTTTGCACTATTTATCACCACATACTTAGATGAAAAACTACAATCAAGATCGGCAAAGAAGAAAATCACCTTGGGCAGCTTAGCGGGGGGGGGGCACATCCTCGAAGGGGGCAAACTGCTCCTGCAGGGCCACGGGGTTTGTAACATCAAATGGGGCATTGACCATCTCAGTAGTGGACGTGAGCGTATCTGGGGTCGGCTCGGTGGTTGCCTCCATCTTGTTGGTGCTCTGTTTCTCGTGGGGATCAGCTTCCCACGTCTGCTCGAACGTCGGAAGATCTTTGACTGGTTCTCCTTGGTCCATCATGAAACTGACAAATGCTAGCAGACAACTGAAAGGAGAACACAATCACAATGACAAAAAACAAAAAAGAGAGTGAGGATTGGTTACTGCTTTGCAAAAGATATTTTTTCTGGAAGAAAATATACCAACATCACGGATCCACTTGCCTTCCCTTCGTTGGGAGAAAAGAACAATGGCAGATTCGAGTGTTGGCTTTCTTGAACACGGTGAGGGAGAAGGGGATTCAGCGAAGAGTGAAATGATGGTTTCTTCGTCTGTCAAAGTTAGACTGCGGAGAGGTGGGGTTTTGTGATATGACGGCTCATTACTACCGTGCTATGACCTTGGTGACTCTCTGCCTACATACAACCTTCTAATTTGGTGGATGGCATTTGGGCCTGTGCGCTACATGGCCCGCATGTCGGTGAACCAAAGTAAAACGACATTCAGTAGAGGGAGACGTTTCGATGACCTCGGAGGAGCCTGAAGTGGTAGTGTATCCACTGTACTAGTACTAATTGTTTTTATGGGTAGTTGTAGAGTGTCACCATTGTAATAGTAGTAATTGTTTCTCTGGGCCCAAGACAAAACAACTCATCCACCCCCTGAAAATAATAAAATACATTCAAAAGCTCATATATTTACATAATGAGAGGTGCTACCCAGCACACCGCCCCCAGAAAAACCTGGGTGCTCTTCTTCCTCCGCACTCCCACCCACCTCACGTCAGCTTGCTCCAGTTGTACTCCCAAATTCCTCACCCCACTCCTACAGAAACCCCAGCTCCCCTTATTCCTCACTAATACAGGAAAACCCTAGCTCCCCTTCTTCTTCACTCCGACTACAACTAGGCTCGTCATTGGTTACTCTTCTCAAATCCGTGAGCTCGACACGACGCCCTCGAGGAAAATGGAGTCGGCTGACCCCAGCGCCAAGAAGATGAGGCTTCCGCCAGCAGCGACGCCTGTTGTAGATCCTGCACCCGGTAGCGTGGGGTGAAACGGCAAGACCGCCCCCACCGGATCCCAAGAACCCGTAGAATCTCGGGTAGACAACATCAGCGATTTCCCCGATGCCATCATTGGGGACATCATCTCGCTTCTCCCCACCCAGGATTGCTGCCACACCCAAGTCCTCATAATTTGGTGGCGCCCACTATGGCGCGCCGCACCCCTTAATCTTGACTATCGTCAGCTATCTCTCTTTAATGATTTTGATCTCCCCAGATCCATCATCTCCTCCCACCAGGGCTCCGTTCAAAGCCTCTGCATCCCATCATGCTACCCGAGCAAGCATAGCAGGCCCTCCATGGTGGACGCCTGGCTGAAATCCCCTGAATTCACAGAACTACAACTTCTTGAGTCCTACTATTCCCTAGGAAATCACCTACCAGATACTGAACAACATGTACCTATGCCCTCAGCACCGATATCCATCTCGCGGTTTCCCTCCTCTCTCCACACCACCACCTTTGCGATGTGCTACATTCCAGACAATCTGGTACTAAACCTTTGACTCCCATTTCTCAAAAAACTTTCACTTGTGCGGGTTCGTATATCAGAGGCCTCATTGCACAACATCATCCACTCCAGTTGCCCTACCCTGGAGTGCTTGGTGCTTCTTTTCACAGTTAGAATCAGTTGTCTCCAAATAAAGTCGCCTAACCTTGTAAGAGTTGGAATTTCTTTTGATGAAAGGTAGCTCATCATCGAAGATGCCCCTTGACTTTAAAGGTTGATCCTTGATTCTAGTTATTCACTGTCGCAAAATAGTTGTCGTCTCTGCGCATAAACTGGAAATCTTGGGCGTAATACATGATCTCTGTGCTCATTTCAAGATGGTGTTCGGCTCCACAGTTCTTCAGGTACTGTATATTATCATCTACACTTGTAATCATAAGCTGCATTTTAAACTTCAACACATAAGTTCTATATCATCTTGGAGTACACATTTTGTACTAATATTATGTTCTATGCTCATTGTAGAGTTTCTCCATGGATAACCAGTCAATGGTGCTGGATTCTGTCAAGATCTTACATATCCAAATGAATAGTTTTGATCTGAAGAAGATTATTGGCTTGTTGTAATGCTTTCCATGTATGGAGAGTTCAATATAAAGGTTATAATTTCATGCATATTGGAAGCCCGCATATAGTGTACTAGAATTAACTGTTTAGTTGTTGCTCTTTTGACACTCTTTTTTTAGACCTGAACTGTTTTCAATCTTCATGTCTATTTAGGCAACAGGACGGGGTAAGAAAGTTACAAACAATTGGTGGATGTGTAAGCACCGGGATTTTTTCACTTCTCATGACATTTGATTGAAGACAATAACGCTGAAACGATATGTAGCCAACCAGGAAAACACTAATTTGTCACATTCTTCCTGCTGAATGTGAGGCTACTATTGTCCATCAGGCTTAAGTTTATCAGCAGCATGGTTTTCACAGATGGTATGTCGAAGATAAAGAAAAGGAGTTTCATTTGGAAAGAAGGGCTTCTGAATGTGTCAGGCTTCCATTTATAACATCTTGTGGTCATAATCCAGTAAATTTTACGACCCGTGATGTTCAATCTATGGACCTGACTGCCGAAAATAGTGGTGGAGTTAGATGTTGTTGCCCTTTTCAATCTGGGTTTTGTCTAAACATGATGAACAATTGAAAAATATCAACTATCCCTGGGTGGTTTTGGTAATTCCTAACAACATATAGCTCATTGAACTAATGCTATTTCAAGATGATCATTTCAGAAAGTTCAGTGATTGGCATGGCATGGATTAGGAATGTGGACCCCTCGAAATGCTAAGGGCACATATTGGCTCAAGCTTAAGACTCTACATTTTCATTTTAGTGATCCAAGATCACATTGAGTCCATAGGAAAAGCCAATACTATTAAAAGGGGATGAGGTGTTGCTTAATGGCTTACGTGCTCAAAATGTTTAGTGATATGCTCCAAAAGCCCTCAGCCACTTTCTCATATCCACATATGTCCCAAACCAAAAGTCAAACTCGGCCCTACCGATTTTATCTATCCGGCGCCACCGAGTTCACTTGACATAGCCACTGCCAGAAACCCTAGTCACTTCGGTCTCACCGATAGGGATCTCAGTCTCGCCGAGATGGGATTGCAAACTCTCTGTTTCCCTTCGTAACGTTTCGGTCCAACCAAGATGAGCGATCGGTCCCACCGAGTTCGCAATGCAAACTCTCTATTTCCCTTTCGTAAAGTTTTGGTCTCACCGAAATGAGCGAATTGGTCCCGCTGAGTTTTCCTGACCAACTCTCTGTTTGCCTATTAGAGAAATTGGTCCTACCGAGTTTATGTGATCAGTCTCACCGAGATTACGTTATGCCCTAACCCTAATGAAATCGGTCCCACTGAGTTGACATGTCGGTCCCACCGAAAATCCTAACGTTCACATTTTGAACTAAATCGGCCTGACCGAGTTTCATGGTTCGGTCACACCGAGTTTGGTGATTTGTGTGTAACGGTTAGATTTTGTGTGGAGGCTATATATACCCCTCCACACTTCCTTCATTAGCAAGGAGAGCCATCAGCACGTGCCTACACTTCCAGCATACATTTTCTGAGAGAGAACCACCTACTCATGTGTTGAGACCAAGATATTCCATTCCAACCACAAGAACCTTGATCTCTAGCCTTCCCCAAGTTGCTTTCCACTCAAATCATCTTTCCACCAAAACCAAATCTGCGAGAGAGAGTTGAGTGTTGGGGAGACTATCATTTGAAGCACAAGAGCAAGGAGTTCATCATCAACACACCATCTATTACCTTTTGGAGAGTGGTATCTCCTAGATTGGTTAGGTGTCACTTGAGAGCCTCTGACAAGATTGCGGAGTTGAACCAAGGAGTTTGTAAGGGCAAGGAGATCGCCTACTTCGTGAAGATCTACCCTAGTGAGGCAAGTACTTCATGGGCAATGGCCATGGTGGGATAGACAATGTTGCTTCTTCGTGGACCCTTTGTGGATGGAGCCCTCCGTGGACTGGCGCAACCGTTACCCTTCACGGGTTGAAGTCTCGATCAACGTGGATGTACGATAGCACCGCCTATCGGAACCAAGGGAAAAATCTCCCGTCTACATTGTGTTTTCTCCCTCCAAACTCCTCCCTTTACCTTCATATGCAATGTTTTACATTCCGTTGCTATACTCTTAGACTTGCATGTGTAGGTTGATTGCTTGACTTGTTCTAAGTTGCTAAAATTTGCCAAAACATAAAATTGCGGAAAAGGCTAGATTTTTTTGGTCAAGTAGTCTTAGCACCCCCCCTCTAGACATACTTTCGATCCTACAAGTGGTATCAGAGCTTTGGTCTCCATTTGCCTTGATTTCCATAGCTTTTGGTGATCATAGCCTTGGTTTCACAACCTAGGAGAGTATGGCATCTAGCGAGGAAAATTACCACCGTAGAGGTCCTTACTTTGATGGTACTAATTTTGCTAGTTGTAAGCATAAGATAAAATGCATATTCTTGGACATAACCCCGCCGTTTGGGCTATTGTGTGTATTGTCTCGCAAGGTGAATTCTTTGATGGGAGAGAACCAAACCGTGAAGCTACCGCGGAAGAGCTGAAGATGCTGCAATACAATGCTCAAGCTTGCGATATCGTCTTCAATTAATTGTGCCCCGAAGAATTCAACAAAATCAGCCGTCTTGAGAATGCAAAGGAAATTTGGGATACTTTGGTTGATATGCACTAGGGTACCGACTCCGTCAAGGAATCCAAATTGGATGTGCTTCAAAGTCAACTTGACAAGTTCAAAATGAAGGATGGTGAAGGTGTCGCTGAAATGTACTCTAGGCTTTCTCTCATCACAAATGAGATTGCTGGCTTAGGAAGTGAGGAAATGACCGATAGATTCATCATCAAGAAGATCCTTAGAGCCTTGGATGGAAAATATGATATCGTGTGCACATTGATCCAAATGATGCCCAATTACAAAGATCTCAAGCCAACAGAAGTCATTGGAAGAATTGTTGCTCATGAGATGTCACTCAAGGATAAGGAAGAGCTTCACAACAAGTCAAGTGGTGCTTACAAAGCCTCATGTGATGCTCCTACATCATCAAGTGAGAAGCAAACCTTCAATGAGGAATTGAGTCTAATGGTTAAGAACTTCAACAAGTTCTACAAGAGTAGAAGCAAGGAAGGAAGTTCCAAGTCAAGGTCCTACAATGACAAAATATCTTGGAGTCCTGAGCGTAATTGCTACAATTGTGGAAGACTCGGACACTACTCCAATGAGTGTACGCCCACCTACAAAAGAAGAGGAGACTCACCTAAAAGGAGAAGTAGAAGAGAAGAATCACCACCTAGAGAGAGGAGGAGTAGATATGATCGTTGTGAACAAAGAACCTCTCGGAGAAGCAAGGATTCGGAAAGGAAGGACAAGTCATCAAGGAGCTACACAAAACGAAGACATCAAGCTCATGTTGGTGAATGTGTATCCGGCTCCGACTCCGACCATCACTCCAAAAGAAGTTATCACTTCGACTCCGAATATACTCAATATGAAGGTGTTGCCGGTCTAGCACTTGTGTCAACCAACTCCTACGACATATTTGACTCACCAAATGAAGGAATTGGGAGATGCTTCATGGCTAAAGGCCCAAAGGTATCACACCCCGAGTATGTTGATTTCAATAGTGATGAAGATGACTTGCTAGGTGATGATGATTTACTTGTTGACAACTCTAGTGATGATAACTATGATGAAATTTCTATTAATCATGCTAATATAGATAAAACGAATTATGATGATAAGAAGGAGATTGAGCGTCTAACTAAAGAACTAAACACTCTTAAGTTAGCTCGTGAAACTACCTTGGAAGATCATCGAGAACTTTTACAGACTCATGAGAAGTTACGCTTTGAAAAGCTCAACCTTGAGCAAGAGCATGGGTTCTTAAAAGCAATCAATGATGATCTTCGCAAGAAAAGTTCTTCTTACATTGCCAAGCATTTACTCTTGTCTACTTATATGCCACAAGTTAAATCTAGCAACAAGAGTAAGAACGATTCTTCTTCTAGTAGTAACAACAATCATGATAAATCCAATATTGTTGCTTCTAGTAGTTCTCTTGATTCCACTAACGATTCTCTTAGCCAATTTACACTTGAGAAAGAAAATAGCCTATTGAAGGGAATTATAGAGAAAGGTGTTTACAAGAGCCTTGCCGGGAGTAAGAAATTTGAGGAAATTAAACGCAAGCAAGGAAGGCACCGGAAGAATCAAGGTGTTGGTTTTGAACGAAAGTTCAATGTCAATGGAGTTGAGTGGGAAGAAGATCAATACCCCAAGAAAAGTTTGTTCCTCAACAAGAGAAGTATGATCCTACTTCTTTCCAAGGGACACAAGCATAAGATGATCTTCCACCACAAGACAATAGGCAAAAAGGCAAGGACAAGCTTCAAGAGAAGATTGATGCATTTGAAGAAGCCCCTAAGGCCTTGGTCAAGGGGGTCCCCAAGACTACATCAAGTTCTACTTCATCAAGTACGACTACAACTCCAAGGATTCCCATCAAGAGGATGTGGATCCCGAAGAAGAAGAACTAGAGAGTTCTTGAGGGTGACTCCGCCAACATACTTCACTCATATCATTTTGGCAAGGACAAGTGCAAACAACTTCCACATCTTGCACTAGTTCAAGGAGTCACAAACCCTCTTGTTGGTAAGACAAGGGACAAGGTAACCTAATGCTTTCATGGATATCATCTATGTGTACATCACTCTATGTCTATGGATATCCTTGTTTGTTCCTTGTGAGACTAACCCGTGTAGGTATTGAAAGTGCAACTCACTCCAATGGATTGATCCAAATGATCTACATCAACATTGAGCATCCACATCTTCAACATCTACATGAAGTAATCATCGACAAAACCCAAGGTTAGTTCATCCCTCTTAGGGGGGATATCACATCTAGGGGGAGCTTTACTCTAATCAATTGAGCTAAAGCAACTCTAATGGTGTGAACACAACAAGGCTTTATGTAAAAGTGGCAACCCCACTTGTGCTTAAATGATGAGTATGACCTATGTTCAAATGTTCTCACTTGACTCCTAAGTCAATATACTCATATATAGATGACCTAGTCATTGCCAATTGCTTGATAGATGCTAGAGTGTTTGTGCATGCTTTGTCACATATTTCATTTGCCATTTTATCGTGTGAGCATGTTGATTGCATATTTTACACATTCGAGGAGATCCATTTGTTGCTTTGATTGTTTGGCTATTTCCTCTTTTGCCTAATGGATGGACAAGAATGCCTAAGAACTTCCTCTAGCTATCTATGCTTCTCTCGTCTCAAACTCTATTCATGCTACATCACAAAGTTTGATCAAGTCAGATTCGAACCACTCTGTCTGAGGAACACTCGGAGTCCCCGATTCTTCATAGACTTAAACTTCCAAAACCTCTCTATGCATTTCAGTCTGACCGATCCATCCACTTCGGTCACACCGAGTTCACTGAGTTGATCTAGGTTTTCAATCTCGATGCAACCAATTTGAACTTTTTGGTCACACCGAGTTGCAGTAACCTCTTGCGATTTTGCATCTCGGTGCCACCGAGTTGTTCCACTCGGTCACATCGACAGGGTCAGGATATATAAACCCACGGGTGAGATTTTGGACATTTCTTCAAAACTCCTCAGCCCGCCCGTGTCCTGCTTTGATGTCTCCGGTCTCCGGATTGTCTTCTCGTTGCCAGCAACCTCCCACCACTAGTTTCCGTCGCCGTCTACGTGATTCAACCCCATCGTTGTCTCCGTAGCGAAATCATCCCCGAACTAGGGTAGGAGTTCGATCTTTTGTGCTAATTCCTTACTCAGATTCTTAGCACAGTGCAATGCCATGTTCTTTACCATGTATGAAATCAATCTATCCAGAGAAAACTTCCTTTAGGTTAGGTTTGATTCGAAAAATTAGGATTAGGTTTCCGCCGAACTCATCTTGGACCGACTGAGTTGTGGAAATCAGTCTCACTGATTTGGCTTAGGCCATAGCACTTGCATTTTTGGTCTGACCGAATCGGTGCGACCAAATTCAACTCTCTGTGAAACCCTAGCAATCTCGGAGCCACTAAACTATGTCTCGGTCTGACCGAGTTCACTAGTTTAGACTCCAAAAGTTGCTTTGGTGTCACCGAGTTTAACAAATCGGTAGCTCCGAAATGCTGACTGTGCAGAACTAAAACTAAGTTTTTGACTCATCTGTTTTCCAAAAACACTGCACTTTGTGATGCTCATCCACTCTCTCATCTATATCTATTCACAGGGTCTGCTGTCAGTTTGCTTGCCAGAATGTCTGACCAGAGTGATTGCCAGAACAAATCAAAAGAGCAAGTGCACATGAGTGAGGCCACTAGTCCCTCAAGCAGCTATGATGAGGGCAGCAGGAGCACTCCAAGCAACCTGCCCAAGGCAGCCACCAGATCAAGGAAGAAGAGAACCTCAGACTCTGAGGATGAGGACTATGTAGCTATTGAGGAAGAAGTGAGCTCCAAAAGGAAGGTGCTAAAGAAGGAATATGGAGCTACAGCTGCAACAAAGCTTGGTTTGAACAAGAAGGCACCAGCTAAGAGAGTTCCAATGTCTAAGGCCAGGGCCTCCACTCATGAACCCTCCAAGTCAACTGGCGGAGAGGCTGCTGGTGAGGATAAGAAGAAGAAGGAAAGAAAGAGGGGAAGATGGTGCAAGAAGGTGGACCCCATGGCAGAATTTGAAAGGCATTCATCTAATGATGAAGAAGAAGAGGAAGAGGAAGAGGATGCACCAGCATCCAAGTCCCAAAAGCTTATGGGGGATGCTATTAGGTCTGGGGCTGCTCCTTCAAAGCCCAAGACTACCCCCAAAGATGCTACTCAAGCTCAAAAGACTTCTAAGCCCAAGAGAAGCACTAGGAACATTCCAGCTGAAGAGAAGAACAAGCCCCAATGCCTGAAGTTGAGGAAGAAGATGCTGAAGCCCAAGTGCTAAGGAAACTTAAGCCAAAGATTCCATATCACAATGAAAGTCATCCAGTGGAAGAAGATATGAGCATCAGGAAGGATGCAGGTCTAGGACTTTGGAGACAGTCTGATCCATATGCTGTGAGGAGGAAAACTGCAGTGCACTACATGTTCCACACCAAAGAACAACAAGATTTCTACGAGACCATTTTGCTTGACAAGAAGCCTATTGTAGGATCGAAAGAATGTCTAGAGGGGGGTGATTAGACTACTTGACCAAAAAAATCTAGCATTTTCCCAATTTTAAGTCTTGGCAGGTTTTAGCAACTTAGCACAAGTCAAGTAAACAACCTACGCATGCAAGTCTAAGACTATAGCAGCGGAATGTAAAACATTGCACATGAAGGTAAAGGGAGGAGTTTGGACGGAGCAAACGCAATGTAGACACGGAGATTTTTGGCGTGGTTCCGATAGGTGGTGCTATCGTACATCCATGTTGATGGAAACTTCAACCCATGAAGGGTAACGGTTGCGCGAGTCCACAGAGGGCTCCACCCACGAAGGGTCCACGAAGAAGCAACCTTGTCTATCCCAGCATGGCCATCGCCCACGAAGGACTTGCCTCACTAGGGTAGCTTTTCAGGAAGTAGGCGATCTCCTTGCCCGTACAAACTCCTTGGTTCAACTCCACAATCTTGACGGAGGCACCAAGTGACATCTAACCAGTCTAGGAGACACCACTCTCCAAAAGGTAATAGATGGTGTGTTGATGATGAACTCCTTGCTCTTGTGCTTCAAATGATAGTCTCCCCAACACTCAAATCTCTCTCACAGATTTGGATTTGGTGGAAAGATGATTTGAGTGGAAAGTAACTTGGAGAAGCCTAGGGATCAAGATTCATATGGTTGGGATGGAATATCTTGACCTCAACACATGAGTAGGTGGTTCTCTCTCTCAGAAAATGTATGATGGAAGTGTAGGTATGTTCTGATGGCTTTCTCCATGAGTGAAGAGTGGGCGGAGGGGTATATATAGCCTCCACACAAAATCTAACTATTACACACAAATCACCAAACTCGGTGGGACCGAATAATGAAACTCGGTCAAACCGATTTAGTTCAGAATGTGAACGTTAGGGTTTTTGGTGGGACCGACATTTCAACTCGGTGGGACCGATTTGATTAGGGTTAGAGCATAACGTAATCTCGGTGAGACCAATTACTCAAACTCGGTAAGACCGATTTTGGTAACAAGCTAACAGAGAGTTGGTCAGGCAAACTCAGTGGGACCGATTCGCTCATCTCGGTGAGACCGAAATGTTACGAAGGGTAAACAGAAAGTTTGCATTGCGAACTCGGTGGGACCGATCGTCATCTCGGTTGGACCAAAACCTTATGAAGGGAAACTTAGAGTTTGCAATCCCATCTCGGTGATACCGAGATCCCTATCGGTAAGACCGAAGTGACTAGAGTTTTGTGGCAGTGGCTATGTCAACTGAACTCGGTGGTGCCGGATAGAAAGTTTCGGTGGGGCCAAGTTTGACTTTTGGTTTGGGATATATGTGGATATAAGAAAGTGGTTGAGGATTTTGGAGCATATCACCAAGCATTTTGAGCAAGCAAGCCATTAAGCAACACCTCATCCCCTTTTAATAGTATTGGCTTTTCCTATGGATTCAATGTAATCTTGGATAACTAAAAGTAAAATGTACAGTCTTGAGCTTTAGAGCTTGAGCCAATCTTTTGTTCTTAGCATTTTGAGGGGTCCGCATTCCTAATCCATGCCATGCCAATCATTGAGCTTTCCTGAAATATTTATCTGGAAATAGCATTAGCTCAATGAGCTATATGTTGTTAATAATTACCAAAACCACCCAGAGATAGTTGCACTTTCAATCTCCCCCTTTTTGGTAATTGATGACAACATATAGATCAAAGCTTCGATAAAAGATAATAAAATTGAAATACATTATCGCTTTGAGAAGTATGTGATAAGCAAGAGCTCCCCCTAAATTTGTGCACTATTTAAGATTTTCTTTTGAATGCAAATGCACAACCGATTAGGATCATGGGTCACTCTTCCATGTCACATACATCTTGGTGGAGCGCTCAAAATGATAGAAAATTAAAAGCATGCACTCGTCACCAAGCAAAGTGAATGATCATATAAGAGATATAAGAGATAATATCATCCAAGCAAGCATTAAATTAGCATATGATCAAACACATGATCAAACAAGTATATCACGCAAACATAGAGTATCAACCAAGCACACAAAAAGTTCAACCAAAAGCAAGAGAGACAAAGAAGCTTGCCTTCCACGCCAAAGAAAGTCCCATCCAGACACGGGATGAAGTATTCAATCTTGTATCTTCATAGTCCAGGAGTCCGGCCAACGGTGATAGTTCGGCTATCCGGACACCCCCTAATCCAGGACTCCCTCAGTAGCCCATGAACCAGGATTCAATGACGACGAGTCCGGCGCGCATATTGTCTTCGGCATTGCAAGGCGGGTTCCTCCTCCGAATACTTCATAGAAGATTTTGAACACAAGGATAGTGTCCGGCTCTGCAAAAAAAGTTCCACATACCACCGTAGAGAGAATAACCTATGCACAGATCTGCTAACGTATTCCGCGGCGTGACATCACACCACGGCCAGGCCTTTATACGAATCGTTTTTACTATTCCACCTCAGCGCGTTTAGCGAGGCGGTTTCCTTGGCACGTCTTATCAAAGCGGAGATCATGCCCCCTTATTACGGGATTCTCATCAATACGGGCGTGGGTAACCCAGTCGTGCCCGTTGGAACTCCTCCTCCATCGAAGGCGAGTCCCGAACTGTCACGAGGAGGGCTCTTGGTATTCAACCTCTTTATAACGAGACCAAGGCCCGCTCCTTTCTTTCAATCTCAATCGAATCCGCCCCTCGCTTCGAGTTCCAACACCCAAAGCTCCAGATTTAGGCGCTCCGGACCTTCAACGATGTCCGGCTCCGACCTGCACGGCCGGTGCATGTCTTCCTTCGTCACGGAAGAAGATGTGCTAAAGCTGAGAGACGCCAGGTATCTCACCGGCGAAATTTCGCATAGGCTGCCTACCCAAGGGCAGGTTATTCCCACTCCCGAGCCTGGTGAGTGCGCGGTATTCGTGTCTCACTTCCTTCGGGGTTTAGGCTTCCCGACTGACCCCTTTGTGAGGGGGCTCATGTTTTATTATGGGCTGGAATTCCATGACTTGGATCCGGAGTCCATCCTCCACATCTCGTCGTTCATTGTCGTATGTGAAGCCTTCCTCCGCATTACCCCTCACTTCGGATTGTGGCTCAATGTGACACTCCAAAAATTTTGTTTTGTTTTTCAGCAAAAACTTTGTTGGTTTTGAAGGAGGTCATTTAAACCCTTCCAAAAATCTCCTTCTCCCTAGAATTTTCCCTTTGACAAAAGATTTTATTTTGGTATCTTCTTCAACCCTGTGTGTTGGTTATTAAAACCTTCCTTCTGATTTTCCCCTTCTCAAGATTTGTTTTGGGATTTATTTTTCTTTTAGAGAAAACCCTAGGAATTTTTGGGTCTTCTTTTATTTTGAAAACATCCATGGTTTTACCATGCCTGATGTGGAAAATCTTCCCAAAACCCCTCCTTCCCCTTTTGGACAATTCAAATATTCGGTCCCAACAAGTCCAACTCATTTTTGGATTTTAATTCATTTATTTCTCTTCCCAAATCTTTGCTGTCAATTATTTTGAGCCTAGGTGATTTGCAGAGCAAGTACCAAATTGCCTATGAGGTTTGAACCCAAACCAACTCCCCTGGATAGTCCTTGGTACCCACAACCTAGAACAATCAAGATCCACTTTTCTTCTTTTCAAAAATTTCAAATTTCTGTCTCTGCAAGTTTGAACTAGATTTGTCAAATTTGATGAAATTCATATCTCCTCTCCTCCAAAAATTCCACCAAAATTTAGGCAACACCCAGATGCAATGAGAGGCCACTCCACCAAAAATCGGCTCAAGGAGAAACTCCCACATACCAAAATCATTCTGTCGAACACCTGGCCGGCACTGTTTCTTTGCATTTTCAGAAATGTTCAGAGTTTCAGAGTTCAGTGTCGTTTCCCTTCCTCAGAGTTCAGTCACGCGTCGACAGTGCGCCTGGCGCGTTGCGCACAGCCCCTCCTCCCTATCCAGAGTGCCGCACGCACGCTTGGCCGGTTCCTAGCGTCGGTGGCACCTCGCCACCTCGCCGGGCGTCTTCATGGGCGTCGGGACCTCCGTGGCGGCCGACGAAGGCACCCTACGGCACAACGCCGCTCGACGCCCCCAAGCCACACAGGAGCTCCGCGTGGCCATCTCCCTTGCCGGCAAGACGATGCGGCACCGCCGCCGCGGCCTCGAACGCAGCAGCGCGCGCCTCGCCGCCGACGTGCCGCACGGCCGTTCTGATGAGATCAGGCCGTAACCTCCTCACCTTGCTGAGTTGGGCACCGGTATGGGCTCGTTACGATGTCTAGTCAGTGCTCAAGCCCCTAAACCAACTGCCCAGCCACAGCGCCGCCGTAATCACTCGCGGACTTATCTCGCTTATGCAACCGCCTGGGCCGGCTATTTATAGCGCCTCCAAGCTCGCTCTCGCCCCCGCACACCTCCACCACCTCACCAGACCCCGCCCAGCCACTGGAAGAGCCTCGAGGGGCCCTTCTTCCTCGACTCCGGCCAACTCCGTCCGCTTGGCTCCGCAACGCTTCTCGCTGGTGAGAGCTTCTCCACCGCCTGGACTTGCCCGTAGCCTCATGGCACCTATAGAAGGCTAACCCCCACTCCAATTTGACCCCAGCAGCTCCCTCCGATGAGGCCCACGACCACCCGAACCACCATTCGCCGGAGCAAGGGCCGCCGTCGACGTGGTGCTCGCCGGCGACCACCACCACCACCCACCGACGTGGAATGATGCACTGAACACGGAGGTACCTCCGATCTCCACCTCGCCGTGGATCGCCGGCGGCGACCAGTAGCGCTCTCGGGCACCGTCGTGCTCTGCCGCCTCTTTTGAATATTCAAACCAGACGGGTGGGACCCACCCGTCAGCCTCTCTGTTGTTTTTTTTGAACCGTTTTCTGAAAGCGTATTCTGGCAAAATACGCTTTTCAAACTGAATCGTTTTCTGCACTTTTCTGCTTAGGCCCCTGAGAGTTTTCTGTTTCATTGCAGATAGGTCCTTGGACCAAAACTCTTAAAACTTTTAAACAGAAAAGGATTTTTGAGTGATTCTTTTTCTGTCCTCTTCAAAATTTTGTCTAGTTTTTTATCAGATTAATTTAAAAAATATTTGGAATATTAGTTGAGCACCCCTTTGTATTTACGTTAGTGCATATATTTTTTTGTATACCGTAGATACCGAAGGAGGTGACGGGACCGCAAACTTCACCGAGCTAGGCCCCGACTACTCCGAACCAGGCAAGCATGTTTAACTTTTGATATGATGAGTGTTTGGGCATGTTTGCATTAATTTAGTATCATGGCATGTTCATGAGTATCTTGATGTAAGTTTGTCTCGTAAGAGTTGAGGCAAGGGAGTTTCGGGAAATCCATGAGTTGTTGGAAACATGTTGCATGGCCATGAGCTGGCATGAGAATGGGTAAGATGGCAGTGTTGTAGCATGCCAGTCTTATGCCAGATCGTTGACCCAGTGTCAACATAAATCAGTCAAATTCCCGTCCGTCTCCCCTTTCGTACTACCACATGTTTTCCGTAAGGGATACGGCTTAATAAGTTGCAAACCACTTCCTGGTACACACCAAATCGAGAGGCCAGGATGAGGGTTCCGTGGCCCTGGATTAAAGCCTTTCATCCGGTCAGGGGGCATGGGTGTTTCCGGTTGGGACCAAGAGGGGGGCACCCCTTAGAGCGCGCGTATATAAATTTGATCCCATGCTATTCGAGATAGAGATCTCCCCGTCTCAAAGTTTTTCTTGAACGCTGTCTAGGGTGATTCCTGGCAACGTGAGGTAGGATGGGTGTGTACTGGTTAGCTGTGTTTCCTCCGAAATACCGTAAACGGAACTAGTCCTTCGTGACTACGGAAATCCATTGGTTGTGGATATTTTAGTACAAACTCTGCAGAGTCAAAAAAAAATCCTTGAATTCATTCTATTCGTGTCCAAGTACTGTGTTCATCCTATCTTGTCAAGTGTCAGTCTCGGTGACAGAAACTCCTGAGAACCACATGAATGTTAAAGGTTTCTTTCCTGTGGATGGACTAACCCTCTTATTGTCTTGTGATGAATATTTTTTCCGTGAGCACCATTTCTTGTAAGTTATGAATAATGAATTATAAGCCCTTTCTGCGATGTCGCTCGACGTCCGATCGTGGCATTGTTATTTACTTATTATTGATATAAGCCCTTTCGCGATGTCGCCGACGTCCGATCATGCATTGTTATTATTTACTTTAATTATAAGCCCTTTCTGCGATGTCGCCGACGTCCGATCGCGGCATTGTTATTATTTACTTTAATTATAAGCCCTTTCGTGATGTCGCCGACGTCCGATCGGCATTGTTACTATTTAATTTTGTTATAAGCCCTTTCTGCGATGTCGCCCGACGCCCGATCATGCACGCATGTCTTTTCTTTCAATATAAGCCCTTTATGAGGCGCCGCTTAGACGCCTCGATCGTGGCATGCTTTATTTATTTATTCACCCTTCGAGGCGCCGCCTGCATAATCACCGATCGGTTTTGAGTTTATCTTCTTTGGGTTTTCGAGCGGACTACCGCCGATTCCCTTTATTTCTTACCTTGCTATACTAAATTGATTGCGCATTGTTAAATTATTCATGACACATTCATGCATACATTTGTTATATATTTTGTCCGAACTATCTTGCGAGTACTTTCAAAGTACTCACCTGGCTTGTTGATTTGGCCAGATGCTGACGAAGGCGATCTCATGGATGAAGAGTTCGATAGCGAGTCCGACGCCTAGAGGAATCCCATCGGTCTCGTGCGACCCTGGATTAGTCATCGTGATATATTCGCTTCGCTACCCAAATAAATTCATCGAGCTCACCTCGACGCCGATGAGCCGCCCGATGTAGGAGTCATATCTCCCACTCCACCGTGTTATTCCACCACTTTACCACGATTCAAGAGTATGCCACCACTCCATCGTGTCATATCCGCCACTATGTATAATTATTGGCGTGCTTGTAATAAATTGTTGAGCAACTTCAGCTCGACCTATAATATATCATATGCTACCGCTCATTGTATCAAGATTTTGTCTACCGTATGGAGGATTTTCCTCACACCGATTTTATAGGTCGGTTTCTCAATAAATATTTTTATTGAAAACCTGTCGTGACAAGCTTGGTACCGAGCCAGCTGACTGTAGGAAGCCACTAGGTGCGATCGCTAATCGGTTATTAACATCTAGAGCTATTGATTAACTTTTACAAACGTAGTCAATTTCGACACAAGATAAATTTATGATTTGACTACTCAGGATTTTTGCCTACTTTTGTAGATGGCTAACAACGATCGCGAGTCACAGATGTTCGCCAACATGCCCAATGGGTTCGCTGCTTCTCTCCTTCATCGCCCAAGTCGCGATGGGGCCATCTGTAGGCCCAGCCTTCTCGCTCTCTCAAAGACAAGGTCAATGACCGCCTAACCATGCACCAAGCCGCGATGCAATTCAAGGGAGGGCGAGTTGAGCATTTCCGGTTCTTGGGGAGAGCCATGCCCACAGAGAAGCATGCACTGCAGATGGCAGCCCGTGAGGCGATAGCTCGTCTCAGGGACATCCTTCCTTCGATGAAGACTCGTGTTACCGCTACCTACCATGTCACGTGCCATACACCTGTCACTACGCGTTCTCTTGCCCCAGAGGAGAACGACATGAAGCTTTTGAGATGCTTATCGAGTATCTCCGGCTTTGAGGCAGCCTTCACAACCTGGTGGATTTACTTTGTAGCTGCTCGATGGACTCAGTCCATGATCAGGCCGCCAACAGAGGGAGCTCCTGCGCGCCCCGCCATCGACTTTCGCCTCGTCATCAAGATCAGTTTCTCCTGCTGTTCTCACCACTACTCGTCGCCGCCTACCATGGAGGAGTTCAACCATGTCATTGCGCCTACTCCGGTTCGTTCTGCACCACCCTCGTGCCCGCCATGTTTGAGTTGTCCCATAGGGCACCTGCTCCACCAATTCAGCGCAGCACTTCACGCCTGGAGCCGATCACCAAGAGGAGGTTGAGTCCCCACCTCATCGGCCTCACCCTTGGCAGGCCAAGGGAAATCCTTACCATCTCTCGATCGAGTACGCTTAGCGCCATGCGATGTACCGACTTGTACGATATGTTTATATGTACTTAGGCTGCAGAAGTAGCTTGTTCAAGCATCATGTAGGAACCGGAGGAGTGCACTAGCCTAAATAACATGTCAGGAATATGTACGCATATCCTGGGTGATGTATTGTATAATTACTGCTTGCGTGTAAGATATGTAATGAGCAGTCCTTCTCAGTGCGCAAACGTTTATTCTCTTGAAAAAAAACCTTGGAGCGTTTGTGACTTTTTCCGTCTTCATGAATTTATTGACTTTTGCGACTCAATTTCTTTTCCTATGAGTGTTGCAAAATATATCCCCAGAGTGAACGATGTCTCGTCCTTGGACGCGCTCCATGCCAACTCCGTCAGAGGACAATTTTGGCACACCCCCAAGCAAAAATTTCACACAGGGGCAGTCAAGTCAACAGGGCAGTGAAACGGCACTTTCCCAAATGTGCCGTCTTTATGTACAAAGTCAACAACAACATCAGGAAATGATGAACCAAGTCATCAATATGGGAAATCACCGTGGACAGTATCAGCAGCAATCAAAGTTATCTGAGCTACAGAAGACACGCCCCAAACTTTTTCTCACATCGACAAACCTCTTGAAGTCAAGACTGGCTTCGAGACATGGAAAGAAAATTAATTATTGCCCAGTGTTCAGATGAGAAGGTGCTTTATGCTCCGCACTATCTCACTGGAGCAGCCGCATCGTGGTGGGAAAATTTCCTACACATGCACCCCAACGAAAATAATATAACATGGGAGGAATTTAAAGAAGGTTTTCGTGGGGCACATATTCCTAAGAATCTTATGAAGATCAAAAAGAGAGAATTTGATGACCTCAAGCAAAGAACAATGACGGTGTCAGAATACAACAGTCAGTTTACTCTGCTATCTCGCTACGCCAACGAGGAGCGTATGTCTGAAAGCAAGAAAATGGAAAAATTTCTGGACAGACTGACTTCCGCGCTTAAATGCCAACTGGTCGTGCACACCTTTCCAGATTTTAAGACGCTGGTGGATAAGGCCATTACCTTGGAAAATGAGAGACACAGCTTAGAAGAATTCCGCAAGCGGAAGAGGGACTAGACTAATCATGCCCGCAACCACCGCAGCAAGACAGATGTTCAGAAAAACTGGACACCCAAACCCACGACAAGCGTCTCACGCCCAATCAAGAATTTTCATGCAAGGGACAAGGAGTTCACATACCGCCCAGGCATTACTTGTTACGCTTGTGGAGAAGAAGGGCACTATGCCAAGCAGTGCCCCAAGCCAAGGAACTCGACCCCAAAGCCGAACAACGGAGGCAATAATTCGGCGCCAAAGCGCAACAATTTCAACCCAAATAACAACCACATGAAGGGTCATCTGAACCACGTGACCAAAGAGGAAGCACAAAATGCCCCAGATATCGTACTCGGTACGATTCCTGTCAACACAATACCTGCCATGGTTTTGTTTGATTCTGGAGCTTCTCACTCATTCGTTTCGAAAAGTTTTGCCTTGCAAAATAATTTTTCGATGCTTCCCTTGGAAAAATCTATGATCGTCAAGTCCCCTGGAATTAAGCAAGTTACCCAGGTAACTGCCAGGGTGTGGTTATCGAGTTTGAAAGGTTGAAGTTTCGCGCAAATCTTATCATGTTGGAGAATAAAGGACTGGATGTCATCCTAGGGATGGATTGGTTAACCACCAACAAGGGTTTTATTGATTGTTTCAACCGGACCGTAATTCTCACCCACCACCACAGGAAGACCATAAAGGTTTCAGCCAAGGAAATAAAAATATCCCGGCAACCGAGATTGAACAAGGTGGATATTTCTGAGTTGAGCAAGGTTCCAGTAGTATGTGAATTTCCAGACGTATTTCCTGAAGAACTACCAGGCATGCCACCAGATCGAGAGATAGAGTTCAGCATTGAGCTAGCACCCGGAACCGCCCCCATATACAAGAAACCATACAGAGTGGCACCATCCGAATTGGTAGAACTGAAGAAGCAAATAAAAAAATTACTGGACAAGGGTTATATACGAGCCAGCTCCTCACCCTGGGGTTCACCAATTTTATTTGCCAAAAAGAAGGATGGAACACTGAGATTGTGCATAGACTATCGAGCGCTAAACATGGTCACAATCAAGAACAAATATCCGATGCCACGAATAAATGATTTATTCGATCAACTCGCTCAGGCCAAGGTATTCTCAAACATTGACTTGAGGTCAGGATACCATCAACTGAAAGTGCGAACCGAAGATATTCCCAAGACAACTTTCACCTCCAGATACGGATTGTATGAGTTCACTGTAATGCCATTCGGACTAACAAACGCCCCCGCATATTTTGTTCACCTCATGAACAAAGTATTCATGAAGTTTATGGACAAGTTTTTTGTGGTATTTATCGATGATATTCTGGTATACTCCAAAACACCAGAAGAGCACGCTGAACATCTCCGAATTGTACTGGGGGAACTCAGGAAACATCAATTGTACGCTAAATTCAGCAAGTGTGAATTTTGGCTAAAGCAAGTAGGTTTTCTGGGCCATGTACTAACCCAAGAAGGTATCGCCGTAGACCCGGAAAAAGTCAAGGCCGTACTTGGCTGGAAGCCACCAGCCAGCGTGACAGATGTACGAAGTTTCTTGGGAATGGCGGGATACTACCAAAGATTTATTGAAGGGTTCTCCACCATAGCAAAGCCAATGACGCAACTACTCAAGAAAGATAGGAAGTTTGAATGGACGGAAGCTTGCGAGAAAAGTTTCCAAGAATTAAAGAGGAAATTAACGTCAGCACCGGGTATTAATTGTGCCGGACATACACAAGAATTTTGAGGTGTATTGCGACGCATCCCGGAAAGGCCTCGGATGCGTGTTGATGCAAGAAGGCAAGGTAGTCGCATATGTCTCCAGACAACTTCACAAACATGAAGAAAATTATCCTACTCATGACCAGGAGTTAGCAGCAGTTATACATGCACTCAAAGAATGGAGACACTTTTTACTTGGAAATCGTTGTGAGATATATACCGACCATAAGAGCCTCAAGTATATTTTCACACAACCGGAACTGAATTTGAGGCAACGACGCTGGTTGGAACTTGTGAAGGATTATGACGTTGGAATCCACTACCACCCAGGAAAAGCAAATGTAGTGGCAGACGTCCTAAGTCGGAACCCTAGCCCAAACGACGACGTCCTGGCAAACCTGAGGCCTGAATTCCAGCAGGAGTTTGCTAAACTCAACCTGCTGGTAGTCACCGAAGGCAGCATATTAAATTTAGAAATACAGCCCACTCTAATGGAGACAATTAAAGAGGCTCAGCATGGACACCCCAGCATTGAAGGCATTAAACGGAAAGTGAGTTTGAGCAAGGCCCCAAAATTCATTATCGATAAGCAGGGAATATTGTGGTACGGGATAGACTTTATGCACAAATATCAAGGATCTTAAGCAGCAGATCTTAGCTGAAGGCCACACCACCAGTATTCGATACATCCTGGAGGGACAAAAATGTACAAGGATATTCAGGAAAAATATTGGTGGCAGGGTCTAAAAAGGGACATAGCCACGTTCATCGCATGTTGTGACTCTTGTCAATGCATCAAAGCCGAGCATCAGAAACCGGCCGGACTTTTACAGCCAAATAAAATACCCGAGTGGAAATGGGACGAGATTGGGATGGATTTTATTGTTGGAACCTCGGTCACGGCACGGAAATAATGCCATTTGGGTCATCACTGATAGACTGACTAAAGTAGCACACTTCATCCCCGTAAGACAACCCACACCACTCAGAAGCTTGCTAGGCTCTACCTTTCCCGTATCGTCTGCTTACATGGAGTCCCAAAGAAAATAATATCGGACAGAGGCACTCAATTCGTCTCCCAATTTTGGGATCACTTACAACAATCTCTGGGAACTCAGCTGGCATTCAGTACCGCATACCATCCCCAGGCAGATGGACAGACTGAGCAAGTAAACCAGATTCCAGAAGATATGCTGAGAGCATGTGTCCTCACCTATGGGACCAGTTGGGAAGAGAGCTTACCATACGCAGAATTCACATATAACAACAGTTATCAGGCCAGCCTACAAATGGCACCATTTGAGGCTCTGTACGGGCGAAGATGTCGTACCCTGCTAAATTGGTCGGAAACCGGAGACAGACATATCTTCGGCCCAGACATGCTCAAAGAGGCTGAAGATAAGGTCAAGGTGATTAAGGACCGACTCAAGACAGCCCAAAGTCGACAGAAGAGTTATTACGATAAAAAACATCGGGGAATCAGCTTTGAACCCGGTGAATTTGTGTACCTACGAGTATCCCCTATGAGAGGCCTGCATCGATTCAAGATTAAAGGGAAGCTAGCACCAAGATTCATCGGACCATTCTGCATAGTGGCACGGAAAGGCACGGTAGCCTACCAGCTAGACTTACCCGAAGATTTATCCGACGTCCATGACGTGTTCCACGTCTCGCAATTGAGGAAGTGCGTGAGCAACCCAGAGAAACAAGTACCCCATGAAAACATTGACGTGCAGCCAGACCTCACATATCGAGAGCATCCAATTAAAATCTTGGAAGAGTCTCGAAAGGAGAACCCGATGTAAAACCATCAAGTTCTTCAAGGTTCAAGGAGCAACCACACCGAGAGTGAAGCCACTTGGGAAAGAGAGGATTTTCTTCGGACAGAGCACCCACATTTATTTGAGGATCAGCTGGAATCTCGGGGACGAGATTTTTCCTAAGGGGGTAGGTGTTGTGACACTCCAAAAATTTTGTTTTGTTTTTCAGCAAAAACTTTGTTGGTTTTGAAGGAGGTCATTTAAACCCTTCCAAAAATCTCCTTCTCCCAAGAATTTTCCCTTTGATAAAATATTTTATTTTGGTATCTTCTTCAACCCTGGTGTTGGTTATTAAAAACATTCCTTCTGATTTTTCCCCCTTCTCAAGATTTGTTTTTGGGATTTATTTTTCTTTTAGAGAAAACCCTAGGAATTTTTGGGTCTTCTTTTATTTTGAAACCATCCGTGGTTTTACCATGCCTCATGTGGAAAATCTTCCCCAAACCCCTCCTTCCCCTTTTGGACAATTCAAATATTCTGTCCCAACAAGTCCAACTCATTTTTGGATTTTAATTCATTTATTTCTCTTCCCAAATCTTTGCTGTCAATTATTTTGAGCCTAGGTGATTTGCAAAGCAAGTACCAAATTGCCTTTGAGCTTTGACCCCAAACCAACTCCCCTGGATAGTCCTTGGTACCCACAACCTAGAACAATCAAGATCCACTCTTCTTCTTTTCAAAAATTTCAAATTTCAGTCTCTGCAAGTTTGGACCAGATTTGTCAAAATTGATGAAATTCATATCTCCTCTCCTCCAAAAATTCCACCAAAATTCAGGCAACCCCCAGATGCAATGAGAGGCCACTCCACCAAAAATCAGCTCAAGGAGAAACTCCCACATACCAAAATCATTCTGTCGAACACCTGGCCGGCACTGTTTCTTTGCATTTTCAGAAATGTTCAGAGTTTCAGAGTTCAGTGTCGTTTCCCTTCGTCAGAGTTCAGTCACGCGTCGACAGTGCGCTTGGCGCGTTGCGCACAGCCCCTCCTCCCTGTCCAAAGTGTCGCACGCACGCTTGGCCGGTTCCTGGCGTCGGTGGCATCCTGACCCGCCCTCGCTGGCGTCTTGTGCGGCGTCGGGACCTCCCGTGGCGGCCGACAGAAGGCACCCTACGGCACAACGCCGTTCGGCGCCGCCCAAGCCACCTGGGAGCTCCGCGTGGCCATTTCCCTTGCCAGCGCATGCATGCGGCACCGTCGCTGCGGGTTCGCACGCACAGGCGCGCCTCCTCGCCGACGCGTGCCGCACGGCCGCTCGATGAGATCAGGCCGTAACCTCCCCACCTTGCTGAGTTGGGCATCGGATGGGCTCGTTAACGCCTCTAGTCGATGCTCAAGCCCCTAAACCAACTGCCCAGCCACATCGCCGCCGTAATCACTCGCCGGACTTAACCCGTTTGCGGCAACAGCCTCGGGCCGTCTATTTATAGCACCTCCAAGCTCGCTCTCGCCCCCGCACACCTCCACCACCTCACCAGACCCTGCCCAGCCACCGGAAGAGCCTCGAGGGGCCCTTCTTCCTCGACTCCGGCCAACTCTGTCCGCTTCAGGCTCCGGCAACGTTCTCGCTGGTGAGAGCTTCTCCACCGCCCTGGACTTGCCCGTAGCCCATGGCACCTATAGAAGGCTAACCCCCACTCCAATTTGACCCCAGCAGCTCCCTTCGACGAGGCCCACGACCACCCGAACCACCGTCCGCCGGAGCAAGGGCCGCCATCGACGTGGTGCTCGCTGGCGACCACCACCACCACCCACCGACGCTGAATGATGCCTTCAACACGGAGGTACCTCCGATCTCCTCGCCGTGGATCGCCGCCGCGACCACCGCTGACTCTCGGGCACCGTCGTGCTCTGCCGCCTCTTTTGAATATTCAAACCTGACGGGTGGGACCCGCCCGTCAGCCTCTCTGTTGTTTTTTTGAACCGTTTTCTGAAAGCGTATTCTGGCAAAATATTCTTTTCAAACTGAATCGTTTTTTGCACTTTTCTGCTTAGGCCCCTGAGAGTTTTCTGTTTCATTGCAGATAGGTCCTTGGACCAAAACTCTTATAACTTTTAAACAGAAAAGGATTTTTGAGTGATTCTTTTTCTGTCCTCTTCAAAATTTTGTCTAGTTTTTTATCAGTTTTATTTGAAAAATATTTAGAATATTTGTTGAGCACCCATTTGTATTTACGTTAGTGCATATATTGTTTTGTATACCGTAGATACCGAAGGAGGTGACGGGACCGCGAACTTCACCGAGCTTGGCCCCGACTACTCCGAACCAGGCAAGCATGTTTGAACTTTTGATATGATGAGTGTTTGGGCATGTTTGCATTAATTTAGTATCATGGCATGTTCATGAGTATCTCGATGTAAGTTTGTCTCGTAAGAGTTGAGGCAAGGGAGTTTCGGGAAATCCATGAGTTGTTGGAAACATGTTGCCTGGCCATGAGCTGGCATGAGAATTGGTAAGAAGGCAGTGTTGTAGCATGCCAGTCTTATGCCAGATCTTTGACCCAAAGGTCAACATAAATCAGTCAAATTCCGTCCGCCTCCCCTTCAGATTACCACATGTTTTCCGTAAGGTATACGGCTTAGTAAGTTGCAAACCACTTCCTGGTACACACCAAATCGAGACGCCGGGATGAGGGTTCCATGGCCCTGGATTAAAGCCTTTCATCCGGTCAGGGGGCATGGGTGTTTCCGGTTGGGACCAAGAGGGGGGCACCCCTTAGAGCGCGCGTATATAAATTTGATCCCATGCTATTCGAGATAGAGATCTCCCCGTATCAAAGTTTTTCTTGAACGCTGTCTAGGGTGATTCCTGGCAACGTGAGGTAGGATGGGTGTGTACTGGTTAGTTGTGTTTCCTCCGAAATACCGTAAAAGGAACTAGTCCTTCGTGACTACGGAACCGCTGGCTGTGGATATTTTAGTACAAACTCGCAGAGTCAAAAAAATCCTTGAATTCATTCTATTCGTGTCCAAGCATCGTGTTCATCCTGTCTTGTCAAGTGTCGCCTCGTGACAAAAACTCCTGAGAACCACATGAATGTTAAAGGTTTCTTTCCGTGGATGGACTAACCCGCTTATTGTCTTGTGATGAATATTTTTCCGTGAGCACCATTTCTTGTAAGTTATGAATAATGAATTATAAGCCCTTTCGCGATGTCGCTCGACGTCCGATCGTGGCATTGTTATTTACTTATTATTGATATAAGCCCTTTCTGCGATGTCGCCGACGTCCGATCGTGGCATTGTTATTATTTACTTTAATTATAAGCCCTTTCGCGATGTCGCCAGACGTCCGATCATGCATTGTTATTATTTACTTTAATTATAAGCCCTTTCGTGATGTCGCTTAGACGCTCGATCGCGGCATTGTTATTATTTAATTTTGTTATAAGCCCTTTCGCGATGTCGCCCGACGTCCGATCATGCACACATGTCTTTTCTTTCAATATAAGCCCTTTATGAGGCGCCGCTAGACGCCTCGATCGTGGCATGCTTTATTTATTTATTCACCCTTCGAGGCGCCGCCTGCATAATCTGATCGGTTTTGAGTTTATCTTCTTTGGGTTTTCGAGCCGACTACCACCGATTCCCTTTTTTTCTTACCTTGCTATACTAAATTGATAGCGCATTGTTAAATTATTCATGACACATTCATGCATACATTTGTTATATCTTTTGTCCGAACTGTCTTGCGAGTACTTTCAAAGTACTCACCTGGCTTGTTGATTTGGCCAGACGCTGACGAAGGCGATCTCATGGATGAAGAGTTCGATAGCGAGTCCGACGCCTAGAGGAATCCCAGTCAGTCTCGTGCGACCCCTGGATTAGTCACTATGATATATTCGCTTCCGCTACCCAAATAAATTCATCGAGCCTCACCTCGACGCTCGATGAGCTGCCAGTGTAGGAGTCATATCTCCCACTCCACTGTGTTATTCCACCACTTTACCACGAGTCAGTAGTATTCCACCACTCCACTGTGTCATATCCGCCACTATGTATAATTATTGGCGTGCTTGTAATAAATTGTTGATCAACTTCAGCTCGACCCTGTAATATATCATATGCTACTGGCTCATTGTATCAAGATTTTGTCTACCGGTATGGAGGATTTTCCTCACACTGGATTTTATAGGTCGGTTTCTCAATAAATATTTTTATTGAAATACCGGTCGTGACACTCAAGACCTTCAAAGTGGAGCCGAAGATGATCAAGGGGCATCAGGCAGAGTGCGGAGGGGCTGTTATAAGAAAGAATGCGGACGCCCATGGCCCGAGGGCTCGCTTTCAAGAGGAGCTCAATTTATGGCAACAGGAGGGTTCTACATCACCGCCCCTGTGGGCACCAAATGGGCGGCGCCACCTGCCTTCCGCTGGGTCCTCCATTGCGGCGGGCGCCATGGGTCAATAGAGGGCTCGACTGGGACCGCCCAAGGACGTACTCTGTTGCAGGTCGATTCGAGACCTCCAAGAAAGAGAGATCAATCTGGTCGTAGTAGCGCAGGTCATGCTAATTGCCGCACCTTGCCTCGCAAACGCCGCCCCCTCCACCTGTGGAGTTTAATCCGGAGGACCATGAACTCTCTAACATTTTATGGGCGAACGCCTGTGGAGATGTACCAATTGTTCTTCGGATCACAAGCAATGTGTCCGGACTTAACCGAGGACGCAGGTCTGAGCCGCAATCGCCTCGGATCATCAAGTAAGTAGTCCTGCATCTGACATGCTATCCGTGATATTTATCATATACTTGCCCTTAAAACAGCTATCCTTTAAACAGGAGTGGATAGCAAAAGCAAAACTGATCAGTGTCCGCCCTCCCCGAGACCATGCCGGATCCCAGATTAACTAAGATGCTAGAGGCTGTGCCTTTGAATAAGACGAAGGGGGAACAAGGGAACTACTACCTCCATGAAGGAGGCTATCAAGAAAGGGGATCGAGAATCCTCCTCCAAGGGGAGAAGAGGACCGCTTCGAAGATCCGGAGGCCAAAGCCTCAAAGCGGGGAAGAAATCTTCGCCAGAGGGTCCTCACAGGGGAGATGCCCCACCGCACTATTTCCCAAGGAAATCAGCCCTCCAATGAGCCATAAGTAAAGGGGGAGTTTATAAAATAAAAGACATCCCTGTTTTATTTCTGAAGGTAACCGAAAGTTTACCTTGAGTTTGGATCTCAACCCTTCACAACACAGCTCGTCTTCAGGGGATCTTGATCCGAGATGATGGAGAGCGAACGCCTCGCCTGCTGCTGCATCATTATGCAAGGTGGACGACCCTGAGGTGTCGTCGCGAGGGCTCCTCCGAATCGGCGGGGCCGAAGGCAGCCATATGTCCCTCAAAGCTCTCCGTGTCCGCCTTCGAAAAGGCCACGGACGAGTCCGCACCAACGGGTATGCGGTCGAGGAGTGAAGGATCTGCCGGGCGAAGCGTTTATCTCGGAAGATCACCGTGACGTTAATGAGTATGGTGATTGAAAGGATTTCATCCGCTGAGAGCGGATTGCATGAAGCCGCCGTAAGTTTATCGACGGGTTTTGAGGTACGCAAATGATGTACCTTCCGACAGTTTTGCATATAAAATGCGCCTGTATAGATAGTAGCCCACGAGACTTGGCGCGTGTCAAAAATGACGGCGCCGAGGATCATAACCCCAGTATAATATGCGCCTTCCTATGTAGGTGGCGGTTGTCCGTGGCTAGTCGGGCTGATGAATTTGCCGAGCTGAAGCGGCAACTTGACGTGGCAGATGCGGACATCACGCTTGTTAATAAGCGGCTTGATGAGTCACAAGGTATGCAACTTCTCCGCGGACACCTGGTAAGGGAGCTTAACGCCCATGTCTTACAACGTGTATGCTTAATGCAGATGGTGCCGCTGCTATGGAGAGCCTTCAGGCGGAGCTCGCCCGAGCCAAGGAGCAAGCCAGAAAAAGTTATGCGGCTGCTTTAAAGGCGGCCGCAGAGCTAAAAGCCGAACATGCTGCTCACTGCCAAAGCAAGAAAGAAATGGCCGAGATGGCCGTGAATTTGAAGAATGCTATTGACCGTTGCGAGCTTCTTGAAAAAGAAGATCGAGCGACACAAGAGGACCTGAACAAGGCCGCCACCGAGGCCAAGGATACTCGCTCTGCAATGAGAGCTATGAAGGAGGAGCTACGTCAGGCCGGAGATATTGCCGCTGGAAAGCCCTTTCTGTTGTGGAGGAAATTCACGGATCCTAGGTACGCTCAATTGGACCGGCTGTGGGGTGCGGAGGATGCTTATCTGGACTTGGCGGCGAGTGCCGCAGACGCGGCCGAACACTTCCGAGGTCAAAAGGATCATGGAATGGAAGAGCTTTTTTGGTCGCAGTTCCATAGTCCGGAGCGTCCACTTTCATTAACCGATCGTTTGGCCAAATGGGCTGAGCTGAATAGGTTGTTCGGACTTGCCATGAAAGCTGTCGTGACTCATTTGTGGCCGAAAATCCCCAAGCCGAAGAGTTATTTTGGCTTGGTGCGGTGCCGCATATCAATGCAATGAAGCAGTCAGCATGCATAGAGGGTGCGCGGATGGCTCTTGCCCGTGTCAAGACATACCAGGCGGAGATGTAGGCCACCGACGTTGCATCCCAAGATTCGGACAGAAGCCGAGTACCTGCCGTGCACTATTTTGAGGAAGTCTCCGCAGGCGCTGCTTAATAGAGACGCAGATGCTCAAGGATGTTATGCTTTAATGACATGTATGATTTGTGAAAACAATGTTTCAATATAACATAAAAGCTTTTTATACTTGTGCGCTCAAGTATTAAAACACCTCTATGCGGCCGCTGATGTATATGTGTATATAACCCGAAAGATGGCAGTCTTTGGCTTTCAGCCCCCACGCATAGTGCGGGTTTTGCAAAAGGCGATTTTCACACTTAATCCAATGTCTTGGTCCTGTAAAGGAGGTGATAGCGTAGCAAACTAGGCAACCGGACTATAATGCTTTATCACTTTCACTTAGCCATAGGAGTTCGATGGTGGGGCTACTATATAGCCCCTAGGGGCACCGCGCCTCCCGAATTGGGCGCGATGTGCCTGACCGAAACGGTCCTTCGTCAATGCGGGGAATTCTAAACATTCCGTGGGTCATCGAGTGGTTGACCAGTCTAAAGCTATATCATGACAAATAGTTTTAGCTTTCTCATCGAGGTGCTCAACCCAGCTCAACCGGGCACAATCGCAGATGGTTCTCCCAGCTACCTTAGCCGATATAACGGAACGTAAGGTACCAAAACATGGGAGCCGGAAAACCCAACATTTGACCAAAGACATGATTCGAGCTGATGCATATAAGGCCTAACTCGAGACGCCAACACTCCCTAAGGTATTCGGTCTTTATGAAAACGGGCAGAATAATACCCTAAGCCCTGGTATCCGTGTACGCAAAAAATTCTGGTGCGGCCGATTCCAAAACGCCGCCTCCTCCTCGGTTATAGCAAGAAGCCGGGATGTATCAACAAGAGATAGTAAAAAGGTTTACGAGGGTCTTAATCTGAAAGAATCCTTGCAACGGGTCCCTCTGCACGCCTCATACCGTGTTCCGCGCAGCCGATCCTCGGACGGGTATAGCACGGTGTTCATCTCAGAAAAGAGAAGAACTTAGTTGAAAAGAAAAAGGATCGTGCGAGAAATGTACTTTATATTAAATAAACAGAGTACGGTTCGAAAAAGTGAACAAAATTGAGCTTTATTGTCTCTTGTTGTACATGCGTGCAGCCCCTTGTACGGGGGTATGCCGCTAGTAGGCCTTTATATGTTTACGCCGGACTCGTCTAGCCATGTCTGGGGTTCGAATGACCTATTCAGGTGCTTTGATTAGTGGAGCCGGTTTAGTCTGGGGCTGTCAAGGCAGTCTCACATTCTTCCGTGCTCGAGTAACACTTGGTACTCCCTTTTAATGAGATGATGCCGCGTGGACCGGGCATTTTAAGTGTAAGAGATGCATAATGCAGTATTATGTTAAAGCGGCGTAAAGCTTCACGCCCCAGCAAGTGCTTGATAGCTACTTTCGAATGGGGCGATGTGGAAGGTTAACTTTTCGTGGCGGAAGTTGTCGGATGACCCGAACACAACTTCTAGCCGTAGGGAGCCCGTACAATGGGCATATGGGCCTGGCATTACCCCTTTGAAGGAGGTGTTGCTATGGCGGATTTTGGTTGGGTCTATCCCCATTTTGTGGATTGTGTCCTGATATAACAGGTTTAGATCGCTACCTCCGTCCATTAGGACTTGTGTAAATTGGAGTCCGTCGATTATAGGATCTAATATCAAGGCAGTCCATCCTGCGTTCCGGATACTTCGAGAATAGTCCTGATGATCAAGGTGATTGGTTTTGACAACCATCGCTGGGACTCTTCGGATAGACCGTGCGCGCGTGTTTCTATGGGCGCCGCTCTGTTTTTCCGCTTTGTCACTTCAAGTGAGTTCACTGTTTTCACTTTTGTGGGAAATTCTTTTGTTTTCCTGCTCTGCTGGTGGGGTTCGTCATCGCCTCGCTTGGTGTGTCGAGCCCTTGTGTTCGCATTGAGTTTGCGGATCGCTTGAAGAACCAACAATCTCTGTGGGTATGGTTTGCGTGCTTCCTCGAGTATCGTGGATTTGGCATATTTTGTCCAAGATTTTGTTTAGGTTGGATAGCTCGTCGCTGTTGTCCTTAAGGGGCAGTTTTTTATGATTCTGCCGGGAGCTTCTGAATCCGGCGTTGAGTGTTGTGCTCTTCGGGCTGTTTCCCTTTGTCCGGCGCTGGTCCTTGCTGCGTCGTGGTTTTCCATTTCCATGCCTGACTTCAGATGTACTTGGGTCGCTGGTACTGCATCTTGCTAGCCAACTATCCTCTCCCGCGCAAAAGCGGGTCATGAGGCTTGTTAATGCAACCATTGTTCTCGGCTTCTCCTGGCCGAGGTGCCTGGCGAGCCATTCGTCTCAGACGTTGTGTTTGAAAGCTCCTAAGGCTTCGGCGTACGGACAATCGACTATTTGGTTCTTTTTGGTGAGGAACCTGTTCCAGAATTTGCGAGCTGACTCTCCGGGTTGTTGAGTTATATGACTTAAATCGTCTGCATCCGGAGGACGGACATAAGTCCCTTGAAAATTTGTTCAAAAGCATCCTCGAGCTCTTCCCAACTTCCAATGGTATTTTCAGGAGGCTTTTGAGCCAATGCCGGCTGGCCCTTTGAGCTTGAGGGGTAAGTATTTTATGGCGTGGAGATCATCTCCTCCGCCATGTGTATGTGGAGGATGTAATCCTCAATCCGACTCTGTGGTCTGTTGTTCCGTCAGATGCCTCTATGTTTACGGGTTTGAATCCCGCTGGGAATTCATGATCCAAAGACCTCATCGGTGAAACACGGGTGTGTGCGGCACCCCTATATTTGGGTGTGCCGTGATGTTCAATATTTGGCGTGTTGCATTGCTTGGAAGAGCTTGCTTTCGGCCCATAGATGGACCTAACTGGGCCATCCTTTTGATGTGAATCCTTATGCGGATCGCGTGTCGCCTTGTGTGTGCGACGCCGCTTGCCACTGCTTTTGCCATGGGGTCGCCCATCCGACCGGTGGCCTCCTTGTTTTTTGATTGTGGGGTTTCTCGGCCTCCTCATCAAATTCGGGCAGTAGTTTTCTCTTTGGGTAGTTCTTTGTTCAGCGACTGTCACCGTATTTGTCTGCGGTGTTGAGTACTTTGCTCCATCTGATTCGACATCTTCCGCTGTTTTGTGCTTCGCTTCGCTTTTTTCAGCTACGCGCGCATGGCGACGAGCCTTTGTGGAGGTTCTTCTGCTCCAACAATTTGTCCGGCGTGAGATCGTCCGGACTGTTATCTTCGCCGGGGACGGGTTGTTTATCCAAGTTGTCCTGTTCGGACGGTTGCTCGATAGCATGTTCGTCATCCACCGGTTCGCCCTGCTCTATGGCTGGGTCTGTGCGGCTGCCGTCTTTGTCGAGGCGGGACTTGTTGCGGTGTTTACGTTGCCGTTTTGACTTCTTTTCGAGGGAGCGATCCTTCGTAGCGTCCCATTGTTCCTCGTCATCGCTTCCTTTAGGTGTATCCACCATGTATACATCATGGGATGAGGTGGCTGTCCAGTATCCTATAGGTGCTGGTTCATGGTTGTCTCCTACATCGTCGTCCATACCGTCGATGTCTTCGGAGTCAAAATCGAGCACGTCATTTAAGCTTTCGATAGTGGCTACAAAGTGGGCGGTGGGTGGGTGTTGAATTTCATCGTCGTCCGCATCCCAACCTTCCTGACCGTAGTCCGGCCAGGGCACTCCTGATAAAGAGAGAGACTTTAGTGAATTCAGGATGTCGCCAAAGGGCGAGTGCCGAAAGATGTCCGCGCAGTGAACTCCATGACCGGCGCCAATCGGATTCGACCGGCCGGGCGCTGGAGGTTCGGAGTCCGGAGAGGAGTCCGCACCTTGGAGTCACGGATTCGCAGCGACAGGGATGGTGTTCGCCCATCTCCGTGAGATCGTAGCGCCCGAGGCGGTGTCCAGCCACTCGCCCTCGATCGGTGGAGTCGGCTCCGAGCTAAGGGTAGGAGCGACACCGGTGCGCCTCCGTGGCACTCGCTCGCGGCAGAGCTAGATCGTGCCCATCGAGACAAGGCGGGCGCTGCTTGGCTGTGGCTCAATCCGTCAAGATCAAGTCTCCGCGGATGTCGGCCGTAGTTCAAACTCCCAAATCTGACCTGACTGCCAGGGGCTTAGCTTTCGATCTGCTCCAGATGGCCAAGTGAATTGGCCCGCAGTGCAAGGCCGCTGAATACGAAGATCTGTCCGGGGAGAAAAGTCTCACCCTGGACCACGTCGTTGTTGATGATCGAAGGAGCCATCGGGCCTAAAGATGACGACACAGAGGAACTCTCAATGAAAGCACTAATGTCGGTGTCAAACCGCGGATCTCGGTAGGGGGTCTAGAATCAAGGCCTAGGTGGATGGTAACAGGAGACAAGGGACACAATGTTTTTACCCAGGTTCGGGCCCTCTCGATGGAGGTAAAACCCTACTCCTTCTTGATTAATATTGATGATATGGGTGGTACAAGAGTGGACCTACCACGAGATCAAAGAGGCTAAACCCTAGAAGCTAGCCTATGGTATGATTGTTGTTCGTCCTACGGACTAAAACCCTCCGGTTTTTATACACACTGGATAGGGTTAGGGTTACACAGAGTCGGTTACAATGGTAGGAGATCTACATATCTGTATCGCAAAGCTTGCCTTACACGCCAAGGAAAGTCCCATCCAGACACGGGACGAAGTCTTCAATCTTGTATCTTCATAGTCCAGGAGTCCGGCCAACGGTGATAGTTCGGCTATCCGGACACCCCCTAATCCCGGACTCCCTCACTCTCTCTCGAAGCCTATGATCTATACATTTCTCCCCCATTGGCAACAAGTTACCAAAAAGTTTGAAAATGCATAGTGCTATGCGTCTCTCAGGCTTGGTCTTCGGGAGGTGGTGTAGAAAGAACTCCAAGGACGAAGGCATCTGTTGATGTAGTTGGAGCTGGTGGAGTGGCTGCTGGAGGTGGCACTGCAGCTGTAGTTGTTGGTGTTGACGTTGTAGCTCTAATATCTGGCACTAGCACTGCAGCAGACCTCTGACCTCTAGGCACTCGCTGAAAAGCATCCGTAGTTTCCTTCCCTTTCCTCTCTTCTGCATCCTCCTGGAGCTGCTCAACTGCTATTTGTATCTCAGTAACCTTCAGATCAAGATCATAAAATTTGTCCCTATGATCCTCTCCAAGCTCTCCTGATTTTGAGTCAGGGTGGCCAAGCCCTCCTCAATCCTCAAAGTAGATTGGATTAGATATGCTAGCTAATCTTGCTTGGTCTTAAGGAAAACTTGAGATGCTTCCTCAACACTTGGCATCTTGGCAGCTTTCTCTGCCTTAGCTTTTGCTCTCTTCTCTTGTGTTTGAGCTGATGAAGGTTCACCCTCATTCATCACAACTTTGTTGTGTTCAAATTCAGGATATAGAGGTAGATGCTCCTTGTCTAGCAAATATGTGCATGTGCCCATCCTGAATTTGATGAGCTCCTGAATGTGTGGAGCATACCCACAGCTTCTCTTTTGGTCAGCAGTTGTCCTCTTGATTGTCTCTACAATCAGACTCATGACCTTAAACTTTTGAGACCTAAAGCTTTGTAAACACCACTTGACTTTTGGAAAGAATTAAACGCAACTCTGAAGATTGGGAACTCGATGATGGTAAAGAGTCCGGTATTAAGCTTAAGTATTATTGTGTTAAATCTTTTGTGAATACGGATGCTTTTCAAAAGTTTAGCACTAAATATGGACTTGACTCTGAGATATATAGCTTCCTTTTGTGAATCATTTTCTGCTCATGTTGATCTCCCTAAATAGAAGTGGTTTAAATATCACCCACCTTTTAAAGAAGAAATTAAAGAACCGGTGTCAGTCAAAGAGGAAACTATACTTTATAATGTTGAGCCAGTTGTTCCTACTGCTTATATTGAGAAACCACCTTTCCCTGTTAGGATAAAGGAACATGCTAAAGTTTCAACTATGGTTAACAAAAGTTATATTAGAACACCTAAACCTGATCAACAAATCAAAGTAGAGCCTAGTGTTGCAATGGTTAAAGATCTCTTGGAAGAAGATATAGAATATCATGTTATTTATTTCTGTAATGAAGCTACTAGAATTGTCAAACCCGTTAAAACAGATAATCATAGACCCGTTGTTGGCATGCCCGTTGTCGGTGTCAAAACCGGCGGATCTCGTGTAGGGGGTCCCGATCTGTGCGTCAAGGCTGATGGTAACAGGAAGCAAGGGACACAGATGTTTACCCAGGTTCGGGCCATCTCGATGGAGGTAAAACCCTACTTCCTGCTTGGTTAATATTGATGATATGGGTAGTACAAGAGTAGATCTACCACGAGATCGTAGAGGCTAAACCCTAAGAGCTAGCCTATGACTGTATGATTGTAATGGTGATCGGCCTTCTAAGGACCAACCTCTCCGGTTTATATAGACACCAGAGAGGGCTAGGGTTTACATGGAGTCGGTTACAAGGAAGGAAATATAATATCCGGATCGCCAAGCTTGCCTTCCACGCCAAGGAAAGTCCCATCCGGAGACGGGCCGAAGTCTTGAGTCTTGTATCTTCACGCTTCAATAGTCCGGACGTTGTACACAGTCCGGCTGTCCGGATACCCCCTAATCCAGGACTCCCTCAGTAGCCCCTGAACCAGGCTTCAATGACGATGAGTCCGGCGCGCAGTATTGTCTTTGGCATTGCAAGGCGGGTTCCTTCTTCGAATACTCCAAAGTACCTGTTACGCATTTAATAGTGTCCGCCTCCAATCATCGTTGTGCCCTCGCTTCACCGCCTCAGAATGACCATCTCCAAGTGTCGAGCGAATGCGAGGAGTCGAGGCATTTTTGCATTTGCCACCCTCGATCCACCGAGCTAACCGTCTATTTGAAGGGACGGGGATTCTCAGATCCAGACCTCACTCTCCCTCCCAGGTCTAGCATCCAGCAGAGCGCTCCACGAAAAGCCATTCCAACATGGCCGGCCGCTGCAGCTCTTCCGCCGCCTCTTCTCGCTCCAAGTCGGGGATTGGGAGAGTGCTCAGCCTCATAGCCGCTTGATAGAGTTACAAACCCAAGGGTTTCTCCCACCATGCTCATGGCCCCTGGCCTGAGCTGGAATAGCCACTTATGACGGAGGGGAACAAGCTGAGGGATCTCCTAACCCATCTCCGGAGGAGCGTATATGCCGCTTCCCACATCTGCTGAGGGGCGTCGGGTTCCCTATCCACCTGTTTCTTCGCGAGCTCCTGGAGTTCTACGGCCTCCAGTTATACAATCTTACCCCTGCCTCTATTCTGCACATAGCGGGGTATGTTGCCCTTTGCGAGCTGTTTTTAGGCTGCGAACCACACTTCGGATTATGGAGGAAGCTGTTCTGCCTCGTCCCCCTCACCCAGGGGGAGTCCCTATGTCAAGTGGGCGGGGCCGAAGTTTGGCGCATTGCCGAGACCGGATACTTGTCCGGCACTCCTGAGAAGGCACCAGAAAACAGGCCTTCAGAGTGGTTCTATATAGACGACGTTCCCCTTCCGGATCCAATCCGGACGGGTCTCCCCAAGTTCAGCAACGCCCCGCCAAAGGCACGCCTAAGCTGGCGCCCTCATGGCCCTCAAGAAGAGGACACAATGGAAATATACTCCCTGATGAGCAGGATAAAGCTACTGGCCAAATCCGGACTGACCATAGTTGAGGTTTTGGCGATATGCATAAGGCGTGGAGTGCAACCGCTTCAATATCGGGGGAAGCCCATGTGGCACTCCAACGGGGAAGACGACGCCACCCGCTGCGACCGTAAGGGTTTGGACTCCGCTGCCGCTTTGGCAAGGATACTGTCTGATTTGTACAAAGGGGAAGAGGAGGAATTCCTTCGCATCAAAACGCGGGACGGATTCTCCATGTACAACCCCCTAGCATGGGTAAGTTGCCATTCTTTTCACTGCTTCACGAGTAACGGATTCCTTTAGTCCATCGGGACTAATTCCGTCTACGGCCTTTTAGTCGAAACACGCCTGACTTGCACACACCAGCTTAACTTACCGGTGTCCGAATCACCCACGACACCGTCAAGCAAAACTCTATGGGAGGCTACAACCTCGCTGTAGCATGGGATCAAATTTCTATCGCAAGGCCTAAGGGGTGCCCCTCTCAGTCCCAACCGGATACACCCATGCTCCCGACCAGGTGGCATGCCTACCGGATGCAGCCGTATCTTCCACCATGGCCTCTCTCAGACGGTGTGTGCCAAAACAAGGGTTAACAACTTACTGAACCATACCCTACCTACGGCAGGGACTAGTGGCAGCACGAAACAAGTATGGGGGTTACTGGAACAAGACTCGATCTACGGCCAACTCAGGAGGCTTAAGTATTCCCTCCATGATATGCATGACAAATATATTTCAACAAACAGAATCACCGCTCATTATACCTTACCATGCCATACCAGACATAACCGTCCCAACGGAGACCGGCGACAAGCTCACGCCTACCCAAGGCAGATGCTTTCCCGGATTCCTTTCCGGCATGCATGCAAGGCACATGAGGATGATTACCATCACAAGTATATTCATTTCCAACAGCAAGGAAAACACCAATATGCATCCATGCAAAAGATCATGTCACATGAAATAACGAGTTTCCCGAAAATAATGTGGTGTTATAAACATGTCACTGACACACCAAAAATATTATGCCATGGTTCAGGATGCTTGCCTTCGAGGTGTGGAGAGGTGGGGGTGCTCTCCAAAACTTTTTGAAAGTTTTCTACCTCTCTCCAAAATCCTATTTTGAAAATATTGGAATTAACACACAATTTCAAAACAGCACAAAAAGGTTGTTTGAATTTTTTTCAAATAAATCTTAAAATGAACTAGACAGAATTTTAGAGATGTAGGAAAAAGAATCAATTCATTTGGAGTTATATTTAAAAAGTTATAGCCAGTCAAAGATTTGGTCAAAAATCTGTTTTAAAATAAAATGTAAAAGAAAACGCTTTCGCAGAATACATCTTAGAAAAGGGAGACGACTGGGTTTTGCGCTCCACTTAAACACGTGGAGGCAGAGCTGGGTCTCGACAAGGGTCCAGGGGCCCACCGGTCAGGTTTGACCAGTCCATCTCCCTCCTCTTCCTCTCGCCCCAACGGCGGCGGAGGCAACGACGATCAACGCCGGCCGAACGGCGGCTCTTCGCGGCATCCGAGTGCAGGGATGGATCCGCCACTCCTAGGCGGTCCTCCCGGTGGTCGAGGTCGCTGGGTGGAGGGAGGCCGGCGTAGCTCCACGGCGGAGGGGAGGCTTCGGTGGATTTGGGGATTCCGGCCATGGAGGTTCCTAGCTGTGTCTGGGAGGCTAGGCAGCTCCGCGGGTTCAAGTAGAGTCGGATGGTGGCGCTTGGGAGGGCAGGGAGGTCTTGGTGCGCCGGAACTGACCGGGACGCAGGCGGCGCCTAGTTGACCGGAGAGGTTGAAGACGCACCTCCTCGCTTGATTGACGCATCGAGGGGCATGAGAAGGACAGTGTGGGGTTGCCCGAGGGCTCGGAGGAGCTCAGGGCTTCTTTTATAGCGCAGTTAGGTCGGTCCGAGGTGGCGGGAGATAAGAACGGTGGTGAACCGCCTCCCTGTGCTGCAGGGCGACGTGGCGGTGGCTGGCTAGCTCCAGGGGCTAACGACGACCACTCCACTGTCGAAGGAGGCGAGCTGGCGCGCTGTGGTGGTTTGGGCGGTGCTTCCCAGGGCGGTGGCAGATGCGGCCGCGGGCGTGCCGCCAAGAGCTTGCTGGCAACGCTGCAGGGGGCGAGCTGGCGGTCGGGACCTTTGGCGTGACGCGGCGAGAGGGAAAGGATCAGGATGAGCTCGGGGAAGCTTTTCCAGGGGCGCCCACGGGCGACTGTTCGACGAAATGCCAGGATGGCAAAAACTACTAGAGAGCTAATGCAAATCCATAGGCCTGGGCTAGAGACCGTTAGCAGGCTACTTGACAACTTGGTTTGGACAGATGGGAAAGTTCACAACACAAACTTACAATCATGCCAAATCTGTTCATGCCCACAAGGTGTTTGACAAAATGCCAGAGGCATCTCGGCAGGTCTTGGAGTGGTCAAAAACTCCAGATGGTGGTCTCATTAGGTGAATAAAAGGGTGGTGAGGTTAGGTGGCCAAATACAGAAACTAGTTAGTGCAAGTTTTGCAAAAACTCAATTCTGGACAGGAGACAAATGGCATCACTTCTTGAACCAAAAATGATCCAATGGGTGCATGCTCCTGGACTTAGGGGTTTAGTAGGGTGGTCTACAAGCAGGGGAAAGAATCAAGGGCCAAATAGTAAGCAAGAATATGGATGCTTACAAACCATCATGTTGGACCAGAATAAAGATGAGGTTGATTCACTCAAAAAATTCAAATAACATCACTAGGTTTTTGCATAAAGTTGAATCATGTGCTACTACTAACATCCCATAATTTTGGTGGAGGCTAGAAAAAAGTATTTAAATAGGTTGTAGTGCAAAATTGCCCATTGGACCAGAGAAGAAAATTGGGTGTAGAGCTCAAAATATTTCATGAATAAAAGATATATTTGCATAAAAGTGATTTAAAAACATCACCTGACATCTCCAAATTTTGGTTGGAATATTAAGTAAATTTATAAAAGGGTTGCAGTTCAAATGGGGTCCTAAACTTATGAAAAACCATTTTAGAGAGATAAAGCTCAGGGATAAATAATCCTATTAATAAAAGAATTGTTTTATTTGAGAGGGTAAATGTGTCCAATAATAATTGGAAGGTTTTTACTAGGGGTGAAAACTCCACAACTTTGGGGAAAAGAGAGGTTCTGAGATCAAGAATAAATCCAGAAAAATAAAATAAAAATTTCCTGGCAAAATTTTAATTAATAAAACAAGGATAAAATTTAGGGGTGTTACACTATACCCCATTACGGGTACATGAAGCTCAAAATGTCCGGACCCAACGGAATTATCATCTCGCTAGTGACCCGGACATAGCGCTCCGCGCCGAAAATAAAATAGCCGCACTTGCCCTTGAGGCACTATCCGAAGCCCTAGCGGCAGAGGAACTCACTGTGCTGCGCTCCACGGTAAACAGGGACGATGAGATACTCGATAAGAGATCCAAGTCCACCTCTTTTTAACCGGCAGAAGAAATAGTCAAATTCCAAGTCCATCCAGCGGACACTACAAAAACGGCCTCCATCGGGGCACAATTGGACCCTGATGTGGACGCCGCACTACGAGAATTCCTACGTGAAAATTGGGACATTTTTTCCTGGCACCCTTTGGACATGCCAGGAATCCCATGCCGGCTGGCAGAGCACAGCCTAAATATCCTAAAAGGATTCAAGCCAGTCAAACAAGCTCTTCGGCATTTCTCCGAACCAAAGAGACAGGCCATGGGAGAGGAGCTAGCCAAACTATTGGAGGCCGGATTCATCAGAGATATAAAACATCTGGACTGGCTAGCAAACTTGGTGATGGTATCAAAGAAGGATAAATCCTGGCGCCTATGCGTCGATTTCAAGGACTTCAACAAGGCTTGCCCAAAGGATCCCTTCCCCCTCCCCCGCATCGATCAAATCATCGACGCTACCGCAGGACATGATTCATTGTGTTTCCTCGACGCATACTCCGGCTACCACCAAATTAAGATGGCAGAGCAAGACCAAGCCGCAACGGCATTCATCACTCCATACGGCCCATTCTGCTTCAACACAATGCCCTTCGGGCTAAAAAATGCCGGCGCAACATATCAGCGCATGATTCAGACATGTCTGGCAAAACAGATCGGCAAAACAGTGGAGGCATACGTAGACGATGTGGTCGTCAAAATCAAGCACATTGAAACTCTAGTAGACGACTTGAGGCTCACATTCGATAATCTCCGAACATATGACATCAAGCTCAGCCTGGAAAAATGCGTTTTCGGGGTACCAGCCGGAAAGCTCTTGGGCTTCATTGTATCCGGTAGAGGAATTGAAGCAAACCCAGCCAAGATCCGAGCTCTGTCACAATTGGATATCCCCAAAGACCTCAAACAAATAAAGCGGCTCTAAGCCTCTTTATCTCCCGCTTAGGAGAAAAGGCATTATCCCTTTATCTCCTCCTCCGGCGCACCGAACACTTCGAGTGGACGAATGCTGCCATGGCCGGACTCAAAGAAATCAAGGCCATATTGGCAACAAATCCGGTCCTGGCGCGCCCAACATAGGCGAACCAATGCTATTATACATCGCAGCAACCCATCAAGTTGTAAGCGCGGTGCTCGTTGTCGAACAAGAAACGGACGGACACAAGTTCCCTCTCCAAAAACCAGTTTACTACGTGTCCACTATCCTAACTCCATGCAAGTCACGGTACCTGCATTATCAAAAGATAGCATACGAAGTGTTCATGGCATCCCGGAAGTTGTGACACTACTTCCAAGAGTGTTCGATAACAGTAGCCTCCGAAGTACCTCTTAATGACATTATAAACAACCGCGACGCAACGGGCCGGATTGCTAAATGGGCCATTGAGCTCCTCCCGTTTGACATAACCAACAAGCCACGGCGAGCCATTAAGTCACAAGTTTTGGCTGACTTCATCGCCGAATGGACTGAAGCCAAACTCCCTAAAGAGTACGGCGCATATTCCAACTGGATCATGCACTTCGACGGCTCCAAAATGTTGGCGGCCTGGGGCTGGCGCTGCTCGACGCCCCCAACCGGAGATACAGTCCAATACGTATTTCAAATAATGTACACGGACTCCAACAACGCAGCCAATACGAGGCCCTTCTACACGGTCTCCGGATGGCAGTCTCCATGGGCATTCAACGCCTAGAGGTGCGCGATTCGAACTCGCGATATCCCAAATAATTGGGGACTTTGATGCCAAGGATCCGAAAATGGCAGCTTATCGCAATGTCGCCCTAAAAATGTCAGCTCGGTTTGAGGGGCTCGAATTTCACCATATAGCCCGGATAACAACCAGCAGCAGACGTGTTGGCACGACGATCGGCGCAAAGCGCCGATGCCGCCCCAACATCTTCCTAGAGAGGCTTTTCAATCCATCCGCATTATGGGAAGGAGAGTCCGAAATAACAACCCGACCCAACTACACCGCCCCACACCAACATTCGACATAGTTGGTGGTCCCGCCAACTAAATAACACCGTCAGCCCACGCAATAATGGCAGTCATTGCCCCATGGACAGAACCATTCCTAGCTTACCTAACTAGGCAGGAACTTCTCGGGGACCAAAACAAGGCCCGCTGCATAGTGCGGTGGTCTAAAGCCTATAAGGTCCATGAGGGAGAGCTTTATAAGAAAAGCACAACCGGAGTCCTTCAAAGGTGTATCTCCGAAGAGGAAGGGCGGAATCTCCGGCTAAAATTCATGCCGGACTCGGTGGGCACCATGTCGCAGCCCGGCCCTTGTAGGCAAGGCCTTCCAGATAGGATTTTATTGGCCGACGGCCCGGCAGATGCTCAGACTTGGTCCAACGATGCGTCGGTTGCCAGCTCTTTGCTAATCAAAGCCACATGCCACCCACCGCCTCAAAACTATACCCATCACCGCCCTTTGCGGTCCTGGGGCTTGACATGGTTGGACCCCTTAAAGGAGGAACCCACAAGCAAACATACCTATTGGTCATGGTGGATAAATTCACCAAATGGATAGAGGCCAAGCTCAGAAGACGGCCAATCCGGACGTGAAGGACTTCATATCAAGGGTAGTACACCGCTATGGCGTCCCCATAGCATCATCACTGATAACGGCACGAACTTCACGGCCGACGAGGTTAAACTCTGGTGCAAAAACATGGGCATCAAGCTCGACTACGCTTCAGTCTATCACCCCCAAACTAACGGTCAAGTCGAGCGAGCAAATAGTCTAATCATGAGCGGCATTAAACCAAGACTAGTGCGGTCCCTCAAGGAATATAACACGCACTGGGTAGAGGAGCTCGACTCTGTACCCTGGGGGCTGCGGACCACGCCGAATCGCACTACCGGATTCACACCATTTTTATGGTATATGGCGCAGAGGCAGTTTTGCCCTGCGACATAATTCATGACTCACCTCGCGTGCGCATGTACGAAGAAAGAGAAGCCGATCTAGATCGGCAGGACAGCTTGGACGCCTTGGAGGAGGAGCGTGACGTGGCAAAAGCTCGCTCGCATTCTATCAACAAAGAAGCTCAAGATATCAAAGCAGGAAGCACGGGCCAAAGCTACAACGTTGGCGAACTAGTTCTACGCTGCGGACAAGAAAAAGGACAAACCCAAGCCCAAATGGGAGGGTCCTTCATCATCGACCACGCCCCGACCGGGCGGAGCGCATTGTCTGCTAAACGCATCGGATAACCGACTCGAGCCGAACCCATGGAACGCAGCCCGCCTTCAAGATTCTACGCCTAGCGCCGGATTCTCGAGTTCGCCTCCTTCCTCCGCCTATATTTTATACTTTAAGCTGTCTTTATTTCTCTCCTTCTCCTCCTTTTTTCCCGGCCGTTAAAGGCTCGCTTGCGCATTGTTCGCACACACTTGACGCGCTTATCCGCGCCATTATACTCGGGGCTTTTTAATGAAGCTTATTTATACGGGCTTTATGCCCAACACATGTGTCACACTTCCGCATGTACCTTTTATTCACCATTATATGCATCGATATGACTTAAGTTTTGGCCAAGCTGGGTTGCTCGCCTCTGTGCTTACCCCTCGCTCCCGATTGTTCGGCTAGTTGGTAAAGGAGCACCTCTGCGATTGTTACCGCCGGTCAGCGGGACGTGTACCTCGGATCGGGTGAAGCCTAAAGCTAGCGTTCTTAAGGGAATATTCGGTCGGTGAACTAAAAGACGATTTTTATTTTCATTTATCTGCCCCTGATGCTTTTCTTTTTTTCGCAGTCCGGACATGCACTTTAGGGCATGCCTCCCAGGGAAAGGAACCCCTGACGGAACTATTCTCTCTGGAAGATGTTTCTTACTAACCATGTAATATAACATAACTAGTTGGGAACTTGTCTGATAAAGCACTCATGACCCCTACGCCTGGTCTCCACGCATGCCGCGGTTTTTACATAACCGCGAGGGTATTCGCACACACTGGACTATTGGGTCCCGAGGTTGAAGCGAAAAGGTCCGCTTCGACAAACGATCTACAATCCGCTAGAAGGAATTTTACATGTCATTTTAAATTACATAGTCAAATTGACTGATTGTATTCTCTTCTATGCCGCCTAATAGGCTGTGTAGTTTACATCCTGCTTGGGAATACTTTATGCCAACTCTACTTGGCCGCACACTAAGCTCACATGGATCTCCTTCCGTCGGGCCCCATAGGTCCGACTCGCCATGTGGTTTGGGTCCGCCGTGTACCGTGATCTTCACCATGGCCCGAGCCTCCACGGTGCCTTGACGACAGCCGATATCTTCCATAGTCGGAGCGCGCCGTACTCCTGAAGCTTTCTACAAGCTCTCAAGGCCTTCGGGCAGGAGATAGATTGCCACAAGGCCTGGGCGACGCTTTCATCACATGCCAACTCATTCGCAGCGATTGCAATAGCTCGAAGAAGGTCACCAGTAGAACCGGCATTTCTCTTCAGACAACCCGTGAGCATACCTACTATGACATAACTCAGTTAATTGACTTCCTCGCCGAACTTTTTTCAAAGTTCGCTCAAGCACTTACTATAAATGCCGCGACGAAGTCGCCGATTCTCCTTCATGGAGTCAGACAGCTAGGCATGAACATCCTTTAGTTCCTCACCCAGCTGGGTGTTGGCATCTTGGAGATTATTTTTCTCTTGCCTCACCCTTGTAAGCACATTCTCGCCGGCCTTCAACCGGCGCAAGAGTTGTTGCTTGTCCAGATCTAGTCCGGCACCATCTGCAATATTATTTCAGATTTACACAGACGCCGCACTTCACAAACTATTTATCTTTTGAAGCATATATTACCAGACGGGGTCTCTGTGGCTTCCCCTGTAGCGGCTAGTGCGGCCTCAAGTTGGGTCTTGCATTCTTCAAGCTCCTGGGACAGTCGGGTATTCTTTTTTGTAAGATCCTGCATAACAAATGATCCTTAAATCAGTTATTCTAACTATTGTAAGTCTCGGGGGCTACTGGCATATATAACTGTCAAATTTCCTCACCCATATGTCCTTTCCATACTGCTCCGTTGCTCTGGCTAGACTATCTTGAGCGGCACAGAGGTGCACATCTCCTGAATTGAAGGCATTCAATGCCTCTTGGGAGAAACATGCATCACGAAGAACTTTCCGGCGGCGCCTGTGATTCATGGCGCTCTCCACCTCGGAGTTGGTGGCGGACAATCTGTCGGCATCCTCTGTCGGAGGAGCATCCGACGCACGCCTCGTGCTCGCCTCCGTTTCTGGACCCGGCTTTGGAGCCTGGCTGGCGGAGGCTCGGTTGGCAACCTCTCCGGACACAGTCCGGCGAGCGCTCTTTCTCCTGAAAAGAGCACCAACGTTATTACACACTCCAGGAATCAATCCTGGGAATATGGTGACGTGCCATACCGTTGCGGCGGCGTTTTGATCCGGACCGCACTTCTTTTTAACTGGGAGCAGATCGCCTTGTTGGCTAGCCGCCGCGGGCTCGGCCTCCTGCCTCGAAGGCACCCCCTGCGAAACACCATTGGTATACGGTGATCAAAAATAAGCGTGGATGGGTCATTATCATAGTATTGGGACCTCGGTCTCAGTTACCTGTGAGGCTGGAAGTATTTCCGGGGTAATCGGCCGTAATGGCAACCAAGGCATTATCGATGCTCAATTGGTGATATACCCCATCAATCAGCTCCACCAATATGTCCGGATCCTCTTGGGAGGCCGGATCGAGGAGCCTTTCCGGATCCTCGGGTTGTGGAGGCGGGCTGTTTATGTCTTTTACGGCCTGGCGCAATTCCTGCATCCAAATCACAAAATGAGATACCTAACCATGGGAATACGGATCGGATGTGCAAAAAATAAATGTCCGCTTACCCAGCTTCGAGGATTGTTCATAGAAAATCCGTTCAATGGACTGACGCGGAGAAAATCTTCCTCTTCTCCCTTGTACATCACGGACAAGATCTTCACCAGATCGGCAACCGATCCCGGCCCCTTACGGCCATGACGGGTGGCATCGTCCTCCCCCTTGAAATCCCACATGGGGTGGCCACTATACTGGAGCAGCTGCAACCCCCACATAATACATGTGGCCATGACACCGATCATGGTCAGTCCGGCATGAGCCAACAATCTTATTTGGCTCATCAGGTAAAGGACGTCCATGTCGTCTTCCCTCTGGGGGCTCCGCGGGCGCCAACTCAGGCGTTTCTCCAAAGGAGCATTGCTGAACTCTGGGAGACCGATCCGAACAGGATCCGGCAGCGGGACGTCTTCTATATAAAACCATTCTGAAGGCCAGTCTTCGGACGCCTTCTTCGGGGTTTCGGATAGATATCCGGTCCCAGCAATATGCCATAGCTCGGCTTCGCCCACTTGATATATTGACCCCTCATGAGAACGGGGTACAAGGCAGAATAATCTCTTCCACAGCGCAAAATGAGCCTCGACGCCCAAGAACAGTTTGCAATGGGCCACGAAGCCCGCGATGTGCAAAATAGAGGCAGGCGTAAGGTGGTGCAACTTGAGGCCGTAGAACTCCAAGAGCCCCAGGAGAAATGGATGAACTGGAAATCCGAGTCCTCTTACTAGATAAGAGATAAAGCATACCCGCTCTCCTTTAGAGGGATCGGAGACACTCTCCGCTTGCTTTCCGCCCTTGTAGGTGGCAAGTCCGTCTCGAACAGGAACCATGAAGGCCGGGGGAAGAAATCCCTTGGTTTGGAGTGTCACTAGCTCGCTATGCGGGACTAAGCATCTCTCCCAGTTTCCAGGCTGAGGGCTGGGAGCGCGAGAGGAGGAGCCGCGTCGACTGTCCATGATGGAATGGATTTTTTCAAAGGCGCCCGATGAAAGCTCATGCGGAGGGGATGGTGTGACTCAGATCTAGATCCTCGTCCCTTTTATAGGCGGCTCATTTGCGCAGCTAGGGGGATAAGTGTAAAAATACCCTGGCTTTTCATATTCATTCAAACACGTGGAAGATGGCCATTATTGGGCGTAGAAGCCAAGGAGCGTAGCATTTATCAGAAGCCAGACACTATTCGACAAGTATATGGAATTTGGGGAAGAACCCGCCTCGCAATGCCGAAGACAAACTACGCGCCGGACTCATCGTCATTGAAGCCTGGTTCGGGGGCTACTGAGGGAGTCCGGGATTAGGGGGTGTCTGGATAGCCGAACAATCACCATTGGTTGGACTCCTGGACTATGAAGATACAAGATTGAAGACTTTGTCCCGTGTCCGGATGGGACTTTCCTTGGCATGGAAGGCAAGCTTGGCGATACGGATATGTAGACCTCCTACCATTGTAACCGACTCTGTGTAACCCTAACCCTATCCGGTGTCTATATAAACCGGAGGGTTTTAGTCCGTAGGACGAACAATCATACCATAGGCTAGCATCTAGGGCTTAGCCTCTTTGATCTCGTGCTAGATCCACTCTTGTACTACCCATATCATCAATATTAATCAAGCAGGAGTAGGGTATTATCTCCATCGAGAGGGCCCGAACCTGGGTAAAAACATCGTGTCCCTTGTCTCCTGTTACCATCCGCCTAGACGCACAGTTCGGGACCCCCTACCCGATATCCGCCGGTTTTGACACCGACAGCGGGTTTATCAAAACCCCGTATATTCATAACAAGTAGATATCATACCTGTGATATTTTTTCATTCTGTCGGCTTACCATGCCGTTTGCAGTAAGGGCAACAGCCCAAAGGCTCAGAGCACAGCGCCTTGTGCAATTTATTCAAACTGCTGGCTTACAACGCCAGATGCAGCAAGGGTAACATCCCAAAGACTTAGGGCGTAGAACTCCAAGCGCATAATCAAAACACACAGGCGACTTATCGTCCAAAGCCAGGCTGGGTTATCAATACCCCGGATAGATTCAAATATGAATCCTAAGGATCAAGGCAACATGGCTCGAACATATTTTAAACCATATATCAATACAGTACACAAGATGAACCCAAAAAATGTTCAAAGCAAATACAAATCAGAAAAACAAGGCCTTCATAGGCTGCCAAGCCTCAATATCAAGTTCTATTCAAGGGCCGCACAGCCACTGAGTTAAACCTTTATTCAAACCTGTAAACTGGGCCTCACATGACCAATCATCGTTTTAACTTTGACAAGTTAAGAGTCTTATAAAATTGACTGGCAAGAGTTCGGCGCGTCATTCTAGGATTACCTGGTCGGAGTGGCAGGCATACAAAGGCAGGATAACCCGGATTTTTGGTGAATACACCTGGCGTCCAAGCCAATCAAAAGGGTAAATAAGGCTATGTTCATTGAACAGGAAGCCCCCAAATGATTTTTTTGACTATATACAGTAGGGCAAAACCCCACTACAATTTTTAAATAATAAGACAAAAAACAGAAAGGTTTCAATGTACAAAAGGCTTGAGATAAGCCAGAAGAAGTAAGGAAAGGGAAAACAACTATGGAGGAAAAAACTAACTAGAGTCTAGAATTACAGTAAAAGATTGTCAAGCCAAGAACAATAGGCTCCAGCATAACTCTACTTAATCCTAAATCTTAGCAGATTAAGCTCCTCATGGACAGTTGGAAATCTTTACCTCGAGCAAAGTTGAGTGAAGGAGGATCCATGGTCATCCTGGCAGCAACACTTCCCGCAAAGTAAGCGGAGAAAGGTTGGTGGCTGCCACCCTCGGGGTGACAAAAAGTAGTGGAGCAGTGTTCACCGGCGCCGGAGTGGCAGCCGGCGGTAGGAAGGGTGGCCGCCGGGGCCGCAGTGGCCATCGGCGGTAGGAAGGATTGCCGCCGGGGCAGGAGTGGCCACCGGCGGTGGTCTCCTAGGGGTCGCCTAGAGGGAGCCTAGAGGGAGCCCCCAAATGATTTTTCAATAAGCCATAAGGTAGGTTACCTATGTTTGAACTGTACCTTTTAACTTTAAGAAAAAATCCCAAGTTATTTGCAATCAGGCATATGAGCCGGATCAAAGGGTAGTCATAGCTATGCTCAATGAGCAGGAAGCCCCCATGTTATTGTTGTAATAAGGCATGTAAGCCGGATCAAGAGGGTAGTCATAGCTCTGCTCAATGAGCAGGAAGCCCCCAAGTGATCTTATGAACTGACAATAAAGACTCGGATACTCAGAAAAGAAACGACAGAGGCCCTAAATTATCAAGGATGCCGGCTTTATTATACTTGATAATAATATATACAGGGATAAAAATATGTACAACACGAGACCCGGTGGCTCATGTGTAATAAGGCCGATGATGAGCAACACTACAAAAAAATACACTTCCGTGATGATACATGTTTGTCACAGTAGGTCCCATTTTTTGTCATGCATGTACATCCATGACGATTCTATGACAGAATCAAGATAGTCATACATGTGTCGTCGTAGAAGTGTTCCATGACATTACCAAAATTATCATCACGGAAGTGTCCACTTCCATGACGATAAATCGCGCGTCATAGCAGTGCTTTCATCAAGGGTGACCGACACGTTGCATCCACCGTAACGGGACGCTGTTAAGCTATCGAGTTCTCGTTTGGATCCGATAACCCGTTAACAGCCCGGACCAATGGGGATTTCCACGTGTAAAATTATCATTGGCTGGAGGAAACACATGTCGGCTCATCGTTGGGACAGATGTCATCCACTCATTGGACAAAATGTGCCAATGATACGTCGACATGTGGCACGGCCCAACAAAGGCCCATTCTTGTGAAAAGGCTGGCTCGTTGACTTGGTCAAAAGATAGCCGGCCGGCCCACGGAAAGCATGTTAACGGCATGTTCGCACATAGGCCATTTACTGCCCGCTAACCCAGGGTCCGTTATGGCCTATCCGAATTAGGCCCAGTATCGTCATTTGGGCCGTCCAATATGATTCCAGCCCGTTGTAAATTCCGGCCCATGTATGGCCCATGACGTCTTTCGGCCCATATGAGGCAAAACTCTTGGCCCATTAACGGCCTGTGGTGAAACAGGCCCGTAATGAACAGTATGTCACTTTATACCCATTAATGGCACATTATTCCATTGGGCCATTTCAAGCCCATGTTATCTTTCAGCCTTCTCAAGGCCCATTTCAAGCTCATTCCCAGAATTCGGTTACTTACGGCCTGTTACTGACCCTTTCTGCTTGTGGGCCAAATTCAGCCCGTGGTTACACTCGGCCCATTTGTGGCGAGTTAATCCGTTGGGCCATTTTCATAGCGTCATCAAATACGGCCGATTTACAACAACCCGCTAGGGCCCATGAACGGACGATTCCAACTCTAGCCCATTTAAGGCCCATGATGCGGTCCGTTAGTGGCCCATGTTTGGCCAATCGATCATACAGCCCGTAGAAGGCCCATTGATGCTACTCACCGTAGAAGGCCCATTGTTTGTACGGCCCGTAGGAGGCCATGGTTATTGTGGCCTAGTTTAAAAAAATAGGTTATTGCGGCCACTAGCAAACCACGGAAATAGAACTGCACTGACTACAAGCAAACAAATAATAAGACAACAAGGAAATAAATAAGCAAGCAACTTACGCTAAGCTATCATGGCTATTACACATATTACATCCACTGGGCATCAAAGTTCGCCACCAGTGCAAATATACGGAACAAAGCATCATATCACATACACTAGTTGCCAAACTTAGCGACCAGTGCAAATAAACGCCACAGCAAAACAAGTCCAGAACTGAATCCACGCCAGAAGAGATCAAGAAACAATATCCTGGGTACCCATAATGCTGGCAAGATGCTTAGGAAGCTTATTAACTTTCTCTTGCTTGGCGCTTAAATCCTCCAGTGCTTGTTGTTGCACAAGAAAGTATGCATCTGACTTCTGTAGGGACTTCCTCAGTCCTTCGACTTCTTGCCGCAGCACAGCTGATTGATGCCTTTCAGCTTGTAGCTGAGACTGAAGAAGTCGAAGTGATTCAGGCAGCGAGTTTGAAGAGCTTGTGCCAGTGGTAATGACCAGTAACTCGAACACTACATCAACGCAGGACTGTAGGATTTTCTCACTGTCTACAAGATCGTTTTTTATCACCTTTCATGGAGACCAACAGGGTTGTCTCACTATCTTGAACCTTATCTGCATTAATTTGTCTACCATTGCATAGTGGGGTGCTCTTCGGCAATATTCGGTTTGCATACTACAAGAGAAACAAGCAGACACATCATAGGTTTAGCATTTAGTATACGAAACTCATTTTGGTAAACCGGTTGAATAGTAAGGTGGACAGGATAACAACATGAAACAAACGTATATCTATTTACTATGGTCACTGTATTGTCCATATCATTCTAGTTTATGTTGCCAAATCAAGATAGAGACACAGTTCAACTTATATATTTTTAAGACATAGCAGCATAGACAGAATATAAGTGTGAGAAACTACACAACATTGGCAACACTTGTAATGTGCATCACATGAGAACATAACTGTTTATACAACTGAAACTGACATCAACATAGAGCAAGAAGTTAGAACAGCTATCCAGTGAAAGAAATAGGTTTAAAACCTAACTGTTGCGCCATTGGAGTTTCAATTGGATCCTTCAAATTCAAAAGTAGTTGGTATGAGTAAATACTGTGATGCAACAGCAAAGGAGTATGGACCATAGCTACAGAATCTGACGTGAGAACAATTGCTCTTCTGCTTTAAACGTGGAGTTTAGGATCGCTGTGGTGGTCTTCGTGCTTTGGGCATTGCAGTTGCTTTACAAACTGCTCGTGTGGGGGTACTTTGTGGTGGACATGGTGCTTTGTCAACTGGAAGTGGGTTACTATCTGCTGGGGTTGGGGTTAGATGGGTTGTAGCTAGTTCTCTATCCAACGGTGTAAGTGTGAAATCTGGAAGAGTCTCGATTATGTGTGGTGGGGCTAGTTCATGGGCCAGTACAACCATGGTTCTATCTGCATCGACAGGTAGCACTGTCTTTTGTGAAGAACGGGTTTTTACTCCCTTACATACTGACATCACCCCCTCCAATTCAAATGGTTGATAAACAAGAAAAGAAATTGATCATACCGACGATATTGTTTGATAGACAGATGTGGTAATTCACATATATGTTTTTTTGACCTGAAACTGTAGGGTATGGACCCCACAGCAATTTTATTGCTTCCATAAAAAGGTTACACATGTACACAATTTACAAGGTCTAAAAGACCCAGAAAAGGAAAAGAGAAGGAAAAACAACAAACTCACCTCAAGGTGGCAAAAAGGAAATCCATCTAAGCAGATCCTCTTTGAACTTAGGCTTAATTCTATGAACCAAGAGAGAAATATCTAGAATAAAAGAAGACCTCCATCTACGAAAAGAGGGTGAAATATTCCTAAAAACCCTATCATTTCTAACATTCCAGATGTTCCAGCATGCCAGAAAAACCACTTCAGAGAAGAAAGGCTTAGCAAAATCCCTTCTAGCATGATAGGCAATGGCAATCATATCATCTCCAGCCATCCAGTTGATTTGAAGATAATTCCAGACCCTGCAACTGAAGTTACATTGAAAGAATAGGTGATCTCTATCCTCCTTGGTTTGTGTTGGACATAGCGCACAAAGGTTTGAATTAGATACATTCCAGTGCCTTCTCTCCAGCATATCCTGAGTGTTCAGCCGATCCATAATCAACATCTAAGAAAAAAACTTGATTCTCATAGTGCAGCAGCTAGCCCACACCCAGGACAAGAGTGGGTTGGGCACAATGTGTTTGTGCAAAAAGGAATTGTATTTCTTGGCAGAATATCCCTTACCATCCTCTTTCCACACCCATGTATCATTAAGCTGAGGGTTAATGTTTGAAAGCAAAAGCAGGTTTTGCAAAGACTGCAACTCTTCAAAAGCTCTCTCAGAGAGGGGTAAATGGAATAAGGAAGTGAGCTCGGTCGACTCAAAAACCTCAAAGAAGCAGAGATAAGGGATCAATGGCAAAGGAAAAAGCCTAGCAAACCTCTGCTCAAGAGGAATATTAGTGTCCCCAAAGTCCAAGAATCGCAGACCAAAAGCAGGGCGGTGTCACCCCTATTAACATGCCTTTGCACCACCATCCCGAACTTATCCATTAACTTGCAGATATCTCTCCACCAGAAAGAGCCACAAATGATCGTAGCATGAGGAACCCTACCATGGTAGTAAGTATTCCAGATGAGTTGAACCCAAGGCACATTGACTTTATTGTAGAATTTGCTAGCATGTTTAAGGAGCAGAGCCTCATTCTGCAGCCTTGATTCAAAATACCCAAGCCACCTTTGTTCTTTGGCCTGCAAACCAAACCCCAAGCAGCCGAGACCCACCAGAATCATGTCCATACTTCCTCCAAAGACACCGCCTCTGAATTCTCTCAAGCTGCTTTAAAATACCGGGAGGCAAGTCCGGACTACACAGGAAAAAATTGGCACGTAAGAAAGGGCAGAGATCGAGTCTGCGATCGTCCACCATGAGCAAGGAAGGAAGAACTAACAGAAAGCTTCCTTTCCATACTATCAACCAGAGGCATTGAGTCCAAGATCTTAGGTTTCGTAATTCCCACAGGAAGCCCAAGATAAGTAAAAGGAAGGGTGCCAACCACAAAACCAAAAACAGCAGCAAGTCTAGCAATTTCCACTGAATCCACATTAATGGGAAGTATGGAGGACTTATGATAGTTAACATGCAATCCAGTGGACTTAGAGAAAAGTAGAAGCATTTTCTTCAAGGAGAGCAATTGAGATTCCTCAGCAGGCATAATAATGAGGGTGTCATCAGCATACTGGATAATTGGGTATTCCTTATCATGGCATGGAATAGGAAGCTGTAAAAGACCTTTATGATGCATATCATTGACTACTGATTGCAACAGATCGGCAGCAATGGCAAACAAAAGAGGAGAAAGAGGGTCACCCTGCCTAACCCCTTTTTTGCAAGCAAATTGTTTCCCAGGAACTCCATTAAGCAGAACAGAAGAGGTTCCAGAAGCCAAAAACTGTTTAACCCAGGAAATCCACTTATCATTAAAACCCTTGTTCCTCAAAATTTGGAAAATGGCCTCATGTTCAATAGAATCAAAAGCTTTCTCAAAATCCAGCTTGAGAATGACAATAGGCCTCTTTGACTGATGGCATTGGTGCAAATATTCCAAGGTCCAAGCAACACAGTCCTGAATGGTTCTAGATTTGATAAAACCATACCGGTTTTTATGCAAACATCTTATGATATCTAGCTGCAGCCTGTTAGCAGCCATCTTAGAAAGGAATTTCACCCCATACCGTAAAGGAGATAGGCCTAAAATCATTAATGACTCAGGAGATCTCTTCTTAGGAACCAGGGTGATATAAGAATAATTGATGTTCTCCAGATTCACGGACCCCTCATGAAAAGCAGAAGCCAACTCATAGAAATCCTTACTGATTATTGGCCAACACTTTTTAAAAAGAGTCCATTAAAGCCATCAGGCCCAGGAGACTTATCAATGGGCATGCTCTTAACAGTATTATCCATCTCCTCCTTGGAGAACATCTTAGTGAGGGAGTCCAGGCCCTCAACTCTGTGCAGGATTGAGGAAAGATCAAAAGACATTTCAATACCATGACTAGTGCCCATCCTGTTTTTGAAATTTTGCCAGAGAGCAGCAGCCATTTGCTCATGATCAGAAACAATTTTACCATCATCCAACCGCAAGGAAGCAATGGAGTTATGCCTATATCTTTCAGAAGCCATAGCATGAAAGAATTTAGTGTTCTCCTCACCCACTTTAATAGATCTTATAGTACACCTCTTCTTCCAATACAGAAATTGAAGGTGCAGAAGATGCTCCAAACAGGACAGCATGACACAATTTCACATATATGATGCCTAACTAAACTGGATAGCATGACATTGTTTTTGATATATGATGGATAACTTAATAGGACATAATGGCATAATTCAACATATGATGACTATCTAAATAGGATGACATGACAAAACTATATGATGTCTTTCTAAAATAGGTTGGGATGAAATAATTCACATACATGTTGTCTAAGTATACAACATGGCATGATATAATTGACATAATTGATTCATATATTAAGTAGCTGGCACTCGCATGTATGATCTCTAAACTAAGCAGATGGAATTGAATATTGTGCATATGCTGTCTAAACTAAGCAATGCAAGACATCATATGCATGATATGAGAAATATAAACATTGCAACTTAGAGCATACACCTCAGGTGGGATATAGGACTGGTCATCTGTCTCTGAATCCTCCTTTGAGGAGCTACCTGTAACCCTCGAGATATATGCTTCAATAGGTACCATTGCCTGCTCTGAAGACCTTGTTTTCACTCCTGATTTTTCCATAACCGGCTCAAATGGCTGATACACATGAAGATTAGTTCAATATACACAGATTGTCGACAAATGGAGTACGTAATGAAAAAAAAGGTAGCATGAGATAATTCACATATATGATGCCTGGCAACATGGCAGTGCATAATTCACATATATGATAACTGGCTGAAAAACATGGCATGGCATAATTCACATATCTGATATAGAAAGCAAACAGGAGGGGTTCACACAAAGCATGTCTAATCTAAGCAGATGGCATGGCAATGCAAGACACCATATGCATGATATGATCAATATAACCTTGCCAAGCTAGAGCATGCACCTCGGCAGGGGGAGGGGTAATACGACTGGTCATATGTCTCTGAATCCTCCTCTAAGGAGCTATCTGTAGCCAGCAAGAAATCTGCATCGATAGGTAGCACTGACTGCTTAGAAGACCCTGTTTTCACTCCAGATTTTCCCATGACTGACTCAAATGGCTGATGCACATGAAGAGTCGATGAATGTATAAACATTGTTGACAAATGGAATACATTATAAAAAAATATTGCACGATACAATTCACATATACAATGACTGGCTAAACAGGATGGCATTGCATGATTCACGTATATGATGCCTGGCTAAAGAAGATGGCATTGCATAATTCCCATATACTCCCTCCATTCCTAAATATTTGTCTTTTTAGAGATTTCAAATGGACTACCACATACGGATGTATATAGACATATTTTAGAGTGTAGATTCACTCATTTTGCTCAGTATGTAGTCACTTGTTGAAATCTCTAAAAAGAAAAATATTTAGGAATGGTGGGAGTATGATATAGGAACCAAACAAGTGGCATTCACACAAAGCAACTCTAAACTATGCTGATGACATATAAGATGTATAATGTAAGTAATGCGAGGCACCATATGCGACCAACATTAGCATGCCAGGTTAGAGCAAACACCTCGTGTGGTAAATAGGAGTGGTCGGCTCCCTCTGAATCCCCATCTGAACAGTTATCTTCCTATATAATACAATATGGAATGGCTGGAGGGGGGCCCACTTCGCCCACCATAGAGCGTCGTCTACATGACATTATATTCCCACACAACGGTCATCTCTTTTTCTCTACATGTTGAGTATGATTGTGTACAATAACTGACATGCATAATAAATAAACATAGTTAGATTATGTAAGGCCTAAGGGGTTCATGCAGAAATCAAGACTGATGGTAGCAAACGAGTGGATAGATCCAAAACTAATGATAGCAAGTAGATTAAAGCTTCAGTTTAAAAAGATAGACAATAATGGATCATCTACTGTTTGTTGCCCACCCAACATGAACCACATAGAAGACCCTAGATGAACTAGATAATAGACAGATACTATTTGTTGCTGCCTCGATATGTGCCCCACGGGCATTTTAAAACTAAAGTTTGAATGATAAAGTAGCAGGTAATAATAACCGATGTATAACATAAGAAAACACGAAAGAGTGTGGCCTCTCTTCCGCAATTGTGTAGTCCTCGGGTTCATCTGCTCAGTCGATGATGGTAATGCAGTTGGCGTGGCTGCCGGCAATGGGGAAGATGATCTAAGGCGGCGAAAGAAAGTCTGCAGGGGGAATCTCTGGTGCAGTGAATGCTTCTGTCGATGGTGCACCTCAGGTGGGGTGCATGACAGCACGGCAGAAGCAGGACATAACACACAGAGTTTTCTTTGACACCTATCTGAAAATGAAGTAAATCTGTAAAGGCTCCATAGAATTGGAGGATTCTATAAATGCAGGGACAGGAAAAAAACAGGAATAGGATAGGAATGCACGTGCAAAACAAAGCATTTGGAAATATAGGAATTCTGTCAACCTCGGTTTTTGGTTCACAGGAATTGGAAGAACACAGGAATGAAGAAACATGGTCAAATTAAAGTCAAACCATGTGAAAATGAAAAAATAAGAATCTTATTATGCCAGTAATGCAATTAGTCATGTTCTTCATGCATATTAATTTGAAAAGGACGTCCAAGTGGATAAAATTCCTACGTTTTTTCTTTGAAAGAGACACCAAAGGAAAAAAAATCCTCCAGTTTTGCTTTGCTCCACTCCTTCTAACCAAATGCACGAATGGTAGTACCATAGTTGTTCCATAGCAAAGGATACCTGATTAATCGACATGAATGTAGAGTAACAAAGTGATGCGACGAGTGTACAACCTCTTTGGCATAGCCTTGTCGACCTCAGCATCATTGGATTGGACGTGGAGGATGGTGATGCTGGTGTGACTGTCGGAGACGGGGAAGAAGATCTGAGGCCTATGGAAATGGCGCCGAGGGTACTGCTCCGCTGTAATGGACGGTTCCATCGTCGGAACAGCTCCGGTGAGGTGTACGGCGGTGAGGCCGAAGCAGGACAAGACATACAACGCTAATATGAAGTGGGACTCTAATATCATCTACAATAGATGATGTAAAATAAATCACCAAAAAGTGCTAGATGTAAAAAGCATCAGCAGCGCCACGGCCGCTCTAACATATGTTGTAAATATTGTTCACTCTAAAATTAACTGAAAAAACTGAACTTTACAGTCGAAACTGAATTTACAGTCGAAACTGATTGAACTAGTAGCAGAGCATTGCAATAGATGTTTAGGGCGTTCGAGCACTAGTAGTAGAGAAGCAGTGATCTAAATCAGCCGCCGCTCGATCAGGGAACGCACTAGTAGAGAGCAAGTAGTGCAACAGCACCGCGAGCGAGTGCTAAAGCAGCAACTCCTGTAGGTGTCGGAGGTCATGCAACAGCAGCAGCAGCGTGAGCGAGAGCAAGAGTAGAGCAGCAGAACAAACGAGAGAAAGAGTGGAGCAGCAGCGCGACTGACAGCAATAGCAGACCAGAGCAGCAACACGAATGAAAGCAAGAGCAGTGCAGCAACATGACCGACAGTAAGAACAGAGCCACAGGTGAGCTAGATCTGGAGAGCAGCAGTGCGAGGGAGAGCCAGAGCAGCTGTAGCTAGTGCCGGTGTGGAAGTTACCGCCGAGGAAGCAACGACATGGGGGAGAGACGTCGTGGATGAATTGGCCGGCGACGGCGCCGTCGATGGAGACCTGCCATGGCTACTTGGTATCGAGCATCGGCAGCCACGTGAGATCGAATAAAAGATAAAATGCAGCGGAGAGTCCAAAACCTCCTTGGTGGCGCCGACTAGGCCTCGGATTCATCAGAGGAATTGGTGAGGGTGTTGCGGTTCCGGTGGGGCTGGTCAAGATGGCGCTGTGGGGATGGAGGTGGCGCGATAGATGAGGCGAACATCGGGGTAGCTCCTTGGAGGTGGAGGATGGGGCGGCTGATCCGGCGGGACGACCAGATCGACGACGGATCCTCATCCGGTGCGGTGGATGAGGGACGGCGAGCTGTTGCGGTGGACGACGACATCATCAGGGAAGAGTCTCCGGCAGGGCGGCGGTCAGGAGCCGACGAAGGAGCGTGGGGTTTCGCGGGTTTTGGCGGCCTCGGTGTACAAATGGGGGAGACGAAAGGGAAGGTAGGGGGAGCCATGGCTTAGGGACTCGCTTGTCCAAAATGTAGGGTAAGTTACTAGCATACCCCAACCGGTTTTGACCATGTGAAGTTGAGCCGGCATTTCCGGCTGAGGGATAGAAGGGGATTTCTCGTGTATGGGCTACGGGACCGATTTTGAAAGAGGAGGCACTTTTCGCGCGCGTCGAAATTTCGAGATAACAAGGCGCAGCACGGGTTGAACATGCGGGAGTTTCATAGCGGATGAAACAAAAGATACTCGAGCTTGAAAATTTCGGGACAACAAGGCGCGGATTCCATGTTCGGCAGAACAAGCTTAACGTGTACAAAAAGAAACAATTCATAAAAGACACAAGAGAGTCATGTCCCTTTTTACTATATTGCTATAAATGCCATTGAAAAAACTACAAGAAAAATGTAAAAAAATCGGGAGAACAAGATTACCCTGTACAGTACGAAATCAATTCGCACTTCCCTCAACAACAACAAAAAAAATCAATTCCCACCACAAGAAAGTGTCATGTCCCTTTTTATACGATTACAAATGCCAGGATCTCGAATTTCAATTTGTGAATCCACGTTATATTGCATTCGAATATATCGTTAGGTGACCTTGCGGTTTATAATGGATGTAGTCCTACATTTTGATCTTCCATCATATATGAACATTTTACTCCACCCTATGAACATATTTACTATTGTCTACCATATGGACTAAATTTGAATCAATTTTCCTTATTTGAATACGATTGTTGTCATGTAATACCATCATTTAAATATTATCTTGATAACAAAAAACATGCATATAGCAGTAATCATATTTCACTATGAACTACATGTATCGTATGATCTCCAATTCAAATATTTGTATCCATTTATGTTGAATTCAAATCAGAGTACATTGTTCTAGGTAGGGAGATGTTTGGGATAATCTAAACCCTGTTTTCATATGTATAATTTTTGGCTGAATTGGGAAAAGTTTTGGTATAAGCTTCTTGCAAAACCGGAGGTTCTCTCAGCAAGCCTCGTGGTCCCGAGAGGGAACATGTCACCTCTGTGTGTGAAATGATATACATTTCTCCCCTAATTTTCATTACAGAGGCAACATATAACTATACGAGTGCCCTGCTAAATTTTGGAATTATTCCGGGTTCGTTTGCCCTTTTTATACATTAATTGAGTTTATGCACATTTAATGTGCATAATTCGAATTGGAACTGTAAGCACATGCTCTGGCACACCAAAGTTGGTTGAAAAATCACATGTGTGTCCTTGGGTGAATTTCTAGGTCCCATGCAAGAAATGGGAATGAAATTCAAACATCTGGGCGTCCTGACTCGGCAGAGAACCTCGAGAAACTTGGTTTTTAAATTTCTGTAAATCCAGAAATCCCCTTGAAATCATGAAACTTGGCATGGTGTCATGTCATGGCACTAACATGATGTGGTAAAAAATTGGGCCGAATTGAAACAAGTTTTGGTATAAGCTTCTTGCAAACCAGAGCTTCTCTCAAGAAGGCTTGTGGTTCTGAGAGGGAACGTGTCACCTTTGAGTGCAAAACGATATACGCTGCACCCCCACTGAGTTTATTCATAGAGGCAACATAGAACTACATGAGTGCCCTGTTAAATTTTGGAATTATTCCGGGTTCGTTTGGCCGTTTTATACATTAATTGAGTTTCTAGTCAGTTAATGTGCATAATTCAAATTTGAACTACAAGCACATGCTCCAGTGCACCAAAGTTGGTTGAAAAATCACATGTGTGTGTCCTCAGGCGAATTTCTATGTCCCATCAAGAGAAATGGGAATAAAATTCAAACATCTGGGCGTCGTGGCTCGGCCAAGAACATTGAGAAACTTGGTTTTAAAATTCTTGTAAATCCAAAACATGCCCGAAAATCATGAAAATTGGCATGGTGTCATGTCATGGTACTAACATGCTGTGGTAAAAAAAATTGGCCGCATTGGAACAGGTTTTGGTATAAGCTTCTTGCAAACCGGAGCTTCTCTCAAGAAGGCTCGTGGTTCTGAGAGGGAACATGTCTGTGTGTGAAACGATATACGCTGCCCTCCCCCCCTTGATTTTCTTTACAGAGGCAACATAGAACTATATGAGTGTCGTGTTAAATTTTGGAATTATTCCGGGTTTGTTTGGATTTTTTATACATTAATTGAGTTTTTGGTCATTTAATGTGCATAATTCAAATTTGAACTACAAGCACATGCTCCAGTGCACCAAAGTTGGTTGAAAAATCACATGTGTGTCCTCGGCTAAATTTCTAGGTCCCATGCAAGAAATGGGAATGAAATTCAAACATCTTGGCGTCGTGGCTCGGCCAGAAACATTGAGAAACTTGTTTTTTTAATTCTTGTAAATCCAGAACATGCATGAAAATCATGAAACTTGGCTTGGTGTCATGACAAGGCACCAACATGCTGTGGTAATTTTGCTGTCCGATTTGTGAAGGCGCACACATTAACAATCAACAAAGTCATTTTGGAACAAATGTTGTCATGTTACAATCGGAAACACAAGTATTATTGAAACTGTAGGAGTTCTACTTACCATTTTCGTGCCGCCATGTGTCCCCTTTTTTATTAGCTAGGAGGCGCCATGCAGGGTAGCTATTTGTGAAGGGGACGTGTGCGATCAGACCCCTGCGCGTGCTTATTGGAGGGAGAGCCCTTTGACCTCCATCTTCCGCCCACCTCTCTCCCAAGGTCTCCATTAATGGCGCCCGAGCCCCTGTTTAATGGTGTGGCTATGTCTCACTTGACTGAGATTTAAGAGAGAAAAAAGTAAATCTGAAAAGAAATTTTTGCACAGATCTTGATGTAAGATCCGACGGACCTATATAGCATCTACTGTGACTTATAGCAAGACTGATGAATATATAAGGACGACGACAGTGGATAATAATTGTCTTACATAATTAGGAAGATATTTAAAAAAGCCACATGCGGCTACGCCCGAAATACACAAGGGCAAAAGAAGAAGGAATACAACGACCTGGCTCGCTAATCTCTACTTTCTTGAGGCGTTGCTGCAGGCCGCGGAAACTAGTCTCCGCAGCAAGCGGCGATGAGCTCTGTCGTGTCCTCAAGATGCTGCTTGAGAGCATCCACGGATTCCTCCACCAGCCTTTGGCGCTTGATGCGGAGCATGTCATTCTCGTCCATAAGTTTCTTGACGATGACGCCGGTCCTCTTCAACAAGGCACTGGTCTCGTCCTACTGCTCTGCACTTCCGACGATCTTCACCCTCAGCAGGTCACGCTCGGCCCGAAGCCTGTCATTGCTATGCCTTTGTTGCCGGATGACGTCGGTAGTATGTTCAAATGAGGCTTTCATGTCGTCCTGCAACCTCGCCCAGTAGGAGATCATATCCATCTGGCTATGGACGATCGCATGCATGTGCCTGTAAGAGCCGTCGCCTGCCCGTGAGACATTTTCCCAAGCCTCCACGGCGCGGAGGGACATCTCTGTTGCGTTCGTGGCATGGCAGGATATCTCTGAAGCTTCTGCGGCGCGGCCGGACTAGTCTGCTTCATCAACGGCATGGCGGGACCTCTGTGCTGCTTCGGCGGCGCGGCGGGACCTCTCTGCTGCTACTTCCGCGTGGCCAGACATGTCGGCTGCTTTCGCGGCGAGGAGGGATATCTCTCGTGCTTTCGCTTCCATGCTGGCCTCTCCCTGGTGGTAATCTCTCGACCCAGAACTCACGCTAGCCATGGGAGACGCACGGGAAGCATGCTGAATGACTTCTTTGTTGTGGATGAGGAGTTGAGGAGGAATGTGCAGTCTTCTTGGCATAGCAGTATTTATAACCGAGTACTAATATGCTCCTAAGTGGGATACCATCTAGGTTGTGATCAGTGTGAATAGGTTTGCAAATAAATATAGTGTGGTAGTAATTTGGAATGTGACGAGATGCAAGCTCAAAATTTATTTACGGTTCTAGTTTCCAAGTACGGCACTATTACCGGATGGCGTAATGTGGGCACGTGTTCTCGGCCATGGTGTAGCATATGCAATGGTACTTCTGTTTCTACTGTAGTGTACATGCAATAGCTGGCACCGTCGGATACATATCTTACGTTTATTGGGGCATTCGACAGGAATAGCCTCGTGGCGAGCTATAGACTAGTCTTTTTTTCACACGCATTACATCGACACATATCATCTCTCTCCCTCTTTCCCGCGCACACACCTATCTCTCTAGCTCCCTAGGTAGATGCCACCCACATACACTTGTACTCCAAGTTTAGTACGTTATACAGGAAGAGAAGAGGTGCACGCACGCGCTCGTCCTCTCTCACACATGCATCTGTAGCTACGAATTGTAGTGTTTTCGACCATCCGATTGGCTTTATGATAGGTTTGTCGTTGCTCCTTGGTCTTGAGATTGAGAAGTCTAAAACGCGGAGGCTAAGCTGGAGGCGCGAGGTTTTGGTTAATGTGCGGGCCGCACACGACACCAACACAACACAAGCTTCGTCTGCCTGGTGCGCAGTCGGGTGAGTTGTCCAAGTATAGACACAACCAGGCCCTCCTTGGTATCTGCGCCTCGACTTATGCACAGATAAATTAGGATCAGAGGGAGTACTACTAGTAGTAGTACTACTACTTTGATGTGTCGCGTCAACTCGCACAAGTATGCAACACTTCTTGAACAAACAAGCATATAATTTCTTATACTTCTTACCCAAAGGATCTTTATATCCAACAGACACAAAATATCTGTCCGAATGTTGGATATTACTTTAACTGTTGATCTGTTGTCGAAGTAATTACTGCATCACCACCAAAACCCACCATCTCTTAAGCTAAAGTAGACCGACCTAACCCCTATATTAACATATTACTAAGATAAACAGAAGGCACTTTAGAATCATTTAGGAGGTGAGCTTGTCAATCTGAATGTGGAGGGACAACGTCCTCGACAACCCAGCCCCGGCCAGCAGCTTGGGAGGAACTGTGAAGAAGGTCAGCTCCTGCATGGCGACATCGCCGGGATCCTTGCAGCTTGTCACCTCCATTTCCACCTTGACGGCGTCGGTCCTGCCTTTGGGCTCCCCCGGCGAGCCGCGCCCACAGCTTGGCCATGTAGTGTGATAGTGGGCACGCACCCGCTCTGATGCAGATGACCGACGTGGCGATTGGCGCGCCGATGTCGAGCACACCGCTGACCAAGAAAAACATGCGACCGTCCTCCTCCGCGGATAGCAAGAGTCGTGGCTCCGATAGTGGCACTTGCAGCCGGAGCACCTTGCCGTACTGGATCCTGTGCACGGGCATGGGATGCACGGTGCTGATGTGGTGGGAGAGCGCCGGCGGCGGGCCTTCATAGCCGCAGACAGGCACGGGGCATTTGCAGGGCGCGAGCGGACACACGATCTAGTGCTCGTCGAGCTTGTGGTAAGTGACGTAGAGCCCACAACCTTCGTGCGGGCACTCCACATCGAGGAGAGGACGGTGTCCACCACCGTGTTCCACACGTCAAAGCCACCGCTGCGCTCGCACTTCTGGCACTGCCGCTGGTTGTCGGGGTGCTCGACGCGGCAGTCTGCGCAGGCCAGGTGCCCTCCCTTGCACTGCACAAATCAATCAAACAACACATCAATCAAGAAACCTGCACCTTGCTCGATCAGCCGAACGGATGAGGTGTATGGGAACCTCATACACTGGAGGCTTCAAGGGCCGGAGGCACAAGGGGAAGTGGAGCAAGGTGAGATCCATCAAGACTATAGAGAGCTCCATCGTCGGGTCATGTTCCATCGGCACGATCTCTCCCTCCTCGTGCACAACCATCTCTCGCTTTAGGGCCGGGGCATTACAAAGCTTTACCGCCGCATATTCATACTACTTCAAGGTGCATTAAATCAACACATGCAAGTATCAAAAGGAAAGTCGCAGCACGCATGCATGCGTTGTAATTAATGCATCGGTAAACGCAAATTATTGAAACATATCAAATGCAGTGCTTTGATGTGTCGCGTCAACTCGTACAACAACGAGAAGTTTGATTACAACGCCCTCTCCCTCACGGACTGAGTTCCGGTGCCTTAACTGCACCTGCCTTTTGCTGTATGACAGGTGGGCCAGCCACCAGTTGGGCCCACATGTCATACACCCAAAGGCAGGAGCAGTAAGTCAATGAAGCCACGTCCCTCCCTCTCCCATGAGCGTGGTGGCTGGCATGACTAGGAGAAGCTTTCGCTACACGCTCTCCCTCCCGCACGCGGTGGACATGTAGCAGTTCATTCGGTGTCAGATGGCCAGAAGCATACTGTAGTACTCCACTGTAGTAGTACTTCATCATCGTTCGACTTCCCGAAGAGGCGAAGAGCCAAGCGCAGCCCGGATGCTCGTGTGGAAGTTTCATGTGCAGAGTGGTCTAGGATAGCGTGTACCATGCCTCTCAGCTTCAAATCATTGGGATCGGCTCCATGCTATGAGGCCATCTCGAAGCAATTTTTTTGATTACAATAATCTTCTGGCCCTACCTGTCATCCTGGTGATTGTAGTTTGCACTCTCATCTGGTCAAGACAGGAATATATATTTTAGTTTGTGGTGGGGTAAATGTTAGAGGTTGCTGCAAATATATAGTACATTGCGGTTCTTTTAGCCAAGTTTAGAGGCAAGCATGTGGGGCCAGTGCTATGATGTGTTGCGTCAACTCGTAGAATGAGGAGAAGCTTGATTTTACTACTACACGCCTTCTCCCTCGCCCATGCGCGCGGTGGCTCGCAGATGAGGACATGATTTTCTTACTACTCTCGCACGCACACTGTGGATGGACATGCAGCAGTTCATACTATACTTTAGAAGTAGTAACATCATTGTTCGTCTTCTCGAAGAGGCAAAGAGCCAAGCGCAACCCGAACGTGGCAGTTGCGAACGCTCGCGTGGCAATCTTTTTGTAGGGGTGGGGCATGGTGTGGAGCCTTGGAGCACACATATAGCCAGGCTCTTGCATGAGACAAAATTGCCATGTGAGCCCACTATTGTAGGACTTGCTAGTATAGCCATGTAAACCGGAAAGGAGTATTTGCCTTTGTAGAGATTTCAACAAGTGACTAGACTACACCCTAAATGAGTACATATGGAGCAAAATGAGTGAATCTACACCGTAAATAAATATGTAGTTCTCTCAATTTCCTCTCCGCCTTGGTCGCGGTGCACAATATTGAGTATACTACTACTACTGACTAGTATCTTTTTGACACGCATCTACGTTGATACGGCTTGAATGCCAACGACGCAGAGGGTAGCGGTTCCCGAAACGTTGAACGGTCAATGATGCCTACGCACTCAATTAGCATGCGGAGGTAGGAGTATGTAATTGGAGAAGCAGAATGGAGCCAACACGATGTGAATGCAACGTAGTTTGGACTCTCATACATAGGTGCCCCACCACTCCAATCCATCTACTCCTAGTCTCTAGGCAACAATGCCCACTACAATCCAAAACCAAGACCAAGTGACCAGAAGCCACAAGCACCCATGGCATCAATGGACGCGTGCGGCAGTCGGCTGTGCCATGTCGTCCAAGATGCGGACCTACAGCCCCGCACCAAGGAGCGTTTCCAGACGATGCTGGCGACCGTCAACGTCATAGCCCCCGTCGACTCCGGCTTCGCCTCTCGCATCTGCTAGATGCTGGTCGAGTCCATCCGCAGATTCACTGCCATCAAGAAGCGCGTGGATGACCTTGCCGTCCTGGTCCAGCCCATGCGCCGAGGCTCCACGTTGCCTGCCACCCTCATCGGCCTCCAAGGTGACGAATTCTTTGAAGCATTGGTGGCTTTGTAGCTGCCAGAGGTCGCGACGAAGACTGTGCACCTTGAGGCCGCACTCACCGCGCAGCGCCTCATCGCGCCTCGCCATGCAAGAAACCATCTATCTGCACATCCACGTCTACAAGGAAATCTTCTACATAGGACACTACAAAGCCAGCGAGGACAGAAAGACGTTGGCCTTCTTCCAGAGCTGGAATCTTTGGATGCCATTGTTCAGAAGCACGTCCACCTGGCCACAAAAGCCGCTGCTACTAACACTACAGGAATCAGGCACTTTATCGTCTGCCATGGATGACGGCAAAGGCATGCCTGGCGGATGGCAAAGGCCTTTGCCGCCCACCAGCAGATGGCAATAGGTCCGGCTGAATAGGCTACGGCGAAGGGCTCTTTGCCGTCTACTGGCGGATGGTAAAGATGAAATGGTCTTTGCCGTCCGCCAGCTGACGCCATGGACCTGGACGGCACACGTGGAAGCTTAGGGTCGTTAAGGGGTTAACGGCGTGCTTTGCTGACTGCTGGCAGACGACAAAGATGCAAAGTTCTTTCCTGTCTACCAGCAGACAGCAAAGAAACCATATAGGCCAGCCAAGTGCCCCCTAGGTTGCACAAGTAGCTGCCACGTGGCAGCTTCCCGGTCAGCTGGCTGATGGCAAGGCTCTTTGTCGTCTGCCAGCAGACGGCAAAGTGCCTGGATAGCCCCTGGTTTTTCTTAAATTCATTCAATTTGACAGAATTTCATAGATATATATATATATACAAACATTTCAAAATAATTTCAACAAGCATGCCCACAACAAGTTTCCAACAACATATCCAACATACAATGATTTCCAACAAGAAGTTTCCAACAACATATCCATATATACATACATATCCAAAACAAGTTTCCAACAACATATCCATATATACATACATATCCAAAAAGAAGTTCCCAACAAGTTTCCATAAACAAAAAGGAAGCACAAGGACAAGAGTACACTCCATCAATGCAAGCTTCCTCATCTAAAGCAAATATGCAAATTGGGAAAGATAAAAGTTAGAAGAAGAAGAAGAAGAAGACTAGCTAGAAGAAAAAGAAGAAAAGGAAGAAAAAGAAGAAGAAGAATTTATCTTCTCTTTCTTTTTCTCCTCTCTTTAGCTGCTGTTGATTTACTGTATCTAGTAAACAAGCAATGCCACCATTAAAGTAATCCCATATTTGACGAATGTCATTATTGATCGTAATGCTTCCGGTAACATGAAGCATTGCTGAAGTTTTCAAATTTCTACTGTCCTTGCATGATTGCCATGAACATAATTAAGATGCTTCTTTTCATTTCATGTATGTTCCGTATCTTCTTATTGACCAGTAACTGTTTACTTTCTATCTTTTTGTGCAGATAGGGATATCCATTTCACCTTGTTGCTATTGAGACCTATTTGGTGAACTGCACAAAACTATTTTTTTTGGAATGGGTGTCTTGTGCAGTTCAACTAAAATGTCACATGGGCAACATCTCTCAATTTTGGTGGAACTGCACAAAATGGTCATTGGAGTTTCTAAAATCTCTGTCAAATTATGCTGGTAATCTCGTGCAACATTTTATTAGCCTTTGCAAGATGAGCCGTCACTTTCACCACAATGGCACTTTATTTTAGTGGAACTGCACAAAAGGATAAGCAAATTATAGTTTCACCTTACAAGAGCAGGAAAACCAACCTTAATGTTGCTCAATTTTTGTGCAACTACTAAAGAAGAACCTGCCAGCTCATGAGAGCAAGTACTTCTTGCTAGCTGAATGATACAATCTTTGCTTCATTTCAGGTGAACTACAGAAAAAGTGGCATGAATTGAATCATCGAGTGGAGCTACTGGTTGACTTCCACTAGTGGAAGTATTATAGTAATCATGCTCTTTATTATCCGTGTTGTGCAAACGGGAATACTCAACTACAGATGTCGTGATGGTCAAGAGCGTTCTCCAAGTTCTCGCGTTGTATGACACGGCTAGACAAGATGGATTTAATCCTGATTCACTTTATCAAACGGCTCTAATGGATTGGTTCTGAATCTTGCAAGCTGGGAATCAATTAGATGTGTAAGCATCTTTGTTGTACATATTATTTGAATCTTATTTGTTGGTTCTGAATCTTACAAGCTAGGAGTCAATGAGATGTGTAGGCATCTTTGTTGTACTTATTATTTGAATCTTATTTGTTGGTTCTGAATCTTGCAAGCTGGGAATCAATGAGATGTGTAGGCATCTTTGTTGAATCTTATTTATTGGTTGTGAATCATGCAAGCTGGGAAACATGGCATGCCGATGCAGAGGACAGCAACCATAACAAACCTTTCAAACTTGGTAGTATTATCTGTGTGAAAGTGCGACAAATGTGTTGATCGTGTGCGTCCGGAGAATAATAATTCTAATTGTTGTGCATGTTGATCCTGTGGCATTGATAGAACGAGCCAATGCATTGCTTGTTTTAAGAATAGATTTCTATTAAAGCTAATTAAATTTAAGTAAAGTGACCACTAATACTTGTTATTAAAGTGACCACTAAGTAAAGTGACCACTAATTAGACGTGTGGCCAGAATAGGTTTCTTAATGGAGGCGTTTGAATGCGCTGAGGGTACATGTTCTTCCAGGCGTGCAGTGGGCGAGGGAGGGGTAGTAACTGTTGTCGCCTATACACACTCAGTTTTACTGTTGAATCTAGTTCCCCAAGAGCTGAAAAACGAACTACTATCGCCGCCTACCCACTCGTTCACTCGAAGAGACTCCATTGGTGATCCGAGGGGTGAGCCTGCTGGATATGGACTTTAGCAAGAAGTTGAATGTGATGTACACCAACGATCCGGACTCGGTAAAGCTCTGCCTCGCCGAGTTCAAGCATGACCCACAGGACGAGAAAGCACAAGGTCGCTGGACTAGACCTTGTCCCCATCAATTCGTCTCCTGACAGGGACCAGCGAATCACCATCACCCAGGTATCCATGCGGGACAAGGTTCTTGTCTACCACTGTTTTTTTTTGACTATTTACTGCAAGGCAACAGCCTCACAGTCCTTTATTAAATAAAATAGTATTAGTTACAACTATACAAATTTACAAGAAGGAGAAAAAGACTTACAAAAGGGACTAAGTAAGGTCAGCTATCCAGGAATCAAAACTATCCTTATATTTACATCTAATCCTATGAGACAGGAGGGAGATGTCATGTATGAAGCTTCTTCTCCAAGCTCTAAATGATGGTTGCTCATTCCTGAAGATTTTCCCATTCCTTTGTATCCAAATGTTCCAGATAGCAGTGAAAACCACCTCAGAGAAGAAAGGGTGTCCAAAATCCTTCCTTGCAGTATGTGCCATGTCATATGTGGTTTGGTTTGGTTGCGCAGACCATGAAATTCCAAGATAGTTCCAAACTCTTTGGCTATAATTGCAAGTAAAGAAAAGGTGAGCTCGATCCTCATGTTGGGCAAGATTGCAAAGCACACAAGTATCGTCCTGAATGATCCAGTGCCTTCGTTGCATCATATCTCTGGTGTTCAAACGATCCATTAACAATAGCCAACTAAAGACTTTTATCTTTAACGTGCATGCACTCTTCCAAATCCACTTGAAAATACGATCAACCACCAGATGTGAAAAGCAAAAATCATAGAATATCTTTGTCTTATAATCACCAGATTTGGAAGGCCATTTCCAAACGTCCTTGTTCTCACCATTTAAACTGATCGATGACAGGATAGCTTGTAGATGTGTGAGCTCAGAAAAAGCCTCCTGCGATAGAGGCAGATGGAAGTGTTCCAAGATGTCGCCTCACCAAGAACTCTTGAACTGTGATTGCCTTGTCCACAAAGAAAGGAGTGGAGCCTTGGGAAAGAGTCCTGCAACAAGACAACATGATTTCCCAGCTGCCAACGATCAAGCCAAAAAAGAACCGTATCACCAACATAAACTTGAGGAACTGCTAGGTTGGAGAACTTCGGGAATAGCCGCATAATATCACGCCACCAAAAAGAACCACAAGCCCTGGTGCTTTGGGGTGGTGATGAAGCATAATAGGTGTCCCAGATTAGTGATACCCAAGGCACGTCCACTTTGTTGAAAAACTTGAAAAGGTGCTTAATAAGTAAGGCTTCATTTTGGATAGACAAGTTGAGAACACCCAAACCTCCAAAATCCTTAGGACGACAGACAAGATCCCAAGCAGCCAAAGATTGGCGAGGGTTATCCGTGTTCCCCCTCCATAGGCACTGCCTCATGATCCTCTCAAGTTGCTGAATAATGCCTTTTGGAAGAGATAAAGTGCACAGAAAATAAATTGGCATGGAGCACAACACGGACTGAACAAGTTGCGATCGGCAACCTTGGTTAAGCAAACATGAAGAAGCGATAAGCGGCGCTCGATTCGATCCACCATAGGCATCAACTCATAGATGGATGGCCTAGAAGTTCCCATGGGTAGACCAAGATACGTGAAGGGCATCTTGCCAACGTCACAACCCAGCAAAGAGGCCACTCGAGTACCTTCTTCATCAGCCATGTTAATGGGAATGAGAGAAGATTTGCTAAAATTAACTCGCAGGCCAGTTGAGTCCGCAAAGGTTGCCAGCATCTCCTTGAAAGCAATGAGTTGAGCATCAACCGCAGGTAGTACAATCAAAGTGTCGTCGGCGTACTGTACTATAGGGTAATCATTGGAGGTGGTTGGGATTGGCATAGTAAGGATGTTCCTGGAACACATCTCATTGACAATAGACTGTAATAAATCCACTGCAATCACAAAAAGTGCTTCCCTGGCGCACACCCGATCTACAAACAAAGTGCTTCCCTGGCACGCCGTTGAGAAGCACAGAAGAAGATCCGGTTGACAGAATTGAATTGATCCACCCAGTCCACCTGGAATCAAAACCCTTGCGTTGCATGATTTTGAGGATTAGCTCATGCTCAATTGTATCAAAGGCTTTCGTAAAATCCAGCTTAAGTAGCACAATAGGTCGTTTGGAGGCTTTGCATTTATGTATATACTCAAAACACCAGGCTAAGCAGTCTTGGATGGAGCGACACCGAAGAAAACCATATTGATTATGGTGGATGCATCGCAGATCACATCTTGAAGACGGTTAGCAAGCAGCTTTGTCAAAAACTTCAAGCATGTGTTGGTCAAGGAGATTGGCCGGAAATCTCCGACAACTTCAGGGCTTAACTTCTTTGGTATAAGGGTTATTAATGAGGTATTTAGGCATTCCAAATTACATTTCCCCTCATAGAACTCCTTGACAAGTTGCATGAAATCCTCCTTAAGAATAGGCCAACATCTCTTTAAAAACAACCCAGAGAAGCCGTCAGGACCGGGGGCACGATCAGGTGGCATGTTCTTAATGACAGCATCAACTTCGGAATCAGTGAAGGGCTGGGACATATCCTGAAGGCCATCAACTCTTGCAATTAATGTGTCCAAATCAAAACCCATGCGGATTCCTTTAGCATTACCCATTCTTTGATTAAAATCGGACCAAAACATGGTGGCAATCTGTTGATGTTCCGAAACCACATCACCATCAGAATTCCTGAGAGATGAGATGGTGTTTCTCCTATACATTTCCGTGGCCATGGCATGAAAAAATTTGGAATTTTCCTCACCAACTTTAATGTTGCGTATGGTACAACGCTGCTTCCAATAAATATACTGCCAATGAAGAATATCTTCTAGATGCAAATTCACAATCCTCCTGAAAATAAATTCAGGCCTAGATAAATTCCTGATCTCCTCCAGACCATCGAGATAGAGAATGACCTTGTTGCAATCAGCAATTAGAGCTTTAACTGTTGACAGACTCATGTGCCATTTCTTGAGGGCAAACCTTAGCGATTTGAATTTATAAGAAATATTTAGGGCAGCCGAAGGTCTTGCAACAGGTTTGTTCCAAACATGTGCCACACAGTCAAAGAAACCAGGCAAATCAACCCAATAGTTCTCAAAGCAAAAATTTTGGCTTTAGGAATGACTGTAGCAATCGAGACGACACATGGGACATGATCAGAAGCCGTGCGAGCCAGGGGCAGAACAAGCGTATTAGGATGGTCAGTGGTCCATGCAACTGAAGTAAAAAACCAGTCGATCTGTTCCAACAATGGATTAGTTTGCATATTTGACCAAGTATACTGTCGCCCTTTAATTGGAAGCTCAATGAGGCCCAAGTGCCCAATTATTTCATTGAACAGAAAAATATCGCTGACATTACCCCCAGGCAGATTTCTGTTCTCCAACGAACGCATGAAATTGAAATCCCCCAACAACAACCAATTATCATCACAGTTAATATCAAGATTATATAACCATTGCACGAAATCATCCCGGGTCGGGCCCTGGCAGGGACCATATACTGACACAAGAGTCCAAATTTCAGATGTATGCCTGGATTGGAATTCAATAATGATACCAAAATGCCTTGCCTCAATTAGTTTTCCTTGAAAGAAAGAAGAATTCCATATAACGATCATGCCAGCCGAAGCACCATCCGAAGGTACGTAGGAGAAGTTATCGAAACGACGTGGACAAAATTTCCTAATGAACCTATGATCAATGTGCATGCATTTCGTTTCTTGCAGGCAGACAACCGAACAACCACTTTCATCAATCTTCTGTTTAACTGCTAATTGTCGTGCTTCAGAATTAAGACCACGCACGTTCCAACATAAGACCTTCCAATCTCTAAATCCTGTCTGATTCATTACAAGCCAAAATAAAAAGCAGAAGCAAAAGTAGATCATGCAATGACCTACACTGACCCACAACACAGGAAGGAAATATCCTAAACATGAAACAGAAGAACCGATAGATGGCGTTTGAGGCCCTGGAGCATTCACCCATTTCATCGGCAGCGCCGACTGCACCTTCGCTACGGTGGAGAGAAGGAAGAACGCGACGATTCGGCCATCTGGTGCAACAAGCTTGTCGACATCCAGAAGCAATACAAGATCATCGACAACGGGCAGGAGAAGGACTCCATGGTTGACCTCGCCGAGACCATAATCGACCCCTGCTACCGCAACATGAAAGAAGACAATGATAGCAAGGACCTGAACATGTGGGAGGTACCTCTGAATCTAGCCTACATAACCTACGTGGCCAAGGACGCATACGCATGCTACGACATGTACAGGCGGATCTTGGACATGAGGGTGTGTTTGATTCCCGTAACCGACGAGTACACGGACAGTCACAGTGTCATGATCAAGCGTGCCAGGAAGGTCTAGATGGTGTACTTTATCTATTTAAGCACCTTTATCATGTGAAATGTTTCATGCATTAGCCTGTGTGTCGTAATTATCTGTTTTGTCCAAAATATTTCTTCTAAGAACCCATTAACATGTTTGCTTTTTTAGTGGCTATTTGCTTATGTATATGTAACTAGTTCACTCAGCTGTCGTGCTTTGAATCTCCTTCCTCCCAACATATTACCCTTCTCAGGTCGACCCAGCAGGTCTCCTACACAGACATATGGGACCAACCATCTATCCATTTGTATTTCTTTATTTTGTTCAATCTTTCGTCCTCTTCCTATACAGTAGCTGGCCATCATAGCCTATGGCGTTGGACAGGCCATCCCTCTACTCCCACACATTGTCCGGCGGCGGCAGCTCCACCGGCCCACCCTGCACCCGAACAAGCCAACCCTCGTACTCCCCTCCGCCTGCGTCTTCCCCCTCTCCGGTTCATTTGGTCCGAGGTCTCGATGTCGTCCTCAGCCTTGGTGCTCTCGCCGCAGCGCCACCGTCTGTCATTCCAAACATGGTCAGCAAAACAAGAGGAATCGGGACACAACTGTTCGGCAAGAGGCTGACATTCCCGGGCCCACCAGGTCCATGGCCTAGGTTTTGTTGTTTAACATGGGCAGCCCACAACATGTTTCCACTTTTTTTGGATCCAGCAGGTATCAAGCGGCGTCTGGGCCTCCCAGCCTAGCTTGTCTGTAACATCAGCAGCCCAAGTTATGTTTGTTTTTTCAATACGACGCACAGCTCAGTTCTATTTTTCTATTAGAATGCAAAACTGAACATATGTTTTCCCTTCTATAATAGTATATATATATATATATATATATATATATATATATATATATATATATATGTGTGTGTGTGTGTGTGTGTGTGTGTGTGTGTGTGTGTGTGTGTGTGTGTGTGTGTGTGTGTAATAAAATAAGTTATATATATATATATATCTTATTTTATTACATATATATAATAGAAACAACATAAGGTTTCGTTAAACCTGTCGTTCCTCCAACCATTTTATAGACCTTCCCACTTCCTTTATTTTTCGTTTCCATTAATCCTATATCTGAATGTTCTCCCACTTTCTTTTTTGATGTAAACTGAGTTTTCTCCCAGTACTTTTCCCTACAACCAACTCAATTGTCCCACGTCTAGCCTAAAAAATAATAATACCCCATGTCCTGTGAACTCATCAAATTAAAATGATATTTTATTTCGTAAATCAAAAGTTCTTACAAAATAGTAATAATATTTTTTTATATATAACTTGGCAAGTTAACTCCTAGTGATTGCGTACGTAAGGTTGCAAAGATTTACTGACAATGCAGTAATAGACGTGCGATCGTGTGTTTATGTTTTTATAACATTTCTTTGTCTAGACCAACATGATATTTTCACCCAGCCCAGCAAGTCTACGGATTTTGAGAAAAATGCAAATGGGCTTTAAGTTCTACCATAATATATAAACGGGCTGCATAGATGCTACATTATTGTTTCACCCAGCCCACCAAATGGACTAAAAATAAAACAAATGGCCTGGCTAACATGTGGGCCAGTAGGTCGAAGCCTAAGCACTTTCGGCAAAAATAAAAATACAAAGTTCAAAGCCTAAGCAAGGCATTGGATTTACATCCAACGGCTGGCATTCTTATTCAATCTCTTGTCTTCTTCCCCCAGCACTGCTAGGACCGCCTGCTCCAGCCTCCGGCGTCCAGCGGCGTTTTTTTGCGGCCCTCGGAGCGAAATGCTACCCCGCCGACTGCCAGCCCATCCCTCCTCTCCTCCGCACCTCCTGTCGTTCTCTGCCGAGTGTAGGCCCACCCCGCACCCAAACTAGTCAAGTTTCCCACTCCTCTCCCTCTGTGACTCCATTACCGCGTCTTCCCCATCTCCGGGGCGTTCCAGTCTGGGGCCTCGCCATCGTCCACCGGCTTGGTGCGGGTGTGGTCAACGTGGTCAACAAAAGAGAGTCATCAGAAGATGATTGTGTGTGGAGAGGCTGACAGTGGGGATGCACCACACCCATGGACGCATGCATGCAACCGCATCCTTTTTACACTAAAAATAATGTTTTCTCCCCCTGACAGCTGGGACCGACCAGCTACATCTTTGCATGCAAGGAAGTGCGTCCTTATTACGGGCAAAAAAATGATTCTTCCCCCTGACAGCTGGGACCCACCAGCTATATCTTCGCACGCAAGGAAGTGCCTCCTTATTACGCACAAAAAATGAATACTCCCCCTGCTATCTGGGACCCACCATAGTGGGAGGCTGACTTGTGGGCCTACTAAGTTGACACGGAAGGAGGGCTTTGTCAACTTAGCCAATATGAACGATTCTAGCTCCATTGACCGTACGATGTCCATCAAACGGCTCTAGTGCTTCTTCAACCTCTGGTCTTCTTGCTCCAAATACCAAACTAGCGCTGGTCGTGCCGCCTGCTCCTGCCTCCCATGGCCGACTGTGCTGCCGCGGAGGCCTCACCGCCCCTACTACTCACACCGCTGGCCATGCCATCCCTCTACTCACCCACACCCCCTATTATTTTGCGACGACGGCAGCCTCACACCGAAGCCGGACCAGTGAACCCTCGTACTCCTCTCCGCATGGGCATCCACTGTCGCATCTTCCCCGGCTCCGTGTCGTCCCCTTCCTAGGCCACGCTGTCGTCCACCGCCTTGGTGCTCTTGGAGCGGCATGGTCAATGTGGTCAACAAACGACTTCCATCGGAACATCAATGTACGTGGAGATGCTGATAGCTGGGTCCATGGCCGCAGCAAGGAAGTGCCTCCTTATTACGCAGAAAATAATGATTCCTCCACCTGATAGCAGGGGCCCATTGGACGGGCCACCGTATTTTGCAAAAAAAATGTTTCTCCCTGACTGCTAGGACCCACCAGCTACATCTTCGCACGCAAGGAAGTGCGTCCTTATCCTCCCTGATAGCTGGGACCCACTCGGTCGAAGCGTACGTAGTGTTGTCTGTGTACATACCGGTCGATCGTTTGTCTGCCACGATGAACCGTGGCCGAGTAAGGAGCGGTAGCAGTATGCACACGTACGTACAGCGAGCGTGCAAGAAAGTAAATACGGCCATGTACGTACAGCCAGGGTGCAAGAAAGTAAATACGGCCACGTACGTACATACGGCCGGGGTCTCGAACGCCTACTCGCGCATACGCACGGCCAAGGCTCGTGTACATGGCTTGGTCGAAACGGAGAAACTGCGTCGTCGTGTTCATCGGGAGCCAACCGGCTTGGACGGAACAGCCAATCGAAACAAGGCCTGGCGTACCGCAGAACAGAGTAAATGGCCTTGTGTTCGACCGGCCACGGTTGAAACGGGATCCTGTTCATCGGGAGGGGTCTGGCGTAACGCAAAACGAAGGAAACGAACTTCTTTTGGACCTCCTACGGTCGAAACGGGGTCCTGTTGACCGGGAGGGGTGTGGCGTACCGCAAAATGGAGGAAACAGACTTGTGTTGGAGTGCTCTAGTCGAAACGGGGGTCATGTTCATCAGGAGGGGTGTGGCGTACCGCAAAACGGGACTCCACGGGATATTGTTCATCTCCACCATCGATTGCCTCCACAGGCTACTGTTAATCCACCATCGACCTCCTCCAGCCTCCACCTGCCACTATGCATCCATGGCGTCTCCCCTCCTGCCTCCACCAGCCACTGTTCATCCACGGGCTCCTATTCACCTAGCCTCCACCGCTCCTCCGCCGGCTACTGTTCAACCAACCCTCTCCACGGGGTCCTGTTCAACCACCCCTCCAAGGGCTACTATTCATCCAGCCCTCCACCGGCTACTGTTCAACCAGCCCTTCACTGGGTCGTCATGTTCATCTAGCCCTCCACGGGGTCCTTTTCATCCACCACCAACCAGCTCGATCAATCAGGGTCTTGTTCATCCAGCGGCAATGGCCTCTACTACCACGGGGTCCTGTTCATCCAACCCCCCCCCCCCCCCCACCGGGAACTGTTCATCCAACCCCCCCAACAACACTCACTATTCATCAAGGGAAGGAGGCAGCAGGGTTCGATCGGCTTTATTTAGCAACAGTAGCGAAGGAATCGCTTGATCGGGTTCAGTTGACAGGCAGATCGATCAATCCCTCGTGTTTAGTAATGCGTAGCCTGCAGTGCAATAGCTCGGGTTCAATAGGTGAACGCCTCGCTCGGGTTCAGTTAGAGCCCAACGCCTCGCACCTACGAGCATATGTGTATGAGAGAAACGCGCATCGCTCGGCCCCCGACCACCCACCGTAACCTGGAACTCCCCGATATTTTCCTCGCCATTGCTTCTACCACGGTTTTTTCCATCATGGACGGCCCAAAGAATGTCATACAGTTGCGTCTCCGGCCCGCCCAGGATGAAAAGCCCATTTTTGTCATGATTTTTTGTCATAGAAGTAGGAGCCCACCACATCTATGATGATATCGGGTTTTGTCATAATTATCATCATACAAGTGTCATAAGCATGATAGGAAAAAAATTCGTTCGGCCCAAAATGTCATGGATGTGTCATTTTTTTAGTGCAATGTTCACGGTTGGCGGGTCTCCTCCTCAGACTTGCGCGAGTCCTTCTGCTCTCGAATATCAATGAGTTGGTATGACTCGTTGTTCAGATTTTTGCTAACCACAAAGGGCCCTTCCCAAGGTGGGGATAACTTGTGCATGTCTATTTGAACCTGGATGAGCCGAAGCACCAAGTCACCTTCTTGAAAGGTCCGAGTTTTAACCTGGTGGCTATGATAACGATGCATATCTTGCTGGTAAATCGCCGAACTAGCCACCGCAAGGTCACGCTCCTCATCCAGAAGGTCAAGAGCATCCTGACGTGATTTTTCATTATCAGCTTCAACATGAGCCGCCACACGGGCCGAGTCATGACGGATGTCACTTGGGAGAACCACCTCTGCTCCGTAAACCATGAAGAAAGGCGTGTAACCCGTTGATCTGTTGGGGTGGTATTGATACTCCAAACAACTGAAGGTAACTCCTAAACCCAACAACCCGGCATCCTCTGCAAAGGGACCATAAGTCGGGGTTTTATGGATCTCAATATTTCTTGATTGGATCTTTCATCTTGGCCATTGGACTGGGGGTGAGCCATTGATGACACATCAAGACAGATATGCTCTCGTTGACATAATTCTTTCATTGCACCTTTAGACAGATTAGTGCCATTATTAGTTACAATGTTGTGAGGGTAGCCAAAATGGAAAATCACCTTTTTGATGAATTGAACCGCTGTCGTCGCGTCACACTTATTGACCGGCTCTGCCTCAACCCACTTTGTAAACTTGTCAACTGCCACCAAAAGTTGGGCCTTTTATCCTTGGATCTTTTAAAAGGTCCAACCATATATGGCCCCCATACTGCAAATGGCCAACTAATTGGAATCATCCTCAATTCTTGAGCCGGCACATGAGCTCATCTTGAAAATTTCTGAAAACTATCACATTTACTTACCAAATCCTCTGCATCAGCATGAGCCGTCAGCCAATAAAACCCATCACGAAAAGCCTTAGCCACAGAGACTTAGAGCCAACATGATGGCCACAATCTCGTTCATGAATCACCCGTAGAGTCTCACGGCCCTCCTCAGGAGAAACACAATGTTGAAACGCCCCTGTGACATGTGGGGACCCTGACTCATAAGTCGAGATCACCGAATGCACGTGTACAGTGATCCTAGAGATCAATGCTCACTGAACACACAGAAGCTGAATAACAAGAGACTTACATCCATACATACCGTTTTACACAAGTAGGACCATTACGGTCAAGTCTTGAGTGTTTCATCACAGCGGAAATCTTCAATAACAACTTGGACCCATGCCATCTGCCTTAACCCTACAGGCGTTCTGACTAGGAAACGTCCTAGCTCGCATGTTCGTCACCAAGGTACTCCTCATTATATCCTGTTCTTTCATGCCTGGCCAATAAAATAACCAGTGGCAAGCCAATGAGTACTTCGAATGTACTCGCAAGCAACCCATGTTTTGGTTCAAGATACAACAATGCATGATATAGGTAAATTTTTGCAGAAAGCTAGTTTTGAGTGCAATGACATGTTCAACATTTTCAAGACATGCATCAAGAGAATTCAAGTAACCATGAGGACAGGTTACAGATATCAACATAAATAGAGTGGGCACCAACCCAACTCAATCATGTCAAGTCCTTTGACTTGACCCAAGTAGTTCTCCCCAATTATCCAAACACACACACTGGTTTGTGAAGCTCTGGACGTAGTTTAAGCAGCACCGCCCAACTGTCCTTGACCGTGGACACGGCTATTCGAATAGTTTTACACTCTGCAGAGGTTGCAAACTTTACCCACAAGATCCGGGGAACTTCCGTGTCATCCACGACCCGCGATACCTCAAGTACCCGGGGTAAGCACCCGATCACTATCTTTCCCTAGACGACACTAGCAAGGAGTCCACTCGTTGTTCCGTATCCTCACGATGTACATCATATGAGACTCAATCAAGATCGTAACATCCGAGAGGGGACACAACGGTGTATCCGGTGCCCTATGAAAACAGTCATGGCCGCCCTACCTGGCACGACCCCGTCCCGAGAGAGAGCACCAACTCTCCCCCATCACTAGTAATGCGGGCTCCAAGCTAGTATCGGCCTAGGTAATCAATAATGCCCTTTCCCATACAAGGGTAGAGTGGTTGCGCATGTAAGGTTGGGACAGTCGACAAATCTTAAATCTAATCCATTTTCAAAAACAACACACACTTGCCTCGGTACACCACTTTGTCATCAAGTGGTTACCCAGCTCATCATCTCCCTCGGGCATCAGTGGCACCCGGCGGGGTTTTCGAAAAGTCTTTTGAAAATACTTTGTCTCCTTCACCATGCATATTCCCGTCCCTTTTTGCGTAGCACTACTTTAGCATCCTATCTACTTCCACCGGCATAACCCTCATAGAAAGGTAGGGTCATGCATCATGCAAGTGTCAATGAGAAAAGCAACGGAGGCAAATCCCCTCAAGTGGTCACCATTTTATCATGACTTCGATGCAAGCAATAAAAGTGCCATATGACATGCATAAAAAGGGTTTATTGGACATGGTCAAAGGGTTGCTTGCCTGTTTTAACAAAGTCTTCGAGGTCTTCAAATATCTCTGGTCCAACTCCGAGCATTTCGTCTACTTCATCAACTATCGTCTAAAGCAACCATAATAAGCAACACGACAAGGCAATAATAAAAGTGCTCTAAAAATGTGAGTTGGATTTTTCTAGGATACCTCTGGTCATATGAGGAATGACCAAGGTGATTTCATTGGAAGTGGATCAATGGATATTTCTAAACATTTCAATATGATGGAATTAATGGATTTGATGGACCCACAAGTTGTCCATAGAATGCCATTTTATAAAAATGAGTAAAAGTACCCATTAATTCAGGCATGATTTTAGAAACATGTAGAAATTGGTTTCACTAGATTTGGAGTTGAAATGAACATAATATGGATTTTTGAAGTGGATTTATGTGGATAAATGACCTTTTTAAAAGGTTCAGTGAAAACCAAGGACAACAAAAATGTCCACTGTGGCCTATTAAATAGGAACTGATTTATGGGGTCTCTGGAAATTTGCATCATCAAATTTGGAGTTCATTTGATTTGTTTGTGGATTTTACAAATTTACAGAAAAAGAAAAAGGAAAGGGAAAGGGTTTTACCCTTATCCAGCACACTGGGCGCAGTTTAGCAGTGGGCTGGCCCAGCAGCTCGGCCACGCGGACAACAGGCGATGTCGAAGGCGCATTTCGGCCGGCCCGTCTCCACTTGCCAGCGCGGCCCGGTGGCTGGGCCACTGACGAGCGGGGCCCGCTTGCAGGGCTTTCGTCTTCGTCTTCCTCCCACGCGCTTGCCTGGCCGAGGGAGCAGAGAGCCCCGACGGCGACTGTCGGTGCTACGGAGCACCTCCGGCGACGCCATGGCTATGGATGAGCTCGGCGAAGAACGCCGCATCCATTCATGTATGCCACGGCTGCCGGGGATGGTCGAGGCGATGACGGCTTGGACGCAGGCGGACGGTGGCGTCGGGCGAGATTGGGGACGGCGCTACGGTGTGCCCTCAGACGAGGGAAAGAGCGTGGGAGCTCTGCCTTGCTCAGGGGAGCCTACTAGTGGAGAGAGGAGAGGGAGGAGAGCTCGGGCTCGGCTGAATTTAGGTGGATGCCGGCGGCGGATCTCCGGCCATGGAGGGCTATGGAGGGCGCGGGGAGAGGAGTGAGCCGGTCGGGACGATGCGCGGGAGGGGGAGAGAGCCATCCGAAGCCAAGGAGGGCTCAGGGTCGCTTTTAAGGGAAGGGGGTGAGGTGCACCGTGAGCCCATGCGCCGGCGAGGCTGTTGCCGTCGCTGCAAGCCACGGGGGCTCGCGGCGAGGCGTCGGGGGTGCTCGTGGGGTCGGTCCAGGGCGAGGGGAGTGAAAAGAGAGAGAGCAGAGGGGCCAAGAGCATCGCGCGTGCGAGCGTGCTCACTGGTGCGCTCGGGCGGCCGGCGTGCGTGCGAGCTGGGGCAAGAGGAGGGAGAAGGAGGAGAGGGCCGACCACGTAGCGTGTCACGCACGCCGAGGCGGCCTCCGGGGACACGTTCCCGGGCCCAAGGTCGACGGGAGCATCGGGCAGAGGGTGGCTACAGTCTTGGGCGCCTTCAGAAGTGCTCGAGCGTGCCTATGGCTGCCATGGCTTTGTTTAAGGGGCAGGGCGTGCCCACTCATGTTTAGTAGCGCTAGGAGAAGTAAACAAAGGAAGAGGGCTTTGGATGCCTGGGCAGCCATGGGAGAGGAGAGAGGTTGAGGAGAGAGGAAATGGGCTGTCCAGAGAGAGAAAGTGGGGTTTTACCCCTCCAATAATTGAGCTCTGGATTTGCCATTGCTACTGGAGGTGCAAGAGGACTAGGATGGGCTGTGGTAAAATGATAGGGTCATGGAGATTAGTGGAAGTGGTCAAAAATGGAATTTTGGTAAGGTGGCAGAAGGTGTTTGTTGTTGGTTTGGGCAGGTAAACGAATTACATTTGGTATGAGACTCCACAGGGTGAAATGGCACATACAATTACGGCCTTCCACCAACTTTGAGCTCATTTGGGCGAAGTTCACAATGTAACTTTTGTAAACCCTAGAAATCGATAGAAATGGACTTGTGTAGATCTAGTTGAGCAAATCACTTCTCCTTGATGCACCACTTGGTGTAGTGTCATAATGTGGGGATTTGAACATGTCCACAAATATTCAGATCAAAAGGACACACTTGGCAATGTAGAGTTGTTCAAATTTGGTTCTGGACAGGAAGGGTTTTGGGGCACTTTCATCAATATAACATTTTCTCCAACTTGTGCCATTTGGTCTAGATGAATGATTAGACCACTTGAGCATGTTCAAAAGGTTTGAGAACATTTGGACATGTTTGGCAATGTAAAGTTGCTCAAACTTCAAAATGGGCAGAATTGGTTTTGAGGGGATTTCATGGTGCTATACTATTCTCCATGACATGATACTTGTCAAGATCATCAAACATGTCATATGTGACATGCTAGAATTTTCTTGGAATTTTCGGAGAATATTTCCTTTGTAAATATTTCAAAAGCTTGAAATATCTAGAAAGGGTTTTTGAGGGATTTGACCAATATTTTGAACATGACCATGTGTTGAAACTCTTTTATATGGACAATATATGTCCTCTAAGTTTCCCTAGGTTTTTGTAAAATATTTTTAAAACAATAAAATAATTTTTCCCTATTAAAGACCATTTCTGGCCTTAAGAAAAAGCTTTTAAATAAAATGGGAAAATAACTTCTAAAATCATATTTTTGTGGTTTATGGGAATCCTATATCTAATTTGTTTCAAATATACTCTTTGAAATATTTTTCATACCCCAACTCAAGTACTTGCAGTGCAAACCTCAATTCAGGGGTTTTTTGGAAAACTAAATTTTTTTAAATACTATTTGGCCAAATTATTTTTGTAAGAAATTATTTTTATGTCCTATACACATGGCATGATCATTGGTTCAAGAGTTTGGAGCAAGGAGATGAAGTATAGGAGTTGGAGGATTTATTTGATTTTTAGAGCACTTGCAAACAGCAGACAAAAACAAATCAAGGCAAGGTCCAAAACACTCAAAAGTTTTTGTCAAACCACATTTTATCATGATTTATCATCTTAAGTGTTGTGCCATGAAAATCAGGGTGTGACAGACCTACCCCCCTTACAATAATCTCGTCCCCGAGATTCCCAAACTAGGCGCGGAAAGGGATACGAAAACTTTGATGTGGGGTGGTCTTCACGTCCTCATACAATTCCTGCTTCCGAGCGGTGCTCCTTTGATCCTTGAAGTAATTGATGGTGTGGCTTCGTGTATAATTGTCAGGACCCCGATCCTAAGTCACACCGATCTAGCATGTAACACATCATATCACTTTGCGGCCTCACGAACGGTATTCCCACGGGTGTCGCCTTACCATGGCCCGGGACCGTTTGCGTCTTTTGGCTCACGTATATGATAGTGTCGCTAGCATCCATATGACAAAGAACCCGGGCCGACATGGCTAGTCGTGAACCCAAAGCGGCACTAACCGATGGGGACAGGCATACATGAATCACATCGAGCATGTCGGTCATCAACGTATATATTCGGGCTGTAGCACTGGCTAACAGACTCCGGTATCCCGGCTGTAGCAGGCTAGGCAGGACTCGAATAACACCGCGTGACATTTCCCGAAGGACAGACATAAGGAACGCGAAACACATGCCGCCAGTCAAGTGTCCAGCAGTAGTCTTTGGCTAGCAGACTCCGGTGAACCGGGCTGTAGCGGACTACTATCGCTCGGAGGCACGAGACTACATTTCCCCATATGAGAGGCTGCCAAGGATAAACAACTAGTTTGTCGGATCCCACACATACCAAGCATTTCAAACATACACACAATATGCTCAATATGTGTAAATACGACGTGGCATCACAACATAACTCTACGACTCAGATATTATTCATTAGGCTCCGAGGAGCGAGATATTACAAACATGGGTCTCATGACCCAACACTCAGAGCATACAAGTCAAAACACAAGCGGAAGCTAAACATGTCTGGGTACAGACAACTATAAATGAAAAAGGCTGAGAAGTCTGACTATCTACCAGATCCTGCCGAGGCACAAGATCGTAGCTGAGGTAACAAGCTAAACGTCGAAGTCCAAGCGGAACTACTAGCGAGACTGACGTCTCTCTGCAAAACATAAAATAAGCAAACGTGAGTACAATTGTACTCAGCAAGACTTACATCAGAGCTAACTACATATGCATCATTATCAAAAGGGGGTGGTGGAGTTTGACTGCAGCAAGCCAGCTTTGACTCGGTGGCTATCCTGAACTACGACTGCAGGTAACTCTTTTGAGGTGGCGCACACGAGTCCACACATTCACCATATCAATACACCACTATGGACCCGCTCCCGTCTCCCTACGAGAACGCCATCCATAGCACTCACGCTTATCTTGCGCATTTTAGAGTATCCACTTTCACTTGTCTATGAACTGATATAGGCAACCCAGAAGTCCTTTTCCGTGGACACGGCTATTCGAATAGATCATATTAAACCCTGCAGGGGTGTACTTCTTCACACACGCTCTCACCACTTACCGCCGTTTACACGACATGTACTCGGCAACCTTCAAGCGGAAGCCCAACGTGGGTGTCGGCCACGGCCTACCTAAACACTCAAGTCCCTAGTCCAGGTTTATCGCCTATTCGGGTTCCATCCGCAGGGAGTCCGGCCGAGGTTTCCCATACAGCCCCGAACGATGTGTGCAGGGTTCCCGAGATACCAAACGGGCACTCGGTACACCGGGCCACGGTGCCTACCGCAACACAACCCACCCCTAAGGTCAGCGTTGCGTGCGGCCCCCAGCATGCTACAAACACCAGAAACTACTTGCAACTCCCGGACTGAGGACAAGGGTGGTTAAGAAGCGAGAGGGTCAATTAAGGATCCCAATGCGTGGTAGTAACTGTTTCATGGATCACAAACACAGAACTCAGTTCCTGAGGACGGTTTCAATGAGACAACCCACCATGTACTCCTACATGGCCTCTCACCGCTACCTTTACCAAATCGTGTTCACACACTTAGCTCACACACACAGTAGGACATGTTCATAACAATTCCAATTCATTCCCGATGAATCAGACCCGACTCAACTCTAAGCAGTAGCAGGCATGACAAACAAGCATAAATGAGTAGGCACAACATGGCTCAAACAATTCCTACTCATGCTAGTGGGTTTCATCTAATTCTTGTGGAATGACAGTCATGCAAAGGATCAAGGGGTTCAGCTACCGCAGCAAGTAACACATGAGTCGTTGTTGTCCTAATGCAGTAAAATAGAGCAGGAGCGAGAGAGTGGGATTATATCGGAATGAACAAGGGGTTTTGCTTGCAGGCACTTCAAGATAATATAGTTCTTCATCGGTGTCATCGAATTCATCGCTCGATGCGTCGTCTCACCGAGAGGGACAATTACCGCAAACAAGAGAGAACACAATCAATGCAATGCACATTCACATGAATGACATGTCATGTTAAGGTACTGAATTCACCTAATGCAATAATAATCCAAGTTAGTTGAAGTGGAATTCAAACAAGGTTGAACTCCAACTTCAAATGCTATTTCTTAAATTAACCTAATCATGATTCATCCTATTCAGTGAGGTTAAATTGTTCAAACATGCATGATCATGGCATAAACAGATTCTTCATATTTTTCTGATCATTTTTCATATATAAATTATTTCAATCCGAGTTACGGTTGAATTTCTATGAATTTTAGAAGTTTGGGGTATTTTCTGGAATTTCCTGAATTAAATTAAATCCAGAAAATGGGTTATTGCGTCAGCATGACAGAGGTATGACGTCAGCAGGTCAAAGGCGCCAGGTCCAGGTCAAACCTGACGCGTGGGACCCGCACGTCAGTGTAACAGGGCAGGGACAGAGGCTGACTAGTGGGTCCGGGTCAACGATGACGTGGTAAAGTCAATCTTGAGGCGGGCCCCGAGATTAGTACTAATCTAACAAAGAAATTAAACTAATTAATCCAGCACTTTGGGGCCCACATGTCAAAGAGAGGGGGGTTAATTAGTGCTAACAGGTGGCTACGTCGGCACTTGCCGGAATTAGGCGGGCGACCAACCGAGCGGCGGTGGCTCACGGAGTTGCGCTTAGGGTCATGGTGAGGCGCACCGAGGGCACCAGGAGGAGCCGTGCCGTCTTATCTGGGGAGACCAATGGGAGGTGCGGGGGTGGCCGGTGTTCGCGGAAGCGAGCTCGCGGCGGCGGCCGGAGCTCGGGCCTCAACGGGCATGGCACTAGGGAGCTCGTGGGAAGGAGCTGGTGGTGGTGTTAGGCTCCTAGGAGCAAGATGAACTCGGGGCGACGGTCAGGCGCAAACCTCGATGATTATGGCGGCGGCGGTGACATGGCCGCGGCAGGAGCTCTCGGCACGGCGGGAATGGAGCTAGGGTGTCTGAACGCAAGGGAGGAAGAGGGTTTGGAGCAGGGCTCACGGCGATGACGACGGCGCTCAGCGAGGTCGGGACGGTCCGGAGCCGACGAATTTGACGGTGATGGCCGGCGGTCCCGAGGTTGAAGAAAGCGTCGATGGCGGGGTTGTGGTGAAATCCGGCTTGCGTGGCTCGGTGGGGTTGACGGGGACGGAGTGGCGAGTCTTTGGGGCATGTTGGATGGGCGAGGAGGATGGTGGCACGGCTATGGCGGCGGCGGCGACGGCGGCTCTCGGGCACGAGGCGCAGAGCGAGAGAGAGGAGGGAGAGAAGTGCACGGGAAGAGTGAGAGGGCCCATGGGGGGTGCGTGGCGTCGCCAGACGCGGATCAGATCGAAGGGGAGGCCTCCAGCGCGAAGCAGGAGGTGGCCGCGGCATCGCCAGCGCTCGCCACGCCTCGCCTCTGCCTTCTGGCAGAGGAAGACGATGAGCGGTGGGGGGTAGGTGGGCTGGGCTGGCCAACCGGGCCGGCCAGCAGGGGGGAGGAGGTTGGGCCGGTTGGGGCGCCAGGTAGGCCAGGTACAGTTTCTGTTCTTTTTTATATTTCTGTTTTCTAATTTCTGTTTTGTTTTAGTTTAGTAAAATACTAAACCATTTAAATAAATCCTGAAAATAATTGTGGGCATTAACTGAATTATTACAGAGGCCCTTAACTATTTTTCAGAATTGTTGGAGCATTTAAAAAATATTAATAGTATTTAAATGCCCCAATTCAAATACAATATGGTTTATTCAAAATCCAAAATGTCTTGGAAAAATATCCATCACCTCTGGATATGGTTTTCACCTTTTTCCATTAATCATGAACATTTTTGCAAACCACTTTGGGTTTTTGAAAATATTTTTGAATTTGAACCTATTTGAATTGCTTTAGTGCTAGGGCTTGATCATCCCCATTTCAAATTTCATGGAAATTAAACATGATGCATGGATGCAATGCTACTAGTTACAAGCAAGCTCTAGGGTTGATCTGGGGCTGTGACAGCTCACCCCCACTAAACAAGAATCTCGCCCCGAGATTCAAGACGTGAGGTAAGAGGAAAAGGGAAGTCACAAACTATCACAATCTTCATGATCCATTTGCCCTCCTGAAGATGTTGATTCATTCCATCATCTTAGTCTTGACGTCATCGAGATCTTCACCCGACACGACAACAGAAAGAAGGGGAAACCTTACATGATTCGATCTTCATGAAGATCAAGTAAACATGATCGACTCACGGTCTGAGACGGTGACACATCTCGAGTTGAGACACAAAATACATCGAGAGGGATGGAAGAACAACAACGGGGTTTGATTGGTGGCAACAATTCCACGCTTAGGGAGATGGTGGATGGTGTCAAGGTGGCGAGGAAATATTTATCATGATCCCGTGAAGGGACACCTCGAGAAAGGTGGCGCAAAGAACTATTCCCTTAAGTGGCAAAAAGAATTACTTTTGATCCATAGATCATTGGAACCCTTTATACCAGCCTGAGGCAATCACAAGCGATTATTTGGTGGAATGCAAAGGAATGGTACACCCGGACTAGAATGGATGATGTGGACTACCTTGTTGAAGACAACGCAATGGATGATTTTTACTTATCGTCGGAGGTGGAGGGGACCCATGGTAAGTCCACTTTTGAGGATGATCTTGAACAGAAATTACTAAGAAGGCAGCCCATAGTGAAATGGCACAAGGACGGTGCAAGGCTGGGAACGAAATGCAAGCTGTTCGAATGTTCCAACCATCATATCTGCCTGAGATTCAAATATGGTTGGTGTTAGGATATTCCAGACTCATCGAGTCTAGAGGAAAGGATGAAAGTTTGCAACACAAATCGACGGAAAAATGTTGCGAGATTCTCGGGATATGAACTACGGTAGCAAGCTCCAAAACATGAGCTGGTTCTGCTACAAACCCATGAACCCGCTGTCCAAGGCAAGCATGACCACGTAGTAGTCTTATGATAAAAATACTACCGAGTTCAGGTTGGGAACCATCATCGAGGATAACGAAGTCCTATCATAAGTCATGACTAGTTGTTATGAAGGAACTCCTTCTCCTTGAACAATTCAATCAGTGGCTTGGTGTGCTATGGAATCCATATGGAATGAAGATGATCACCTATCGCACCATAGAATACTTCGCGTGCATGACTGACTTGGGATGATTCCAAAGGAACAAAACAAACCTTTCTCAAATTCATGGCGGCAACTTACACCAGATGCACATGAATTAGAGGAAGTCACTACTTTCATCCAAACATATGCTTCATGAACGAAACACGAAGAATTGCTTACACAAGTTTCCAACACTAGGTTGATGTTCAACATGACTCATGGGGGAGACAAAATGCTACTGATGGGCTCAACAGCAACTCATCGGAATTTCCATATCACTGGACTTCCACCATCATGTGAACACGTTGATAGCATTGGTCAGACCAAAGATGTAATGGTGTATGCTCGCGGGATCAACCACGAGTGAGACAACATCACGCATATCGTTGGTTCTGATTTGACTTGACGATTGCCCACACTCAAGTCAAAGGGTTGATATGACAATAGATCCAGCAACTGATCACAGGGACCAATCGATGAAGATATCATCTTTCTTCAACACACACTACACAAGAATATCCCTTTGGATCGAACTAGGTTAGGCAAGCTTTTATCTTCCAACTCTCCAAGTTATTGTCTAGCTTAACCAACTAGCTCAGGGATATCCAACACAGATTCTTGGAGAAGGGGTGGTTTAGAAGAAAACCAATATGATCACGAACTCAACATAGCGGTCAGGTGACAACCTGATAACACTTCCAAGAAGATATTTGGAAAGTCATGAACCACCGATATATTACTAAGCTCGAGAACAATCTTGCTTCTGAGGGCAAGACGATATGATCAGATGAGTGAGGACTTGACAAGATCCTAACTCATCAATCGAGGTGTGCACCAGAAATAAGGACTAGGTAGCACGATCTATCTTAGAATGATGATTTAATAACCAACACGCTAAGAATGAGAATATTGTCCATTCACCACCAAACAACGAGGTTGCTGGGAGTATCGATTTCACACATCACAGTTCACTTGTTGGCATTCCGGTTACGATAACACGGAACCGAGGATTGAATGATGATGGTGAGAGGTATCACTGTATCAAGAGTTCATAAAAAGAAGGTGCAATTCTCATGAAGTTCCTGACATAAAGATGGTAACACCCCAAGGTAGAGCAGAGTCAAAGCTGGATTGGCATTTTAATCTGCGGAATACAACTGCTTTGACCCAATCCTAGAAATGGATGAGGTACTGGAGTTTGTTTCTCCTAGTCATTCCGGAATAGAATGGCTTGACGGACCATAAGGATAAAATGCATCGATGAACACGAATGCACACATACCCTTGGCTATCAATTGATAGAGGATGGTCGGGATACAACTAAAGAGGGCAACTTAAAGGAACATATAATTTTCTGAGTTGTGGATGCACAGATTAGTATGTCGAGCGAGCTCAACATTTCTTCCGGATAATCCATGCAGAAAAGGTAGAATTGGCAGAGTCACAATATGAATGGAGTACTCCTCAAGAGCACTCTGTTGTGATCTTTGGTTCAACAAATTTCTGCCATAAGTGATTCGTGGTATTTGGAAGAAGGATATACCACGGACCTCGAGGACTATCGCAAGGTTACTAATATCCTAAAGGCACTAGCAAATACTAACAACATGAAGTAGGATGAATCTCGGGTTCAAGAACCCAGAGTAGAATGCCTACTACTAAATGGCATCACGGGATGCTTTCAAAGTGATGGCGTAATCATCACACGGGGATACAAAAGCATAGCTAAATTGCTAGGTGACTTCCTAGACACCTAAGGTCATAATAATAGTTCCAACATATATGTCGAGGCAACAAAGTACCTCAACCGACCGGTTAGTGTGCTTAACTTGGCCCAAAAGGACATCAGAACGGAAGAAGGATTTGCAAATGCATCGGACTATTTAGAGACCAGGATAACTCGGACAGATAACGGCTGTAAATGCTCAAAATGATTTGAGACATCCTGCAGAAAATGGTGGCATAACCACTCAACAACATCATAACAAGATTACGGGATCAACAGTTATCATACGAAATAGTAGGAACTGAATCGAGGCTTAAATCCAACAATCTTAAAGGTCTATGGATTAGTAACACGTCATCCTAATAGATAGATGAGAAGCCTAGTTCTTAAACCCGTAGAAGAGAAGAGGATGACTCGGATCGAAGGTCATGAGGTATAAGGAGTAAAAAGAGCCTTACGCCCTTCCACAATCAATTCCTTACATAACTAAAGCATTTCTAGACACAACTTCGACCAGTTTGGCTTGGTAATCCTCTGAGCAGTCGGCTCGATACCAACGCTGTCAGGACCCCGATCCTAAGTCACACGATCTAGCATGTAACACATCATATCACTTTGCGGCCTCACGCACGGTATTCCCATGGGTGTCGCCTTACCATGGCCCGGACCGCTTATGTCTTTTGGCTCACGATATGATAGTGTCGCTAGCATCCATATGACAAAGAACCGGGCCGACATGGCTAGTCGTGAACCCAAAGCGGCACTAACCCATGGGGACAGGCATACATGAATCACATCGAGCATGTCGGTCATCAACGATATATTCGGGCTGTAGCACTGGCTAACAGACTCCGGTATCCCGGCTGTAGCAGGCTAGGCAGGACTCGAATAACACCGCGTGACATTTCCCGAAGAACAGACATAGGAACGGTTAAACACATGCCGCCAGTCAAGTGTCCAGCGGTAGTCTTGGGCTAGCAGGACTCGGTGAACCGGGCAGAAGCGGACTACTATCGCTCGGAGGCACGAGACTACATTTCCCCATAAGAGAGGCTGCCAAGGATAAACAACTAGTTTGTCGGATCCCACACATACCAAGCATTTCAAACATACACACAATATGCTCAATATGTGTAAATACGACGTGGCATCACAACATAACTCTCGACTCAGATATTATTCATTAGGCTCCGAGGAGCGAGATATTACAAACATGGGTCTCATGACCCAACACTCGAAACATACAAGTCAAAACACAAGCGGAAGCTAAACATGTCCGGGTACAGACAACTATAAATGAAAAAGGCTGAGAAGTCGACTATCTACCAGATCCCGCCGAGGCACAAGATCGTAGCTGAGGTAACAAGCTAAGCGTCAAGTCCAAGCGGAACTACTAGCGAGACCGACGTCTCTCGCAAAACATAAAATAAGCAAGCGTGAGTACAATTGTACTCAGCAAGACTTACATCGAGCTAACTACATATGCATCATTATCAAAAGGGGTGGTGGAGTTTGACCGCAGCAAGCCAGCTTTGACTCGGTGGCTATCCCGAACTACGATTGCAGTAACTCTTTTGAGGTGGCGCTGCGAGTCCACACATTCACCATATCAATACACCACTATGGACCCGCTCCGTCTCCCTCGAGAACGCCATCCATAGCACTCACGCTTATCTTGCGCATTTTAGAGTATCCACTTTCACTTGTCTATGAACTGATATAGGCAACCCGAAGTCCTTTTCCGTGGACACGGCTATTCAATAGATCATATTAAACCCTGCAGGGTGTACTTCTTCACACGCGCTCACCACTTACCGCCGTTTACGACATGTACTCGGCAACCTTCAAGCGGAAGCCCAACGTGGGTGTCGGCCACGGCCTACCTAAACACTCAAGTCCCTAGTCCAGGTTTATCGCCTATTCGGGTTCCATCCGCAGGAGTCCGCCGAGGTTTCCCATACAGCCCCGAACGATGTGTGCAGGGTTCCCGAGATACCAAACGGGCACTTTCGGTACACGAACCACGGTGCCTACCGCAACACAACCCACCCCTAAGGTCAGCGTTGCGTGCGGCCCCAAGATGCTACAAACACGAAACTACTTGCAACTCCGGACCGAGGACAAGGGTGGTTAAGAAGCCGAGAGGGTCAATTAAGGATCCCAATGCGTGGTAGTAACTGTTTCATGGATCACAAACACGAACTCAGTTCACGAGGACGGTTTCAATGAGACAACCCACCATGTACTCCTACATGGCCTCTCACCGCTACCTTTACCAAATCGTGTTCACACACTTAGCTCACACACACAGTAGGACATGTTCATAACAATTCCAATTCATTCCCGATGAATCAGACCCGACTCAACTCTAAGCAGTAGCAGGCATGACAAACAAGCATAAATGAGTAGGCACAACATGGCTCAAACAATTCCTACTCATGCTAGTGGGTTTCATCTAATTCTTGTGGAATGACAGTCATGCAAAGGATCAAGGGGTTCAGCTACCGCAGCAAGTAACACATGAGTCGTTGTTGTCCTAATGCAGTAAAATAGAGCAGGAGCGAGAGAGTGGGATTATATCGGAATGAACAAGGGGGTTTTGCTTGCCTGGCACTTCTGAAGATAATATAGTTCTTCATCGGTGTCATCGAATTCATCATCGGTACGTCGTCTACCGAGAGGGGACAATTACCGGCAAACAAGAGAGAACACAATCAATGCAATGCACATTCACATGAATGACATGTCATGTTAAGGTACTGAATTCACCTAATGCAATAATAATCCAAGTTAGTTGAAGTGGAATTCAAACAAGGTTGAACTCCAACTTCAAATGCTATTTCTTAAATTAACCTAATCATGATTCATCCTATTCAGTGAGGTTAAATTGTTCAAACATGCATGATCATGGCATAAACAGATTCTTCATATTTTTCTGATCATTTTTCATATATTAATTATTTCAATCCGAGTTACGGTTGAATTTCTATGAATTTTAGAAGTTTGGGGTATTTTCTGGAATTTCCTGAATTAAATTAAATCCAGAAAATGGGTTATTGCGTCAGCATGACAGAGGCGTGACGTCAGCAGGTCAAAGGCGCCAGGTCCAGGTCAAACCTGACGCGTGGGACCCGCACGTCAGTGTAACAGGGCAGGGACAGAGGCTGACTAGTGGGTCCGGGTCAACGATGACGTGGCAAAGTCAATCTTGAGGCGGGCCCCGAGATTAGTACTAATCTAACAAAGAAATTAAACTAATTAATCCAGGCACTGGGGCCCACATGTCAAAGAGAGGGGGGGGGGTTAATTAGTGCTAACAGGGTGGCCACGTCGGCACTTGCCGGAATTAGGCCGGCGGCGACCAACCGAGCGGCGGTGGCTCGCCGGAGTTGCGCTAGGGCCGCGGCTGGGGCGCGTTGAGGGCACCAGGAGGGAGCCCGGGCCCGTGCGCATCTGGGGAGACCAATGGGAGGTGCGGGGGTGGCCGGTGTTCGCCGGAAGCGAGCTCGCGGCGGCGGCCGGAGCTCGGGCCTCAACGGGCATGGCACTAGGGAGCTCGTGGGAAGGAGCTGGTGGTGGTGTTAGGCTCCTAGGAGCAAGATGAACTCGGCGGCAGTCGGCGCAAACCTCGATGATTATAGCGGCGGCGGTGACATGGCCGGGCGGCAGGAGCTCGGCACGGCGGGAATGGAGCTAGGGTGTCTGAACGCAAGGGGAGGAAGAGGGTTTGGAGCAGGGCTCACGGCGATGACGACAGGCGCTCAGCGAGTCGGGACGGTCCGGAGCCGATTTAATTTGACGGTGATGGCCGGCGGTCCCGAGGTTGAAGAAAGCGTTGATGGCGGGGTTGTGGTGAAATCCGGCTTGCGTGGCTCGGTGGGGTTTGACGGGACGGAGTGGCGAGTCTTTGGGGCATGTTGGATGGGCGAGGAGGGCGGTGGCACGGCTATGGCGGCGGCGGCGACGGGCGGCTCTCGGGCACGAGGCGCAGAGCGAGAGAGAGGAGGGAGAGGGCACAGGAAGAGTGAGAGGGCCGAAGTGCGTCGCGTCGCCAGACGCGGATCAGATCGAAGGGGAGGCCTCAGTGAAGCAGGAGGTGGCAGCAGCATCGCTGGCCTTCCACACGCCTCGCCTCTGCCTTCCCGCAGAGGAAGACGATGAGCGGTGGGGGGTTGGTGGGCTGGGCTGGCCAACCGGGCCGGCCAGCAGGGGGGGGGGAAGGAGGTTGGGGCGCCAGGTAGGCCAGGTACAGTTTTTGTTCTTTTTTATATTTCTGTTTTCTACTTTCTGTTTTGTTTTAGTTTAGTAAAATACTAAACCATTTAAATAAATCCTGAAAATAATTGTGGGCATTAACTGAATTATTACAGAGGCCCTTAACTATTTTTCAGAATTGTTGGAGCATTTAAAAAATATTAATAGTATTTAAATGCCCCAATTCAAATACAATATGGTTTATTCAAAAATCCAGAAATGTCTTGGAAAAATATCCATCACCTCTGGATATGGTTTTCACCTTTTTCCATTAATCATGAACATTTTTGCAAACCACTTTGGGTTTTTGAAAATATTTTTGAATTTGAACCTATTTGAATTGCTTTAGTGCTAGGGCTTGATCATCCCCATTTCAAATTTCATGGAAATTAAACATGATGCATGGATGCAATGCTACTAGTTACAAGCAAGCTCTAGGGTTGATCTGGGGCTGTGACAATAATGTTCTACTTGGTCCAGGTTGCTAATGGGTAGCTCGCGGTAGGTTAGATTGGGCTAGGGGTCGATGGCTCGGTGGTTAATGCCCTCATAGAGATCGGGCAAGTTAGGAAGTTGGAAACACTTCCGGGGTTGTGATGCATGGAAAGCGTTGTGCACATCAGGTAACTCAGGTGGCAACTCCAGCTGGTAACTATCTTCTCTTCGTCTCGTAGTGATCTCAGAGGGGGTTGTAAAATCTAGGAGTGATCTCGAAGGGGGCCGATGAATCTTGGTGTGGGTTTCCTTGTCGTGGAAATGCTTGGTTCCTTAGAGAGGAGTGGCTTGCAGATACACCTGGTCTTCGACGAGAAAGTTCACTCCTTGACGATGGTGGTTGGTATAGTTCTTCCTCCTGGAAATGGCAGTCTTCAAATGCTTCTGGACTAGCTGAACGGCTCTTCTTCCGTCTTCGGGTGGACAAGTAGGTCACCAAATGATGATGGCAACTATCTTGTCTAAGCACTCCATGAAGACTTTGTTCACGGGGTACATAAAGTAGGCTGGGGAATTAGTGGTGGTCTTGTTGAGTGTGGGCCAAGGTGGTTCTAGATCTAGTGTCAAGGCCCTAGGGTCCTGGTCCGACCATGTTGTAGCTTGGTAGGGCTTAAGGGTTTCAAGGATTCTAGTGTGCGAGTGAACATTTATCATCTTATCTTTAAGCACGGTTTCTGAGATGCCAATAGTCTATCTAGTCCTTTAAACAAATCACATCATATCACCGATGGCATCATTTTGCATAGGTCAACTCCAAACATCACTCATGTGATTCATATCCTCATGGCTCCCGAGAGGATGTCTAACAAAATCATATATGTCTACAATCCCCAAACTCATATGTATGTCTACCCCTAAAAATCCATGGGTAGAACATATAAGCTGCTAAGCTTGAACGTGACAATCCAAGGGCTCAGCCTATTCTTCCAAGGTCTAAGATAAAGCACCTATTTCCTAAGGAAACACATCGTAAGCCACTCCAAGATCTTGTTTCCTTCCTATGAATCAACTCCAGCAGCCCACTAACTTCCATCACTCAGTACACAATCCATTAATTCTACAAATCCAATGTTTATGGTGTTCCACATGATCTTCTAAAGTCCTTATAATCCGCAGATACTTGAAAAGGGTTATCTTTACTATAGTCAGTCCACCAATTCCCATTATCGGGGTCAAGTAACTTCCAAGGTCAAGTTTATATCAACTCCGACAATTAATCAAATCTCCCAGTTTATTGTCCACCGAGAAACATGGTATCACGATCAAGATTATCGGTCTAATTTCTGATTTACTCCGAACCATGTAGACTTACTCAGCATCTATACTCAACTAGGATCACCTATTTAAATCCAAATCTTGTGTCCAACGAGAATTTCCACACTTTCCCCCAAGTCATTATCGTAATATCAACTATCTCCTATCAATATCCCTTGTCTAAGTCAAATCCTTATACTTCCAAGAATTTCAGCTTGTGATCATAATTGTCCTATTAAATCCTATTTACTCAGGGGTAAAGAAAGCTATGCTAGTCTATAATCATGATCCCACCAAGTTCATCTACCACATGAAAGCCTTATAATCCTCCGAAGAGTCTCAAATAATTCCTCAAGGTCATTGATATAACTCATCAAGTCATTTGTCCTCTGTTCATATATCCCCAAATTGGTCTTTCCTATGGCATCGTCAGTTCTGGTGCTACCTTAGGATGACAATGTGCTCGCTCACTATGTCCACTAGTTCCATAATGAACCCAGTCTTGTGCAAGGTTACAGAGGCTTAACTGGTTCTCTTGTGATTCCATAGGTTAAGCTCAGGGTTGAGGTTTCGGGCTGGGGTATCTCGTGAAGTCTGGAAGGGTCTAGGGATGGGTGTCTGATCTGGATGGTTAAACATAATTCTACGGGGTTGCACTTGGCCATGGAGATCGTAGGAGGAGTCTTCAGTGCCGGTTGGTTGCCAAAGTAGAATCCTTGGTGTATCTTGTCTTGCTAGCCTTCAGTTGAGAAGAGAGATGAGAGGGAGAGGTAGCATAGAGGAGGGGAATGCCTAAAGTGGGCTCTATAGTGCAAGTGCAAACAAACAGGTGCAAAAAGGGCCAAACATAAGAAGCAAGGTATGGAAGGTGATATAGTCACGTACTTGTTGCCTAGGGCAAAAAGGGCGACTAATATAAAAACACAAACAAATAAAAACAAGAAACACACAATCATGGTTCTATTCGAACCATCATACGGACTCGACTGCGCAAAGGGGGTACACGACTCATCCTACCCTAGGGGTTCTCGGACTCAGTAGTCGTGCCTTGTGCCTCATGCAGTCTTCTGAGTTTTCCTCAGGTGTCGCTATGTCTCTTGTAGTTGTTTGATGAAACAATCCGGGTTGAGCGTGAAGACTCCTCAACAACTTCTTGCCTTATGAAGTGATGGGGTGAAGGTGGCTCCTCTAACTGGCATTGACTTGGTGTTCTATTGTCTTCTTAATCACAACGATCCCTTTTTGTATTCTAAGGCGTCGATGCTACCGGTAGGTAATCCTTTATGCAATGACATTAACAAGGCATAGTAGAGGTCCAACATGTCGGTTACGTTGATGACAACATCGACACCAAGAGCGGGGGATGAGGAGAACCGTTTTCCTGCTCACTATGGTGAGGCGGACCAAATGGCTAGGTTCTCATCCATCGGTGGTCGCCGATACAACAACGGTAGTGACAGGGTTACTCTATTAGCAATGTATATCATGATTTTGCATATTCTATGCCCTGATCATCGTAGGCTAGGGTTGCATCATCTTGGGGCAGTGTCAAGGGTGTCACCATCTCCTGGGTCTTCAGGTCCTCATTCCTCGAGGATGTATCTTCTGTTGGTATCGCCTTGTTGTGATGTCGCCAATCTTGTGTTCGGGAGATGTGGGTGAATGTCGGCAAGGCATCTTCCTTCTAGATTATCCACGAGGATTACAAGGAATCCAAAGGTCGGGGCATAAGGGTTATAGCGACCAAAGGTTTTGAAGGGGAAGAGATCAATAAGGAAAGTATACCTTAGTTTTCGAAAAACTGAGAAGGGAAGAGAAGTATAGATAGTTTTGGAAACTAGTAGTAGTTTTGGAAATAGTTTTACCCTAACTAACGACCATGCTAACTAAGGCTTCCTATAGTCAGGATGGCTCTAATACCAGCTCTGTGGGGACCCCGACTCATAAGTCGAGATCACCGAATGCACGTGTACAGTGATCCCAAAGATCAATGCTCACTGAACACACAGAAGCTGAATAACAAGAGACTTACATCCATACGTACCGTTTTACACAAGTAGGACCATTATGGTCAAGTCTTGAGTGTATCATCGCAATGAAATCTTCAATAACAACTTGGACCCATGTCATCCGCCTTAACCCTCGGGCATTATGACTGGAAACGCCCTAGCTCGCATGTTCGTCACCAAGGTACTCCTCATTATATCTTGTTCTTTCATGCCTGGCCAATAAAATAACCAGTGGCAAGCCAATGAGTACTTTGAATGTACTCACGAGCAACCCATGTTTTGGTTCAAGATACAACAATGCATGATATAGGTAAATTTTTGCAGAAAGCTAGTTTTGAGTGCAATGACATGTTCAACACTTGGAAGACATGCATCAAGAGAATTCAAGTAACCATGAGGACAGGTTACAGATATCAACATAAATAGAGTGGGCACCAACCCAACTCAATCATGTCAAGTCCTTTGACTTGACCCAAGTAGTTCTCCCCAATTATCCAAACACACACACTGGTTTGTGAAGCTCTGGACGTAGTTTAAGAAGCACCGCCCAACTGTCGTTGACCGTGGACATGGCTATTCGAATAGTTTTACACTCTGCAGAGGTTGCAAACTTGACCCACAAGATCCGGGGAACTTCCGTGTCATCCACGACCCGCGATACCTCAAGTACCCGGGGTAAGCACCCGATCACTATCTTTCCCTAGATGACACTTGCAAGGAGTCCACTCGTTGTTCCGTATCCTCACGATGTACATCATACGAGACTCACTCGAGATCGTAACATCCTAGAGGGGACACAACGGTGTATCCGGTGCCCTGTGAAAACAGTCATGGCCGCCCTACCTGGCACGACCCCGTCCCGAGAGAGAGCACCAACTCTCCCCCGTCACTAGTAATGCAGGCTCCAAGCTAGTATCGGCCTAGGTAATCAATAATGCCCTTTCCCATACACGGGTAGAGTGGTTGCGCATGTAAGGTTGGGACAGTCGACAAATCTTAAATCTAATCCGTTTTCGAAAACAACACACACTTGCCTCGGTACACCACTTCGTCATCAAGTGGTTACCCAACTCATCATCTCCCTCGGGCATCAGTGGCACCCGGCGGGGTTTTTGAAAAGTCTTTTGAAAATACTTTGTCTCCTTCACCATGCATATTCCCGTCCCTTTTAGCGTAGCACTACTTTAGCATTCTATCTACTCCCACCGGCATAACCCTCATAGAAAGGTAGGGTCATGCATCATGCAAGTGTCAATGAGAAAAGCAACGGAGGCAAACCCCCTCAAGTGGTCACCATTTTATCATGACTTCGATGCAAGCAATAAAAGTGCCATATGACATGCATAAAAAGGGTTTATTAGACATGGTCAAAGGGTTGCTTGCCTGTTTTAACAAAGTCTTCGAGGTCTTCAAATATCTCGGGTCCAACTCCGAGCATTTCGTCTACTTCGTCAACTATCGTCGAAAGCAACCATAATAAGCAACACGACAAGGCAAGAATAAAAGTGCTCTAAAAATGTGAGTTGGATTTTTCTAGGATACCTCTGGTCATATGATGAATGACCAAGGTGATTTCATTGGAAGTGGATCAATGGATATGTCTAAACATTTCAATATGATGGAATCAATGGATTTGATGGACCCACAAGTTGTCCACAGAATGCCATTTTATAAAAATGAGTAAAAGTACCCATTAATTCAGGCATGATTTTAGAAACATCTAGAAATTGGTTTCACTGGATTTGGAGTTGAAATGAATATAATATGGATTTTTGAAGTGGACTTATGTGGATAAATGACCTTTTTAAAAGGTTCAGTGAAAACCAAGGACAACAAAAATGTCCACTGTGGCCTACTAAATAGGAACTGATTTATGGGGTCTCTGGAAATTTGACTCATCAAATTTGGAGTTCATTTGATTTATTTGTGGATTTTACAAATTTACAAAAAAAGAAAAACGAAAGGGAAAGGGTTTTACCCTTATCCAGCGCACTGGGCGCAGTTTAGCAATGGGCTGGCCCAGCAGCTCGGGCACACGGACGACAGGCGACGTCGAAGGCGCATTTCGCCCGGCCCGTCTCCACTCGCCAGCGTGCCCGATGGCTGGGCCACTGACGAGCGGGGCCCGCCTGCGGGGCCTTCGTCTTCCTTCCGAGCGCTTGCCTGGCCGAGGGAGCAGAGAGCCCCGACGGCGACTGCTGGCGCTACGGAGCACCTCTGGCGACGCCCTGGCTATGGATGAGCTCAGCGCCGAACGCCGCATCCATTCATGTATGCCACGGCTGCCGGGGATGGTCGAGGCAACGGCGGCTTGGACGCTGGCGGACGGTGGCGTCGGGCGAGATTGGGGACGGCGCTACGGTGCGCCCTCGGACGAGGGAAAGAGCGTGGGAGCTCCGCCTTGCTCAGCGGAGCCTACTGGTGGAGAGAGGAGAGGGAGGAGAGCTCGGGCTCAGCTGAATTTAGGTGGATGCCGGCGGCGGCTCACCGGCCATGGAGAGCTATGGAGGGCGCGGGGAGAAGAGTGAGCCGGTCGGGACGACGCGCAGGAGGGGGAGAGAGCCATACAAAGCCAAGGAGGGCTCGGGGTCGCTTTTAAGGGAAGGGGGTGAGGTGCACCGTGAGCCCATGCGCCGGTGAGGCTATTGTCGTCGCTACAAGCCACGGGGGCTCGCGGCGAGGCGTCGGGGGTGCTCGTAGGGTCGGTCCAGGGCGAGGGGAGTGAAAAGAGAGAGAGCAGGGGGGCCAAGGGCATCGCGCGTGCGAGCGTGCTCACTGGTGCGCTCGGGCGGCCGGCGCGCGTGCGAGCTAGGGCAAGAGGAGGGAGGAGGAGAGGGCCGACCACGTAGCATGTCACGCACGCCGAGGCGGCCTCGGGAGGCACGTTCCCGGCGCCCAAGGTCGACGGGAGCATCGGGCAGAGGGCGGCTACAGTGCGGGAGCGCACTGTAGCACGCTCCAGAGCGTGCCTATGGCTGACATGGCATTGTTTAAGGGGCAGGGGCGAGCCCACTCATGTCTGGTAGCGCTAGGGAGAAGTAAACAAAGGGAAGAGGGCCTTGGATGCCCTGGACAACCAGTAGGAGAGGAGAGAGGTTGAGGGAGAGAGGGAAATGGGATGTCCAGAGAGAGAAAGTGGGGTTTTACCCCTCCAATAATTGAGCTATGGATTTGCCATTGCTACTGGAGGTGCAAGGGGACTAGGAGGGGCTGTGGTAAAATGATAGGGTCATGGAGATTAGTGGAAGTGGTCAAAAATGGAATTTTGGTAAGGTGGCAGAAGGTGTTTGTTGTTGGTTTGGGCAGGTAAACGAATTCCATTTCGCATGAGACTCCACAGGGTGAAATGGCACATACAATTAGGGCCTTCCACCAACTTTAAGCTCATTTGGGCAAAGTTCACAATGTAACTTTTGTAAACCCTAGAAATCAACAGAAATGGACTTGTGTAGATCTAGTTGAGGAAATCACTTCTCCTTGATGCACCACTTGGTGTAGTGTCATCATTTGGGGATTTGAACATGTCCACAAAAATTCAGATCAAAAAGACACACTTGGCAATGTAGAGTTGTTCAAATTTGGTTCTAGACAGGAAGGGTTTTGGGGCACTTTGATCAATATAACATTTTCTCCAACTTGTGCCATTTGGTCTAGATGAATGATTAGACCATTTGAGCATGTTCAAAAGGTTTGAGAACATTTGGACATGTTTGGCAATGTAAAGTTGCTCAAACTTCAAAATGGGCAGAATTGGTTTTGAGGGGATTTCATGGGGTCATACTATTCTCCATGACATGATACTTGTCAAGATCATCAAACATGTCATATGTGACTTGCTAGAATTTTCTTGGAATTATTGGAGTATATTTCCTTTGTAAATATTTCAAAAGCTTGAAATATCTAGAAAGGGTTTTTGAGGGATTTGACCAATATTTTGAATATTACCATGTGTTGAAACTCTTTTATATGGACAATATATGTTCTCTGAGTTTCCCTAGGTTTTGTAAAATATTTTTAAAACAATAAAATAATTTTTCCTATTAAAGACCATTTCGCCTTAAGAAAAGCTTTTAAATAAAATGGGAAAATAACTTCTAAAATTATATTTTTGTGGTTTATGGGAATCCTATATCTAATAATATACTCTTTGAAATATTTTTCATACCCCAAATCAAGTACTTGCAGTGCAAACCTCAATTCAGGGGTTTTTTGGAAAACTAATTTTTTTTTAAATACTATTTGGCCAAATTATTTTTGTAATAAATTATTTTTATGTCCTATACACATGGCATGATCATTGGTTCAAGAGTTTGGAGCAAGGAGATGAAGTATAGGAGTTGGAGGATTTATTTGATTTTTAGAGCACTTGCAAACAGCAGACAAAAGCAAATCAAGGCAAGGTCCAAAACACTCAAAAGTTTTTGTCAAACCACATTTTATCATGATTTATCATCTTAAGTGTTGTGCCATGAAAATCAGGGTGTGACATGACACTACATCGGTGCAACTCACCATTGACAATAGTCATTGACTTAGACCGCTGGGTTATCTGCTTGGCAAAAGTTTCATCTTCAGGTAACTCACCTCGGGTCAAATAAGCCAAATATGGAACTGCCCAATCAAGAATAGCATGAAGAGCTGCCACCAACTGCGCCTCCGGGTCAGGAACAACAAGATCCTCCTCCGTAGGCAATTTAACCGAAGGATTATGCAGAATATCAAGGAAAACATTAGGTGGTACCGGCTTACGCTGGGACCCTAGCCGTCTTAAAGCATCAGCAGCCTCATTTTTCCTGTGATCAACATGTTCCGCTTGATAAACTTTGAAATGACCAGCAATAGCCTCAACCTCTCGGCGATAAGCCGCCATGAGTGGATCTTTGGAATCCCAAGTGCGTGAAACTTGCTGAGCCACCAAATCTGAGTCGCCAAAACACCTCACCCAGCTTAAATTCATCTCTTTAGCCATCTGAAGACCATGGAGCAAGGCCTCATACTCAGCTGCATTGTTAGTACAAGGGAACATCAACCTTAAAACTTAGCAAAATTTATGACCTCATGGGGAAGTCAAAATAACTCCAACCCCTGAGCCTTCCAAATGACTGGATCCATCAAAGTGAATAGTCCAACATGTGCTATCTGACTTCTCCTCAGGCATCTGCAACTCGGTCCAGTCATTAATGAAATCCACAAGCGCTTGAGACTTGATAGCTGTCCGAGGCATATACTTCAAACCATGGGGTCCAAGCTCAATGGCCCACTTGGCTACCCGACCTGTGGCTTCTCTGTTTTGAATAATATCCCCTAAGGGAGCAGAACTGACCACAGTGATGGGATGACCTAACAAATACTGTTTCAATTTACGACTAACCACGAACATCCCATAAACCAGCTTCTGCCAATGTGGGTACCTCTGCTTAGATTCAATGAGTACCTCAATGACATAATAAACCGACCGTTGAACCGGATATTCATTGCCTGATTCCCTCCTTTCTACAACAATTGCCACACTGATGGCTCGGCTATTAGCAGCCACATATAACAGTAAGGGCTCCTTACCAATAGGAGCTACAAGGATTGGCGGCTCATCCAACTGCTTTTTCAATGCCTCTAACGCCTGATCAGCAGCATCACCCCAGACAAAGTGTTATGTCTTCTTCATCATCTGATATAGGGGGACGGCCTTTTCGCCCAAACGGCTTATAAAACGGCTTAAGGCCGCAATACGACCTGCCAGACACTGAACGTCATTAATACATGTCAGCTTAGCCAAAGAAGTGATGGCCTTTTCTCCGGGTTAGGTTCAATGCCTCCTTCAGAAACCAAAAACCCCAAAAGCTTGTCTGCTGGCACACCAAAGGCACACTTGGCCGGGCTAAGCATCATCTTGTAGACCTGGAGATTATCGAAGGTCTCTTTCAAATCATCTATCAAAGTCTCCTTCTTCCTGGATTTCACAACAATATCATCCACATAAGCATGAACATTGTGTCCAATCTGGTCATGCAGGCAATTCTAAACACACCGTTGATAAGTCGCATGGGCACTCTTGAGCCCAAAAGGCATAGACACATAGCAGAAGGCTCTAGAGGGAGTGATGAAAGTTGTCTTCTCCTGGTCCTTAACTGCCATCTTGATCTGATGATAACCAGAGTAAGCATCCAAAAAACTCAAACGCTCACAACTCGCCGTAGCATCAATGATCTTATCAATACGGAGGAGAGAAAAAGGGTCAGTCGAACATGCCTTGTGAAGGTCTGTGTATACACATACGCCAAGTGCCATTCTTCTTATGTACCAGCAACGGGTTAGCCAACCACTCAGGATGTAAAACTTCCACAATAAACCCAGCCGCCAAGATGTCAGGACCCCGATTCCAAGTCACATTGATCTAGCTGGTAACACCTCATATCACTTTGCGGCCTCACGCACAATATTCCCACGGGTATCGCCATACCATGGCCTGGGACCGTTTGCGCCTTTTGGCTCACGTATATGATAGTGTCGCTAGCATCCATATGACAGAGTACCCGGGCCGACATGACTAGTCGTGAACCCAAAGTGGCACTAACTCGCGGGGATAGGCATACATGAATCAACATCGAGCATGTTGGTCATCAGCATGCGAATCTGGGCTGTAGCACTAGGCTAAAAGGACTCCGGTGAACCGGGCTGTAGCTGGCTAGGCAGGACTCCGGATGTCACCGCGTGACATTTCCCCAAAGGGACAGACACAGGAACAAAGTGAATCACATGCCGGCCAGTCAATTCTTCCGAGCAGAGTGCTGGGCTAGCAGGACTCCGTGAACTGGCCTGAAGCGGACTACTATGGCTCATGGAAGCACAAGACTACATTTCCCCATAAGAGAGGCTACCAAGGATAAACAACTAGGTTGTCGGATCCCACACGTACCAAGCATTTCAATCATACACACAATTTGCTCGATATGTTTAAATACAACATGGCATCACAGCATAACTCTACGACTCAAGTATTTATTCATTAGGCTCCAAGGAGCCAAGTATTACAAACATGGGTCTCGATCATGACCCAACATACAGAGCATACATGCAACAGGCACATGCGGAAGCTTAACTTGTCTGAGTACAGACAACTTCAAAAGAAAAGGGTGAGAAGCCTGACTATCTACAAGATCCTGCTGAGGGCACAAGATCATAGCTAAGGTAACAAGCTAAACATCGAAGTCCACGCGCAACTAATACCGAGACTGAAGCATCAGTATCAACAAAGGGGGTGGTGGAGTTTGACCGCAGCAAGCCATCTTTGACTCAGTGGCTATCCTAAACTATGACTGCAAGTAACTCTTTTGAGGTGGCGCACACGAGTCCACATATTCACCATATCAATACACCACTATGGATCCGCTCCCGTCTCCCTACGAGAAGGCCATCCATAGCACTCATGCTTATCTTGCAAGTTTTAGAGTATCCACTTTCACTTGCCTATGAACTGTACAGGCAACCCAGAAGTCCTTTACCGTGGACACGGCTATTCGAATAGATCATTTATAACCCTGCAGGGGTGTACTTCTTCACACACGCTCTCGCCACTTACCACCATGTACACGTCGTGTATCTCGGCAACCTTCAAGAGGAAGCCTGGCAAGTTAGTCGGCCACGACCTGACTAACCACACAAGTCTCTAGTCTAGTTTTATCGCCTATTCGGGTTCCATCCGCGAGGAGATCCGGCCGGGGTTTCGCTCACAGCCCCAAACGATGTGTGCAGGGTTCCCGAGACACCAAACAGGCCACCGGTACACCGGGCCACGGTGTATCTACCGCATCATAGCCCACCCTACCGCATCATAGCCCACCCCTAGGGCCTCCAACACATATCCTACAAACACCGGAAACTAGTTGCAACTTCTGGACAGAGATCAAGGCGATTAATAAGTCGAGAGGGTCCATTGGTTTCGGGCCCAACGCGTGGTAGTAGCTATTCATGGATCACAAACACAGAAATCAGTTCCTGAGGACGGTTTCAATGAGACAACCCACCATGAACTCCTACATGGCCCCTCACCGCTACCTTTACAAAATCATGTTCACACACTTAGCTCACACACAGTAGGACATGTTCATCACCATTCCAATTTACTGTGGCCCCGATGAATCAGACCTGACTCAACTCTAAGCAGTAGCAGGCATGACAAACAAGCATGAATGAGTAGGCACATCAGGGCTCAAACAACTCCTACTCATGCTAGTGGCTTTCATCTATTTACTGTGGCAATGACAGGTCATGCAGAGGAAAGGGGTTCAACTACCGCAGCATGTAACAGTTGAATCGTTGTTGTCCTAATGCAGTAAAAGAGAGTAGGAGCGAGAGAGTGGGATTGTATTGGAATGAACAAGGGGGTTTTGCTTGCCTGGCACTTCTGAAGATAGTATAGCTCTTCATCGGTGTCATCGAACTCATCGTCGGTACGTCGTCTACTGAGAGGGGACAAACACCGGAAAACAAGGAAGAACACAATCAACGCAATATGAGTGTTTTGATCTAGTGCAACTACAACCAGATGGGTTTGAGCTATTTTGAACCAAAGATTTAAAGTTCGATCTCATTTGTGATCTTAAATAGTGCTTTATCATGTTTTGCACTAAACATCAAGTTAACTTGTTTAAACATGCATTAAACTAGTACAGATGGATAGATTGGATTTTTCTGATCATTTTTTTTCATATATAAATTATTTCCATTGGAGTTATATATTTCTTTCTATGATTTTTAGAATTTAAATCATTTTCTGGAATTTCCTGTAAAAGAATAAATCCAGTAAATAAGTTATTGCGTCAGCATTGCGTCAGGGTGACGTCAGCTGTCAACTGAGGCGGTCCAGGTCAAACCTGTCCAGTGGGACCCGCACGTCAGTGTAACAGGGCAGGGACAGAGGTTGACCAGTGGGTCCAGGTCAACGTTGATGTGGCGTGGTCAAAGTGACATGTGGGGCCGGCTATATTAACCTAAACTAAACAGGGAATAAATCCCGGGGTTAATTAAGGCATGGGGCCCATAGTCAGTGAGAGAGGGGGTTACTTAGCTGGGTCATTAGTGGCTAATGACAGCGCCACGTCGGCTTCGCCGGAGTTCCGTCGGCGGCGACCAAAACGCGGCGCAGGCACACCAGAGCGGCTCGGGTTTCGCCTACAGGCTGTGGTTTGGCTTGCTCAGGGCACCAGGGCATAGCCCTTGCTCGCCCGCATCGTGCGACGGTCAAGCTGGACACGGGGGTCACCGGAATCGACGCCGACGACGACGTTTGCAGTGGTCGTGGTTCGGGTGTGCTCGGGAACGGAGATGTGGTGCACCATAGATCGAGCAGGTGGGGATTTTCGGCTCTTGGGAGGATGTGGAGTATGGTGCCTCACTCGGTTTCGAGCCCCGGTGGCTGTAGCGACGGCAGTGACATCACCGGCGGCGTGGAGTTTGCAGGTACGGTGGGGTCGGAGCTAGAGCACGCGCGTGGGTGTGGAGATAGGGGGCGGAGCAAGAGGGGCTCACGGCGGTTCGTATGAAGGAGACGGCGAGCTCGGGGAGGGGCTGGTGATGATGGAAGGTCACGGGCTATCTCGGGCGGCCGAGGTTGAAGACGGCGATGCCGGTGGCGATGCAGGTCGTACGGAGATGCTTGGCTCAGCGGAGAGCTTCAGCACGAGGAGGCGGAGCCTAGGGACTCGTCGGTGAGGATTCTGGTGGCCGCTGGTCTAGGTAACGGCGAACGGTGGCGACAGGCGCATCCAGTGGTGCTACGGGAAGGAGCTAGAGGAGAGGGAGAGAGCTCCAGAGTGAGGGGAGAGGCAGAGGGGGCTGCAGTGCACCTGCTGGCACCGACAGGCTCGAGGGGGAGGTCGTGAAGCAGGCAAGGAGGAGCTGGCCTCTTCGGGCACGCGCGCGTCTACACGCCTCTGCCTACTGGCAGAGGTTGAAGACAGCCGCTTCGACCCGGTGGGCTGGGCCGGCCAATGGGCCGCCAGGTAAGTGGCTGGGCTTCTCTCTCTCTCTCTCTCTCTCTTTATTTCCTGTTTTCTATTTTTCTGCAACTTTGTGGCTTTTCTAAAAATATTTAGGCATTTCCAAAAATCACCAAACTGCACATGCCCACTGTTTAGAACATATTCAACATGGAACATTTCAGTTTGGGATTATTTGGACATTTAAAATATTTAGTAGCATTTAAATGTCCAAATGCAAATAGCATATGATTAATCCAGTGACCTTAAGATGACCTAGAAAATTGTGAACCAATTTTGCCAGAGGTTCTAACCAAGGACAAAAATGATGGACATTTTAGAAGGGCATATCAGGTTCATTGAAAAAGATTTTAGTAAACCCTCGTTGTTTTCAGGGGGGTGTTGGGGGTTCTGTCATCCACCATTTCAACTTTCTGTGAAAAGTAAACATGATGCAACACCAGATGCTAGCACTAGGCATTACTAGAACTAGGGATGTGACAACTCACCCCCACTAAACAAGAATCTCGTCCCGAGATTCAAGAGGTCAGGTAAGAAGACAGAGGGGATACAGGCTAACATGATCTTCATGATCCATTGCTTCAGATCGATCTTGGTGTCCTTCCTTTCGAGATCTTCATCCAACACGATGACGACAGACAGGAACTCTACAGGAATCGATCTTCTCGAAGATCGGGCAACTCAAGATCAACTCACCGGATGAGACACAGTAACTCTCTCGAGTTGAGACACAAACACACATCTAGAGGGATGGAGGAAACAGATGGCGAAAGTTCGATTTGGTAGGCAACAATTCCATGCTTAAATAGATGGTGAGGGGGTTTCAAGGTAGCGAGGATTTAAGTTGCCCATGATACCACAGCGAGACATCTTAGGGGAGATGACTCATACAGGTATTCCCTTAGGTGGCAAAAAGAATTACTTTTGATACGGAGATCATTGAAACTATTTATACCAACCTAAGGCAATCAAAATCGATCATTTGAAGGAGTTCAAAAGAATGACATACTCGGACTATAATGGATGGTGTGGACTACCTTGTTGAAGACAACGCAATGGATGATTTTGCTTATCATCGGAAATGGATGGGACCCATGGTAAGTCCACTTTTGAAGATGATCTTGGACAGCAACTTCTGAGAAGGGCAGCCCATGGGAAATTGGCACAATGGTTGTTCAAGCTGGGAACAAAATGCAACTGTTGGGAATGTTCCAACCATCATATCTGCCTGAGATTCAGATCCGATTGGTGATAGGATACTTCAGACTCAGCATGTCTGAAAAGAAAGTTTGCAACACAATCGCCGAGATGATGCTGGGAGATTCTTGGGAGATGAACTACGGTAGTAAGCTCGAAAACATGAGCTGGTTCTGCTACACACATGTGAACACGCTGTCCCAGACAAGCATGATCACATGGTAGTCTTGGAATAAAACACTACCGAGTTCTGATTGGGAACCATCATCGAGGATATTGGAATCTTGTGCATGAACTAGTATTCGCATAGCAATTCCTTTTCCTCGAACAAATCAATCAGTGGCTTGGTGTGCTAGGAACACATATGGAGTGGAGGCGGCCAACCTATCAAACCATAGAGCACTTCTCACATGCATGACTAACTTGGGATGATTCCAGAGGAGGCAAAAATAGACTTTCTCGAATTCACGGTGGCAACTTGCATCGAATGCACATGAATTAGAGGAAGTCTCTTCTTTCATCCAAACATATGCTTCATGAGCTAGCATGAAGAAATGCTTTCAAAAGTTTCCAACACTAGCTTAATGTTCAACATGGATCATGGAGGAGATAAAGACGTTGTCGATGGGCTCAACAACAATTTATCAAGGTTTCCACAAGATGGGGTTACATGGTTATCTGAACAAGATGATAGCATTGCTCAGGCCAAAAGATGTAATGATGTATGCTCGAGGGATCAACCACGAGTAAGACAACATTACGAACATCGTTGGTACTGATTTGATTTTGTGATAGCCCATACTCAAATCAAAGTTTTGATAAGACAATAGGTCCAACAACTGATCATAGGGACCAATCGATGAAGATATCATCTTTCTTAAACACACACACACACAAAAAGATATCCCTTAACATGAACTAAGTCAGACAAGCTTTTATCTTCCAACTCTCCAAGTTGTTGTTTGGCTTAACCAACTAGCTCAGGGGTATCCAACACGAATTCTTGGAGAAAGAGTTGTTTATTGGAAAACCAACTTTACTACGAACTCAACATATCAATCAGGGGACGACCTGGTGATACATCCGTGAAGATATCCGGAAATCACGAACCATCGATATGTCTCTAAGCTCGAGGTCAATCATGCTTTTTAAGGCAAGACGACATGATCAGAAGAGCAAGGGATTCAATCCTAACTCAAAGATCGAAGAGTGCACTAAAAATAAGGACAAGGTAGCACAATCAGTCCTAGGATGGTGATTCAATAACCAACATACTAAGAATGAAACTATTGTCCTTTAACTACCAAGCAACAGGGTTGCTAAGAGTATTGATTTCAAACATCATAGTACACTTGTCGGCATTCCGGTTGCAACAACACAGAGATCGAGGAATGAAGAACGATGGCGATAAGTATCACTTCGTCAAGAATTCATAAGACATGGTGCAATTCCTATGATATTCTTGAGATAAAGGGGGAAGTACTCTAGGGTAGGACAGAACAAAAGCAAGGTTGGTATTTTGATCCGCGGGATACAACTGCTTTGACCCAATCCTGGGAATGGATAAGGTACCGGAGTTTGTTTCTCCTAGTCATTCCGGAATAGAATGGCTTGACGGACCACAAGAATAATAGGCATCGATGAACGAATGCACGCATACTCTTGACTATCAGTTGATAGACGAAGGTCAGAAAACAACTAAACAAGGACAACTCAAAGGAACATACGATTTTCTGAGTTGTGGATGCATCGATTAGCATGTCAAACGAGTTCAACATATTTCTTTCGGGTAACCCAAGCAGAAAGGTAGAACTGGCAGAGTCACAACATAGAATCGAGAACTCATCAAGAGCACTTTGGTTGTGATCTTTTGGTTCAACGAGGAACTTCTTCCATAAGTAGTTCATGGTATTTAGAAGAAAGAAATACCACGGACATCGAGGTCTATCGCAAAGGTTACTAATATCCTAAAGGAATGAGCAACACTACCAACATGAATGAGTAGAGTGAATCTCGGGTTCAAGCACCCAGGAATGGAATGCCTATTAAGTAAATGGCATCACAGGATGCTTTCGAGAATGACGGCCAGAATCATCACACTGTGAATATAAAGCATTGCTGGATTAGTCGGTGGTTCTCTAGGATGCCTAGGGTCATAAGAATGGCTTCAACATATACGCCGAGGCAACGGAGTACCTCAACTCGACGATTAGTGTGGTTAATCTGGCCCAAAGGAACATCGAGAATGGAAAGAAGGGATTTGCAAATGCATCAGACTATTTAGAGACCTGGGATGACTCAGACAGCATAACGGCTGTAAATGTTCAAAAAGATTTGAGACATCCTGCAAAATAGTGGCGTAACCACTTAACATCATCATATCAAGGTTCTGGTTCATCTGACAACATACTAAAAGTAGTAGAAACTGAATTGAGGCCTGGAACCAACAATCCTATAAGTATCTAACATAGTAACTCGTCATCCTAATAGATAGATGAGAAGGCCTAGTTCTTAATCCCCGTAGAAGAGAAGCGGATGACTCAGATCAGAAGGGCATAAGGTATAGGAGTAAAAAGAGCCTTACATTCCCTTCCACAATCAATTCTCTTATATAACTAAAGCATTTCTAGACACAACTTCGACCAGTTTGGCTTGGTAATCCTACAGGCAGTCAGGCTCTGATACCAAAGCTGTCAGGACCCCGATTCCAAGTCACATCGATCTAGCCGGTAACACCTCATATCACTTTGTGGCCTCACGCACGGTATTCCCACGGGTCTCGCCTTACCATGGCCCGGGACTGTTTGCGCCTTTTGGCTCACGTATATGATAGTGTCGCTAGCATCCATATGATAGAGAACTCGGGCCGACATGACTAATCGTGAACCCAAAGTGGCACTAACTCACGGGGACAGGCATACATGAATCAACATCGAGCATGTCGGTCAGCAGTGTGCGAATCTGGGCTGTAGCACTGGGCTAACAGGACTCGTGAACCGGCTGTAGCAGGCTAGGCAAGACTCGGATGTCACCGTGTGACATTTCCCCAAGGGACAGAACATACAGAACGAAGTGAATCACATGCCGCTGTCAAGTGTTCCGAGCAAGAGTGCTGGGCTAGCAGACTCAAAGAACCGGGCAGAAGGGACTACTATGGCTCATGGAAGCACAAGACTACATTTCCCCATAAGAGAGGCTACCAAGGATAAATAACTAGGTTGTCGGATCCCACACATACCAAGCATTTCAATCATACACACAATATGCTCGATATGTGTAAATACAACATGGCATCACAGCATAACTCTACGACTCAAGTATTTATTCATTAGGCTCCGAGGAGCCAAGTATTACAAACATGGGTCTCATGACCCAACATACAGAGCATACAAGCAACAGGCACATGCGGAAGCTTAACTTGTCTGAGTACAGGCAACTACAAAAGAAAAGGCTGAGAAGCCTGACTATCTACAAGATCCTGCTGAGGGCACAAGATCGTAGCTGAGGTAACAAGCTAAATGTCGAAGTCCAAGCGGAACTAATAGCAAGACTGAAGTCTCTCTGCAAAACATAAAATAGGCAAACGTGAGTACAGATGTACGCAACAAGACTTACATCAGAACTAGCTACATATGCATCAGTATCAACTAAGGGGGTTGTGGAGTTTGACCGCAGCAAGCCAACTTTGACTTGGTGGCTATCCTAAACTATGACTGCAAGTAACTCTTTTGAGGTGGCGCACACGAGTCCACATATTCACCATATCAATACACCAATATGGATCCGCTCCCATCTCCCTACGAGAAGGCCATCCATAGCACTCACGCTTATCTTGCGAGTTTTAGAGTATCCACTTTAACTTGTCTATGAACTGTACAGGCAACCCAGAAGTCCTTTACCGCAGACACGGCTATTCGAATAGATCATTTATAACCCTACAGGGGTGTACTTCTTCACACACACTCTCGCCACTTACCACCATGTACACGTCGTGTATCTCGGCAACCTTCAAGCGGAAGCCTAGCGAGGGAGTCGGCCACGACCTGACTAACCACAGAAGTCTCTAGTCCAGGTTTATCGCCTATTCTGATTCCATCCGCGAGGAGATCCAGCCAGGGTTTTGCTCACAGCCCCAAACGATGTGTGCAGGGTTCCCGAAACATCAAACGGGTGCCCGGTACACCGGGCCACGGTGTATCTACCGCATCATAGCCCATCCCTAGGGTCAGTGCTACACACGGCCTCCAACACATATCCTACAAACACCATAAACTAGTTGCAACTCCTGGACAGAGATCAAGGTGATTAATAAGTCGAGAGGGTCCATTAGTTTCGGGCCCAATGCGTGGTAGTAGCTGTTCATGGATCACAAACACAAAACTCAGTTCCTGAGGACGGTTTCAATGAGACAACCCACCATGTACTCCTACATGGCCTCTCACCGCTACCTTTACCAAATCATGTTCACACACTTAGCTCACACACAGTAGGACATGTTCATCACCATTCCAATTCATCCCCGATGAATCAGACCTGACTCAACTCTAAGCAGTAGCAGGCATGACAAACAAGCATGAATGAGTAGGCACATCAGGGCTCAAACAAATCCTACTCATGCTAGGTTTCATCTATTTACTGTGGCAATGACAGGTCATGCAGAGGAAAGGGGTTCAACTACCGCAACATGTAATAGTTGAATCGTTGTTGTCCTAATGCAGTAAAAGAGAGCAGGAGCGACAGAGTGGGATTGTATCGGAATGAACAAGGGGGTTTTGCTTGCCCAGCACTTCTGAAGATAGTATAGCTCTTCATCGGTGTCATCGAAATCATCGTCGGTACGTCGTCTACTGAGAGGGGACAAACACCAGAAAACAAGGAAGAACACAATCAATGCAATGCACAATATGATGCATGATCATGACATGGCAATATGAGTGTGTTGAGCTAGTGCAACTACAACCAGATCGGTTTGAGCTATTTTGAATCAAAGATTCAAAGTTTGAGCTCATTTGTGATCTTAAATAGTGCTTTATCATGTTTTGCACTAAACAGCAAGTTAACTTGTGTAAACATGCATGAAATCACTACAGATGGATATATTGGATTTTCTGATCATTTTTCATATATAAATTATTTCCATTGGAGTTATATATTTCTTTCTATGATTTTTAGAATTTAAATCATTTTATGGAATTTCCTGTAAAAGAATAAATCCAGTAAATGAGTTATTGCGTCAGCATTGCGTCAGGGTGACGTCAGGGGTCAACTGAGGCGGTCCAGGTCAAACCTGTCCAGTGGGACCCGCACGTCACTATAACAGGGAAGGGACAGAGGCTGGCCAGTGGGTCCGGGTCAACGTTGACGTGGTGTGGTCAAACTGGCATGTGGGGCCGGCTATACTAACCTTAACTAAACAGGGAATAAATCACGGGGTTAATTAAGGCATGGGGCCCATAGTCAGTGAGAGAGGGGGTTAGTTAGCTAGGTCATTAGTGGCTAATGACAGCGCCACGTCGGCTTCGTAGGAGTTCCATCGGTGGCGACCAAAACGCGGCGGAGGCACACCGGAGCGGCTCGGGTTTCGCCTACAGGCTATGGTTTGGCGCGCTGAGGGCACCAGGGCATAGCCCTTGCTCGCCCGCATCGTGCGACGGTCAAGCTGGACGCGGGGATCACCGGAATCGACGCCGACTACGACGTTTGCGGCAGTCGTGGTTCGGGCGTGCTCGGGAAAGGCGATGTGGTGCGCCATAGATCAAGCAGGTGGGGGTTTTCGGCTCCTGGGAGGGTGTGGAGTACGGTGCCTCACTCGGTTTCGAGCCCCGGTGGCTGTAGCGATGGCGGTGACATCGTCGGCGGTGTGGAGTTTGCGGGTATGGTGGGGTCAGAGCTAGAGCAAGCTTGTGGGTGTGGAGATAGGGGGAGGAGCAAGAGGGGCTCACGGCGGTTCGTATGCGGGAGACGGCGAGCTCGAGGAGGGGCTGGTGACGATGGAAGGTCGCTGGCGATCTCGGGCGGCCGAGGTTGAAGACGGCGATGGCGACGGTGATGCAGGTCATACGGAGATGATTGGATCGGCAGAGAGCTTCAGCGCGAGGAGGCGGAGCCTGGGGACTCGTCGGTGAGGAGTCTGGTGGTCGGTGGTCGCGGTAACAGCGAACGGTGGCGACAGGCGCATCCGGTGGTGCTACGGGAAGGAGCTAGAGAAGAGGGAGAGAGCTCCGGAGTGAGGGGAGAGGCAGAGGAGGCTACAGGGCACCTGCTGGCACCGACAGGCTCGAGGGGGAGGCCGTGAAGCAGGCAAGGAGGAGCTGGCCTCTATGGGCACGCGCGCGTCGACACGCCTCTGCCTACTGGCAGAGGTTGAAGACAGCCGCTTTGGCCCGGTGGGCTGGGCCGGCCAATGGGCCACCAGGTAAGTGGCTGGGCTTCTCTCTCTCTCTCTCTTTATTTCCTGTTTTCTATTTTTCTGTAACTTTGTGGCTTTTCTAAAAATACTTAGGCATTTCCAAAAATCACCAAACTACACATGCCCACTTTTTAGAACATATTCAACATGGAACATTCTAGTTTGGGATTATTTGGACATTTAAAATATTTAGTAGCATTTAAACGTCCAAATGCAAATAGCATATGATTAATCCAGTGACCTTAAGATGACCTAGAAAATTGTGAACCAATTTTGCCAGAGGTTCTAACCAGGACAAAAATGATGGACATTTTAGAAGGGCATTTCAGGTTCATTAAAAAAGATTTTAGTAAACCCTAGTTGTTTTCAGGGGGGTGCTGGGGGTTCTGTCATCCCCTGTGACGCCCTCGATTCAATTGTACACTAATCATACACGCAAATGTGTACGATCAAGATCAAGGACTCACGGGAAGATATCACAACACAAGTCTAGACACAAATTAAAATAATACAAGCTTCATGTTACAAGCCAGGGGCCTCGAGGGCTCGAATACATAAGCTCGAATACACAAGAGTCCGCGGAAGCAACAATATCTGAGTACAGACATGAGTTAGACAAGTTTGCCTTAAGAAGGCTAGCACCAAAGCAGCAACGATCGAAAAGGCAAGGCCTCCTGCCTGGGAGCCTCCTAACTACTCCTGGTCGCCGACGGTCTCCACGTAGTAGTATGCATCGGCGTGGCATCTGCCCTGGGTTCGGCATCTGGTTGCATCAACCGGAAAGAAGAAGAAAGGGGAAAGGGGAGCAAAGCAACCGTGAGTACTCATCCAAAGTACTCGCAAGCAAGGATCTACACTACATATGCAACATTATCAAAGGAAGGATGTATATGTGGACTGGGCTGCAGAAATGCCAGAATAGAGAGAAGGCCTAGTCCTACCGAAGACTAGCATCTTCTCGAACCCACCATCTTGCAGCAACAGGAAGGAGTAGAGTAGCATAAAGTAAAGTAGTAGAAGTGTTATCAGCCTCGACCAGAGATCCTTTCTCGACTCCCTGCGAGAAAGCAATCCCAGAGCCATACTATCCAGTTATCATCACAATCCATTACTCATCACCATCCAATTCTCATCACAAGTATCCAGTTCTAGTTGTATCGATCGATACAACTCCAAGTGTCCGCTATCGTGAGGACAGGCTATCGATAGATGTTTTCACCGCAGGGTGCACCAACTTACCCACCACGCCGATTAACTCCGCCGACACACTTTCTGGGTCATGCCCGCCTCGCCAAACAATACGCCGCAACCCGACCTAGGCTTAATAGAGAGGCCAGCACGCCGGACTAAACCTATGCCCCGGGGTCATGGGCCATCTCCCCGAACTCCTCAAGACGCTGCTAACGCGGCGGTGAGCAGACCTAGCTACCTTCCTAAAAAGGCAGGAGCTTACAAGTCCAACCCGCCAAGCGCCGCCGCCGCCGACGCCTATTAAGCTTCGCTGATGCATACGACGCAGAACGCCCATACTATGCCCACGTGATGGTTAGTGCTATCGTGCCGAGGCCCTCGGATCAAATATCCAAATCGAGTGGATTAGGAAGGCGCGGTAACAAGCAGAGACTCACGAAAGATGTGACCCCGCTGCTCTGCCTCGAGGACTTGCGGCAAGGGCTAGGAATGCCCGCCACACCTCGTATTTATCTCATGGAACCCTCCAGTCAACTGTCTCCACATCACTGCAATTAAGCTCGCTGGTACCCCTCGTGGTCGCATTCGCCTTTCCAAGTAACAAAGGTAAAGTCCAAGTATCCGTGTGTACAAACATCAAGGGAAAACCCGAGGAATCACCCCGATGAATTCCACTAGATGTAATCATCAAGGTGAACGAATAGGATCACCCCGAGGTTCACACTTGAGGGGTTGCACGACGAGTCGTGTCGAAAGTGGTTAGGAGGAAATCACCCTCGATGACCACGACCAATGACTACACTACAGGGGTTAATATCGGCGTCAAGAGGTTCACCCTCGGTACTCGATAGTAACCCAGTAGTGTCGAGCAACTAAGGGGAAGTGATGTGCGGTGTTAGGGCCTGGTCTTCGATCACGTAGATCGAGTCGTCGATGATGTAGCGGGGGAAACAAGGACAAGTGGGGGTCACTGATGGATCACTAACCAACCTATACTAAGCAGTTTAGGATAAGTAGGTAAGGTACATCAGCAGATACAAAAGCAGGCTATGCATTAGAATAGGAGCAAACAATAACAGTAGCAAAATCTAATGCAAGCATGAGAGATGGGAATGGCAATATCGGGATGATCAAAGGGGGGGCTTGCCTGGTTGCTCTGGCAAGGAGGGGTCGTCGTCGACGTAGTCGATCACAGGGGCGGCATCGGTCTCGGGGTCTACCGGAGAGAAGAGGGGGAAGAAACAGTAAGTATAAAGCAGGCATAGCATCACAAAGCATAACATGGCAATAAGCTGTGCTGGGTGTGACCTAACGTAAGGCTACACGATATAGGAGAAGGGGAAAATCAACCGGGAATGTTTTCCCGGTTCCGGACCTGTGTCAGACAGATGACCGGAGGGGGGATGTCCCATGTTCATAATGCTAGGGGCATGTGACAGATGAACGGACCGCGTATTCGGATTCGTCTCATTTTTCTTTGCGTTTTTCATATATAAACTTTTACGATCCGAGCTACGGTTTAAAAGTTACGGATTTTCAAAGTTTAAACCAATTTCTGAATTATTTTAAAAGCGAGTAAAAGTTTATCGCGCGTGAAGGACGCCAAGACTACGCCAGCTCTGCTGATCAGTCAAACCGACAGTGGGACCCACTGCCGCCTCTCTGTCTAACAGAGGCTTAACTAAACTAACAGGGTTAGTTAGGGGGCGTGGGCCCCAGCAGTCAGTGACTAGTTCGTACTAACTAACTAACTAATTTAACTAACGTTTTAATTAATCGTTTTTATTTAGAAAAACGATTATTTAACAAAATATGCGATGGGGCCCGCGTGTCAGAGACACTGTGTGCCCAGTCAGCACAGTTCACCACGGTCAACATGGTCAACTGGGGCCAGGGGGGCAGTGACCCAGAGGCGGGCCCCAGGTGAGCCACGTCGGCGGCGTCGGGGATTCGCCGCCGGCGACCAAAACAGTGGCGGGGCTCGTCGGACTTCGCCGGGAATCGCGCACAGGGGGTCATTTGGCCCGGGACTTGGCGCGTTCGAACGAGGAGACGAAGCCGCGCCGCATGGTGTGGTCGGTTGGACGCGGGGGTGACCGGAACTGCGTCGGCGACGAGTGGAGGCGGCGGTGGGGTTCGGGACCTCGTCGGGATCGGCGCTGCAAAGGCGTGTTTTGGCGAACGGCGAGCTGGGCGAGGTCTACGGCGCTCCAGGAGCTCGTCGGAGCTACTAGCTCGAGCGGAGGAGCTCGGTGGCGAGCCCTACGACGGCAATGGCGGACGGCGGAGCTCAGCTTGCAGGCGAGCTAGCTACGGTGGAGGCGGAGACGCGCGAGGAGAAGGAAAAGGGGGCCGGAGCTCACCGAGCGGCTCACGGTGGCATGTGGTCAGTTTAGTAGCAGCAGAGCTCGACGCAGACGGGTGCGCGTCGGTGGTCGACGGGGAGGCGACCTCGAAGCCGAAGACGCGGGGCCTCTCCGGCTCCTGCTGTTGGGCGATAGGACGAGGCCGAGGCCCGAGCAGCTACTGAACGCCCTAGCACAGCCCGGGGTGGTGCCGAGCGCGGACGACGGGCAGAAGGCGGCGATGTGAGGGGTTCGGTGAGGCGGGGGATCTGATGAGGGAAGGCCGAGAGGGAGAGGGAAGGGGACGGAGAGGCGGGAGGGCGGTAGGTGAGGGGAGGACTCGAGGCGTCCGGGGGTGTGGAGGCCTTATCCTCTCGCGGGGGGTGGGGGTGCCGTCGGCGAGGTGGTTCAGCGGCGACCAGCCTCCTGTAGCGACGTGCACCGGGGGAACAGTGGGGGAGACAACCGGGGCGGTGAGCTGGGCCTGGCCGGCTGGGCCTGTCTCTGTGGCCTTAGGCCCAGGGGCAGGGGGGTTCCCTTATCCTTCTTCTTTTATTTTATTTTTGCATTTCTATTTCTTTTCTCTTTTTAAAGAATGCTTTGCAAATTTTTGGAGCTGCCAAAAGGATTCTGTGAAAATGTGGGACTTGGCCACATAATTACAATGCAATGTTTGACACAGCCACAAAAAGTTTGGAAGAAGTTTGAATTAGATGGAATTTGCAAAAAGATGGAAAAGCAATTAATTTGCTGAGTGTCACTGTTTTAATTTTCTATAGTCCATCTTAGCTTGGAGGTGATGTTGTTTTCCTTAACAATCATTTGTTATGGAATTTTTACTAAATGATGGACAATTTTGCAACAACTTTTGTGCAACTTCAAAAATCACTTGCAAATTGAATTTGATTCCAAAGTGGAATTTCAAATGAGATTTGAATTAAAGGTGATTAAGCACTGTTTGAAAAAATGATTAGCTTAATCACAGTGAGTTACTGTAGCATGACCCTGGGGGTGTTACAAATCTCCTCCACTACAAGAAATCTCGTCCCGAGATTTAAGAGGTGGAGTAAGGGGAAAGACTCGGGTAGGAAGGAGCTCAACACAAGATAGGTACGTGGGGACTATGTGAGTGAACGTGGCATAGAGGCATCTCTCGAGTTAAAATTCAAGAAAGTCATCGAGAGCAAGGTGAGGTGCAATAAGAAGCTTCAACCTGGTAGACAATCGTTTGTTGCCTGAAACAAGGGGGATGAAAGAGGTTCAGAGCAATGGTATTAAGTATCATGTCTGATACCAGAATAGATCGCCTCTCGGAAGGCGGCTCAGGATTTTCATATGAAGCCAAGTGTGAGAAATAACCTTAGAAACAAGGGTGTACAGGAGAGCCAGGTTTCGATCCTGTGGAACTGTGGGTTATGGGCCCACCATGTGGGTTAAAAGAAGGGAAGGCGCTATTCATTTTGCACGGTATTGATAGCAAGGCATGTCAGAGGGTAGCCTGCCAGTTATGTCATCAACAATATCGGTACCAAGGGCGAGGGACTAAGAGAACCATTTTCCCTTTCGCTGAACGAGGCGGACCAATCGGCAAGGTTCAAGGCCCATCGGTGGTTACCGAATGTCATCAACAATAGTAATGTGGTCTGATCGACAAGGTTGTACATCAATGCTTTTATAAGCAGGAATTATTTCGCTTATAATATATAGATCACAAGAAGGTTAGACAAACCAATGGAAAGGAAAATGAAATTATCAGATTAATCAGACCAATGGAAAGAAAATGTGTTTACACACCAAAATTGGGAGTATATCATTCCCAAGGGGAAGCGGAGCAGGATATACATGATATGACAGCAAGTCCAAAAGCATTTAGATAAAGGGGGCGAAGGAAGAAACATGATATTACCCATACAATGGTGTTTGGATAATAGATCAAGAAACATTCGACAGTGTGCTTCCAATGTTCTTGTTAATATTCGGAATACCTCAATCATGCTTTGAGGTAGCATTAACATGGTGTTCCAAGTATGGGTTGGAGTTGAAGATCACAAGAAATACACAATGAACAATTGCAGGAATAGCAAGGAGTCCAAGGCATAGCCAAGACATGATCAAACATGTGTTGGAAAGAAGACAAGGGGGGGGGGGTTGTCAATGATAACTCAAATCATTGAAGGTCAAGGATGGTATTTCTCACCATGAATTCAATTGTCATCTCAACGGAAGTCAAAATGTTGATGCTAATCATGACACATTTGTCGAGAGGCTCTATGAATATGCCATCGAGCAGAAAATGAAGGATGAAGTGAAAGGCTATGAGATCCACGGATTCGACACAAGCTCAAAGTCAAGCTTGTTGTTCGAGGTGAAATGATAAGATGAGGAAGATTGACGTAAGCTTAGCTCGTCGTCGAAAGTTGCTCCGGGCATAAGGACCAGGTAGCACAGTTAAAAATAGCACGATAATGATATATCCGATCAGGCTAGGAATGATGTGACGGAGTATCACTCCAATTAAGTATTTACAAGAGGTAGATCAAATTGGAGGTGGACATGTGAAATGACTTGCAGGAGACAAGTATTTTAACTTGTCCGGGAAATGGAATTAAGGAGAAACTATGGTCGGAACCATGATTATGAATGATCAAACCATCGATACAAGATGAACTTATAACAAGGGGTATTTTTTTACGAGCAGCTTCCATGATAAGTTCTACATCGGGTCCATTGGCATGAACACAAAGGTTCAAGGTCGACTCCCACTTCTTCAATGCATAAACTTTCATTCACTCCTCATTTTCAAGAATTTAGAAAAGGAAGATTTATCCGTGAAGCACCGTAAGAGTATGACTCACATCTCTTTCAATTCACACGAATTTAGGAAAGGCATAGGTTCAACCCATCGACATTTTTACGGCTATACAACACAATAACAGGAGTGACGAGTACACGCTCGAAAGCAAAGGGTTGGCGATACAGAGTAGATGATACAATTCGCTAGAGGCATTTTGTATCAGGGGAAAGTCGTCAATGATTTAAAATATGAAGGAGCTGCCGGATAGCAATCCACCAAAAGATCAGGTGGTCCGCAAAGGATCTGATGTGAGTATCGGTACTCAACCAGAAGAAGGGATGCAAAGGGATCGGTTTATGGAAACACCTGAATAAGCCGAAGCTTGGATACGAAGGTTTTACGATCCCAAAATCGGGGGATCAGAGGCAGAGGCTCTGATAAAAACATGAGTATATTGATTAGAATTAGATGGCCAATCAATCAAGTATTGATTTATTGAGAACCAACTCATATCCAGAATGATGTCTGAGCCGGAAATATGATTTCTAGGAATCAACGGAAGATCAGGATTATTCTTATTCATATTGAATCAATAGACTTGGAAAGACAATGACAAGGAATGCAATGAATATTGCGATACATATGGATGTATCCATAAAGCAGGCTGACAAGACTTTCGGGAGCAATAGGCTGCAGAGGATCTTCGGGAGATCGAATAGCATTTTAAAGCATTCTTGGAAAGCATATGAACAACTAGGGATGAAGGTACTAACGGCAAGGATGTTATCCACAGGGATTATCGATGGTCAGGAACTGCAAAGTAGTGGGCATAGAGTCTCGAGAAACATCGAGGAGTATCTGCAGAATCTTGTGGAGAAGCAAGCGACCATCTGTAGTGAAGGGGCTCTCCGGGATGAAGTGGTTACGAGAACCTAATGTGAGAGTTAGTAAATGTTTAACCCGAATAGAAGAGAGATTAGAGTCCCAGAGTATAGACGAGGAGTAAAAGATCCTAATACCACCCAATGGCGACGTGGGCCCGTAAGACACACAGCCAACGTTAGTAAAAGTTTTTCAGTGACTAGACTCAACTTTGGCCAAGGAGTTGGAAAGGGGGCTACCTACAGGCAGTCGGCTCTGATAACAACTTGTGATGCCCTCGATTCAATCATACACTAATCATACACACAAATGTGTATGATCAAGATCAAGGACTCACGGGAAGATATCACAACACAACTCTAGACACAAATTAAAATAATACAAGCTTTATGTTACAAGCCAGGGGCCTCGAGGGCTCGAATACATAAGCACGAATACAAAAGAGTCAGCGGAAGCAACAATATCTGAGTATAGACATGAGTTTAGAGAAGTTTGCCTTAAGAAGGCTAGCACCAAAGCAGCAACGATCGAAAAGGCAAGGCCTCCTGCCTGGGAGCCTCCTAACTACTCCTGGTCGTCGACGGTCTCCACGTAGTAGTATGCATCGGCGGTGCCATCCGCCCCGGCCCGACATCCGGTTGCATCCACCGGAAAGAAGAAGAAAGGGGAAAGGGGAGCAAAGCAACCGTGAGTACTCATCCAAAGTACTCGCAAGCAAGGATCTACACTACATATGCAACATTATCAAAGGAAGGATGTATATGTGGACCGGGCTGCAAAATGCCGTAATAGAGAGAAGGTTTAGTCCTATCGAAGACTAGCATCTTCTCGAACCCACCATCTTGCAGCAACAGAAGGAGTAGAGTAGCATAAAGTAAAGTAGTAGAAGTGTTATCAACCTCGCCGAGATCCTTTCTCGACTCCTCCGAGAAAGCAATCCCGAGCCATACCATCCAGCTTATCATCACAATCCATTACTCATCACCATCCAATTCTCATCACAAGTATCCAGTTCTAGTTGTATCGATCGATACAACTCCAAGTGTCCGCTATCAGAGACAAAGCTATCGACAGATGTTTTCTTCCCTGCTGGGTGCACCAACTTACCCACCACGCCGATTAACTCCGCCGACACACTTTCCTGGTCATGCCCGCCTCGCCAAACAATACGCCGCAACCCGACCTAGGCTTAATAGAGAGGCCAGCACGCCGACTAAACCTATGCCCCTCAGGGTCATGGGCCATCTCCCGAACTCTCAAGATGTTGCGAACGCGCCGTTAGCAGACCTAGCTACCTTCCAAAAAAGGCAGGAGCTTACCAGTCCAACCCGGCGCGGCCGCCGCCGCCGACGCCTATTAAGCTTCGCTGATGCATACGACGCAGAACGCCCATACTATGCCCACGTGAAGGTTAGTGCTATCGTGCCGAGGCCCTTGGATCAAATATCCAAATCGCATCGGATTAGGAACGCGCGTAACAAGCAGAGACTCACGAAAGATGTGACCCGCTTCGCCTCGAGGACTTGCGGCAAGGGCTAGGAATGCCCGCCACGCCTCGTATTTCTCTCGGAACCTCCAGTCAACCTGCTTCCACATCACTCGCAATTAAGCTCGCTGGTACCCCTCGTGGTCGACCCGCCTTCCAAGTAACAAAGGTAAAGTCCAAGTATCCGTGTGTCCAAACATCAAGGGGAAAACCCGAGGAATCACCCCCGATGAATTCCACTAGATGTAATCATCAAGGTGATCGTAATAGGGATCACCCCCGAGGTTCACACTTGAGGGGTTGCACGACAGAGTCGTACCGAAAGTGGTTAGGGAGGAAATCACCCTCGATGACCACGACCGAATGACTACACTACAGGGTTAACATCGGCGTCAAGAGGTTCACCCTCGGTACTCTATAGTAACCCAGTAGTGTCGAGCAACTAAGGGGAAGTGATGTGCGCTGTCGGGGCCTGGTCTTCGATCACGTAGATCGAGTCGTCGATGATGTAGCGGGGGCAACAAGGACAAGTGGGGGTCATTGATAGATCACTAACCAACCTATACTAAGCAGTTTAGGATAAGTAGGTAAGATACATCAGCAGATACAAAAGCAGGCTATGCATCAGAATAGGAGCAAATAATAACAGTAGCAAAATCTAATGCAAGCATGAGAGAATGGAATGGGCGATATCGGGATGATCAAAGGGGCTTGCCGGTTGCTCGGCAAGGAGGGGTCGTCGCCGACGTGAGTCGATCACAGGGCGCATCGGTCTCGGGTCACCGGAGAGAAGACGGGAAGAAACAGTAAGTATAAAGCAGGCATAGCATCACAAAGCATAACATGGCAATAAGCTGTTCCGTGTGACCTAACGTAAGGCTACACGATATAGGAGAAGGGAAAATCAACCGAATGTTTTCCGGTTCGGACTGTGTCGATGTGATGACCGGAGGGGGATGTCGATGTTCAGCATTCTAGGGCATGTGACAGATGAACGAACGGCGCATTCAGATTCATCTCGCTTTTACGGCGTTTATATATAAACTTTTACGATCCGAGCTACGGTTTAAAAGTTACGGATTTTCAAAGTTTAAACCAATTTCTGAATTATTTTAAAAGCAGAAAAGGTTTATCATCAAGATGTGACGTTAGCATCAAGGCGTCAGCTCGCTGACCAAATAAACCGACAGTGGGACCCACCGTCACCCTCTGTCTAATAGAGGCTTAAGTAAACTAACAGGCTTAGTTAGGGGGTGTGGGCCCCAGAAGTCAGTGACTAATTAGTACTAACTAACTAACGTTTTAATTAATCGTTTTTATTTAGAAAAACGCTTATTTAACAAAATATGCGACGGGGCTCGCGTGTCAGAGACACTGTGTGCCCAGTCAGCACAGTTGACCACGGTCAACCTGGTCAACTAGGGCCAGGGGGCCCACGAGCAGTGACCCAGAGGCGGGCCCTAGGTGTGCCACGTCGGCGGCGGCGGGGTTTCGCCGCCGGCGACCAAAACAGTGGCGGGGCTCGCCGGACTTCGTCGGGAATCGCGCACAGGGTGTCATTTGGCCCGGACTTGGCGCGTTCGAACGAGGAGATGAAGCCGCGCCGCATGGTGTGGTCGGTTGGACGCGGGGGTGACCGGAACTGCGTCGGCGACAAGTGGAGGCGGCGGTGGGGTTCGGGACCTCGCCGATCGGCGCGCAAAGGCGTGTTTTGGCGAACGGCGAGCTGGGGGGTCTGGCGCGCCCAGAGCTCGCTTGAGCTACTAGCTCGAGCGGAGGAGCTCGGTGGCGAGCCCTACGATGGCAATGGCGACGGCGGAGCTCGCCTTGCGGGCGAAGCTAGCTACGGTGGAGGCGGAGACGCGCGAGGAGAGGGAAGGGGCGGAGCTCACCGAGTGGCTCACGGTGGCTCGTGGTCAGCTTAGTAGCAGCAGAGCTCGACGCAGACGGGGCGCGCCGGTGGTCGACGGGAGGCGCACCTCGGCCGAAGACGCGGGCCTCTCGGCTCCTGCTGTTGGGCGATAGGACGAGGCCGAGGCCCGAGCAGCTATCAACGCCTGGCGCAGCCGGGTGGCGCCGAGCGCTGGACGACGGCAGCGGCGGCAGGAGGGGTTCGGTGAGGCGGGGGATCTGATGAGGGAAGGCCGAGTGGAAGAGGGAAGGGGTCGGAGAGGCGGGAGTGGCGGTAGGTGAGGGGGAGGACTCGAGGCGTCCGAGAGTGTGGAGGCCTTATCCTCTCGCGGGGGGTCCGTCGGCGAGGTGGTTCGGCGGCGACCAGCCTCCTGTAGCGACGCCGACCGGGGAATAGTGGGGAGACGATCAAGGTGAGCTGGGCCTGGCCGGCTGGGCATGTCTCTATGGCCTTAGGCCCAGGGGCAGGGGGGTTCCCTTATCCTTCTTCTTTATTTTTTTTTGCATTTCTATTTCTTTCCTCTTTTTACAGAATGCTTTGCAAATTTTTAGAGCTGCCAAAAGGATTCTGTAAAAATGTGGGACTTGGCCACATAATTACAATGCAATGTTTGACACAGCCACAAAAAGTTTGGAAGAAGTTTGAATTAGATGGAATTTGCAAAAAGATGGAAAAGCAATTAATTTGCTGAGTGGCACTGTTTTAATTTGCTATAGTCCATCTTAGCTTGGAGGTGATGTTGTTTTCCTTAACAATCATTTGTTATGGAATTTTTACTAAATGATGGACTATTTTGCAACAACTTTTGTGCAACTTCAAAAATCACTTGCAAATTGAATTTGATTCCAAAGTGGAATTTCAAATGAGATTTGAATTAAAGGTGATTAAGCACTGTTTGTAAAAATGATTAGCTTAATCACAGTGGGTTACTGTAGCATGACACTGGGGGTGTTACATCCCCATTTCAACTTTCTGTGAAAAGTAAACATGATGCAACACCAGATGCTAGCACTAGGCATTACTAGAACTAGGGATGTGACACAAGAGCCGGGCCACTTCTTCACCAATGGTATTGTGCCTCTCTTCACTAAAACGATGATGGAAATGCTTGACCGGTTTAAACTTTGTATCAACATTGAGAGTGTGCTCAGCGAGTTCCCTCGGTACACTTGGCATGTCTGAAGGTTTCCATGCAAAGATGTCCCGGTTCTCACGGATGAACTCGATGAGCGCGCTTTCCTATTTCGGATCCATATTAGCACCGATACTGAACTGCTTGGATGAGTTGCCCGGAACTAAGTCAACCAGCTTAGGGTCATCTACCGACTTAAATTTCATCAAAGGGTCATGCTCTGTACTTGTCTTCTTGAAAGGTGTCATATCTGTCGGGTCTACATTGTCTTTGTAAAAATTCAACTCCTCTGTTGCGCAAACAGACTCAGCATAAGCAGCATCTCCCTCTTCACACTCCAAGGCTATCTTCCTGTTCCCATGCACTATGATAGTACCCTTACGAACCGGCATCTTAAGCTGCAGATAAACATAACAAGGTCTTGCCATAAACTTAGAATAAGTCGGCCGCCAAACAAGGCGTGATAAGGGCTCTTGATCTTGACCACCTCAAAAGTCAATGTCTCGGCTCTATAATCATGATCGTCACCGAAAGCCACTTTCAAAGCTATCTTTCCCACTGGGTACGCCGACGTACCAGGCACCATGCCATGAAAAATAGTAGAAGACGGCTTAAGATCTTTGTCAGTCAAATTCATACGACGGAAAGTATCATAGTAAAGGATATTGATGCTGCTACCTCCATCCATGAGCACCTTAGTAAACTTGCACCCTCCAACCTGAGGCTCAACTACCAAAGCCAACTGACCCGGATTATCAACCCGGGGCGGGTGATCCTCATGGCTCCAACAATAGGATGTTCAGACCATCACAAGTGACGAGGGACCGCCGTCACAACCGCGTTCACTGCCCTTTTGTGAACCTTCTGATCTCGTTTGCAAAAACTTGTGGTGAAAACACATGATACTACCCACTATTTAAATGCTTCAGATTACTCCAATAACTAGACTACTTCTGTTGATTCCCTTGACCAAATTGCTGACTAAAACCACCTTGACTGCCCTGGCCTTGAAACCAGAGCTTGAACCGCCGCCTCCAAAGCCAGGTCCGTGAGAGCCGGATCCTGAGCCGCCATTAGGGCCATGATTATTCTGGAAGAAACTAGAATTTCTATACTCCCTCATGATGAGGCCATCCTTCCATAAATGGTTGGCCGTCTTATCTTGCGTACCATGCTTCGGACAAGGCTGATTCATCATCGCCTCAAGGTTGAACTTTGGCCCGCCAAACCGGGGCGTTGATGCTTTCCCCTTTCGACGGTGATTATTATTCTGTGCATTGGTATTAGCCACAAAGTCTGAATTATTATCGGCCTTGCGCTTACCATTGCTACCTTGACCCGCCGTATTGTGCTGCCCCTTGGCGTTGCCATTGTTCTTCCCCCTGCCAGCCTTCTCCTCATCAGACTCAGGGTCCTTAGTGCTATCAGAGTCGCCATATTTGACAAGAGCCGCCACGAGCTCCCCCATATCATTGCAGTGGCGCTGAAGCCGCACCAACTTCTGCTTAAGGGGAAGGAACCGACAATTCTTCTCCAACATGAGGACCGCTGATCCGGCATTGATACTGTCTGATGAGTGGATAATAGCTGAAATCCGGCGCACCCAATTGGTTGTTGACTCGCCCTCACCTTGGACGTAAGATTCTAAATCCATAATCGACATATAGGCTGCTTGCACGTGTCTTAAATTTTTGGATAAACCACGTCTTCAACTCCACCTATGACCTCACGGAATTAGCGGGCAATCCTTTCAACCTAGTACGTGCCGGCCCATCTAACATCATGGTGAATTACATAGCACACGCAGCATCACTAACATCCAACATCTCCATGGCCATCTTATAGCTCTCAATCCAGGCCTCTACGGGTTGATCCATCGTATAATTAGCAACCTTACGGGGGCATTTTAAATCCTTGGGCAGGCGCTCGTTACCTAGAGCCGGCACCAAACATGGCACACCAAGGTTTCTAGAGGTCACTCCTGCCTCTACAGACACCGATGGGTAAACCGGAGATTGATGTTGAGCCGCCAATTGAGCTGCCATGCTCTGCCTCTCGACGTTCCCTGCCCTAATCCAGCAAAGCCTGGGCATTATTATCCGCACGCGGAGGTTCATGCCTACGGGGCTGGTTACATTGCCGCTCACTTCTTGAAACTGCTGGCAAATCAATATGCCTGCAATAACTCTAGCTTGGACGCAGGGTTGAATGGATCCGTTCACGACTATATGAATAAGCCGCCTGCTGTGCCACTGCTGTATGAAGCTCCGTATCTCCATCGCGGCAGGTGACTTGCCTTGAACAGGGAGAGCCACCAATCGTGTAGCCGGCGGTGCTGGAACATGCTGAGGCGGAGTCAAATTCCAACAAGGCGGGTCCGCAGCGCATGGCTGAACCAGTGCTCCAGTCACGGGTGCCTCAACAACCCGGTTTACCACGAGCGGGTCACTGGTCCTTGCCCCGGGTGTATTGAAAAGTTTGCTAGCCTCAAACTCTGTGGTAGACGGGTCTGGTACCTCCTCCTCGTAATGTCGTTTGAAGCATTTTGATCCAAGCTAAGCAAGAAAGACTCTACATGAATCTGTTGTGCCTGAGCGTCCAAAGCAGCTCGTTACAGTGCCATCCTAGCATTCTCAGCATTGAATTCCTCCTTGGCTTGAGCTACCTCATCTCGTAATTTCGCCACATCCACTTTATGATGTGCTTGATTCTCTGGCGTCACCTCCGCAACCAATAAGGTTGCCAAAGCCTCCAAGAGCTTGGATAACATCTGAGACGGCAGGTGCGCAGAGCTGCTAGCGCCAGCCATCGCTGTAGCCGTTGAACTAAAGGTCATAGCTGGAGCGGTCGCCAAACCGAGCACCGGTTGTGTACCAGCCATGAAGATCGCAACCCGACTCGGCGGCTCATAGGGGTCTGGAATACTGTTGCCATCGGAACAACCCCCAAACCGGTCGTCTTGCAGTTAATACTAGAATTGGTCTCACCGGTTGATGACTCACCGCCAGAGTAGATGGTCATCTCTCCACCGGATACAGATCCTTCCTCAAAATCCTCCCATGGATAACACCAACAAAGGTGTGCTTCATGGCGGTTTAAAGCTTGGTGGGTCGTGCACGCTGAGCCATCTAGACGATGTCGGTGTAGGTGTCCGGCGCAGGCCCCAATTCGCCGATCTTGCCGATGAAGACGTGGATTCCGCCGAAGGGGACCTGGTACCCATACTCAATTGAGCCGGCCTCGGGGCCCTAGCCAGCGTCGTCGATGTAGAGCTTTCCACGACGACTCTTAGTCATCCGGGCCCATAGCGTATCCTTTGATCCCTACGAAGTTTCCCTTGAAGAACTCGAAACCACTATGCATTGTCCCCACCGTGGGCGCCAACTTTCGTGGACTTAAAACGGTAGATTCCCTAGCAAAAGGACTTGGGTGTGGAGCCATCGCAGCTAGTTAGCTTGAAGGGGTTAATCGGGACAAAGGACACAGAGATTTTATACTGGTTCGGCCCCTCACAACAAGGTAAAGGCTTACTCCAGTTTGGGGTTGTATTGCTTGGGTTTCGATTACCACGGAGCGAATAGGCTAGACCTAGTTCTCGATCTCTTGTTTCTTGTCTTAACCCAACGCCGGGTCACCCCTTTATATACACAGGTTGATGCCCGGCAGCTTACAGAGTCCCGTCCGGCTCATACACAATGTGTCCGGCTCGGTGACTAACTAAGCTTGCCTTACAATACAAGTTAAACATAAGGTGATTCATCCTCTTGGGCCTCAAGTCACCCCTGGGTCTTGGGCCTTCAATAGGCTTGCTTCTCAACCCGCCATCTTTATCTTTAAGTCGCCAGTGGTATGAACCGTCCCCTCCTAGGCGTGTCATACCCAATTGTTATATCCCCAATAGGTATTGTGGACAAAACTATGGTTGATGCAATTGAGAAAATGCCATGTCCTAAAGATATCAAAGGTATACGTAGTTTCCTAGGTCATGCTGGTTTCTATAGGAGATTTATCAAATACTTTTCTAAAATTTCTAGGCCTCTTACAAATCTTTTGCAAAAGTATGTTCCTTTTGTTTTTGATGATGATTGTTTAGAAGCCTTCGAAACACTTAAGAAAGCCTTTATTTCTGCACCTATTGTTCGACCACCTGATTCGAACTTGCCTTTTGAAATTATGTGTGATGCTAGTGATTATGCTGTTGGTGATGTTCTAGGACAAAGAGGTTATAAGAAACTAAATGTTATTCATTTTGCTAGTAAAACTCTAGACAGTGCACTACTGAAAAAGAATTCCTAGCAGTGGTGTTTGCTTGTGATAAATTTAGGTCTTACATTGTTGACTCTAAAGTTATTGTTCACACTGATCACGCTACTATTAAATATCTTATGGAAAAGAAAGATGCTAAACCTAGACTTATTTGATGGGTTCTCTTGTTACAAAAACTACATGATACCCCGCACATTGTTGCGGGAACTGTAGCGAGAAAAAGGGGTATATTAGGCAAATCCACAAATGAAATACTCTTGATAACCATGTCGTCTCTTATCTAAAATATAATTGTTTCATGAGATTGAACAATATACATAACATATCCTTTAAAAACATATGAACATTAGTGGTTTCCGTTCCCATTGACAAAATATAGTGACCCCCCAAGCACTCGTGCATCAGAAACATCACGCCCACAAAGAACAAATAAATAGACAACAAATCAAATAGGCATTAATGATTTTCTTGGGAGGTGGTAATGATTCTTAGTTGCTCGCATCATAGGTCACTGATTATTTCATCTGGAAAAGACAACAAACAATCTTCTATATTAATAGGAATAGAACGGTGACACTTGAAAAGTGGAAAAGGACTGGTGTGCAAGAAGAGTTCATGACCCTGAGAGCAAGAATTACCAATTTAGTTTGCACCATAAGTTCTGCACACACACAAAATCAACCTCTACTACATTTAGTTAAGGCAATATTATAAAACATTTAGTGTGAAAAATATGTTTCATATTGAAAGAAAATGGTGATACAATTTTGACTTAATAATGCAAGACCAGTCAAGGGAGAATGCTTTTAAACTTAGCATGGTGATGAACTTTGGGTCAATAATTAAACATGACAATCCATAAGCATATTATGCATTCTATCTGTTTTGTTCAATTAAAATTGGAAGTCTGTAATAGTAATGACTTGGGAAGTCAGGATAGCCTATTCCAAAACAACGACATGTACGTAAACCTAACAGCTATGCCAATGAAGAGAGAATAGTGAAGTAAATCTTACTGATTCAGCAAATCCGAATATATTAGACTAAAGATGTAGAATTGAAATAATTCTATAGGAATCAAAGAATAACACAATATATAAGGATAACTAAAGGAGGGTATATTCTTACTACTATAGATAGGGAAATTAGCAGTTGAGAGCACAGCCACCAAAGTTTCATCATAGATAACAAATAAAAACTCACAAGGAAAAATATTGAAGAGAGAGGTTAGCAAGCAAAAGGAGTGATGAGTCATGATGCTTATCCAACGTAATTTTGGCAACTTAAACAATATGCATCTTGTTTCATAGTACTATTTTTGATTGATGAAAGACTAATGGGAATGGATGGAAAAATAGGTTGACCTTCCTTCAACTATTTTTGTATCATCTTACTTCAACTGTTCAGGCCTATCCTTGTCAACAATCTCGTGTGCGCATATATGTTGAAGTAACTCAAATGATTAAAATTTGAGAATGATTGGAAGAGAATTGTGCCTTTTTTTAGGGTAATTTCTTCAGATCTCTTATTTAGCGATGGCCAATACAGTCTGCAAATTAATGCAATCATACCAACAAAATGGTGCAGCAAGAGTTACCTCTAGTGGATGGTAGCATCTTACTATATCACAAAGAAATTTAGTTAACATGAGTGATGCATCCTGTTAGAGCAAATATCAGGTCAATAACAAATCTGAAACTTGAAAGTCTTAACTGGTATCTTGGGTGTACAACTGTACATATGCTCTTGGCTCTTGATTGCTAGTATCTCTTCTTATTGCAATGTATCATGATGCAGTTGTCCCAAAAATAGTATCTGAGGCAGCAGCTCTCCTCCTTTTGACCAAGCCAACAATTCCATCGGCTGATGCTACTGCTTGCGGCAGTGCACTCTAGTCGATTAGGTGGATTTGTGGATGGTAATGGTAGTACGTGGGATAGAGCACCGCGGAGATCTGCATCAAAGGAGAATAAGAGGATGGATGCATGGGTGCGTTAAGTAGTGAATGTGCAGGAAGTGGTAAGCATCCATCAGAAGCAGGCAGCGGCCGGTTGTGAAGTGAGGTGGTTGACCAGCCGGTGGGATTAGGAGGCCACGGCTGCGAGTAATAATGCCAACGGCTGGAGCACGACCACCAAGAAAGCCGCTTCGCCGGTGAGCCATCGCTCCGAGTCTACCACTAGTCTGAACCTTTACCTGAACCATGACCACCGAGGAGGCCGCGGCGTCGGAGAGCCGTCGTTCCGCCTCTGGCACCGGCCTGAACCTTTACCTGAACCACGACCACTGAGGAAGGAGGCCGCCGCGCCGGGGAGAAGTCGCTCCACCTCCGCTGCCGGTCTGAATCTTGACTTGAATCTCGACCTCGACGTCTCATCTTGTTGGCTCTGATGTGATCGATCGATGCCCCCGTGTAAATATAGAGTTGGATCCTTTCGACTAGCAGTTAGCTACAATAAATGTTTCGAATAATACTCCTTGGTATGTTGATTAGGCTAATTATATTGTTGCTAAATATTTACCACCTAGCTTTACATACCAACAAAAGAAAAAAAATCTTCTATGATTTAAGACATTACTTTTGGGATGACCCACATCTTTATAAAGAAGGAGTAGATGGTATTATTAGACGTTGTGTACCTGAGCATGAACAAGGACAAATCCTATGGAAATGTCACTCCGAAGCTTATGGAGGGCATCATGCTGGAGGTAGAATTGCTCACAAGGTATTGCAATATGGATTTTATTGGCCTACTCTCTTCAAGGATGCCCATAAGATTGTCTTATCTTGTGATGAATGCCAAACAATAGGTAATATCGGTAAGCGTCAAGAACTGCCTATGAATTATCCACTTGTTGTTAAACCATTTGATGTTTGGGGATTTGATTACATGAGACCTTTTCCTTCCTCTAATGGGTATACACATATTTTGGTTGATGTTGATTATGTTACTAAATGGGTAGAAGCTATTCCAACCAGTAGTGTTGATCACAAAACCTATATTAAAATGCTTAAAGAAGTTATTTTCCCAAGGTTTGGAGTTCCTATATATTTAATGACTAATGGTGGTTCACACATTATTCATGGTGCTTTCCACAAAATGCTTGCCAAGTATGATGTTAACCATAGAATTTCATCACCTTATCATCCTCAGTCTAGTGGTCAAGTTGAACTTAGCAATAGAGTAATAAAATTAATTTTACAAAAGACTATCAATAGGTCCAGGAAGAATTGGTCTAAGAAATTACATGATGCACTTTGGGCTTATAGAACAGCATATAAAAATCCTATGGGTATGTCTGCTTACAAAATGGTTTACGGAAAAGCTTGTCATTTGCCTCTTGAGTTAGAACATAAAGCATATTAGGCAGTCAAACTTGCCGCTGAAAAGAGGTTATTTGACATTAGCTCATTAGATGAATGGAGAACCCAAGCTTATGAAAATGCCAAGTTATTTAAAGAGAAAGTTAAAAGATGGCATGATAAAAGAATCCAAAAGCGTGTGTTCCAAGTCGAGGAATATGTTCTTTTGTACAACTCTCGATTCAGGTTCTTTGCAGGAAAACTCCTCTCTAAATGGGAAGGACCCTATGTTATCGAGGAGGTTTATCGGTCTAGAGCCATCAAAATAAATAATGCCGAAGGTACTAACCCGAAAGTTGTCAATGGGCAACAAATAAAACATTATATCTCAGGTAAGCCCATTAATGTTGTAAGTAATATTATCCAAACTATGACACTGGAAGAGCACATAAAAGAGTCCTTCCGGAACACTCCAGAATCGTGAAAATAAGGAGGTACGTGATACGGTAACTAAACGGACTCCGAAAAAACCACAAAAATATTTTTTGTCAGTTTTGGAATATTTAGAAAATTAGGAAAATAAGAAACAACTAGGAAGCGTACCCTAGTGGGCACAAGACACCAGGTCGGTTGTGCCCACCTGGGGCACCTTTCGGACTCTGTTTTTCTCACATTTGCTTGTTCCCCAAGATAAAAAATCTTTATATAACCCCCGAACCTATTCACCACCATATCACGGAGAAATCTTTTGTTTTCTTTTCCTTACTATTTTCTGACAGATTCAGCTAGACCAACATCATGTCTTCCTCACCCTTCATCAACGTAGAAGAAGATGCGGGGTGGTTCAGGAGGATCTAAGGAGAGAGGAAGCTAAAGAGGTTGCTATGGAGGAAGAAGAGGAAAATCCTATTGGGGTTCACTCTCTGACCCCCGAGAGAGGCACATTGGCTAGCATCTCCACTCATCCAAATCCTCATCAAGCTATGAGATCAACAAATAATCAAGAGAGCCTCGAAGTACAAGAAGAAATCCCACCAAGAAGGGCTTTACACAGGTTACATCGTAACAATTTTTGCAATTTGATTCACAATTATGGGTTTGAGAATACTCCTCGTAGGCACATACCGTCCAATTGGGACATATCTCGCGCAAGAGAAAAACAATGGAGGAACAAATCCATGGGGCCCGGAAAATAAACACATAATGTCTGACGTGTAGAAAAACAGTGAGTTACTTCATTAGGCCCTTTGGGAGATTCAATGTTTGAAGGATCTACTCATGGTTATATGGAGAATACTTTCTCATCACCACCACCTTCTTCATCATCACCAAAAGAAAATTGAGTTTCGTGTATGGGCACTCCCCTTGGCTTCTGACAAGCTTGGGGGAGGTGCCCCGGTATTGTATTGTAATGACCCGAGACCGACGCTCCAGAAGCCTTCCATGTTATTCATTGCAGTCATGTGTTTTATTTTTGTTGTTGTTGCATTTCAACATCTCATCATGCCTATTGCATCCGAATGTTTTCATAAAGCTTGCATCCGTTGATAGTTGCCGCTTCTTCCTCGTCTTTGTTGACCTTTCTCAGACCAACCTTTTTTTGTTGCCCGACCGTTTGACCCTCTCTACACACAATACTCAAACCCCCTCGCGTGCGTGTCCGAAACTTCCCCGAACCCGACCCGGGCAGTCGTCACCGATGGGTCCGGATCATCTCCGAACATCCCTAAAATATCGTTGGTTTCTTCTTTGAAATCCCTTAGCATTTTTCTTCTCAACCGCCCGATCTAAATCGGAGGGTCGAGATAACCCCTAACCAAACCACTCGCTATATATAATAGCATGCAGCTTTGCTATTTCACATCTAAATGTAATATATTATCTCACATCTAAGCCCTAGAACTGTTCGATCTATAACTGATTATTTATGAGTGCGAGGCTTCATTTGCGTCGCTGGCTGCGTCCCGTGTCGCCGTTGTTTCATTTTCTTCAGCTCATGTGTGCCGCGTACGTCGTTTTTTTTTGTTTGGCCCGTTGTCCATGCATATGCTTGGGCTTTATTTTTCGTGTGCGTTTTCTACTCGTTTGTTGCGAGGAAGTTAAATGAGAGCCAGAGTACTTTGTATTTTTTATTTTGATTCCCTTTGTTCATTTCTATCTTCTCACTTCTCTTTGACTTTTGACCCATCTACAAGCAGCACAAGTACAAAGGAGAAAGCGGCCAGATAGATGTGGTGGTGGCTTGCTCCACTCATAAAAGAAGGGTCTGGCGCCTGCCTTCTTGACTCTCTATTCTTTTTTTGTTTTTTTTATTTTCTCTCTTTTTTTGAATTCATGGATTTTTCTTCAAATTTGCTTAGACACATTTAGATGAGATATAGTTTTCTCACATCTAAGTTTCTCACCATACGATCTAAAGCTTTTTTGGGAAAATTTTGTGATCATCGTTTGCACGTGACTTCCTTCCGTGTGTGTGTGTGTGCGTGCGTGCGTGCATGTGTGTGTGTGTGTGTGTGAGAGGGCTGGTATTTTATGTATGTGTCCGTGTGAAGAGTGGACCGCTTTTGTTTTTGTTTTCAGTGGGCTTCGGGGGATAATTGGAAGAGTCTGGGGCGAGCAATTTCATAAGTATGTTTTAAATTCTCAATATTTTAAATGTTGTCTCATCTACGTTTGTCATTGTTTGATCTAGTTTCTATAATTTACATGCAAGCACTCTATCTTTTGGCCTCGCTTGTCAATGTTTGTTGCATCAGGTTTGCTATTTCATATCTGGATGTGAAATAGTACCTCACATATAAGTGCATTTTCGTATGATAAAACTTTCCTATAAGATTTGTTTATTTTCCCTTGTTTGTTTTTTCCTTATTTGTTTTTTCTTCATTTTTGGTTTTAAAACTTTTCTTTTTGTTTGTTTTCTTTTTTTGGTCTTTTCAAATTCATGATTTTTTAAATTCTATAACGTCTTTTAGTTCAAGTTTAATTTAATTCTCATAATTTGCAAAGCGCTCTATCTTCCGCCTCGCTTGTTGTTGTTTGTTTGTGTATCTTGTTGTTGGCTCAGTCATGTTCGGCTCCGCTTTTGTCAGCCCTCGACTCGTGACTGGGGTCTGACCTTTTTTGTCCCAGTTGCAAGTACGTCCTCGACTCGCAACTGGGGCCTAACATTTTTTGACCGAGTTGCAACTCCGCTCTTGACTTGCAACTAGGGCTCAACCTTTCTTTCCTAGTTGCAAGTCGACCGTCGACTCGCAACTAGGGTCTGACTTTTTTTAATAGTTTCAAGTGCACCCTCGACTCGCAATTGGGGCCCGAACTTTTTTGTCCCAGTTGCATTGCCCCCATCGACTTGTAACTCGGACCTGACCTTTTTTCGTCCCAGTTGCAAGTCCACCCTCAATTTGCAACTGGAATCTGGCCTTTTTGGTACGAGTTTCATGTCCACCCTCGAGTCGCAACTAGGGCTTGACCTTTTTTTCCCTGTTGCAATTGCACACTCGACTCACAACCGGGTCTCGACACTTTTTATCCTAATTTCAAGTCTACCCTTGACTCATGATGGGGCTCCGACCTTTTTTGTCCTAGTTGAAAGTCCACCCTCGATTCTTAATTGGGCCCCAACCATTTTTGCCTTAATTGCAAGTCCACTCTCGACACAAATGGGGCTAGACTTTTTTTCCAAGTTGCAAGTCCACCTTCGAATCACAACTGGGGGCCAACCTTTGACGAGTTGCAAGTCGACCCTTTACTCGCAAGTATGGCCCAACCTTTTTTGTCTGAGTTGCAAGTCCACCCTCGACTCGCAACTGGGGCCCAACCCTTTTTTATCCTAGTTGCAAGTCCACCCTTTACTCGCAACTAGGGCCAAACCGTTTTTGTCTGAGTTGCAAGTCCACCCCCGACTCGCAACTCGGGCCAACCTTTTTTATCCGAGTTGCAAGTCCACCTCGACTCGCAACTAGTGCTTAATCTTTTTTGTCCGAGTTGCAAGTCCACCCTCGGCTCGCATCTGGGGCCCGACCATTTTTAGTCCCAATTACCACCCTAGATTCGCAACTAGGACCCGACCTTTTTTCCTAGTTGCAATTCCACCGTCGACTAGCAACTGGGGCTCGACCTTTTGTTGTCCCAGTTGCAACTCCAACCTCGATTCGTAACTGGGGTCCTACCTTTTTGGTCCCAGTTGCAAGTCCAAACTCGACTCGCAACTAGGGCCCGACCTTTTTTATTCCCAATTGAGAGTCCATCCTCGATTTTCCATTTGGGGTCCGACCTTTTTTTGTCCTGGCTGCAAGTCCGCCCCCGTCAGCGAACATACTATAGATGAGCCGGCCCAAATAGCTAGGATACGTTTTTTATGTTTTTTATGTATCAGTTTTCTTCAGTGGTTTTCCTCTGCTTTTAATTTTTCTATTATCCAAAAATTGATCTCATTTTTGATGATTCTTTTTTCATAAATTCACAAGTTTCAATAAATGTTGCAAATATGTAAATTTGTTAATTTTTCCAAAATTGTTGGTGTTTATCAATTTTTTATAACAAATCTAAATGTGTTCAAATTTTGTTCTCTTCTTCTTTATCTATTTTCTCTATTTGGTTTTCTCATTTTTTGTTTTTTTCCTGTTTGCTTTTAGTTCAGCGTATATAAAAAGTTTGCTTTTAGCTCATCGTATATAAAAGGTTCACCATATATCAAAAATAAGTTTCATTGTATATTGCAAAAAACAATTAGGGTATTTAAAACATGATCATCATATGTTAAAGTATTGTTCACCATACATTAGATTTTTTTGGTAACCATTAACATTTTTATAATTTAAAAAAATTATGCAAATTCGTTAACATGTTTTTGAAATATGTTTTCACCAAACTTTGTTCCTTACTGAAAATTAATTATAAAATAATAATAGTGAAAAACGCAAAAACCAAAAGGCAAAAAAATCGTTAGTAGCCTAGAAGCTAGCTGTGAGAGATGTACTTGTAATGTATAACGATCAGACGCAAAAGTTAACAAATCGATGTTAGCACTAGCGATCAGTTTTCTTTCAGAAAAAGCTAGCGATCAGTTTTTTTTACGGGTAGCTAGCGACCAGATTTTATTTAAGGAGCTAGTGACCAGATTTGCATACATGCCGGCCACACAAGGAGAACGCAGGGTGAGCAGGTTTTTAGTTTGGGGCAATGACAAATTAAAATCAAACAAAAAAGATAAACAAGAAAAAAATGTGACGCTCACATCATACTTAGATGTGAGATATTATCTCACACTAGAAGAACGCATGTGCGTTGCAACGGGGCAACATTAACTTTAAGAGTTCAATATCAGTTATTTTAATATTACATTTAATATTCTCATACATATCAAGTGACATTGGCGACATTTTTTACCATCAAATTCTCACACACACACTCTCTTCCTCCCTATTTCTCACTCTTTCTCCCCCTCCCCCTCTCCCTCTCTCTCTCTCTCTAACACACACACATATCCATCTTATTGGATACGAAATCATAATCCATCTATTTCACACGCACACGCGCTAGTGCATAACAATATGGATTATGTGTATTATATTTGCCACCACAACTTATATTTCCCCGAGCCGCGTCGCTACAGAGCCGAGCTCCCACCCGACCACCTCGCCGGCATCAAAGGGGAATGGATAAGGGTGACGCCCTGCATCCCCTGTCCCCCATGGCCTCACTCCTCGACACCCCCTCCCAGATCCACTTCTCCTCCTCGCTCGCTTGATCCCGTCGATCTGGACAAAGTCAGACGCCATGGCCACCATGACCGACCCCGTCCTCACAGCCACTGCTCTCCCTGCAGGCTAGGAGTTTGTCGAGGAGCTCGGAACTCCTCAGCTACTTAGTCTACACCAACGAGATCAAGTCCAGCACCCCCGCATCGACGTCGCTGTCGTCTTCCTCAACCTTCGGCCACCGTAACATTGCCGTTCGATCCGCACCGCCCCGAGATCCCCTGTCTTTCCCTAGGGCGCCATTGACACCGCCGCGATCTCCTCTTGTCTTTCCCCTGTTTCCCCTCTCGTTTGCTCTCGTTAGGTATTTCGCCATGGCCGAGAACCCCCGTCCGCCATGGCCATTGCAGGGGTAGCCACCGAGCTCCTCAGATTGACCCCCGTGGCACATGCCCGCTCCTATGCGCGCCCATGACCGATCCTGCTGCCCTTCTTCCGCGCCCGCGGGGCCACTCCCTCTCCATGCCCACACATGTGCCACACCGCGTCGATCGCGCCGCCACTGCCGTCGCGCTCGCCGCAGCCACCGCACCATTGTGACCCACGCGACGCACACCCTGGCCACGCGCCACACTCTCGCTAGCTGCACTCGCCCCGTCTGCTGCCGCCTATCCCTTCGCTGGCCCGCAGTCGCGCCCCTGCCTCGTGCCCCCTCCTGTCACGGCCGTCTTCTGCCAGCCGCCCCCTCAGCCACGTCGTCCTCTTTCCTTGCCTGCTGCGTGCTGCTTCCTGCTGCTATGCGCTGCTCTACCACTGGTACGCTGCTGCGCCATGTCCTCGACACCACCGTGGACAAACATGGCGGCGGGATTGTCAATGGAGTATGAGGAGGAGGTGGCGGAGAAGGTGTGGAGAGGCAAGAGGTCTGGGGTGGCGTCAGCTGGCTGTGGTGGAGGTCTTTATGCAAGAAGGAGCTGGAGCGGAAGGAGATATCACAATTGGAAAGAATCACAAAAAAATCATAACCTGGAGATCTCATTCAAAAAAATGCTAATATCGATGGAGGGGTGATTTCCTTCTATAAGTGGAAAACATAGGAAATATTGGTTGTTATCAGGGAAAGGTAAAAATTTAGGAATGTTAGGATTTTGAACTGATTTCTATGCAAATGGGGTTTTATTGTTTGGTAACATAATATCAGTACCTGCCCGTTTGTGACGTGTCTGATTAGGAAATTTTGCAAATGTTAAGAAACTATTTATTGGGAGGAAAGTTTGCAACGTGTCTGTTAATTGTTTCCTAAAAAAATTTCACTAATGAGAGAAATCGATTGATTTAGATAAGTTAGGAAAGTTAGATTAAAATATATTATTTGTTTCCTGAAAATCTGTTATTTGTTTCCTAAGACAAATTGAACCAATAAAAGAAATCGATTGATTTGCATAATTTAAGGAAGTTAGATCCGTGATTTGTTATACGTTAGGAAAGTTCTGGTTGTAATAAAGAGTGGAGACAAAAATAAACTGATGGACCAGGGTGGGAGGGGGCGGAGGGAGGACAGACGAAAAAAACCAGCGAAAATAAACCATGGAGACTATTCACCAACCGCTCCATTAGGAGTAGAGATCTAGATGTGACATAGACGGACCCAATAGCATAACCCGAGACCAAATCCCTAATTGATAGGGATCCCCCTAGCAGACGCCACCCACTCACCTTTCTTCCTCGGGATCTTCCCCGATCCACCCGCAGCCAATCAACCACCATGACTACCACCGGCCGGCGTTCGATCCAATTTGGATCGAGGACACAACCTCGCGCGCCCGATCCCCGAGCTGCCTCCTCTGCCTCATTCCCGAAGCCGCTGGCACCGAGCTCCCTTTCCCTCGCTAGAGCCCCAAGATCCCGCGTCAAGTCCCTCTGCTGCGTCGCCCTCCTGCGACCTCCTCTGCTTCGAGCTCGTCCTCGCGGTCCCTGCTGCCGGCGATCACGACCAGCCATCAGGCCGCCCCGCTCCTACCTGGGTCGCTGGGAGACCATGGCCTCCGCCCGCGCTCCTCTTCGCAGGCGAACCGCGCTCGGCCTCCTTCTGCCACACTAAGACTGCTTCCCCACCGTCCTCGTCTGTCCGGCGAGCACCAGCAGAACCAGGCCGGACTCCCTCGGCCTCCCCTACTGTCCTTTCTTCTCCTACCCTCCTCCTCCTTTCCCTAAGCTCTCTCTCTCTCTCTCTCTCTCTCTCTCTCTCTCTCTCTCTCTCTGCCCCTTGGACAGGAGCCCCGACGCCCAAGGCCTTGCCGCCCCGGATCTGCACCCCCTCGTCCATCCACACGTCGCCGGAGGTCGCCGCCGTGCCCTGCATCCTGCAGCCCGCCGCCTCTGCTATGTCCAGTTCGATTGAACGACCGAGCGCTGCCACCTCCCTGCATTGACCCGCTCCAGCGCCAGCGTGGACCAGCGCCAAGTCGCTCTGCCTTGCCTCTCCACCAACCTGGGCTTGGCCTAGCGAGGTGAGGACGTGCCCAGCCTCTCTCCTGTACATGTTGGGCTAGCCAGATTCATCCCAGTGCATGTTTTTTCCTACCTGCTGTTAGAACGGAGAGAGAGAGATTGTTGCGGAATATGATGGATGTATTATTGAGCCTCGAGGGCGAATATATATTGAGTACATGGCTTGGAGGGCAAGACGCCTCTCCTAGAGATAAGGTAGGAGACAGATTACAAATCCTAGACTACCAAACATATGTAACCCGAATATATCTCTAACATCCCCCGCAGTCGTAGCGGTATCGTTGCGAACAACAGGAGCGACACGAACGGTCAGACTGGAGAGAATAGCAGCCGACAGACTGACATCCCCCCGCAGTCCTAGTGGGAGCGTCATGGACGGTGTTGCATCGCGGATGCGTTGACTATAGAGGAAGCAGACGATTTGCTCAAGCGGATGATAACCCTTTGTGTCGATGTCGATGTAGCCGAGAGCGTATGTTGGTGTAGCCGTGGTCGAGGTAGCTGTGCGAAGAACGTCGTGGTTGATGTCGAGTCGGGGTAGCCAGTGTCGAGGGAGTCGCCGTGGAGCCGCGGCCGCAAGGAGGCACCGAGTCAGTCATGGGCGCAGTGGTATCGAAGTAGTGGTGCATCGGGAAGAAGACGTTGTTGACGACGCGTCATGCCGGGGTTGCCAACTCCGAGGGCACATCGTAGACGAAGGCACACGTCGGTGTTGCCAGCACCGGGCATGCGTAGACGGACAAAGACGAAGTTGACGAAGCGCCGCACCAGGCTTGCCAGGCCTGGGGTCACGTCGTGGACGAAGGCACATGGCGGTGTTGCTAGCACCGGGCATGCGTAGACTAGGATCTGCACAATCTGTATGCCATGTTGAAGAAGTCGAAGAGGTCAGCAGAGAAGGACTCGACGATGGTTGCCGCACCAATCGGTGCGGGGCCGATGTTGCCCGCAGTTGTCAGAGTAGATGAAGCGGTCTGCGTAGATGATGGTGACGCTGGCGACGGGCTGGTGCTGGACGAAGACAAACGGGGTGGACGGGCGGCGGCGGCAGCAATGGAGGTAGGGACGGCGGCGGCCAAAGAAGAGCGACGGCGTCCAAGGAAGAGCGGCGGCGGCGGCCGGACGGCGGCGGCCAAAGAAGAGCGGCGGCGGCGGCCGGACGGCGGCGGCGGCGGCTAGGTTAGGAGTGCGGCGGCGGTGCTCGAAGTAGGCGAAGAACCCGACAACGTGACGAAGACCGGCGCAGATGGTGGCGTTCCTGCGCCAAAGAAAGACGGCGCGGTGCATACCACGGGAAGTCGACGCGCGGGGACGGCAAAGTGGACCGCAGGCCGCGGCGCTAGGGCCCGAAAGGACGACGATGGGAAAATCTGGGGCGGCAGTGGGGACCGCGGGCCGCGATGCTGTGGCCTGAAGGGGCGACACACCGGCGGTTCGCGAGTCTGTGCAGCCGCGGGGACGGCCTTGGGGCGGCGGCGGGGACCGTGTATCGCAGCACTACGGCCTGAAGGCACGACGTAGCGGCGACGCACGAGTCGATGCAGCCGCGAGGAAAACCATGGGGCGGTGCCACTGTGGTCCGACGGGGCGACGCAGCGGCAGCCCGATGCTAGATCGGCAGAGAGGCGCGCGGTACTCGGGACGATCTTCACGGGACCTGCAGAGGCGCGCGTAACCGACGGGCCAGGTCGGTCGTGCGACGTAGGTGAGGCAGATCGCAGCGGCGAGCGGGTGATCAAGCCGGTCGCGGGTGAGGTCGGGGACGCCGCTCGGTGAAGGCGGGGTGGCGGCGGAGTCCGAGATGAAGCCGGCGGCGACGAACGGCGTGGGACGTCGTGCGGACAAGCACGTCAGCACCGGCACCCGGGCTGCCAAAGCTGCACCGGCGCCCGGGCAGCGAGGCCCGAGAGACCAACGTAGCGGCGGGGCCCGAGCTGGGGCAGCCGACGAGCCTGACGTAGTCGGTCCAACGCAGCCGGGGATGAGGCCGGCGAGGTAGACCGTAGGGCCACACCATGCAGACGCGGCGGAGGCGGGTGGCGTGGATCGACGGGCGGGCCGGCACGCGAGCGGCGGCTATGATTGGCTACTGCATGCCGCGAGGCCGTCGGGTGTAGGCGATGCAGGTGTCCCAGTCGGAGCAGGGCGGTGATGGCCGGTGCAGGGCGACGGGCGGGCCGGCGCGCGGACGACGGCCTTGAGGGGCCGCTTGTCGCGCGAGGCCGTCGGGTCGGTGAAGAAGCTGGCCGGTCGCGCCAGTGTCGGAGTAGAGGCGCGGGTGTCGACGGCGGCGGCGGGCGACGCAATCCGATCAAGTATAGATCGAAAAACCAAAAAGAAAACACGCCTATCAAGGTGGTCGGTAGGAGAGAGAAAAACCCGTAGCAAGGGCTCGGGAAAAAGACTCTCTAGGGCAGCCGGTCAACACGACCGGCGGAAGAACCCTAGGTACGGGCGGCACGGCCCCCGGGAACGGCCGACCGCCCTGGAGGCGGCGCGCGGGCAGAAGCGTCGGGCGGCGCCTAGGGTTTGGATCGGTTAGGCTGATACCATGTTAGAAGGGAGAGAGAGATTGTTGCGGAATATGATGAATGTATTATCGAGTCTCGAGGGCGAGTATATATTGAGTACAAGGCTTGGAGGGCTAGACACCTCTCCTAGATATAAGGTAGGAGACAGATTACAAATCTTAGACAACCAAACATATATAACCCAAATATATCTCTAACACCTGCGAATTTAGCTATTATCCAGTAAAAAAAGATTTGCAGAAAACCCCTCAAACATCATGCATTTAATATCTCACTAACCGTGTATCGGATTAAAATGTTTTAACATGCAAATTGCTTAGAATTTCATCTAGCTTCATAATTTCCAACTTTCATTCAGGTTTAAAATGTTTAACTTGTTGTTTGCATTATCTTGCATAAATAACATGTTAAAATGGTTTATTTCATAACTAATTAACCGTAGCTCCGAATTAAATAAACTTCATATGTAATTGGTGTACAAAAATGCATAGATTAACTTGGTGTACTTTATTTTCCTATTTAACAACAATAAAATATTGTTTACGATAGAACAGTACCAAATCCAAAATATGTATATGGGGATTTTCCGGAATTTTTGTTTGTTGTTCCGGCCTCATTTGAAATTGCCTAGATAGGTAGTTTTATTGTGCTTCACCTATTGCCATGTTAACCAACATTTAATATTGATGATTTGTATAAATGAGAGCGAACTAAATGATCGAATATGGTGTTTCGTCAATATGCAATTCGTTGCATATTGAGCTCCACTTAATTTGTAGTATTGTTGTTTGCACTTTTCCATGCCATGCCTCATTAAAATGGACATGCATCATACTTGGTTGTCCATCATGCCATGATTAGGCTTGTTTGTTTACCATGTCATTTGCTTGTTTCTGGTTGTGCTTCTTCTCAATAGTTCTTGTTTCGTTGCCATCGTGAGGATTCATTTGACTACGTGGGTTCGTCTTCTTCATGGACTCGATCTTTTTCCTAGCGGGATTTTAGGCAAGATGACCTTCACCTTGGATCTCACTAATATCTTTGCTACGCTAGTTATCTCGATGCTATTGCTATGTCGCGCTACCTACCACTTGTTTATCAAGCCTCCCAAATTGCCATGATAGCCTCTAACCTTTTCCACCATCCTAGCAAACCGTTGTTTGGCTATGTTATCACTTTGCTCAGCCCCTCTTATAGCATTTCTAGTTGCAGGTGCAGTTGCAAGTTGTTTCATATTGGGACATGGATATCTTGGGATATCACAATATCTCTTATTTAATTAATGCATCTATGTACTTGGTAAAGGGTGGAAGGCTCGGCCTTTTGCCTGGTGTTTTGTTCCACTCTTGCCGCCCTAGTTTCCGTCGTACCGGTGTTATGTTCCTTGATTTTTCATCCCTAACATGATGAGGGTTTATGGGCCCCTGTTGATAGTTCACTTTGAATAAAACTCTTCCAGCAAGGCCCAACATGGGTTTTACAATTTGCCTAATAAACAATAAAACTTGCATAGGGACCGGCTAGCACCCGAGGATTCTTAATCAACCCCCGGGCCAATGCTCCTCATGAGTGTTGGTCCAAAGTAGAGCACTGTGCGGGGCCGCCCCAGGGCAATTTGGCACATGTACGCGTCGCTCATCCGTCGTGGCCTGAGACGAGATACGCGCGGCTACTATCAGGGTGTCGGCACGTTGGGAGGTCTTGCTAGAATTGTTTTACCATTGTCGAAATGTCTTGTGCATCGGGATTCCGAGTCTGATTGGAGGGTCCCGCGATGGAGGATTGTCTTCGCGGATCGTGAGCTTGTCATGGGCTAAGTTGGGACACCCCTACAGGGTTTTACCTTTCAAAAGCCGTGCCCGCGGTAATGTGGTAGATGAGAGTTTTTAATATCCGTTGTAGATAACTTGACACCAGATTTGGATTAAAATACACCAACCACGTGCGTAACGTGACGGTCTATTTTCGATGACGTTCGGGAAGAGAACACTGTTGGGTTATGTTTGAACGTAAGTAGTTCAGGATCACTTATTGATCATTTCTAGTTTGCGATCGTTGCGTAGTTTCTCATCTTATTCTTGTACTCGTAAGTTAGTCACCATACAATGCTTACTGCTGCTACAACCTCACCACTTATCCTTTCCATACCCATTAAGATTTGCTATTCTTGATACCCATGGTAATGGGATTGCTGAGTCCTCGTGGCTCACAGATTACTACAAAAACAGTTGCAGGTACATGTAATGCGATGGTCATGACGTGAGAGCGATGCTTGCTTGTTTTGGAGTTCTTCTGCTTCTTCTTCTTTGAACAAGGGATAGGTTCCGGGTCGGGGAGCCTGGGATTAGCAGGGTAGATGTCGTTCTTCTTTTTTGTTTGATTTCATCCATAGTCGGATCCTGCTCTTCTGTATGATGATTGCTATGTATTGATGAACTGTTGTATTGATGTTGTAGCTTGTGGCGAGTGTAAGCCTTTATCTTGTATTCTCATCTATTTAGTACATGGTACGTTGTAATGATAACCACCTTGCTAGGCGCTCGAAATACGGTTGTGCCCCAATCATGAATTCATCATGTGATTGGGATAGAATCGCATCTTGGGCGCCACAAGTTGGTATCAGAGCCTTATGGACCTTAGGAGCCCCCTTGATTGATCGAATCGCTTCCGTTGTTGAGTCTAGAAAAAAAATTGAGTCTAGTTATATATCGGAGAGTAGGAATTCTTTTTAGTCCTTATCCCCTTTCGTCGCTCTAGTGAGGACTCGTGACATAGGTGTTTCCCACTCTTCTATAAATTTCCACTCAAATTTTTTAGGATCACGCGGGTATTGTTGGATTGTTGCGATATCATCGTGACGGGGATTCTGCCTTGTTGCCTCCTGATATTTAGGGGTTGTTGCAGTGTCCCGGGGAGTTGAGATCCAAGGTGTTTTTGTCACAGTGCTATTGTTTCAGTTCCGTAATACCAGAGGACACCGACATCGAAAACGCTTCTATACTCTTTGTGGCGTGAGTAGTTTGACGACACGAAGTACTGGGGGGAGCGATCAGATGTATTGCCACATCTAGTATGTCGGATGTTTTCGAAGGTCTAAGGTACACGATTTCCGAGGTTTTCTTGGTTATGTGTTGAAGGATGGATACAGTTGGAACGTAGGGCTTGTTAGTTGTGCGAGATATTTGTGCCTCCCTATATCCCCAACACCAGATTGTGTAACCCAAAAGCTTTGGGAGTTAATAGGTGGGAATTCAAGTAGTTACCCAGGATTTCTTTTCGGCAGATGTATGATTTGAGATTGGTGTCCAACGTCTAGTGGTTCATTTTTCACAGTCGATTTACAGTGGTCGTCAGGCGTCTTAAACAGTCCTTGGCTATGCCGATTTGGGGACGTCTCGTTTGTCATTCATGATAAACGCTGTACGTCGTGCCCGTGAGGCCTCATCGCGAACACTTTGGGTGAAATCTCTATCATATGTCTGTTTCCGGCTTATTCTGCAAGCCAAATCTTTGTTTTGTTCTGAGTTGTTGTATTCGAGTTGCTTCGAAGTCAAGTGTTGATTCCATACCTTCCCTAAGTGGTGTTCTCATACCTCTATGTGAATACTAATCCTTCTTGATCATCGAGATTGTCATGTCACTTCTTTCCAACCGGTGTTATTCTCTTCAAGATGATCTTATCATTTTTTCCCATTTGCAAGATCAAATCTCAGTTCTCTCAACGACGTTTGTTTCAATCATCCCAAATTGTTTTTTTGTCCCACCAGCCCACCCTTTTTTTCAAGTGCTTAGATTTCTTAACCAACTATCCATTCTATTGATGTGAAGTCTCTTCATTCTTTCCAATCAATGTTCTTACCTGGTGATTCTCGTGAAGATTCTTAGGAGCTAAAAGTTTATCATTCTTCATTATCGTATTCTTTTCTGGTGGATTCAATTCAAGCTTTCAGTGTTGATCATATTGCTTCCTCATTTTAAATGCTTTATGATACTGGTGCACCTCCTAATCATTCGCCTCATGCTATTCATTTGTTTCGGAGTGCTAAAGATATCTCAGAAGATTCGTGTTTCCATTCTTAATCCGTTCAAGTTATTTCGAGGTTGATATCTCATTCAGGCCATTTAAATCAACCGGTCCAATCTCTTTTTCAAGCAACCATTTCCAACAGTGTTTCTCTTGATTGGGCCCTAACCCACAGGTCTTTTCCCGGGATCTTACCTGACTCTTCTATTTTTTCCCGGAGTTGTTCTCAAATTCCTTTCAAATTTGACGTAAGAATGAATTTTCATCAGTCAGATGCCTTCTCCAAGATCGTTTTAAAATTCTTTTCAGCGTTGATTCAACCTTTATATTCTTTATTATCCCAGAATGTCTCGGAAATTCATGGTGGTGTTTCTCATCGTCATTCTCAACATTTGAAGACCGAAGAAGGATTTCTCCTAAATCTTGGTTCGTTCTCTTGAAGATTCATAGTTCTAGCTTAATGCCATCCTCTCATAATTATTTTCGATTGTGAGAAATTCTTTTCATACCCATTCGAAGCATTTCAGGGGTTGTTCTTGTTTCTATATCATCTGAAGGCCATCATTTCTGAAGATTCTCTTCCTTCAAAGTTTTCAGCTAGCGGTCTCCAAATCTCACCGGTGCATCATTCAAGTATTCTCTAGTCAGCTTGTCATCTCTTCATTCTCTTGTATCTAAATTCCCTCAAGTATCTCCATTCAATTTTTTTAATCCTTCCCGCTGATTCGTTCTCTTTTCTTCATTCATTTTCAATTCTTACGGTGGTTCGTTCAAGACTTCTCTTTGGTTGTTATCATATCAATTCATTTGTTTTTTTTAATCCTACCAGTGGTTAGTTTAAGACCTTCCCAAGTTTGCGCTATATCTCTTCTCAATCATTTTCAACGGGAATAAGTAGTAGGCCAAATCCATTGCCTGTCATCAATTTAATTTGATGAAGGATAAGCATACAATAAATCTTAATCTTATTTCCTCGAGGTGATTCAATTCTTTTCTTCCGGAGATTGTTCATGATGAATAAATTATTGATTACAAGTGATTCATCTTTCTTTCTGGAGTTTGTCATCATATCACATTCTCGGTTCAAGATGCTTCATCTTTTATTTTCAGACTTCCAAGCTCTCTCAATTATCTCGTCGCGAAGCTCCGTCTAAATCATTGCAAGGCTTCACCTTGTGTTTTCAACTTCTCTTTCTTTTTATCATCCTTTTATTACCGGAATTCTTCATGAAGGCTCAACATGGTGGTTCGTCAAGGATTCCTTTCATTCTTCAATTGTTCTTCAAGATTTCTCTCGGAGTTAAGATCCGCCAAGCTATACTCTTAACTAAACATGGTGCTCAACACATGTTTTGTTTTGAGGAGTTCAAGCATTCTTCATCTTGCATTCCAAAGTGCAATTCTTTCTATCTTGTCTTTTGAGGTGGTGTTGTGTCATTCTTGATAATTTCCCTTCGTGTTCATGATTCACAAGTTGTCACGAATGAGATATTTAAACCCATCAACCTCGTTGTTGGAGTTATCTTGGTACAAATTTCACCTAAGCCTTCCACTGGTAGTGTTGCTATTATGGTGTTTATCAATGATCCAAGTATTCCCTTTTCCTCTCAGTGAAGGAAGTTTTTTCATCTCTTTCGAGATCTCAATCAAGTCAATTGATTTCGTTAGTGGCAGGTATTCACCTCATAATTTTGGGATGTTTTCCATAAGACCATGGCAAATCATATCTTTTGTTGTTGATTTTCCAACAACTCTGTTCAAACCTTCCTCATAAGGATGCTCTCTCAAATTCATTTTAGGTAGAACATGTTGTTTTCTTCCCCGTTCTTTTGGTTCCATTCTTTCGTTCCGGAGGCATCATGATGTTGCTCTCTTTGATCCATCGTCTCGTTTTGTCAAGATCATGGTTTTTTTCTTGCTGATCCATTTAACCGGAGTGTCTGTCATCTCTTCAAGTTCTTCTCATCTTATCAAGTTTTGGTCCTCTTGTTAACTGGAGTGCTGCCGAAATTGTTCTTTCTCGTTCCTTGTATATCTCATTCCAACCGGTGTGGTGGCATATTCTTATTGGTTCATTGAGCTCTTGTTCCATGTTTCAACCTACAAGGTTCTCGTCATGTTCCTTGTTCCTCTTTTCTAATAGAGTGTTTTCAACTTTGTTCACCTCCATTGTATTCTTTCCTCGAAATTGTTTAACCTCTCAAGGTTCATTGGTTTCACTCGTTTGTCGAAAAAGCAACTTTGTTTTACCTCTTCCTTCTTCCATTTCCCTCCAGTGCCATCCCTAGATCTCGGGGCGAGATCTCTTGTAAGTGAAGGAGAGTTGTAACGACCCGAGACCGATGCTCCAGAAACCTTCCATGTTCTTTATTGCCGTTGTGTGTTTTATTTTTGTTGTTGTTGCATTTCATCATGTCCTCATGCATATTGCATCTGAATGTTTTCATAAAGCTTGCATCCGTTGATAGTTGTCGCTTCTTCCTCGTCTCTATTGACCTTTCTCAGACCAACCATTCTTTTGTTGCCCGACCGTTTGACCCTCTCTACACAATAATCAAACCTCCTCGCGAGCGTGTCCTTTCCCGAACCCGACCCAGGCAGTCGTCACTGATGGGTCCGGATCATCTCTCAACATCCCTAAAATATCGCCCGTTTCTTCTTTGAACTCCCTTAGCATTTTTCTTCTCAACCGCCCGATCTAAATAGGAGGGTCGAAATAAACCCTAACCTAACCACTCGCTATATATAATAGCCTGACTCGAGACCAAATCCCTAATTTCTAGGGATCCTAATAGCAGCCGCCACCCACTCACATTTATTCCTCGGGATCTTCCCCGATCCACCCGCAACCAACCAACCACCATGACAACCACCGGCCGGCGTTCGATCCAGTTTGGATCGAGGGCACAGCCTCGCGCGACCGATCCCCGAGCTGCTTCCTCTGCCTCGTTCCCAAAGCCGTTGGCACCGAGCTCCCCCTGCCTCGCCGGAGCCCCAAGATCCTGCGTCAAATCCCCCTGCTGTGTGAACCTCCTATAAAATCCGGCGTGACCAAGGAAACTTCTTATACCTTTGATGTCCTTGGAACATGGCATCTTTTCAATAGCATCAACCTTGGCTTTATCAAATTCAATACCTCTTTCAGAAACTTTATGCCCCAAGACAATACCCTCATTAACCATAAAGTGGCTCTTTTCCCAATTCAAGACAAGATTAGTTTCATCACATCTCTGCAAAACTCGATCAAGATTGCTCAAGCAATCATCAAAAGAGGATCCATAGATGTAAAAGTCATCCATGAAAACCTCATAAATCTTTTAACAAAAGTCAGAGAATATAGCCATCATGCATCTTTGAAAGGTAGCAGGTGCATTACATAAACCAAAAGGCATACGTCTATAAGCAAAAGTACCAAAAGGGCATGTAAAAGTAGTCTTTGATTGATCTTTAGCCGACACAGGTATTTGAGAGAAACTAGAATAACCATCTAGAAAGCAATAATGTGTATGTTTGCATAATCTTTCTAGCATTTGATCGATAAAAGGTAAGGGGTAATGATCTTTCTTAGTAGCTTTATTTAATTTGCGGAAATCAATTACCATCCTATAACATGTAATAATTCTTTGCGGGATCAATTCATCTTTATCATTAGGAACAATAGTGATACCTCCTGTCGGTGTCAAAACCGGCGGATCTCGGGTAGGGGGTCCCGAACTGTGCGTCTAGGCGGATGGTTACAGGAGACAAGGGACACGATGTTTTTACCCAGGGTCGGGCCCTCTCGATGGAGGTAAAACCCTACTCCTGCTTGATTAATATTGATAATATGGGTAGTACAAGAGTAGATCTACCACGAGATCGAGAGAGGCTAAACCCTAGAAGCTAGCCTATGGTATGATTGTTGTTAGTCCTCGGACTAAAACCCTCCGGTTTATATAGACACCGGAGAGGGCTAGGGTTACAGTAGTCGGTTACAATGGGAATAGATCTACATATCCGTATCGCCAAGCTTGCCTTCCACGCCAAGGAAAGTCCCATCCGGACACGGGACGAAGTCTTCAATCTTGTATCTTCATAGTCCAGGAGTCCGGACAAAGGTTATAGTCTGGCCATCCGGACACCCCTAATCCAGGACTCCTCGGTAGCCCTCAGACCAGGCTTCAATGACGACGAGTCCGGCGCGCAGATTGTCTTGGCATTGCAAGGCGGGTTCCTCCTCGAATACTTCATAGAAGATTTTGAACACAAGGATAGTGTCCGCTCTGCAAAATAAGTTCTACATACCACCGTAGAGAATAATATTTACACAAATCCAATCTGTTGGCGTATTCATGCGTGACATCACACCACGGCCAAGCCTTTATTGAATCATTTTCTTGTCCCACCTCAGCGCGTTTAGCGAGGCAGTTTCCTTGGCACATCTTGTCGAAGCAGAGATCGTGTTCCCTTATTTCGGGATTCTCATCAATACAGGCGTGGGTAACCCAATCGTGCCCGTTGGTATATTTCCTCAATCGAAGGCGAGTCCCAAACGGTCACGGGGAGGGCTCTTGGTATTCAATCTCTTTATAAAGAGACCAAGGCTCTGCTCCTTTCTTTCAAACTCAATCGAATCCGCCTCTCGCCTCGAGTTCTAACACCCAAAGCTCCAGATTCAGGCGCTTCGGACCTTCGATGATGTCCGACTCCGGCCTTCAAGGCCGGTGGATGCCTTCCTCCATTACGGAAGAAGACGTGCTAAAGCTGAGAGATGCCAGGTATCTAACCGGCGAAATCTCGCATAGGCTGCCTGCTCAAGGGCAGGTTATTCCCACTCCCAAGCCTGGTGAGAGCGTGGTGTTCGCGTCTCACTTCCTTCAGGGGCTAGGCTTCCCGATGGACCCCTTCGTGAGGGGGATCATGTTTTATTATGGGCTGGAATTTCACAACTTGACTCCGGAGTCCATCCTCCACATCTCATCATTCATCGTCGTGTGCGAAGCCTTCCTCCGCATTACTCCTCACTTCAGATTGTGGCTTAAGACCTTCAAAGTAGAGCCGAAGATGATCGAGGCGCTGCACGCGGAGTGCGGAGGCGCTGTCATAAGCAAGAATGCTGACGCTCCATGGCCCGAGGGCTCTTTTCAAGAGGAGTCAGCTTATGGCAACGAGAGTGGTTTTATATCACAGCTCCCAGGGGCACCAAGTGGGTGGCACCACCTGCCTTTCGCTCGGGTCCCCCACCACAGCTAGCGTCATGGGTCAATGAAGGGTTTAACTCGGGGCTGTCCAAGGACGTGCCCTTGTTGCTGGGCCGCATTCGAGATCTCCTAGAGAGAGACATCAATCTGGTCGCGGTGACGCAGGTCATGTTGATTCGCCGCACCTTGCCCTGCAAGCGTCGCCCCCTCCGCTGTGGGAGTTTAATCCGGAGGGACCACGAGCTCTCCAACATTTCTGGCCGTGGCGCCCATGGAGATGTACAAATTGTTCTTGGATCACAAGCAATGTGTCCGGACTCGACCGAGGACGTGGTCTGAGCTGCAATCGCCAGATACTCAAGTAAGTAGTCCTGTACCCGGACACGCCATCCGTAGATTTATCATAAAATTGCCCTTAAAAGAGTTGTCCCTTAAACAGGAGTGGATAGCAAAAGCAAAGCTAATCGGTGTCCGCCCCCTCCACGAGACCACGCCGGATCCGTGTTAACCAGATCTTTGGAGGTTGCGCCTTTGGAAGATGGCGAAGGGGAACAAGGCTACCGCCTCCCGAAGGAGGCTGTCGAGGAAAGGAGGAATCGAGAATCCCTCCATCCAGGGGAAGAAGAGGACAGCCTCTGAAGACCCGGAGACCATAGTCTCAAAGCGGGGGAAGAAATCTTCGCCAGAGGGTCCTGCACCAGGAGATGCCTCGGCCGCACTGTGCCCCCAAGGGGATCGGCCCCCAGTGAGCCGTAAGTAGAGAGGGGAGTTTTAAAATAAGAGACATCCCTGTTCTATTTCTGAGGAAGATAACTGAATTTTTACCTTGTAGTTCGGATCTCATCCCTTCTCAGCAGAGCTCATCTTCAGGGGATCTTCGTCCGGAGATGATGGAGAGCGGAACGCCTCCCCCTGTCGTACCGCCTTGCGAGGCGGGCGACTCTGAGGTGTTGTCACGGAGGGTTTCTCCGAATCTGGCAGGGCCGGAAAGCAGTCGTATGGCTCCCCGAAGCCCTCCGTGTCCGGCCTTTGAAAAAGGCCATCGGACGAGTCCGGCACCGTTCGGTGCACGGTCCGAGGAGTTGAAGGATCTGCTCGGGCGAGCGTCTATCTCAGAAGAACACCGTGCATTGATGGGCACGGTGATTGAAAGGATTTCATCCGCGGAGAGCGGGTTGCACGAGGCCGTCAGGAGTTTACTGACAGGTTTTGAGGTACGCGAAATGATGTACCTCTTGACGGTTCCGCATATATAAGATGCGTCCTGTGTAGATAGTAGCACCTGAGACTCGGTGCGTTGTCAAAAATGACGACGCGCCGAGGATCATAATCCCTGGTATTATATGTCGCTTTTCCTATGTAGGTGGCGAAGTGTCCGGTGGCTAGCCGGACAGATGAATTTGCCGAGCTAAAGCGGCAACTTGACGTGGCAGATGCCGACATCGTGCTTGTCAACAAGCGGCTTGATGAGTCCCAAGGTATGCGATTTCTCCGCGGACACCTGGTAAGGGGGCTTGATGTCCATGCCTTACAACATGTATGCTTGATGCAGATGGTGCCGCTGCCATGGAGAACCTTTGGTCGGAACTCGCCATAGCCAAGGAGCAGGCCAGGAAAAGTGATGCGGCTGCCTTAAAGGCGGCCGAAGAGCTGAAAGCCGAACAGGCTGCTCACTACTGAAGCAAGAAGGAAATGGCCGAGATGGCTGTGAAGTTGAAGAATGCTGCCGACCGCTGCAAGCTTTTTGAAAAAGAAGATCAGGCAGAACAGAAGGACCTCGAGAAGGCCACTACCGAGGCCAAGGATGCTCGCTCTGCAATGAGAGCTATGAAGGAGGAGCTACGTCAGGCTGGAGATATCACGGCTGGAAAGCCCTTTATGCTGCGGATGAAGTTCGGGGATCCTAAATATGCTCAATTGGACCGGTTGTGGAGTCGTCGGATACTTACGGACTTGGCGGCTAGTGCATGCGGACGCGCGACGAACACTTCCAAGATCAAAGGATCACGAAGTGGAAAAGCTTTTAGTCGCAGTTCCACAATCTAGGCGCCCACTTCCATTAACCGATCGTTTGGCCGCATGGGCGGAGCTGAATAGGTTATCCGGACTCGCCATGAAGTATGTCGTGAGTCATCTGTGGCCGGAAAAGGCCCGAGCCGAAGAGTTATTTTAGCTTGGTGCAGCAATTCCTTGGTGCGGTGCCGCATGTCAATGCAATGAAGAGGTCAGCGTGCATAGAGGGTGCGCGGATGGCTCTTACTGTGTCAAGACATCTTGGGCAGAGATGAAGGCCACCGATGTTGCATCCCAAGATTGGACGGGAGCAGTACTGCCGAGCACTATTTTCGGGAAGTTCTGCAGGGCGCTCGTTTAATAGAAATGCAGTGCTCGAAGGATATTATGTTCGAATAACATGTATTATTGTAAAACAATGTTTCGAGGGAATATAAAAGATTTTCATACTTGTGCCTTCAAGAATTAAAATACCTCCTGTGCGGCCATTAATGTATGTGTATATATAACCTGAAAGATGGCAGTCGTCGGCTTCAGCCCCCACGCATATAATGCGTGGGTGTTCGCAGAAGGCGCATTTTCACACTTTATCCAATGTCTTGATCCTATAAAGGAGGTGATAGCACAGCGAACTAGGCAACCGGACTATAATGCTTTATCACTTTCACTTAGCCATAGGAGTTTGACAGTGGGGCTACTATGTAGCCCACAGGGCATCGCTTCGCCCAAATTGGGCGCGTGTGTGCCTGGCCGAAAGCGGCCCTTCGTTATCTTGAGGAATCCTAAAGATTCCGGCGGGTCATCAGTAGTTGACCAGTCTCACGCTATATCATGACAGTCAGTTTTGGCTTTCTCTCTTGAGGTGCTCTTTGGCGAACGGGGCACAATCACAAGAGTTCTCCGGTGCCGCCTTAGCCGATAGAGCGGGCGTAAGGCAGCAAAACACAGGGCCGGCAAACCCAACATTTGACCAAAGACATGATTGAAGCTGATGCATATAAGGCCAAACTTCATGACGCGAACACTCCCTAAGGTATTTGGTCTTTATGAAAGCGGGCTGAAGAACGCCCTTAGTAATAAGCCCCCGGTGTCAGTGCACGCAAAAAAATTCAGCGTGGCCACATGCCAAGACGCCAGCCTCCACCTCGGTTATTTCAAGAAACCGGGGATGTGTATCAACAAGAGACAGTAAAAAAGGTTTACACCGGGTCTTAATCTGAAAAGAATCCTTGGAACGGGTCCCTACTGCATGTATGCGCCCGTGTCTCCATTGTGCCGTATCCTGGATGGGCGTAGCACGGTGTTCATCTGTAAAAGAGAGGAACTTAGTTGAAAAAGATTGTGCGAAAATGTACGTTATATTAAATAAACAAAGTACAATTCAAAATATGAATAAAATTGAGCTTTATTGTCTCTTGTTGTATATGGGCGGAGCCCCTTATACGAGGGTATGCGGCTAGTAAGCCCTTGTATGTTTACGCCGGACTCGTCTAGCCATGTATGGGGTCTGAACGACCTGTTTAGGTGATTTTGATTAGTGAAGCCGGTTTAGTGTGTGGCTGTCAAGGTAGCCGCACAATCTTCCGCGCTTGAGGAACACTCAATATTTCCCTTTAATGAGATGATGCCTCGCGGACCGGGCATTTTAAGTATAAGAGATGCATAATGCGGTATCTGCGTTAAAGCGGGCGAAGCTTGGCGTCGAAGAGTGCTTGATAGCTACTTGTAAATGGGGTGATGTGGAAGGTTAGCTTTTGGCGGAAGTTGTCGGGTGAGCGAACATAACTTCTAGCAGGAGAGAACCCGTACAATGGGCATCTGGGCCTGGCGTTACCCCTTGAAAGGAAGTGTTGCTATGGCGAATTGTTGTTGGGTCTATCCCCATTTTGCGGATTATGTCCTGATATAGCAGGTTTAGTTCACTGTCGCCGTCCATTAGGACTTGTGTAATGTGGAGTCCGTCAATTATCAGATCTAATACCAAGGCAGTCCAGCCTGTGTTCCGGATTCTTCTAGAGTAATCATGTTGGTCGAAGGTGATTGGTTTTAACAACCAGTGGCGGGACTCCTCTGGGATAGGCCGTAGAGCTAAAAAAGCATTCAGCATAGTTGATGACCACATTGGAAGCCTTGGGAAAATGTTGGAGGGGATCTTGTATTCATATGTGATTAAGAATTCAAAGTGCATGACCTTAAAAATATTGCATGAAAGAATGGGCAGCAGAAAAAGTCTAATTAGTGAACATTCAATGAAGATAAAATATATTATGAACGAGTAAATCAAATTAGTGTAATTCAGAAAGAGTTAAAGAAGAAAATTCTTACCACCAATATTAGTTTGCATCCCCCTGGCATGGCTGAGGGGTTGATCCTTACGTATGATTTTCTAATTTGATGAACCAAGAAAGACATGGCAAAAATACACTGATTGTATTTGGGCCTAGAATCTATGTCCACCAAAGAACTGAAGAATTTTTTGCTGGGTAGTACCTTTGAGTTAGGTGCAATGAGGATAGAAAGAGTCAATAGCAAGAATATCCTAGAGAAAGCTTCTTCAGTTATGGTAGGAGTAATCATTGAGAATAGTTGCTCTGGAGTTCGAGTAGCTGATTGCAAGAATGTATTCATGAATTGAACTGCTTCATTGGTAGGGATTGTCTGAATTGGTAATCCTCCACATGGAATGCCCAGTATTTTGTGCACAACATCATATGTGAATTTGAATTTAAACCCATTCTTAACTGCAATGATGCACGTACTTTTGTTGAACTGGGCAGCTAACCAGTGGAATAAATCATCCACCGAGTTGCATGAAATTTGAAGAATAGAACTGAACCCTAGCTTTCGTACTATCATCATTTGATCGTCAGTAAGATTTGATATGAAAACCAGGAACATATTAAGATGGTCCATAATAACTGCCTGAAGTAATTTAATAAAAAGTTCAGAACATTTAGAAAATATGTGCATAGAAAGACGATCACGATTGTAGAGATGGAGTTACTTCAAAATCACTAAAAGTATAAGAAAATATGTTAGTAGATTGTTCTTACTTTCTTCTTTTTATAAATTTTGTCATCACTTAATTCTGCCATATGTAGTTCTTGGATATTCCTCTTCTTTAGAAGTGATTCATTTGATGTATACATCTGCAAAAAATGAATAAAGTTTGGTACAGAAGCATTGATGGAGGAAAAAGATTTACTTAATACTTAAGTAACAAATTTGCTTAAAAAAGAAACTACAAATGTTATGCCAAACACTTGTGCTTAGGACATTTAGTAGGGAAAACATTTAGTAGGGAAAAATAACATAGTAGAGCAAGATAATGGATGGTTTTTTGGAAATAAAGTTGAACCTTATTTGTGTTGGCAACTTTCGATAGAACATTAATGTTGACTGTTTCATGGATATCAAGTTGTTGGCCTTGTCTTGCCTTAATATTTTCATCTTCCATCTGCAACAATTTGAAAAGAAAAATTAGTTGCAATGTTGAGGGCACTGAGAGCAAACGGTTGGTGCACTGACAGTAAAATGACTAGTCCAACACTTGTTTGCCATGATTGTGTATTTAACCATTTGCTCATTTTCGTCGAGCAACAAGCGTGGAATAAAAATATTTTGCTTTGGTTGTACATCTTCCAATAACTACTCGGGGATGAACTCAAGGTGCATTGGTTGCACATCTTCCTTTAAGTAGCTGGGGATGAAGTGAAGAACAGAGCGGTCTTGTACTAAGATGTTCCTAGCTTGAACTGCTTGGTGATGAACCCAAAATCAAGCAGCATACCGAACCGAAAAACATGAATTGATCTCTGAAATTCCAACCAGAAAAATTGGGCACACCAAGATCTGGTGGATTAGAATCTACCAGATCTGAGCATATGCAGAGGAGGAACAAAACATAGACGTAAAAGAGGAGGACTATTTAAGAAATTGACCTGATGGATCTTAGGAAAATAGGTCTTCAAGTTGATGCTAATGGTATGGAGGTGGGCGACGGTGGTTTCCACAGAAATGGAGGCGGGCGACGGTGCTGCCGAGAGAAAATGGAGGAAATGGGGAAGAGCGAGAGAGGGGAAAGTGCTGACACAAGTACCAGACTCCGTCTATTGCGGGGTGGACCCCAGCTATCGGTTGGACAGGTTAGTATTATTTGGATAGATAAAAACAGGTAACCCTAGAAAAAAGTAAAGCAAAAATGTCCTCATCCTCTCTCTATGAGGCGCCGTAGGCCGTGCTGGTGGAGCGCACAAGGCGCGCGCGTGTGTCCGCTGGCTAGGTTTGAGGCAGGCAAGCAGCGGACAAGGGGGGTTGTTGAAGGAAATATGCCCCAGAGGAAATAATAAAGTTATTATTTATTTCCTTATATCATGATAAATGTTTATTATTCATGCTAGAATTGTATTAACCAGAAACATGATACATGTGTGAATACATAGACAAACAGAGTGTCACTAGTATGCCTCTACTTGACTAGCTCGTTGGTCAAAGATGGTTATGTTTCCTTGCCATAGACAAAGAGTGGTCATTTGATTAGCGGGATCACATCATTAAGAGAATGATGTGATTGACTTGACCCATTCCGTTAGCTTAGCACTTGATCGTTTAGTATGTTGTTATTGCTTTCTTCATGACTTATACATGTTCCTATGACTATGAGATTATGCAACTCCCGTTTACCGGAGAAACACTTTGTGTGCTACCAAACGTCACAACGTAACTGGGTGATTATAAAGGTGCTCTATAGGTGTCTCCGAAGGTACTTGTTGGGTTGGTGTATTTCGAGATTAGGATTTGTCACTCCGATTGTCAGAGAGGTATCTCTGGGCCCACTCGGTAATACACATCACTTATGCTTTGCAAGCATTGCAACTAATGAGTTAGTTCCGGGATGATGTATTACGGAACGAGTAAAGTGACTTGCCGGAAAAGAGATTGAACTAGTTATTGAGATACCGATGATCGAATCTCGGGACTGTAACATACCGATGACAAAAGGAACAATGTATGTTGTTATGCGGTTTGACCGATAACGATCTTCGTAGAATATGTGGGAGCCAATATGAGCATCCATGTTCCGCTATTGGTTATTGACTGGAGACGTGTCTCGGTCATGTCTACATAATTATCGAACCCGTAGGGTCCGCACGCTTAAAGTTCGATGACAGTAGTATTATGAGTTTATGTGTTTTGATGTACCGAAGGTAGTTCGAAGTCCCGGATGTGATCACGGACATGACGAGGAGTCTCGAAATGGTCGATACGTAAAGATCGATATATTGGACGACTATGTTTGGACAACGGAAGGGTTCCGGAAGGTTTCGGACATTTATCGTAGTACCTCGGGTTATCGTAACCCCGGGAAGCTATTGGGCCTTATGGGCCTTAGTGGAAAGGAGAGAGGGAGGCCAAGAGGTGGCACGCGGCCCCCCTTTCCCCAATCCGAATTGGGAAACGGAAGGGGGCGGCGGCCCCCCTTCTCCTTCCTTCTCTCCACCTCCTCCTTCCCCCTTCTCCTACTTGGAATAGGAAGGGGGGGCCAAACCTACTTGGAGTAGGATTGCCCCCCTTGGGCGCGCCTCTAGACACAACAATTGATCCCTTGGATCTCTTAGCCGTGTGCGGTGCCCCCCTCGACCATAATCCACCTTGATAATATCGTAGCGGTGCTTAGGCGAAACCCTGCGTCGGTAGAACATCATCGTCGTCACTACGCCGTCGTGCTGACGAAACTCTCCCTCAAAGCTCGGCTGGATCGGAGTTCGAGGGACGTCATCGAGTTGAACATGTGCTGAACTCGGAGGTGTCCTGTGTTTGGTACTTGATCGGTCGGATCGTGAAGACGTACGACTACATCAACAGCGTTGTGCTAACGCTTCTGCTTTCGGTCTACGAGGGTACGTGGACACACTCTCCCCTCTCGTTGCTATGCATCACCATGATCTTGCGTGTGCGTAGGAAATTTTTTGAAATTACTACTTTCCCCAACAGTGGCATCCGAGCCAGGTTTTATGCGTTGATGTTAAATGCACGAGTAGAACATAAGTGAGTTGTGGGTGATACAAGTCATGCTGCTTACCAGCATGTCACAGTTTGGTTCGGTGGTATTGTTGGATGAAGCGGCCCGGACTGGCATTACGCTTATGCTTACGCGAGACTGGTTCTACCGACATGCTTTGCACACAGGTGGCTGGCGGGTGTCAGTTTCTCCAACTTTAGTTGAGCCGAGAGTAGCTACGCCCGGTCCTTGAGAAGGTTAAAACAGCACTAACTTGATGAACTATCGTTGTGGTTTTCATGCGTAGGTAAGAACAGTTCTTGCTCAGCCCGTAGCAGCCACGTAAAACTTGCAGCAACAAAGTAGAGGACCTCTAACTTGTTTTGCAGGGCATGTTGTGATGTGACATGGTCAAGACATGATGCTATATTTTATTGTATGAGATTATCATGTTTTTTAACCGAGTTATCGGCAACTGGCAGGAGCCATATGGTTGTCGCTTTATTGTATGCAATGCAATTGCCCTGTAATTGCATTACTTTATAACTAAGCGGTAGCGATAGTTGTAGAAGCAATAGTTGGCGAGACGACAACGATGTTACGATGGAGATCAAGGTGTCGCACCGGTGACGATGGTGACCATGACGGTGCTTCGGAGATGGAGATCACAAGCACAAGATGAAGATGGACATATCATATCAGTTATATTGATTGCATGCGATGTTTATCTTTTATGCATCTTATTTTGCTTAGATCGATGGTAGCATTATAAGATGACCTCTCACTAAATTTCAAGGTAAAAGTGTTCTCCCTGAGTATGCACTGTTGCGAAAGTTCTTCATGCTGAGACACCACATGATGATCGGGTGTGATAAGATCTACGTTCAAATACAACGGGTGCAAAACAGTTACACACGCGGAATACTCAGGTTAAACTTGACAAGCCTAGTATATGCATATATGGCCTTGGAACACTGAGACCGAAAGGTCGAGCGTGAATCATATAGTAGATATGATCAACATAATGATGTTCACCATTCAAAACTACTCCATTTCATGTGATGATCGGTTATCGTTTAGTTGATTTGGATCACGTGATCACTTAGATGATTAGAGGGATGTCTATCTAAGTGGGAGTTCTTAAGTAATATGATTAATTGAACTTAAATTTATCATGAACTTAGTACCTGATAGTATTTTGCATGTCTATGTTTGTTGTAGATAGATGGCTCGTGATGTTGTTCCGTTGAATTTTAATGCGTTCCTTGAGAAAGCAAAGTTGATAGATGATGGTAGCAATTACACGGACTGGGTCCGTAACTTGAGGATTATCCTCATTGTTGCACAGAAGAATTACGTCCTGGAAGCACCGCTAGGTGCCAAACCTGCCGCAGGAGCAACACCAGATGTTATGAATGTCTGGCAGAGCAAAGCTGATGACTACTCGATAGTTCAGTGTGCCATGCTTTACGACTTAGAACCGGGACTTCAAGGATGTGTCATGGAGCATATGAGATGTTCCAGGAGTTGAAGTTAATATTTAAAGCAAATGCCCGGATTGAGAGATATGAAGTCTCCAATAAGTTCTACAGCTGCAAGACGGAGGAGAATAGTTCTGTCAGTGAGCACATACTCAGAATGTCTGGGTATAACAATCACTTGATTCAACTGGGAGTTAATCTTCCGGATGATAGCATCATTGAAAGAATTCTTCAATCACTGCCACCAAGCTACAAGAGCTTCGTGATGAACATAACATGCAAGGGATGGATAAGACGATTCCCGAGCTCTTCGCAATGCTAAAGGCCGCGGAGGTAGAAATCAAGAAGGAGCATCAAGTGTTGATGGTCAATAAGACCACCGGCTTCAAGAAAAGGGCAAAGGGAAATAAAGGGAACTTCATGTAGAATGGCAAGCAAGTTGTCACTTCCGTAAAGAAGCCCAAAGCTAGACTAAAGCCTGAAACTGAGTGCTTCTACTGCAAAGGAAATGGTCACTGGAAGCGGAAATGCCCTGAATATTTGGTGGATAAGAAGGATGGCAAAGTGAACAAGGGTATATTTGATATACAGGTTATTGATGTGTACCTTACTAGTGTTTATAGTAGCCCCTGGGTATTTGATACTTGTTCGGTTGCTAAAAATTTGTAACTCGAAACAGGAGTTACAGAATAAACAGAGACTAGTTGAGGGTGAAGTGACGATGTGTGTTGGAAGTGGTTCCAAGATTAATATGATCATCATCGCACACTCCCTATACTTTCAGGAATAGTGTTAAACCTAAATAAATGTTATTTGGCGTTAGCGTTGAACATGAATATGATTTGATCATGTTTATTGCAATATGTTTACTCAATTAAAATCAGAGAATAATTGTTGTTCTGTTTACATGAATAAAACCTTCGATGGTCATACACCCAATGAAAATAGTTTGTTGGATCTCGATTGTAGTGATACACATATTCATAATATTGATGCCAAAAGATGAAAAGTTGATAATGATAGTGCAACTTATTTGTGGCACTGTCGTTTAGGTCATATTGGTGTAAAGCACATGAAGCAACTCCATGCTGATGGAATTTTGGAATCACTTTATTATGAATCACTTGATGCTTGCGAACCATGCCTTATGGGCAAGATGACTAATACTCCGTTCTCCGGAACAATGGAGTGAGCAACTAACTTATTGGAAATAATACATACTGATGTATGCGATCTGATGAGTGTTGAGGCTTGTGGCAGGTATCGTTATTTTCTCACCTTCACAGATGATTTGAGCAGATATGGGTATATCTACTTGATGAAACACAAGTCTGAAATAGCTGAAAAGTTCAAAGAATTTCAGAGTGAAGTGGAAAATCATCGTAACAAGAAAATAAAGTTTCTACGATCTGATCGCAGAGACAAATATTTGAGTTACGAGTTTGGTATTCATTTGAAACAATGTGAAATAGTTTCGCAACTCACACCATCTGGAACACCACAGCGTAATGGTGTGTCCGAACGTCATAACCGTACTTTATTAGATATGGTGCGATCTATGATGTCTCTTACCAATTTACCACTATCGTTTTGGGGTTATGCATTAGAGACAGCTGCATTCACGTTAAATAGGGCACCATCTAAATCCGTTGAGACAACACCATATGAACTGTGGTTTGGTAAGAAACCAAAATTTGTCGTTTCTTAAAGTTTGGGGATACGACGTCTATGTGAAAAAGTTTCAACCTGATAAGCTCAAACCCAAATCGGAGAAGTGTGTCTTCATAAGATACCCAAAAGAAAATGTTGAGTACACCTTATATCACAGATCCGAAGGCAAGACATTCGTTGCTAAGAATGGATCCTTTCTAGAGAAGGAGTTTCTCTCGAAAGAAGTGAGTGGGAGGAAAGTAGAACTTGATGAGTTAACTGTACCTACTCCCTTATTGGAAGGTAGTTCATCACAGAAATCTGTTCCTGTGACTCCTACACCAATTAGTGAGGAAGCTAATGATGATGATCATGTAACTTCAGATCAAGTTACTACCAAACCTCGTAGGTCAACTAGAGTGAGATCTGCACCAGAGTGGTATGGTAATCCTGTTCTGGAGGTCATGTTACTTGACCATGACGAACCTACGAACTATGAGGAAGCGATGATGAGCCCAGATTCCGCGAAATGGCTTGAGGCCATGAAATCTGAGATGGGATCCATGTATGAGAACAAAGTGTGGACTTTGGTTGACTTGCCCGATAATCGGCAAGCCATAGAAAATAAATGATCTTCAAGAGGAAGACGGACGTTGATAGTAGTGTTATTATCTACAAAGTTAGACTTGTCGAAAAAGATTTTTGACAAAGTTCAAGGTGTTGACTACGATGAGATTTTCTCACTCGTATCGATGCTTAAAGTCTGTCTGAATCATGTTAGCAATTGCCGCATTTTATGATTATGAAATTTGTCAAATGGATGTCAAAACTGCATTCCTGAATGGATTTCCTGAAGAAGAGTTGTATATGATGCAACCGGAAGGTTTTGTCGATCCAAAGGGAGCTAACAAAGTGTGCAAGCTCTAGCGATCCATTTATGGACTGGTGCAAGCCTCTCGGAGTTGGAATAAACGTTTTGATAGTGTGATCAAATCATATGGTTTTATACAGACTTTTGGAGAAGCCTGTGTTTACAAGAAAGTGAGTGGGAGCTCTGTAGCATTTCTGATATTATATGTGGATGACATATTGTTGATTGGAAATGATATAGAATTTCTGGAGAGCATAAAAGTATATTTCAATAAGAGTTTTTCAATGAAGGACCTCGGTGAAGCTGCTTATATATTGGGCATCAAGATCTATAGAGATAGATCGGGACGCTTAATTGGACTTTCACAAAGCACATACCTTGACAAAGTATTGAAGAAGTTCAAAATGGATCAAACAAAGAAAGGGTTCTTGCCTGTGTTACAAGGTGTGAGGTTGAGTAAGAATCAATGCCCGACCACTGCAGAAGAGAGAGAGAAAATGAAAGATGTTCCCTATGCTTCAGCCATAGGCTCTATCATGTATGCAATGCTGTATACCCGACCTGATGTGTGCCTTGCTATTAGTTTAGCAGGGAGGTACCAAAGTAATCCAGGAGTGGATCACTGGACAGCGATCAAGAACATCCTAAAATACCTGAAAAGGACGAAGGATATGTTTCTCGTTTATGGAGGTGACAAAGAGCTCGTCGTAAATGGTTACATCGATGCAAGCTTTGACACTGGTCCGGATGATTCTAAATCGCAAACCGGATACGTGCTTTTATTGAACGGTGGAGCTGTCAGTTGGTGCAGTTCTAAACAAAGCATCATAGCGGGATCTACATGTGAAGAAGAGTACATAGCTGCTTCGGAAGCAGCAAATGAAGGAGTCTGGATGAAGGAGTTCATATCCGATCTAGGTGTCATACCTAGTGCATCGGGTCCAATGAAAATCTTTTGTGACAATACTGGTGCAATTGCTTTGGCAAAGGAATCCAGATTTCACAAGAGAACCGAGCACATCAAGAGGCGCTTCAACTCCATCCGGGATCAAGTCCAGGTGGGAGACAGAGATTTGCAAGATACATACAGATCTTAATGTTGCAGACCCGTTGACTAAGCCTCTTCCACGAGCAAAACATTATCAGCACCAAGGCTCCATGGGTGTTAGAATCATTACTGTGTAATCTAGATTATTGACTCTAGTGCAAGTGGGAGACTGAAGGAAATATGCCCTAGAGGCAATAATAAAGTTATTATTTATTTCCTGATATCATGATAAATGTTTATTATTCATGCTAGAATTGTATTAACCGGAAACATGATACATGTGTGAATACATAGACAACCAGAGTGTCACTAGTATACCTCTACTTGACTAGCTCGTTGATCAAAGATGGTTATGTTTCCTAGCCATAAACAAAGAGTTGTCATTTGATTAGCAGTATCACATCATTAGGAGACTGATGTGATTGACTTGACCCATTTGTTAGCTTAGCACTTGATCGTTTAGTATGTTGCTATTGCTTTCTTCATGACTTATACATGTTCCTATGACTATGAAATTATGCAACTCCCTTTTACTGGAGGAACAATTTGTGTGCTACCAAACATCACAACATAACTGGGTGATTATAAAGGTGCTCTACATGTGTCTCCGAAGGTACTTGTTGGGTTGGCGTATTTCGAGATTAGGATTTGTCACTCCGATTGTCGGAGAGGTATCTCTGGGCCCACTCGGTAATATACATCACTTAAGCCTTGAAAGCATTGCAACTAATCAGTTAGTTGTGGGATGATGTATTACGGAACGAGTAAAGAGACTTGCCGGTAACGAGATTGAACTAGGTATTGAGATACCGACGATTGAATCTTGGGCAAGTAACATACCGATGACAAAAGGAACAACGCATGTTGTTATGCTGTTTGACCGATAAAGATCTTCGTAGAATATGTGGGAGCTAATACGAGCATCCAGGTTCCGCTATTGGTTATTGACCGAAGACATGTCTCGGTCATGTCTACATAATTCTCGAACCCGTAGGATCCGCACGCTTAAAGTTTGATGACGGTTATATTATGAGTTTATGTGCTTTGATGTACCGAAGGTAGTTCGGAGTCCCGGATGTGATCACGGACATGACGAGGAGTCTCGAAATGGTCGAGACGTAAAGATCGATATATTGGACGACTATGTTTGGACAACGGAAGGGTTCGGAAGGTTTCAGACATTTATCGGAGTACCGGGTTACTGGAACCCCCCGGAAGCTATTGGGCCTTATGGGCCTTAGTGGAAAGGAGAGAGGGAGGCCAGGAGGTGGCGCGCGGCTCACCTTGCCCCAATCCGAATTGGGAAAGGGAAGGGGGCGGCGTCATCCCTTCTCCTTCCTTCTATCCACCTCCTCCTTCCCCCTTCTCCTACTTGGAATAGGAAGGGGGGCCAAACCTACTTGGAGTAGGATTGCCCCCCCTTGGGCGCGCCTCTCCCCTTAGCCGGCCCTCTCCTCCCCCCCCCCCTTTATATACGGAGGAGGGGGCACCTCTAGACACAACAATTGATCCCTTGGATCTCTTAGCTGTGTGCGGTGCCCTCCTCCACCATAATCCACCTCGATAATATCGTAGCGGTGCTTAGGCGAAGCCCTACGTCGGTAGAACATCATCACCATCACCACGCCATCGTGCTGACAGAACTCTCCCTCAAATCTCGGCTGGATCGGATTTCGAGGGACGTCATCGAGTTGAACGTGTGCTGAACTCGGAGGTGTCGTGCGTTCGGTACTTGATCGATCGGATCGTGAAGACGTACGACTACATCAACCCCGTTGTGCTAACGCTTCCTCTTTCGGTATACAAGGGTACGTGGACACACTCTCCCCTCTTGTTGCTATGCATCACCATGATCTTGCATGTGCGTAGGAATTTTTAGAAATTACTACGTTCCCCAAAATTTGTGGCTACCTCTGGCGAGGATTGAAGGTAGACAACCATCGCCGAAGAAGAAGAGCATCTTTGTCGCGGTACGAGCACCTACTAGGTAAATAAAATATGAAGTGCAGTAGAATTTTTTCAAGATAGTAGTGAAATTAGATATTCTTCTAATTAATTTTCTTAGTGTTCCAGATAAATGTGCTCATGTTTGTTTTTGACAAAACATTGGCTATCCAACAGTTCAATCAACCATGAATCAGGATGAACTATCACCTAGTTCATTCAGCAAACAGGGGAACAAGAGGAAAAAGAAAGGTGGAGATGGCCTTGAATGTAAGGTAAGATGGGGAAAAATCTTGTTGGATTCTTTGTCTTGTTCATAGTAGTGTCACCATCTTACATATTGAAAAATATAGACAATAACTCAATCTCTCAGACAGGCTAATGGAATGCCCAAGAAAATGCAGAGGTTGATATCATTTCCGTAGTCCGAAGTAGAACTAGCACATGACATGTTTGACTGTGTTCATTTTTAATTTGAGCCAACGAACAGTGCTTGAAGCAAAACGAACACTGGTGCGCGTCATTCCTAAACAAACGGTTTTTAACCCCTTTCCACGACGGCATTTGGAACCGTCACCAAGTGAGTGTGTGCGATAGGGTGTCCTTCCCACACAACCCAGAAATCGTCGGGGATAGGCTCTGTTGGGACCCAGGCTGGGGCCGTGTGCGACCGGGTGAGGCATAGAAACCCAATCATTTCCGTAGTTATGTACATCCCACACGGTAATCCGAGAAAATCATTCCTGTAGGTATGTACATCCCACACAGTAATCCAAGAAAATCATTTCCGTAGGTATGTACATCCCACACAGTGAATCCCAGAAAAACATTTCCGTTCGTATGTATATCACACACAGTCAATCCAAGGAATACGTTACCGTTCTTATGTACATCCCACACAGTCAATCCAGGGAAAACGTTTCCGTTCAGACATACATCCCACACAGTTTTATGTGTAGGCTCGTGTCTGAAAGGTGTAACTATCACACACGGTCTTCCTTGGTTAACTATTTGCTTTTATCAACTATATCACACACGATTTGATGAAGAAAACTGTGTGGCATTGGGCTATCCGTCACAATCGCTTTTACTGCTAGAACCATTTGCAAAGATCCATGACACATTTAGCAGGTTTATTAGTTTACAATTAAAAATTCCAGTATTACGCAAATTCACATTTCATATCGAACAGTTGTTTGCCAATTTCATATCAGGCACATAAATATATTATAACATCACAGAAAGGTAGCTACATGAAAACATCACAGTACAACATATAGCTAGTTCAACTTCATAAGAACAATATATTAATTTCCCTAATCGAGATCATCCAGGCTCGTCTTGTCCACCTCTGCTTTTAGTTCAGTAAGAACCCGTTTTGCACGGGCCAACTAGGAAAGTACCTCCTCCTTCGCCAACACCATCTTAGCAAATTCTGGTTTAAAAATCTGAGCTCATTCTCCACCTTCAACTTTTTGTCCCGCATCTTGAAATATGTTTCAGCGTTGACAAGACTTTCTCTAAGCCTACGTGTGTCCTCTTCCTCATACATGCTCCAGAGCTTCGTTAGGCACATCTTCAAAGACTGTGGCCACTCTTGATCAACCCACTCCAAGTAAGACACTTCTATTCATCCTATAATATTTAAAACTAGATCAGTAATAGTTGTAGGGGAAATGGGTTTATAGCAACATAGAAAATCACCAATGCTTATTTTGAAAAACTGAAGAAACATGTTAATTATGACATATCTTCTCAAAAAGATCAATGTGCAAATGAAATAATTGGTACTGAGCCAACAACCAAATTCTGGAACATCAGAAGCTATAATTAACTACAATGACGCTACAAGTTCTTACTCATGTACAATAAATAACAAATTGAACATTTTATGAGGAAGGTAAATATAATTGCAACAGCATAGCGACAGTGTTTGGATGACATCAAATTGATACTAACAGGTGTGTACATGCACAAATTTAGTAACATAGAACTAATAGCACTAAGGCCGTACACTATGTTTGCCAAAAGTGGGGTAAAGACAACTGTTGCTACATCTCGCACCGGTGCCCTGCACTGGCGAGCCGATGCAACGGAAAAAAATCAGGGACTCGGACTCCGGAGCACGTAGTTGCTCCGATGCCCAGTTCCTTCGTGCCATAAAGATTTAGTATTTTACTGCTTGGCTGCTCGGATGTGTGGACCAAAGTTGGCTGCACAAACTGTTGAAGCGGTGCCAAATAATTTTCTAATGGCACCGCTGATGAGATGGCAACAATTTAAGATACTAGGTACAAACCGTGACACTGTCTTAGGATGCGTTTGGTTGAAGGTGTGGTATGAATGGGATGGGACCGTGACAGTGTCTGAATCACATCTAACAAATGATTTGTAACAACGAAAGAGGGTCTAACCTTCTCTGCACATGCCAGAAACTTCCTCCCACTGTCCATAGAATCAAACACAACTAGCTTCACGCATGGAGATTGATGGTGACAACGAGCAGATAGATCTTCAGCCACCCGGCTCCATTCATTGCCACTGATGCTCTTAGGGAGCTACAAGAGGAAGAAACGACTCAAATCGACCTCCGGGTAAAAATCCTTCATTCCAAGTCATAGATCGAGAGACAGAAGAGAGGCATACCCGGGTGGTGAAGGAGTAGTCGCCGGAGGAGGAACCACTGGAGATGTCTTTGAAGAAGACCATGGCGACCCTGGCGGTAGGATGGGAGACGGCGAGAGCGAGGAAGCGGCTATAGCTTAGCAAGGAAGGAAGGAGGAAACAGGGGAAATGTGACTTGTGGTCTCGGAGAAAAGGGGGTGGGGAAGGGGGAAGGGGGCGGGGGTAGATATTTTGGCGGTAGGCCAAAACTTTGGAAATGTGGAGGGAAACTTTGCGCGCGGTGCCGCCGGACATTCACTTTGAACGATTGTGTGCATCGCAAATGATTCTTCTGTTGTATGCGCATGGGATGAGTTTGATAATTCAAATTTTGTTCTCAAGGCATGGGCACATTCACTTTGAACATGTGCGGTGCCGCCGGACCATTCACTTTGAACGATTGTGTTCATGCAAACGATTCTTCTGCTTTACGCGCATGGGATGAGTTTGATAATTCAAATTTTGGTGAAAATTTCCTCGGGTACGTCATTGCATAATTTAACATCGCTTGCTAATTTGGGCACACAAAAGAGCGTACGGCAGACATACCACACTTACTGAATCGAGCAATTTTAGTAATTACACAGAGCCAGTTGACCTAAACATTGCTCTAACAAAAGACCAGCATTGAAAACAAAGCCTAAGTACGCATAATTAAAAATCCGCCGCCGCGCCGGCCTATGCATCGCCGGTGTGAGATGAGACATCGATAAATTGTCCTGGCGACATGCCGCCGTTGGCGGACTCCGCGGCCCCCTGCTGAAGTCGACCGCGTCCTCGTCCTCGTACTCGGCGCCGCCCTCAAGGTTGTAGTACTCGTAGTAGTGGCTGCGCAAGAGCTCGCGTTGGTACTCCACCGCTGATTCCTCAATGGACAGACTTTTCTCTACCTCGACCTCAGCCATGCGCAACTCCTCCTTCCGGCGCTCCTCGATCTCCGCCGCCTCCTGCATCTCCAGCTCCCGCTCGGTGTCCTCATGACGAAACAGGTGCTACATGGCCACCGCCGCCTTTTCAGACGTGGGTTGCATGCTCGAGTCCGAGGTGGCCTGGAATATCTTGGCGTGTGCATCCTCGATCTTGCCGTGGATGGCCTCTACCCGGACCAGGGCGACACTAGCGGCACGGTCGGCAGCTCGAGCGCTCTCGGCTTTGCAGTCGCCGTCGCAGCAGCAGCTGAGCCATCTCGGCTGCTGCAGCTACCCTGTCGGCTGCCGCAGACGCCCTCTCGGCGGAAGCGGCCGCGCTCAATGCGGATGCGACGAAACTCTCGGCGTAGGCGGCAGCGCTCTCGGCGCAAGCGGCGGCGCTCGGGCGGCCATCGACGGGCCTTCATGAAGCGTTTCCAAGGCGTCATCTTTGCAAGAAGGGAGTGCAGGAATGGGGATCAAGATTCGAGGATTCGGGGGTTGCTGATGTCTACTACGCAACCTTCTTCTTGTAGACGTTGTTGGGCCTCCAAGTGCAGAGGTTTGTAGGACAGTAGCAAATTTCCTTCAAGTGGATGACCTAAGGTTTATCAATCCGTGGGAGGCGTAGGATGAAGACGGTCTCTCTCAAGCAACCCTGCAACCAAATAGCAAAGAGTCTCTTGTGTCCCCAACACACCCAATACAATGGTAAATTGTATAGGTTCACTAGTCCTGTGAAGAGATGGTGATACAAATGCAATATGGATGGTAGATAAAGGTTTTTGTAAACTGAAAATATAAAAACAGCAAGGTAACAAGTAATAAAAGTGAGCGTAAACGGTATTGCAATGCTAGTAAACAAGGCCTAGGGTTCATACTTTCACTAGTGCAAGTTCTCTCAACAATAATAACATAATTGGATCATATAACTATCCCTCAACATGCAACAAAGAGTCACTCCAAAGTAACTAATAGCGGAGAATAAATGAAGAGATTATGGTAGGGTACGAAACCACCTCAAAGTTATTCTTTCCAATCAATCTGTTGGGCTATTCCTATAAGTGTCACAAACAGCCCTAGAGTTCGTACTAGAATAACACCTTAAGACATAAATCAACCAAAACCCTAATGTCACCTAGATACTCCAATGTCACCTCAAGTATCCGTGGGTATGATTATACGATATGCATCACACAATCTCAGATTCATCTATTCAACCAACACATAGAACCTCAAAGAGTGCCCCAAAGTTTCTACCAGAGAATCAAGACGAAAACGTGTGCCAACCCCTATGCATAAGTTCATGGGCGGAACCTGCAAGTTGATCGCCAAAACATACATCAAGTGAATCAATTGATATCCCATTGTCACCACAGATATGCATGGCAAAACATACATCAAGTGTTCTCAAATCATTAAAGACTCAATCTGATAAGATTACTTCAAAGGGAAAACTCAATCCATTACAAGAGAGTAGAGGGGGAGAAGCAACATAAGATCCAACTATAATAGCAAAGCTCGCGATACATCAAGATCGTGCCAAATCAAGAACACGAGAGAGAGAGATAGATAGATAGAGAGAGAGAGAGAGAGAGAGAGAGAGAGAGAGAGAGAGAGAACAAACACATAGCTACTGGTACATACCCTCAGCCTCGAGGGTGAACTACTCCCTCCTCGTCATGGAGAGCGCCGGGATGATGAAGATGGCCACCGGTGAGGGTTCCCCCCTCCGGTAGGGTCCTGGAATAGGTCCCGATTGGTTTTTGGTGGCTACAGAGGCTTGCGGCGGCGGAACTCTCGATATATTTTGTTCCCCGATCGTTTTAGTGTATATAGGTATATATAGGAGGAAGAAGTACGTCAGGGGAGCCACGAGGGGCCCACGAGGGTGGAGGGCGCCCCTACCTCGTGGCTCCCTTGTTTATTTCCTGACGTGCACTCCAAGTCTATCAGGTTGCTTTCCTTCCAAAAATAACTTCTCTAGAAGGTTTCATTCCGTTTAGACTCCGTTTGATATTCCTTTTCTTCGAAACACTAAAACAAGGGAAAAAACAGGAACTAGCACTGGGCTCTGGGTCAATAGGTTAGTCCCAAAAATAATATAAAAGTGTTTAATAAAGCCCATAAACATCCAAAACACATAATATAATAGCATGGAACAATAAAAAATTATAGATACGTTGGAGACATATCAGCATCCCCAAGCTTAATTCCTGCTAGTCCTCGAGTAGGTGAATGACAAAAACAGAATTTTTGATGTGGAATGCTACCTAACATTTTTGCCAATATAATCTTGTTTATTGTGGCAAGAATATTCAGATCCATAAGATTCAAATCAAAAGTTTAATATTGACATAAAAAAAATACTTCAAGCATACTAACAAAGTAATCATGTCTTCTAAAAATAACATGGCCAAAGCAAGCTATCCCTACAAAATCATATAGTCTGGCTATGCTCTATCTTCATCACACAAAATATTTAAATCATGCACAACCCCGATGAAAAGCCAAGCAATTGTTTCATACTTTTGATGTTCTCAAACTTTTTCAATCTTCACGCAATACATGAGCGTGAGCCATGGACATATCACTATAGGTGGAATAGAATGGTGGTTGTGGAGAAGACAAAAAAAGGAGAAGATAGTCTCACATCAACTAAGCATATCAACGGGCTATGGAGATGCCCATCAATAGATATCAATGTAAGTGAGTAGGGATTGCCATGCAACGCATGCACTAGAGCTATAAGTGTATGAAAGCTCAAAAAGAAACTAAGTGGGTGTGCATCCAACTTGCATGCTCATGAAGACCTAGGGCATTTTGAGGAAGCCCATCATTGGAATATACAAGCCAAGTTCTATAATGAAATATTCCCACTAGTATATGAAAGTGACAACATAGGAGACTCTCTATCATGAAGATCAAGGTGCTACTTTGAAGCACAAGTGTGGTAAAAGGATAGTAGCATTGCCCCTTCTCTCTTTTCTCTCATTTTTTTTATTTTTTTTATTTGGGCCTTCTCCTTTTTTATGGCCTCTTTTCTCTTTTTTTTATTTGGGCTTATTTGGCCTATTTTATTTATTTTTTCGTCCGGAGTCTCATCCCGACTTGTGGGGGAATCATAGTCTCCATCATCCTTTCCTCACTGGGACAATGCTCTAATAATGATGATCATCACACTTTTATTTACTTACAACTCAAGAATTACAACTCAATACTTAGAACAAAATATGACTCTATATGAATGCCTCCGGCGGTGTACCGGGATGTGCAATGACTCATGAGTGACATGTATGAAAGAATTATGAACGGTGGCTTTGCCACAAATACAATGTCAACTACATGATCATGCAAAGCAATATGAGAATGATGAAGCGTGTCATAATAAACGGAACGGTGGTAAGTTGCATGGCAATATATCTCGGAATGGCTATGGAAATGCCATGATAGGTAGGTATGGTGGCTGTTTTGAGGAAGGTTTATGGTGGGTGTGTGATACCGGCGAAAAGTGCGCGGTATTAGAGAGGCTAGGAATGGTGGAAGGAAGAAGGGTGCGTATAATCCATGGACTCAACATTAGTCATAAAGAACTCATATACTTATTGCAAAAATCTACAAGTTATCAAAGCAAAGTATTACGCGCATGCTCCTAGAGGGATAGATTGGTAGGAAAAGACCATCGCTCGTCCCCGACCGCCACTCATAAGGAAGACAACCAATAAATAAATTATGCTCCGACTTCATCACATAACGGTTCACCATACGTGCATGCTGCGGGAATCACAAACTTTAACACAAGTATTTCTCAAATTCATAACTACTCAACTACAATGACTCTAATATCACCATCTTCATATCTCAAAACAATCATAAAGAATCAAACTTCTCATAGTATTCAATGCACTTATATGAAAGTTTTTATTATACCCATCTTGGATGCCCATCATATTGGGACTAAATTCATAACCAAAGCAAATTACCATGATGTTGTAAAGACTCTCAAAATAATATAAGTGAAGCACGAGAGTTCATCTATTTCACCAAAATAAAACCACCATTGTGCTCTAAAAGATATAAGTGAAACACTAGAGCAAACAACAAACTACTCCGGAAGATATAAGTGAAGATCGATGAGTAGTCGAATAATTATGCAACTATGTGAAGACTCTCCCATTTAATAATTTTAGATCTTGATACTTTATTGAAACAGCAAGCAAAAAAAAATAAAATAAAATGACGCTCCAAGCAAAACACATATCATGTGGTGAATAAAAATATAGCTCCATGTAAAGTTACCGATGAACGAAGACGAAAGAGGGGATGCCATCCGGGGCATCCCCAAGCTTAGACGCTTGGTTATCCTTGAATATTACCTTGGGGTGACTTGGGCATCCCCAAGATTAGGCTCTTTCCACTCCTTATTCCATAGTCCATCGAATATTTACCCAAAACATGAAAACTTCACAACACAAAACTTAACAGAAAATCTCGTGAGCTCCATTAGCGAAAGAAAACAAAATACCACTTCATGGTACTGTAATGAACTCATTATTTATTTATATTGGTGTTAAACCTACTGTATTCCAACTTCTCTATGGTTTATAAACTATATTACTAGCCATACAATCATCAAAATAAGCAAACAACACATGAAAAACAGAATCTGTGAAAAACAGAACAGTCTGTAGTAATCTGTATCAAACGTATACTTATGGAACTCCAAAAATTATAAAATAAATTGTTGGGCCTGAGGAATTTGTCTAGTAATCATCTGAAAAAAGAATCAACTAAATATCACTATCTAGTAAAAAGTTGAAGCTAATCTCGTGAATGCTAAAGTTTCTGTTTTTTTACAGCATGATCATAAAGACTTCACCCGAGTCTTCCCAAAGGTTCTACTTGGCACAAACACTAAATAAAACACAAAACCACATCTAAACATAAGCTAGATGTATTATTTATTACTAAACAGAACCAAAAATCAAGAAACTAAAATAAAATTGGGTTGCCTCCCAACAAGCGCTATCGTTTAACGCCCTAGCTAGGCATGATGATTTCAATGGTGCTCACACAAAAGATAGGAATTGAAACATAAAGAGAGCATCATGAAGAATATGACTAGCACATTTAAGTCTAACCAACTTCCTATGCATAGGGTGTCGGTGTACTAGAGTAGGGGTACCCTAGTACCCCGAACTCGTGCACGGACAGTCGCAGCACCCCGCGACAGGGCTGGCCTAGTGACCGCCAAGGTCCTCAGCGGCTCCTTTGGAGCCATTCAAGAACAAAGTAATCAAGGCCCCGGCAAGAGGAGCTTGCCGGGAAGGCCACTCAAAGCACGAAGGAAACAAGGCCCCGGCAAGAGGAGCTTGCCGGGAAGACTTGGCGGGCGATAAGCTCCCGAGCGCGACAAGGACCTTGCCGCGGCAAGGCGCTTGCCGCGCAGTAACCTCTCTTCATCTCCGCTCCAGCTCATCCGCCAACGTGTCGCCGTGGGGCTTTCCGAACACGCGTGTCAACGGGCTGTGCAGCCAGCGGGAGCGATGATAAGCGGCGACAAGCTACCATCGTGGCAAGCGGAGGCGCACTTGACGGTCCTGTTGCCTTTAATCGGTGACAGGATGGACATTTATGGCTCTTGTCCCTTGCCGTCAGAGTTAGGTATAGATTACTGTACACTGTACAAAGCGGTGTACCAACCAATGTTTTTACTATTTTACCCTTGTCTACTTGCCACCTGTGGTGACCCCTTTGTGCCTATAAAAGGAGGCCCAAGTGCAACGTAGAAAGGGTTCGGCTCCGGTTCAGTTCATTTGCCACATACGAGACTAGAGACACTCAGGCTAGGTTTTGTAGCTCCCATTGCTCCCTAGCAAGAACACAATACAATCAACCAAGCAGCAGTAGGAGTGTTATCTCTCGAGAGATCCGGCTGGGTAAATCTGCTCGTGTGCATCGCTTCGATCCGCTCTTTGTGCAATCTCCGCCCCCCTCCGAACCACAAGGGACCCGGTCCCATAGGTGTTCGTGGGCCACGATCAGCTTCCCCGACATCTTTGGCGCGCCAGGTAGGGGGCGTCGAGGCTGTGTGAACCTGATCCAGCGGTCACACGAGCAACTTCATCATCTTCTTCATCAACATGGCACCGAAGAAGAAGTCTTCGGCAGCAGCAGAGCCGTCCGCGTCGAACCCACCACCACCGGAGCTGACGGGTGGTGGGGAAGACGCTGGTGGAGGAACGGGCGTCGTCGAGAGAGCCCACGACGCTGCCAGGTCCAAAGACAAGGCGGCGCAGGCGTCGGCGTCCGAATCCGCACCGCGTCCTTCTCAGGAGGCGCGGGACCGACAGCGTCATGATGCTCGCAGCACCATACGCTCGTTGGATCAAGGCCAAGCTGGAGGATCCCGAGGCCCTCAAGACCCGCATGCGCCGCCAAAGATGCCGCAGACGAGTCGAGTGCGGTCGCCATGGATGCTGCTCCTCCTAACTTGGTTAGGAGTCCGAGCACATCCCGTTCCTCGCTCTGTACGCCATTGCCACCCACCACTCCAGCAGAAGCCTTGGCGAGAGCTCAGCTACTTCTAGACTACCCTCCAACGGCCGACAAGGTCGACGAATGGAGGGCCACAATCCAGAGTCTCATCGGCTTTGCCAACGGCGACGTTCCACGGAAACCAACTGCGTCCTTGCCACGGCGAGGCGACAAGGCGCGAGCCGGTGGCGACGAGACCTGCGGGGGTGACACCACCATGCACTCCCCTTCCCGAAGGCCAAGATCACCAGCTCCTCGGATCCACATCGACAGCGACTCCACCGCGTCGTCGGATCCACGAGCTCGCCGTGATCAGCGCCAAGTTCTTAAGGAACGACAAGAAGAAGACGCTCGGACCCGCATCGAGCGCCGAAGAGAAGCGCGGCGTCAATCCGACCAGCGCGCTGGGCCCACTGTCGATATGCATGCGCCAGGGGAACCAGGCGACTTGCCGTACGCGGTAGGTTGCCCTGCGTTCACCCGTGAGCTGCGGCAAGTCCAGTGGCCCGACAAGAAAAACTTCAAGCCAGATGTGCCAGAGAAGTATGATGGCAGGACACACCCATCGGAGTTCCTCAAAGATCTACACCATCGCGGTGCAAGCTGCGGGGGCGACACGACAAGATCCTTGCCAACTACTTCCTCCGTGCTCAAGCCAAACGCCGATCTTGGCTCATGCACTTGCCGGACAGCTCCATATCCTCTTGGCAGATCTGTGCCATCAGTTTGTTGGCGCCTTCACAAAGCGGCCACAAGCCTCATGGCCGTGAGAGTGACCTTCACCTACTTGCCCGGAAGGAAGGAGAGTCCCTGCAAGAAATTCATCCAGAGATTCACCATGTGCACTACAACATCCTGCACGCCCACCCTGCCACGGTGATCAGCGCGCTCCATCGTAACGTGTGGAACCGCAGGATGAGGAGGAGATGGCGATGTGCAAAGTAAAAGACGCCACGAGCTCTACGCCTGGCCGACAAGTGTGCACGTCTCAAGAAGGGAGGAGGCTCCACGGGAGAATGTTGAAGCTGGATCGGACAAGGAGGAGACCGCCTGGCAAGGAAGAGCCGTGGCGGAACAATGTAAGGAAGAAGAACAAAGAGGTACTAGTTGTCGAGAAGTCCGCAACGGAGGTGGCGCCGCAAGGCTAAAACTGGTGGCTCCGCAAGAAGGTTGCCGCCGACACCGACCGCCAAGCTGTGGCGGCCGCCGACAAGCAGTGACAGCTCCAACAAGCAAGATCTTGCAAGATTCACCGCACTAAGGGCCACGACCTCCAGAGCTGCAAGAAAGTCGAGCAGCTTGTTGAACTGCATGGCGTAATATGAGCGCGAGACAAGGAGAAGGCCCAGAAGGTGTGGGGCAGCTAGCAAGAAGAGATCCGCCGGTGAGGGCACCGCGACAAGGCAAAACAGCGGCAAGGAGACAGACCTCCCGCTGCCGCGACAAGGACGAAGACGATGATGATGATGAAGATATGGAGGAAGACGGCTGATGAGAAGGAGTTTCGAAGGCAACAGAGGTTCTTCAGATTGACGGAGGTGCTTCTCGCATTCCTCGCACCGCCAACTCAAGCAATGGATGCGAGAGGTTAATGCAGCAGAACCATCCGTAGAGTCGCACAAACCTCTGAAGTGGTCCAGCACGCCCATCATCTTTGACATTGAGGACCACCCTGATCGCATAACTGCGGTCGGGTGCTTGCCTCAAAGTCACCAAGATGTTGGTTGACGGCGGGGCCGGCCTGAACCTGATCTCCTCTGCAAAGGCTCCATAAGCTTCAAATCCTCGACAATGAGCTCAAGAGACGGCACTTTCCAAGGAATCAACCCAGAAGGAGCAAGCGAAAGGGAAGATCACATTGCCGGTAACATTTGGCGTTGAGTTAAATTTCAGGATCGAGAGGGTCACATTCGACGTTGCCGATTTCCCATTGCCCTACAATGGGATACTTGGCCGCCCAAAGACTCGCCAAGTTCATGGCAGCCTCTCATTACGCCTACAACCTACTCAAGATGCCCGCCCGATAAGCGTCATTTCTGTTCATGGCGACAAGAAGGATGCGCTTATCTGCGCCGACAAAATTTACCGGGATGCAGCAGCTGCGACAGATAGCAAACCACTTACCGCTGAAGCTCCCGGGGGGAAGAAGAAAACCACCTTGTCCGGCAAGAGTTCTGATGCCCACTCCGGCAAGCGCACCTCTTCGAGTGCTGCGCCACCGCCGAGGACGCACCATCGAACTCCACCGCAAGTACAAGAAGATGATGGCAGCCCCGCCAAGACCAAGAAGGTGCCCGCCAAGGAGGACGGCACTGGTGGTACCTTCACCATCGCTTGCACGCTTGACCCTAAATAGGAAGGCGAGCTCGTTGCTTTCCTCTGGGCGAATGTTGATGTGTTTGCATGGCAACCATCCGACATCCCCGTGTTCCTGTGAAAGTAATTGAGCACCACCTAGCTGTCTGTCCTCACGCCGCCCGTCAAGCAAAAAAGTTAGAAACAGCAAAGGAGCACCAAGAATTCATAGCGAAGAAATCAAGAAGTTGGAAGCAGCAGGCCTTGTCGAGGAGTGCTCCATCCCACGTGGTTGGCCAATCCGTAGTTGTACGCAGGCTAATGGGAAATGGAGACTTTGTATTGACTTCACGATGTTAATAAAGCTTGTCCCAAAGACCCATTTCCCTTGCCGTAGATAGACCAGATTGTTGACTCCACAGCTGGATGTGATTTGCTTTCATTTCTTGATGCATATTCAGGATATCATCAGATTTTCATGGCGAGGAGGATGAAGAGAAACCGCATTCATTACACCATGTGGCACTTCTCGTTTACACGGATGCCCTTCGGTTTGAAGAATGCTGGTTCAACGCTTGCAAGAGTGGTCCACGACGCTTTTGAGCCCCAAATGCACGTAAATGTAGAAGCCTACATGGATGATATAGTGGTCAAGAGCAAGGACAAAGCAACTCGTTCAAGATTTGATGAGACTTTTGCAAATCTGCGCAAGATCAACCTCAAGCTCAACCCCGAGAAGTGTGTGTTTGGAGTCCCTTCCGCAAGCTTCTCGGTTCTTTGTGTCTCAACGGGAATTGAAGCCAATCCCGACAAGATCAAGGCCATTGAGCAGATTGAAGCACCGAAGCGCGTCAAGGATGTAAGAAGGCTTGCCGGTTGCGTGGCTGCTCTCAGCAGGTTTATCTGCTGAGCGCGCCCTGCCATTTTTCAAGTTTTTGGAAAAGGCAGGTCCAATGAAATGGACTCCCGAAGCGGAGGCTGCGCTGCAGGACTTGAAGAGGTACCTGTCCTCCACTCCAATATTTGTCGCACCTAGGCCACAAGAGAAGTTGCTGTTGTATATAGCGGCAACCAATCAAGTGGTTAGTGCTGCGTTAGTAGCGGAGAGGGAGGCGGATGATGAGCCGAACCGAGGCAGATGCATCCAGAGGCAAGCAGGGGCTTCGCCGTCAAGCTCGTCCCGATAAGGACGGATCTCGCAGGATTGCGACAAGATACGTAAAAGGATGGTGCAGCGCCCGGTCTACTTTGTCGGTTCCCTTCTCAGGGGCTAGGTCAAGGTACTCGGTGTCGTGAAGTTGCTTTTCGGCCTCCTCATGGCCTCGAGAAAGCTGCGCCATTACTTCCAAGCACATGAGATAACAGTTGTCACTCACTTTCCGTTGAAGAAGATATTGCAAAATCTAGAAGCAACAGGCAGGATTGTTGAGTGGGCACTGGAACTATCAAGCTTTGGCCTCAAGTTTGAAAGCACTTCAACTATCCAAAGCAGAGCATTGGCAGAGTTTATAGCAGAATGGACGCCAACGCAGGATGAAGAAATTCCAGAGACGAGCATCCCCGTCAAGGAAGCAAGTAAAGAGTGGCTGATGTACTTTGATGGTGCCTTCTCGCTGCAAGGCGCCGGTGCCGGCGTGCTGCTTATCGCACCCACCGGAGAGCACCTCAAGTACATAGTCCAGATGCACTTTCCCAAGGAACAAGCAACAAACAATACTGCAGAGTATGAAGGTTTGCTTGCCGGCCTAAGAATTGCAATGGACCTTGGGATCAAGAAGCTTATCGTCAGGGGTGACTCGCAGCTTGTCGTCCGCCAAGTAAACAAAGATTATCAGAGTCCATTGATGGAAGCCTACGTTGATGAAGTGAGAAAGCTAGAAGAGCACTTTGAAGGTCTGCAAATGGAACATGTTCCAAGAGCTCAAAATGATATTGCTGATGGCCTGTCAAAGTGTGCTGCACTCAAGTTACCTGTGGAACCAGGAATTTTTGTGCTCAAGTTGACTCAACCAACCGTAACACCATCAACTGGGCAGAACAAGAAGAGGAAGTTGGTTTCTGGTGACTACCTTCCGGCAGAGCTCCCTGAAGCCGCCGCCAAGAAGGTCCCCAAAATCAACACAAATATCGTTGAGGAGCAGTCTGCTCCGAGAAGCCCTAGGGTTTGTTTCATTGAAGCAGACGCTCCAGACAAGTTTTGCTCCGGCAAGCTTGCCGGGGATCATCAAGCTCCGGCAGAACTGCAGGTTCTTGCCGTGGAAGCTGATGTTCCCACAGCGGAAGATATGCCTTTAGTCCTTGTTGTCGAGCCGCAGGCTCCAACATGGGCACAGAGATCGCCCATTTCCTTCGCAGAGAACTTCCCAAGAGCAAGAAGAAGCGGAAAGAGTAGCCCGGCAGTCAGCTATGTACCAATTTGTTGACAACATCCTGTACAGAAGAAGACTCAACGGTGTGAAATTAAAGTGTATTTGTCGGGAAGATGGACAGAAGCTGTTGGCAGAGATACATGGAGGCATATGTGGTCACCACATTGGCACAAGCGCACTTGCCGGCAAAGCTTTCGGGCAAGGTTTCTTCTGGCCAGAAGCCCTCCAGATGCAACCGCACAAGTAACCAAGTGTGAAGTGTGCCGCCCATTCAAAACAGATACACCAACCAGCTCAAGCTCTCCGGACGATCCCTTTATCCCGCCATTTTCGGTCCGGGGCTCGACATCTCGGCCCTTCCCCGAAGTTGTCGGGGCTTTGAGTACTTGTACGTCGCAATCGACAAGTTCACAAAGTGGCCGGAAGTGGAAGCGATGAGGAAGGTGACAGCACAGTCGAGTCAAGTTCTTCAGTCAATTGTTTGCCGCTTTGGGATTCCTAACAGGATCATCACCGACAACGCACACAGCTCACGAGCCGCACCTTCATGCAAGACGCCCAAGATCTTACGCCAAGATCTGCTTTGCTTCGTTGCTCATCCAAGAAGCAACGGTCAAGCGTAGAGAGCAAACGCTGAAGTGCTGCGGGGACTCAAGACCAGAACTTTCGGCTGTGCTGCACAAGTGCGGAAGAAACTGGATCGAGGAGCTACCGGTGGTTCTTGGTCGATCAGACGACGCCAAATCGAGCCACCGGCCGACACCTTTTGCTCTAGTCTTGGAGTCCGTGCGGCATCGGTGGTGGGGATCGGCGGTTGGTGCAGCGCCTGGCGCCTCTGCGGCCCGAGGGCCGCCAAGATTATCACCGACCTCCTCCAGCCTCTGCGCTGCAGCCTTGGCGGCCTCCTCGCCAGCGGACCTGTCGGCGCCCGGCCTCCTCCTCCATGTTGGCGGCGTTGCCATTGTTGCCGCGAAGGCCCTCCTCGCCGGCAACCTCAGTCTCCATCGGCTCTCCGGCAGATGGATCTGATGATCAGAAAAAGAAAAGAACAAGTCAAGCAAATGTTCGAAGAGAAGAACAGAAGAGAAAAGACCCAAGGGAAATTTTCAGTCAAGAAGATTACCTGCAATGGGATCTGTAGCCGCGGTCTCCACCACCGGAGGGTCGTCGGCGCTGCCCCTTGTCGGAGAAGCTCCCCTTGTCGGAGAGGCCTCCCTTGCCGGAGAGCGATCCCTTGGCGGAGAGTTTTCCCTCGGCGGCGTAGTTGAAGCAGACGGAACTTCAAGAGTGACCTCCGGGGCCTCCTGATGAGGCTGCTCTGCTCCTGCACAGTTCAACAAGTCAGATATCAGTAGAGAAGGAGCACCCAAGCACACCGAACCGTAAGAGAAAATCCAAACACTTACGCTAGGGGCTGTGCTGGGGGCTGCTCTGATGAAGGGTTGCCGGATCCGCAAGGAGTTCAGACGTGCCCCTCTGTCACATTGGGGAATCGCCTTCGACGACGACCACCGAGTCTTGGCCCTTTCGACGCCTCCGAGCCAGCGTCCTCAAGAAGGAAAGAGCTCGAATGAAGCAAGTCAAATACAAGACAAAAGCGTAAATTGAAGAATTACAACTAGCAGCGACAAGAACTTACTCTTCCTCTTCTTCCTCGGAGCTGAGAGCGGAGAAGTCAAGTCTGCTCGGTGCGACGAGCTGGAGGAGTAGGCTCCTCGACGCTTGGCGGGTGCGGGGCCATGGCTCCAAGGCCCCGCTCCCGCTGTTGTGGCGGGGGGGAGCGCCTCAGCAGCAACAAGCTTACCACGGTGGAGCGCGTGGGCGGGCGGCGGCTGTTGTTGGCCGTCTGCCGCCCGCCACTTCTCCGGTCTTGCGGAGACGTCTTCTTGGCGGGGCCGCGGGCTCCTCCCGCGGCAAGCTACTTGACGGCGGAGGGGAGGCTCCCCCGGCAGGCTCGTCCGGATCAGCGTCGGGCTCGGCCTGCTCCTCCTCACCGGCGAGCTCTTCTCGGTCGGCAAGGCTTGCCGCCTCGGCTGTTTCCGCCGCCTCGACGGTGAACCCAAACACGCCGGCGGGCGGCAGCCGCCTCCTCCAACCTTGTGGCGATCGCGCCATCTCTTGCTCGGTGGTGTCGCGTGAGCTACTTCGCGTGGGCACGGATTGTCACTTCTTCCAAGTCGTCGAAGAATCGCTGCACGACGCCGTCGGCGGGCTCCTGCCAGGTTGGAACGATTCCATGGGAATCGCACAACGCATCATCGCTGGATGCGGTCAGCGACGAGTTGTTGCACAAGGGCACGACTCCCTCGGCAACATGAACCACTCAGGGTGATCTCATCGATCGCTTGAACAGCCCCGCAGCATGCCATCTAGCTCCAAGACAAGAAAGTTCTAGTTCAGACCGGGCGCAGCCTCATGATGTCCGGCCGCGTTTGGAACTCCCAAGCAGGCCTCCTCTCTCTCTGCAAGGGCGCACACGACGGCGAAGGAAGTCCGCGCCAACTGCTCCTACGGTAAGCCCGGCGTGTCGAGGCGCAAGATCCTAGTCACGGCAATCTTCAACTTGGCATCCTCCGCGCCAAGTTGCTCCAATCATTGCCGCGACTATGGGAGTTTGGCGCAGGCAGTAAAGGCTGTGGCTCCTCCTCTAAGATCCAACACCAGTCAGCTCTCCACCTCCCACTTGCTGCGCAGCTCTCCATCAAGATACGCTTCTTCTTGCCGATCCTAGAGGTCCATGCAATTCCTCCGCAAGCGGCTCTCCTCTCTCTCTGGGCGTGAAGTAATGGCGAAGAGTGCGACATTTGGGTGAACCCGACAAAGTTCTCGCAGAGGTGTGCGAAACGCCATGGTGAGGACGGCGTTGGGGGTGAAATCAAGGAGGCGGAGGCCATATGTGTTCATGACATCGCAAAAGAATTGAAAAAAGGCGGGCAGAGCCCGCAGGGAAGAAAAGCCAAGAAAGGGTACCCGATGGAAACCTTTTCGGATGTGGCGGCGGAGATCACCTCGTCGCTGGTGCGCCTGCGTCTCGTCGACTGAAAAAGGTAATACAGCTCCCGCAGCTCCTTCCCCGCCAAGCTGTGGATCAAGAGGGCCCGCTCCTTCCGCAGCGCCCATGAGCCGCTGCGCCTGGTTGATTTCACACCTTTCCCTTGTCGGCTTTGAGCCATGGGGGAGGTGGTGGAGGAGGTCGACGGCGTTGGTGGCGCCGGTGGCAATGGGGGCGGGCGCCGCTCTCTGGGACTTGAGAAGAAGGGGAGCGGCGGTGGTTTTGATGTGACAAGAATGGCAAGTGGGCGCCCTGCCCCTGTTCCCCCGCTTATAAGGGGGAGAGGGATGGGCGTTCAGTTTTCCCATTAAAGAAAGCCCCAAGATCTCTCCCACGACGCCACGCCCGAACGCGCTGCTCGTGGGGGACGTGGTGGTCCGAAGGGAATAATCACGCGATCCAGGCCGCGCGTGCGTGCATTGTTTTGGGCCTGGCCCGGCAGAGCTTTATGCTGCAGGTGGCCCAGTTCGGGGCTCTGTCGGTGTACTAGAGTAGGGTACCCTAGTACCCGAACTGCACTGACAGACGATCGCAACACCAGCGGCGTGGCTGGCCTCGGTGACTGCCAAGGTCTCAGCGGCTCCTTTGGAGCCATTCAAGAACAAAGTAATCAAGGCCCCTGCAAGAGGAGCTTGCCAGAAGGCCACTCAAGGCACGAAGAAACAAGGCCCCGCAAGAGGAGCTTGCCGGAAGGCTTGGCGGGCGATAAGCTCCCGAGCGACAAGGACCTTGCCGCTGCAAGGCGCTTGCCGCGCAGTAACCTCTCTTCATCTCCGCCCAGCTCATCCGCCAACGTGTCGCCATGGGGATTTCCGCACGCAGCGTGTCAATGGGCTGTGCAGCCAGCGGGAGCGACGATAAGCGGCGCGACAAGCTACCATCGTGGCAAACGGAGGCGCACTTGACGGTCCCTGTTGCCTTCGCTCAGTGACAGGACGACATTTATTGCTCTTGTCCCTTGCAATCGAGTTAGGTATAGATTACTCAGACACTGTATAAAGCGTGTACCAACCAATGTTTTTACTATTTTACCCTTGTCTACTTGCCACTGTGGTGACCCCTTTGTGCCTATAAAAGGAGGCCCAAGTGCAACGTAGAAAGGGTTCGCCCTGCTCAGTTCATTTGCCACATACGAGACTAGAGACACTCAAAGTTAGGTTTTGTAGCTCCCATTGCTCCCTAGCAAGAACACAATACAATCAACCAAGCAGCAGAGGAGTGTTATCTCTCCGAGAGCTCGAAGCTGGGTAAATCTTCTCGGTGCATCGCTCAATCCGCTTTGTGCAATCTCCGCCCTCCGAACCACAAGGGACCCGGTCCCATAGGTGTTCGTGGGCCACGATCAGCTTCCCCGACATAGGGATTTTGCGAGCAAACAACTTATGGGAACAATAACCAACTAGCATAGGAAGGCAAAACAAGCATAACTTCAAAACTTTAAGCACATAGAGAGGAAACTTGATATTGTTGCAATTCCTACAAGCATATATTCCTCCCTCATAATAATTTTCATTAGCATCATGAATGAATACAAAAACATAACCAGCACCTAAAGCATTATTTTCATGATCTACTAGCATAGAAATCTTATTACTCTCCACATAAACAAAATTCTTCTCATTCAGAATAGTGGGAGTATCATAAGAGACTTGAATACTATAAATTGTTTCCACATTAAAAGAGTAATGTTCAGAGAAAGGGTACTCATAATCATGGCAAGTTTTATAAATATAATCATCACTACTCTTTATAGCATAAGTTTCATCACAATAATCATCATAAGTAGCAACTTTGTTCTCATCATAATCACTTAAAACCTCTTCCGAAATAGTGGATACATCACTAAATAAAGTCATGACCTCTCCAAATCCACTTTCATAAATATTATAAGATTCAACATCCTCCAAAATAGTGGGATCATTACTTCCTAAAGTTGACACTCTTCCAAACCCACTTTCATCAATATAATCATCATAGGTAGGAGGTATGCTATCATCATAACAAATATGCATATCAAAACTTGGGAGGCTAAAAATATCATCATTATTAAACATAGCTTCCCCAAGCTTGGAACAAACATTAATTTCAGCAAATATATTCTCAAATATGTCATCCTCATCAAACATAGCTTCCCCAAGCTTGGGCCTTTTCATATCGTAAGCATAATCACTCTCATTATTAATAGTATGGATAGCACCAATAGTATAGCAATTATCATATTCTTCCAAGAAAGTGCCAAAAAGATTTTCAAGATCATAAGAAGTATCATAATCTTCCCAATCATAATCATCACAACAAGCAATAGGCATAACGAGATAATCATCAAGTGCATCATCTTCCACAATTATTTTTGATTCATTTTCATGAGGCACAACAATAATAGGAGCAACATTATTTGGGAGGGATACCTTTTTACCTTTCTTCCTTTTTCTTTTCTTCTTCTTCACCTCATGTGTGGGTTCAATCCTCTTTTTGGAGCTCCTTATTAATGAGATTCGTTGAATAGAAGGCTCCTCCTCGTTACCTGATTCATCATAAAACGTAATAGGAGAATATTGGGAAGTCTCTTCCCTTTCGTTACAATTCTCTTCATCTTCTATTTGTTTTCTTTTCTTTATGTAATTGGCAATATAAGGATTTTCAATGCAATTCACCGCACAATACATATAAATCTTCTCTAGATCAAAATAAAGAAATCTATCAAGATTAAATTTTGGAATACCCTCAGTTATATGTTTCATTTCTTCATAAACCAAAAGAAGACTAAGCTCTTTATGATGCTCAAGGGTAATCAAGTTATCACAATTTTTGGACACGACTTGATCATGAAACAATTTGCATTGGGTACTGAAATGACCATGTTCATTGCAAAGTTCACAAGTACGGCTAAGAAAATTTAAATTTTTAGCACAAACATCTTGCCTTTCTTGCAACCGTTTAGTTTCTAAATGCTTATGCCTCTTGCAATATCTATCTTCCCTATTTGGTGTGTACTTGCAAACCCAATGTACTCCACAAAAATTGACATGTTTATAGGAGACATTTTCATCATAACTAGTGCAATCAACATTAGTACTATGGATATTCAAGGAGTTCATACTAACAACATTGAAATCATGCTCATCATTCAAAGATTTAGTGCCAAACATTTTATAGACTTCTTCTTCTAGCACTTGAGCACAATTTTCATTTTCATCATACTTATGAAAGATATTAAAAAGATGAAGCGTATGAGACAAACTCAATTTCATTTTTTGTAGTTTTCTTTTATAAATTAAACTAGTGATAAAAAAGAAACTAAAAGATTCGATTGCAAGATCTAAAGATATACCTTCAAGTACTCACCTCCCCGGCAACGGCGCCAGAAAAGAGATTGATGTCTACTACGCAACCTTCTTATTGTAGATGTTGTTGGGCCTCCAAGTGCAGAGGGTTTGTAGGACAGTAGCAAATTTCCCTCAAGTGGATGACCTAAGGTTTATCAATCCGTGGGAGGCGTAGGATGAAGATGGTCTCTGAGGGAGTCTCGGACTAGGGGGTGTCCGGATAGCCGGACTATCATCACGGCCGGACTCCAAGACTATGAAGATACAAGCTTGAAGACTTCGTCCCGTGTCCGGATGGGACTTTCCTTGGCGTGGGAGGCAAGTTTGGCGATACGGATATGTAGATCTCCTACCATTGTAACCGACTCTGTGTAACCCTAACCTATCCGGTGTCTATATAAACCGGAGGTTTTAGTCCGTAGGACGAACAACAATCATACCATAGGCTAGCTTCTAGGGTTTAGCCTCCTTGATCTCGTGGTAGATCTACTCTTGTACTACCCATATCATCAATATTAATCAAGCAGGAGTAGGGTATTACCTCCATCGAGAGGGCCCGAACCTGGGTAAAAACATCGTGTCCCTTGTCTCCTGTTACCATCCGCCTGGACGCACAGTTCGGGACCACCTACCCGAGATCCGCCGGTTTTGACACCGACATTGGTGCTTTCATTGAGAGTTCCTTTGTGTGTCACCGATAGGCCCGATGGCTCCTTCGATCATCAACAACGACGCGTCCAGGTGAGACTTTTCTCCCGGACAGATCTTCGTGATTCGGCGGCTTTGCATCATGCGGCCAATTCGCAGCCATCCGGAGCAGATCGAAGCTACCCCCGCCATCAGGTCAGATTTGGAAGTTTGAACTACACGGCCGATATCCGCGGAGACTTGATCTTGACGGATTCGAGCCGCATAGCAGCGCCGCCTTTGTTTGATGGGCATGATCTAGCTCGCAGCCGAGCAAAGGCCACGAGGCCGCACCAGCATCCGCTCCGACCCTTAATCCGGAGCCGGATTCCCCGATCGAGGACGAGTGGTTGGACACCGCCTCGGGGGCTACAATCTCTATGGTGATTGAGCCGAACTCCATCCCTGTCCTTTGCGAAGACCTCGACTCCAGGGTGCCGGACTCCTCTCCGGACTCCGAACCCTCCGCGCCCTTGCCAATCGAATCCGATTGGGCGCCCGTTATGGAGTTCACGGCCATGGACATCTTTCAGCACTCGCCCTTTGGCGACATTCTGAATTCGCTAAAGTCTCTCTCTTTATCCGGAGAGCACTGGTCGGACTACGGTCAGGAAGGTTGGGATGCGGACGACGAAGAAATTCAACGCCCACCCACCACCCACTTCGTAGCCACTGTCGAAAGCTTACACGACATGCTCGATTTCGACTCCGAAGACATCGACGGTATGGACGACGATGTAGGAGACAACAATGAACCAGCACCTGTAGGATGCTGGACAACCACCTCATCTCATGATGTATACATGGTGGATACACCTAAAGGAAATGAAGACGAGGAACAACGGGGCGCTCTGAAGGATAAATCCTCGAAAAGCAGTAAAACGGCAACGTAAACGCCGAACAAAATCCGCCTCAACAAAGACCCAGCCATAGAGCAGGCGAACCGGTGGACAACGAACAAGCTATCGAGCAATCATCCGAACAAGACAACTTGATAAACAATCTGTCCACGGCGAAGACAACAGTCCGCATAATCTCACGCGGACAAACTATTGGAGCAAAATGACCTCCGAAAAGGCTCGTCGCCATCGCTGCGTAGCCTGAAAAAAGCATAAGCGAAGCTCAAAACAGCGGAAGACGACTCAGGATCAGATGGAGCAAAATATTCAGCACCACCGAACAGAATGCAATGACGATCGCGAATAAGAGCTACCCAAAAGAAAGCTACTGCCTGATTGACGAGGAGGCCTTAGAGCCCCACAATTAAAAGTAAGAAGGCCACCGGTCGGATGGACGACCCCATGGCAAAAGAGAGCGGCGAATGGCGCCTCACAAAAAGCCAATATGCGATCCGCATAAGGATTCACATCAAAAGGATGGCCCGCTTAGGTCCATCTATGGGCCAAGAAAGCAGCTCGTCAAAGCAATGCAACACGCCCAAATTCAAAGATCACGGCACACCCAAATACAGAGCGCCGCACACCCCTATGTTTTACCGATGAGGTGCTTTGGATCATGAATTTCAGTGGATTCAAACCCGTAAACATAGAGGCATAAGACGGAACAACAGACCACAGAGTGCGGATTGAGGATTACATCCTCCACATACACATGGCTAGAGGAGATGATCTCCACGCCATAAAATACTTACCCTTAAACTCAAAGGGCCAGCTCGGCATTGGCTTAAAAGCCTCCCGAAAATACCATTGGAAGCTGGGAAGAGCTCGAGGATGCACTTGGGCAAATTTTCAGGGGACTTATGTCCGCCCTCCGGATCGCATTTATCTAAGTCACATAACTCAACAGCCGGAGAGTCAGCCCGGAAATTCAGGAACAGGTTCCTTACTAAAAGAACCAAATAGTCGATTGTCCGGACACGAAGCCTTAGCATCTTTCAAACACAACGTCCGAGACGAATGGCTCGCCGACACCTCGCCAAGAAAAGCCAAGAACAATGGCCGCATTAACAAGCCTCATGACCCGCTTTTGCGGGAGAGGATAGCTGGCTAGCAAGATGCAGCACCAATGACCCAAGTACATCCGAAATCAGGGATTGAAATGGGAAACCACGGCGCAACAAGGACCAGCGCGGATTAAAAGGAACAGTCCAAAGAGCACGACAGTCAACACCGGATTCAAAAGCTCCCGGCAGAACAACAAAAATTGCCCCTTAAGGACAATAGCGATGAGCTATCCAACTTCAACAAAATCTTGGACAAGATATGTCAAATCCACAGTACTCCTGGGAGGCCTGCAAACCATACCCACAGAAATTGTTGGGTCTTCAAACAGTCCGGCAGACTCAACGCCGAACACAAGGGGCTCGACACACCAAGTGAGGATGATGACGAGCACCACAAGCAGAGCCCCGGAAAACAAAAGAATTTCCCACAAGAGGTCAAAACAGTAAACTCACTTCATGTGATCAAAAACAGAGCGGCGCCCACTAAAATGCGCACCGCACACTGGTTGTCAAAGCCAATCACATTCGACCATCAGGACTACTCCGAAAATATCCGGAACGCAGGATGGACTGCCTTGATATTGGATCCTATAATTGACGGATTCCAATTTACACAAGTCCTCATGGATGGCGGCAGTGACATAAACTTGATATATCAGGACACAATCCGCAGGATGGGGATAGACCCAACCAAAATTGGTCGTAGCAACACCTCCTTTAAAGGAGTAATGTCAGGCCCATATGCCCATTGTACGGGCTCCATACTGCTAGAAGTTGTGTTCGGTTCATCCGACAACTTCCGTCGCGAAAGGTTAATCTTCCATGTCGCCCCGTTTAAAAGTAGCCATCAAGCACTATTGGGACGTGAAGCTTTCGCCCGCTTTAAAGCAATACCGCATTACGCATCTCTAACACTTAAAATGCCCGATCCACGCGACATCATCTCGTTAAAAGGAAGTATTAAGTGTTACTCGAGCACGGAAGAACGGGAGACTGCCTTGACAGCCCCACACCTATCTGGCTCCGCTAGGCAAAGAGCCTGAATTGGTCATTCAAACCCCGGACACGGTTAGACGAGTCCGGCGCCGACTAGCGGCATACCCCATACAAGGGACTGCACGCATATATCATAAGAGACACTAAAGCTCAATTTTATTCACTCCTTCGATTCGTACTCTGTTTATTTAATGTACAGTACATCTTTTGCACGATCCTTTTTCTTTTAAAACTAAGTTCCTATCTTTTACAGACAAACGACGTGCTACACCTGTCCAGGTTACGGCAGAATGGAGACACGGCGCAGACGTGCAGTAGGGACCCGTTGCAAGGATTCTTTTCAGATTAAGACCCTGTGTAAACCTTTTTTACTGTCTCTTGTTCATATACATCCCCCGGTTCCTTACTATAACCGAGGAGGAGGCTGGCGTTTTGGCATTGGCCGCACCAGAATTTTTGCGCGTACCTGGACACGAGGGGCTTAGGGCATTATTCTGCCCATTTTCATAAAGACCGAATACCTTAGGGAGTATTCGGCGTCTCCAAGTTAGGCCTTATATGCATCAGCTCCGAATCATGTCTTTGGTCAAATGTTGGGTTGCCCGGCTCCTGTGTTTTGCTGCCTTACGCCCGCTTTCACGGCTAACGCGGCACCGGAGAACTCTGCGATTGTGCCCGGTTCGGCGCAAGAGCACCTCGAGAGAAAGCCGCAAACTGATCATGATATAGCGAGAGACTGGTCAACCACCGATGACTCACCGGAATGTTTAGGATTCCTCCGCATTAATGATGGACGGTTTTCGGTCAGCACATACGCACCCGGATTCGGAGAGTGCGGTGCCCCGTGGGCTATATAGTAGCCCCACCCTCGAACTCCTATGGCTAAGTGAAAGTGATAAAGCATTATAGTCCGGTTGCCTGGTTTGCTATGCTATCACCTCCTTAACAGGACCAAGACGTTGGATTAAGTGTGAAAAAGCGCTTTCTTTGCAAACACCCCCGCACTATGTGCGTGGGGGCTGAAGCCAAGGACTGCCATCTTTCAGGTTATATATACATACACATAAACGGCCGCACAGGGAGTAGTTTACTACTTGAACGCACAAGTATAAAAAGCTCTTATATTATACTGAAAACATTGTTTTCACAAATCATACATGTCATTTAAACATAATATCCTTCGAGCACTGCGTCTCTATTAAACGAGCGCCCGGCAGGACTTCTTCAAAGTAGTGCTCGGCAGGTAATCGGCTTCATCCAATCTTGGGATGCAACGTCGGTGGCCTTCATCTCTGCCCAGTATGTATTGACACGGGCCAGAGCCATCCGCGCTCCCTCAATACACACCGATCGCTTCATTGCGTCGATACGCGGTACCGCACCAAGGAACTGTTGCACTAAACCAAAATAACTCTTCGGCTGGGGTCCGCCCGGCCACAAGTGAGTCATGACATGCTGCATGGCAAGTCCGGATAGTCGATTCAGCTCGGCCCATTTGGCCAACCGATCGGTCAACGGAAGAAGACGCTCCGGACTATGGAATTGCGACCAATATAGCTCTTCCCTTCTGTGCCCCTTCTGACCTCGGAAGTGCTCAACCGCGTCCGCAGCACTCGCCGCCAAGTCCAGATAAGCATCCTCCGAACTCCACAACTTGTCCAATTGAGCATACTTTGGATCCATATATTTCCTCCGCAACAGAAACGGTTTTCCAGCCGCAATTGCCCCGGCCTGACTCAGCTCCTCCTTGGCAGCTCTCAAAGCCGAATGGGCATTCTTGGATTCGGCGGCGGCCTTTTTCAGACCCTCTTGCTCGCTTTGACGTTCTTTTCAAGAACCTCGCAGCGATCGGCAGCATTCTTCAACTTGCTGGCCATATCGGCCATTTCCTCTCTGCTTCGGCAGTGAGCAGCCCGTTCGGCTTCTAGCTCTTCGACCGCCTTTAAAGCGGCCGCATTACTCTTTCTGGCTTGCTCTTTCGCTCGGGCGAGTTCCGCCCGCAGCTCTTCCACAGCAGCGGCACCATCTGCATTAAGCATACAAATAGTAAGACCTGGGCGTCAAGCTCCCTTACTAGGTGTCCGCATAGAAGTCGCATACCTTGTGACTCGTCAAACCGTTTATTGACCAGAGTGATGTCCACATCCGCCTCGTCGAGTTGCCGCTTCAGTTCGGTATATTCATTAGTCCGGATGGCCACCGGATGCCCCGCTATCTGTTTAGGGGCAGCGATATGTTATAACTGAGAATTTGATCCTCGGCACGTTGTCAATTTTGACAACATATCGAGTCTCAGGGGCTACTATCTATACAGGGCGCATTTTATATGCATAACTGTCAGAAGGTACATCATTTTTGCGTACCTCGAACCCCGTCGATAAGCTCTCGACGGCTTCATGCAATCCGCTTTCATGGATGCAATTCTTTCAATCACCGTACCCACTAGAGCACGGTGATCTTCTGAGATAGCCGCTCGCCCGAGCAGATCCTTCAGCTCCTCCAACCGCACACCACTTGGCGCCGGACCTTCCGGCCTCGCCGGACTTGGGGGAACCCTCCACGACGACACCTCCGGGTCGTCCGCTTCACATGAGTGTGCGACAGGTGGAGCCGTTTCGCTCTCCATCATCTCCGGAAGAAGATCCCCTGAAGACGAGCTCTGCTGAGCAGGGCTGAGGTCCGAACTACAAGGTACAATTTCGGTTATCTTCATAAATAAATACAGGGATGTTCCTTATTTGCAAGATCCCTTCTTTTTACTTACGGCTCGCTGGAGGGCTGACCCCCTTGGGGAAATAGTGCGGCTAGGTTACTTCCCAGCGCCGGACTCTCCGACGAAGATTCCCTTCCCCTCTTTGAGGCCTTGATCTCCGGATCTTCCGAAGCGGTCCTCTTCTCTCCTCGAAAGACGGGACTTTTAATCCCTCCTTCCTGGATAGCCTCCTTCATAGAGGCAGTTGCTTCCCCGCTCCCTCCTTCGCCTTCTTCAAAAGGCGCGACCTTCAACATCTTGGTCAGCATGGGATCCGGCGTGGTCTCCGGGAGGGGAGCCGGACACCTTATTAACTTTGCCTTGGGTATCCACTCCTGTTCAAGAAACGGTTCCTTTAAAGGACATATATATATGATAAATAAATGAACAGCTTGTCCGTTTCTGGACTACTTACTTGAGTATCTCGGCGATTGCAGCTTAGTCCTGCATCCTCAGTCAGGTCCGGACACTTCTCTTGTGATCCGAATAACAGTTTATACATCTCCACGGGCGTCGTGCCCATAAAATTTTGGAGAGCTCGTGGTCCCTCCGGATTAAATTCCCATAGGCGGAGGGGCGACGCTGCAGGCGTAAGACGCGGATCACCATAACCTGCGCCACTGCAACCAGATTGATCTCTCTTTCCTGGAAGTCTCGAATACGGCCCTGCAGCAAGGGAACGTCCTTGGATGGCCCCCAGTCGAGCCCCTTGTTGACCCATGACGCCAGCCGCTGTGGTGGACCTGAGCGGAAAGCGGGGATCGCCGCCCATTTGGTGCCCCGGGGAGCGGTGACATAAAACCACTCCCGTTGCCACGAACCAAGCTCCTCTTGAAAAGAGCCCTCGGGCCATGGAGCATCAGCACATTTGCTTATGACCGCCCCTCCAAGACTTGCTTGTTGCCCCCGGTCATCTTTGGCTCCACCTTGAAGGTCTTGAGCCACAATCCAAAGTGGGGGTGATATGGAGGAAGGCCTCACATACGACAATGAATGACGAGATATGGAGGATGGACTCAGTTCAAGTCATGGAAATCAAGCCCATAATAAAACATGAGCCCCGCACAAAGGGATCTGTCGGAAGCCTAAACCCGAAGGAAGTGGGACACGAACACCATGTTCTCGCTGGGCTCAGAGTGCGAATGACCTGCCTCGAGCAGGTAGCCTATGCGAGATCTCGCCGGTCGATACTGGCGTCTCGCAGCTTTAGCACATCTTCTTCTGTGACGGAGGAAGACATCCATCAGCCGTGCTGGTCGGAGCCGGACATCGTCGAATGTCCGAAGCGCCTGAATCTGAAGCTTTGGGTGTTGGAACTCGAAGCGTGAGGCGAACTCGATGGAGGGTGTAAAAAGAAGAGGGCCTTGGTCTCATTATAAAGAGGTTGAATACCAAGAGCCCACCCCGTGGTCGATTAGGACTCGCCTTTGATAGAGGAGGCGTGCCAACGGGCACGGTTGGGTTACCCATGTCCGTATTGATGAGAATCCCGGAATAAGGGTTTGATAAGGCGTGCCAGGTAAACCGCCTTGCTAAACGCGCTAAGGTGAAACGGTAAAAAACGATGCATATAAAGGCCTGGCCGTGGTGTGATGTCACGCCGCGGAATATGTCAGCAGATGTGTGCAAAAGTTATTTTCTCTACGGTGTTATGCGGAACTTGTTTTGCAGAGCCGGACACTATCCTTGTGTTCAAAACCTTCTGTGAAGTATTCGAAGGAGGAACCCGCCTTGCAATGCCAAGACAATATGCGCGCGGACTCGTCGTCATTGAAGCCTGGTTCAGGCTCTTGAGGAGTCCGGACTAGGGGTGTCCGGATAGCGGACTATCATCACGGCGGACTCCAAGACTATGAAGATACAAGCTTGAAGACTTCGTCCGTGTCCGGATGGGACTTTCCTTGGCGTGGGAGGCAAGCTTGGCGATCTGGATATGTAGATCTCCTACCATTGTAACCGACTCTGTAACCCTAACCTATCCGGTGTCTATATAAACCGGAGGGTTTTAGTCCGTAGGACGAACAACAATCATACCATAGGCTAGCTTCTAGGGTTTAGCCTCCTTGATCTCGTGGTAGATCTACTCTTGTACTACCCATATCATCAATATTAATCAAGCAGGAGTAGGGTATTACCTCCATCGAGAGGGCCCGAACCTGGGTAAAAACATCGTGTCCCTTGTCTCCTGTTACCATCCGCCTAGACGCACAGTTCGGGACCCCCTACCCGAGATCCGCCAGTTTTGACACCGACGGTCTCTCTCAAGCAACCCTGCAACCAAATAGCAAAGAGTCTCTTGTGTCCCCAACACACCCAATACAATGGTAAATTGTATAGGTGCACTAGTTCGGCAAAGAGATGGTGATGCAAATGCAATATGGATGGTAGATAAAGGTTTTTGTAAACTGAAAATATAAAAACAGCAAGGTAACAAGTAATAAAAGTGAGCGTAAACAGTATTGCAATGCTAGTAAACAAGGCCTAGGGTTCATACTTTCACTAGTGCAAGTTCTCTCAACAATAATAACATAATTGGATCATATAACTATCCCTCAACATGCAACAAAGAGTCACTCCAAAGTCACTAATAGCGGAGAATAAATTAAGAGATTAAGGTAGGGTACGGCACCACCTCAAAGTTATTCTTTCCAATCATTTCGTTGTGCTATTCCTATAAGTGTCACAAACAGCCCTAGAGTTCGTACTAGAATAACACCTCAAGACACAAATCAACCAAAACCCTAATGTCACCTAGATACTCTAATGTCACCTCAAATATCCGTGGGTATGATTATACGATATGCATCACACAATCTCAGATTCATCTATTCAACCAACACATAGAACCTCAAAGAGTGCCCCAAAGTTTCTACCGGAGAATCAAGACGAAAACGTGTGCCAACCCCTATGCATAAGTTCATGGGCGGAACCCGCAAGTTGATCACCAAAACATACATCAAGTAAATCACGTGATATCCCATTGTCACCACAGATATGCACGGCAAGACATACATCAAGTGTTCTCAAATCATTAAAGACTCAATCCAATAAGATTACTTCAAAGGGAAAACACAATCCATTACAAGAGAGTAGAGGGGGAGAAGCAACATAAGATCCAACTATGATAGCAAAGCTCGCGATACATCAAGATCGTGCCAAATCAGGAACACGAGAGAGAGAGAGAGAGAGAGAGAGAGAGAGATCAAACACATAGCTACCGGTACATACCCTCAGCCCCGAGGGTGAACTACTCCCTCCTCACCATGGAGAGCGCCGGGATGATGAAGATGGCCACCGGTGACGGTTCCCCCACCGGCAGGGTGCCAGAATAGGGTCTCGATTGGTTTTTGGTGGCTACAGAGGCTTGCGGCGGCGGAACTCCCGATCTATTCTGTTCCCCGATCTTTTTAGGGTATATAGGTATATACAGGATGAAGAAGTACGTCAGGGGAGCCACGAGGGGCCCACGAGGGTGGAGGGCGCGCCCCCTACCTCGTGGCTCCCTCATTTCTTTCCTGACATGCACTCCAATTCTATCGGGTTGCTTTCCTTCCAAAAATAACTTCTCTAGAAGGTTTCATTCCGTTTCGACTCCGTTTGATATTCCTTTTCTTCGAAACACTGAAACAAGGGAAAAAACAGGAACTAACACTGGGCTCTGGGTCCATAGGTTAGTCCCAAAAATAATATAAAAGTGTTTAATAAAGCCCATAAACATCCAAAACACATAATATAATAGCATGGAACAATCAAAAATTATAGATACGTTGGAGACGTATCAGTTGCCGGCACTAGAGCAGACGAGCCAGCGAAGCTTAAGGAGGGAGACTTAAATAGACCCAGATATTTTCATCGCAAACGGTTCCTAGAAACAACTGTGTGTGATGTTGTAGATATTTTTTATTAGCTGTGAAAGACGAATTTGGAATAAAGTGCCAACGGACGGTGTTTTAAATGAACGAGAAATTTTGTTGTACTAATACAACTGTCGTGTCAACTTTTGGAAAATTTCAGGGGTCATTTGACCTTCTAAGACATTTAAGTGATTTTCTAGCCATTTAATGACCATAATTGAAATTTGAACTACATGTACATGCAACAGCTAACCATAACGGTTTGAAAACTCATATTTCGTGTACTTGTGTGCGATTTAGTTCCATGTGCGGTAAATTGGAAGGAATTTTCAAACATATTGGTCTAACGGCTATGACACAATTATGCATGGAGTGACATGGCATTTTAATTCCAAAAAAAATCAGAAACACATGAAACCTTGGTTGATGTAATGTCATGCCACCAAGATGATGTGGTAAAAAATTGGCATGATTAACCAAAGTTTGGACACACACCCCTCACAAACTGGAGCAACTCACTAGAAGGCTCGTGGTTCCGAGAGGGAACAATGCATGTTTGATGACGAACTGGAGATAGCTTCCTCTTACGGCCTTCAAATTTTTTCTATGTCTAACGTGCACTACTACAATTGTAATGTGAAATTTTTGAAAATTCTAGGTGTCATTTGACCTTTTAAAGACATTTAAGTGATTTTCTAGCCATTTAATGACCGTAATTCAAATTTGAACTACATCTACATGCAATGCCTAACCAAAACGGTTTGAAAAATCATATTTGTGTACTTGTGTGCGAGTTAATTCCATCTGCAGTAAACTAGAAGGAATTTTCAAACATATTTGTATCACGACATGGACACATATGCATGAATACATATGCATGGAGTGGCATGGCATTTTAATTCAAAAAAATCAGAAACACATGAAACCTTGGTTGATGTAATGTCATGCCACCAAGATGATGAGGTAAAGAAATTGGCATGTTTTACGAAAGTTTGGACACACACCCCTCACAAACCGGAGCAACTCACTAGAAGGTGTGGTTCCGAGAGGGAACAATGCATGTTTGATGACGAACGGGAGATAGCTTCCTCTTACGGCCTTCAAATTCTTTCTACATCTAACATGCACTACTGCAACTTTAATGTGAAATTTTGGAAAATTCTAGGGGTCATTTGACCTTTTAAAGACATTTAAGTGATTTTCTAACCATTTCATGACCGTAATTCAAATTTGAACTACATCTACATGCAACGCCTAACCAAAACGGTTTGAAAAATAATATTTGTGTACTTCTGTGCGAGTTAATTCCATGTACAATAAATTAGAAGGAATTTTCAAACATATTGATCTCCCGACATGGACACATGCATACGTATGCATGGAGTGACATGGAATTTTAATTTTTAAAAATAGAAAAATGATCAAAAACACATTGAAACCTTGGTTGATGTAATGTCATGCCACCAAGATGATGTGGTAAAGAAATTTGCATGTTTGACGAACGTTTGGACACACGCCCCTCACAAACCGGAGCAACTAGCTAGAAAGTTCGTGGTTCCGAGAGGGAACAATGCATGTCTGATGACGAACGGGAGATATCTTCCTCTTACGGCCTTCAAAATGTTTCCTACGTTTAACGTGCACTAATACAACTGTCATGTGAAAATTTGGTAAATTCCAGGGGTCATTTAACCTTTTAAAGACATTTAAGTGATTTTCTATCCATTTGATCACCGTAATTCAAATTTAAACTACATCTACATGCAACGCCTAATCATAACGGTTTGAAAAAAACATATTTTTGTGTACTTGTGCGCGAGTTAATTCCATGTGCGGTAAATTAGCAGGAATTTTCAAACATATTGGTGTCAAGGCATGGGCACATGCATGGAGTGCATGCCATGGCATTTTAATTCCAAAAAAATAAAAAATAATCAGAAAAACATGAAACCTTGCTTGATTTAATGCCATCCACTAAGATGATGTGGTAAAGAAATTGGCATGTTTGACAAAAGTTTGGACACACACCCCTCACAAACCGGAGCAACTCGCTAGAAGGTTCGTGGCTCCGAGAGGGAACAATGCATGCTTGATGACGAACGGGAGATAGCTTCCTCTTACGGCCTTCAAAATTTTTCTATGTCTAACGTGCACTACTACAACTGTAATGTAAAATTTTGGAAAATTCTAGGGGTCATTTGACCTTTTAAAGACATTTAAGTTATTTTGTAAACATTTAATGACCGTAATTCAAATTTGAACTACATCTACATGCAACGCCTAACCAAAACGGTTTGAAAAATCATATATGTGTACTTGTGTGCAAGTTAATTCCATGTGCAGTAAATTAGGAGGAATTTTCAAACATATTGGTCTCACGACATGGACACATGCATACGTATGCATGGAGTGACATGGCATTTTAATTCAAAAAAATAGAAAAATGATCAGAAACACCTGAAACCTTAGTTGATGTAATGTAATGCCACCAAGATGATGTGGTAAAGAAATTGGCATGTTTGACGAACGTTTGGACACACACCCCTCACAAACCGGAGCAACTCGCTAGAAGGTTCGTGGTTCCGAGAGGGAACAATGCATGTTTGATGACGAACGGGAGATAGCTTCCTCTTACGGCCTTCAAATTTTTTCCTACGTTTAACGTGCAACTGTCATGTGAAAAATTGGTAAATTTCAGGGGTCATTTGACCTTCTAAAGACATTTAAGTGATTTTTTAACCATTTAATGACCATAATTCAAATTTGAACTACATCTAGATGCAACTCCTAACCAAATCGGTTTGAAAAATCATTTTTTGTGTACTTGTGGGCGAATTAATTCCAAGTGCAGTAAATTAGATTGGTGTCAAGGCATAGGCACATGCATGGAGTGCATGCCATGGCATTTTAATTCCAAAAAATTAAAAAATTATCAGAAAAACATGAATCCTTGCTTGATTTAATGTCATGCCACCAAGATGATGTGGTAAAAAATTGGCTTGTTTGACAAAAGTTTGGTCACACGCCCCTCACAAACCGGAGCAACTCACTAGAAGGTTCGTTGTTCCGAGAGGGAACAATACATGTTTGCTGACGGACGGGAGATAGCTTCCTCTTATGGCCTTCAGATTTTTTCCTATGTTTAACGTGCACTAATACAACTGCCATGTGAAAATTCGGAAATTTTCAGGGGTCATTTGACCTTTTAAAGACATTTATGTGATTTTCTAACCATTTAATGACCGTAATTCAAATTTGAACTACATCTACCTGCAACGCCTAACCAAAACGGTTTGAAAAATCATATTTTTGTGTACTTGTGTGTGAGTTAAAAAATCATTGGACGATGTAAATATCTGGTGTTCAAAAAAGAAAATGTAAAGACCTGGCAAGACAACCGGCCCCCACACGATTGGCACTCTATCTCGCGGCTCGAGGTTTGGTAGGTGATTGGCGGGGATCATTAATCAGAGATGGTACTGTATTGGAAACTGTCAGCTATTATGTTCACACATGGATTTGCTGCGGGAATTGTGTGTAATTCAAACTACAGTACTCATAAATTCCGGCGACCGTCGTGTGTACTATCCCCATCTATCTAAATTCCGGCCGCCAATAAATACTACCTTGCTCACGTCGTCCCGCCTGCATTCTCATATACATCCTCCCCTCGCTCTCCCTCTCTCTCTCTCTCTCTCTCTCAAATCTACGCCATGGCGCCATTGGTCTGCCCATCGCCACGACGAGGAGTCGCCGCCTCCGAGGACGCCACTCGATTAGCAGCGACGAGGACCCCTACGCCGCCGACGAGAGTTCGCGGACCCCCAACTTTGGATTGGTTGTGGGGCGACAATCTTTGTCTGTGGAAGTCGCCCCGGCTGAGAAAGCCAGGCAATTGGCGTTCAAGAAGGAAATGGCAGAGGAGGAAGCCAGGTACCAAGCGGCCTGTGAAGCCCGTGATGCTGCCTGGAAAAAGGAGGCAGCAGAGCTTTGGGGGCAGGCGCGTCATCGTGCCGAGGAGGTGTACGAAGACGGGTACTTCACGAGGAAGGTCATAGGCGTTGGGCGCCTCGTCGCTGCGTGGAGGTGGGACGACAAGCTCCAGCGTGCCACCGACGAGGAGCACCGTTGGGCGCCCAACGAAATGGCAAGATCGACGCAAGGTCCGACAAAGAAGAGGCAGATCAAGATCGTCAAGCCATGCGGCGGAGGAGTCAATCACTGCCTCCGCATTGGGAAGACGCCAGCGCACCAGTGATCTGTTGGCGAGGGCTGCGAATCTGGCCCTGGGAGGGATTATTAGTTTTAGTATTGTTCGTTTTCAGTTTTATGCATTGTACCTAGTAGTTAAGTATCATCACGTATATGTGATGATATTTTATATATATATATATATATATATATATATATATATATATATATATATATATATATATTATGAATTCCATTTTCTATCTGTTTTTGTATACTAATTTGAATCTAGCTGTTATCATCCACATATACAGAATGGAAAGCATATATACACACATTGAAACAGAACATATAAGAATGGAAAACAGAGTACACACATTGATACAAAGCAATAAACAGAGCAACACTATGATTGTTGTGAATACATAGCTATCCACGTCGAAAAAACTTTTCAAAATAAAAGGAGTTCATGAGACCATGACCAGCAGCCCTTGCCTAGGGTAGCTCTTGGCTCTGCCTGAACTCGTGCAAGCGTTCATCCAAGCGGTCGACACGCTCGCGTCACATCTGGAGCGTGATCTCGAGAGCTAAGTTGGCTATTTCATCGGAGATCACTAGCTCGAGGATGCGACAGCCATGTTCCTCTACTACACCTAGGTGGACGCCTGGGCCAAGGAGACGGTCGAGCCTACGGACCAGCGCTTTGGCATCCAGCGGGACGCGGACAAGGCGAACGGCGGTACCCATGTGAACGGCGCGGCGGGCGTCCGGTGCAAGTACGGCGCAGCCGGCCTCTGGTGCAAGTATGGCGATGAGGGCCTCTTCCCACTCCTGGCGACGAATGGGGGTACTGGCGGGACGTGTACCCAGCTGCGATGTCGTGTCGACAGCATGCAAGCGCCGCTTGATCCGCTCTTGTTGTGCGGCGTGCCGCGCCTCTCGCTCTGCGGCGCTCCAACGGTCTCGCCGTGCAGCGAGCCGCAGCCTATCGATGGGGACGCGCCTAGCTTGCTGTGCGGCGCGCCATCGAACATGTTGTGCGGCGAGCTGCAGCCTGTCGGCACTGACATGCCTATCTTGATCCGTGGCGCTCAAGCGTCATGCACCAAAGGACTGCTCAACCCTGGCGATGACGCACATCATGGCGTCGTCCATCGCGTTGTCGGGGAGCGCCTCGGCCTCGACGGGCCATGGCGCCTGCTCGTTTTCCTCATCGACGAGGTTGATGGCAGAGGCGGTGCTTTGGTGGGTTGGCATGCTTGGAAAAGGTGGTTGTGCTATAGGCTGCGCTTGCCGCCTCCATGCGTCGCGCGCCCCTATGCGATATATAGCAGGGTGGCGAGAAACTGGTGAGGAAATGGCGGGAAACGGTGGCGTGTTCATAAAACGCCATCAATTAATGGAAACTTAGCATCGAGCTAGCACAAGAAGTAGATGATGATCAGATGAACACGGACCACACTAGGGAACCCGCCGGTGATGAATTCATCAATCCCAAACGGTTGAATACTAGCAAGCGTTTGCCCACAACACACACAGCCTATTCCATCACAAATAGGTCGGATGGATCAACTATAGGCCATGTATCGCACATTATCAAAAATTAATGCGGTAGACCTTCTTTAACATGTGTTAAAAAATAAAAAAATAAAAACAAGGACCTCGAGCTTAAATTAGCTGAGGGAATGGGGCATTTTGTTCATTTAACCGAAATGACCCGTCCCATCACCTAATTTAACATCGACACAACTTCCCATCCAGTCACCATTCTGATGGCTGCTCCAGCCTGAGCACACTTAACTTGATAGTTTTCTTACATGAGCTACTGGTGGAACAACTAGTCCTTGCTGATAGGAATGCCTCTTCACATCCTTATGGCGTATCCGGATGACTGCCCGTCCCACAATGGCCAATAGATGTTGTGTAGACAGAGCATATCACATACGTCTTATTAGAATCAATCGTCTGCATTATTATCGGTATTCGCACACATTTCTGATTACAGACCTGTTTTCCGCGTATCACACACATCTTGTTATATTGAACCATTTCTGTTCTCTTGCCTAATCACAAACAGTTCATCCGAGTGAACCATATGCTGTACATCGCACACACCTTGATCGGGCTGACCGTTTCTTTTGTGTTGGATAATCACAACAGTTCATCCCAGTGAACCGTATGTTGTATATCGCACACGCCTTCATCTGGCTGCCCATTTCTTTTGTTCCTCCTCATCGCAAACAGTTAATTGAGCTGAACCGTATGCCCTACATCGCACACAACTAAATCTGAACCGTGTTTGATGCATCCTCCATCGCAAACGTTTTGCACCTTTTTTTACGGTTATTTTACACCATCGTTTGCGATTTTGGCATCGCACACAGTTTCGTCGAATGGTCTCTGATCGTAGTGTTGCGTTAGTAGCATCCTGCAGTAGTGGAATAGTATCATAAAACATAGTCTAAAATTACTAATATGTAAACAATTCTGTTGTTCTCTATAATTTGTCAGAATTAAACGTGAAACGACTTGTACCGAAAATGATTAAATGGTACTGTTCGCTTATCAGTACATGTTGTGTTGTTCTGTAGCATATGTCACAGGAAAATTCATGAAAGCATTTTTGATGATTTTCAAATGATGAAGAAAAAAATGCTAATATTTTTCTGGTACTTGCATGAGAAATCTTCTTGCTATGACAAAGTAGTGAACAGTAGAAATTTTTACATTGAAGCCTCTGTGTTTTAGATTGAAGCCTGTGTGTGAATTGAACAACATCATTGGAAGGTTTTGAACAAATAACTTCATCTTTTGTTTCAGGTTGATAGTGCCATGTCTGGAGAAGCCAAACCTAGGAAACCAGCAAAAGGAAGTACTAGGAAGAAAAATGATGTTGTATCCAAAACTCTAGTTTCTGAAGTTTCAAAGGTTTGAAAATTCATTGTAGCTATTAGTACCTTCAGAGAAGAACTTATTCTGATGGATGAAAAACAAATTTGCAGGAAAAAGATGATGTTTTCATGGATGAAGTTGATCAGTACATATTGCACCAGTCGATGAGAAAAGAAGTTGAGGTCAGTTTAACAAGTTCTTTGGGATTACCAAAACGCAATTTCCATTTTCGTGTGCCATTGACCTTTGATTGATAGATATGATGGTCTTTAAAAAACAGGTAATCATAAGCAGTCAGGAAGGTGTAAGCAAAAGTTATGGTGGTTCTTATTGTGGCACTCAGGAAGAAAATACTTATAATCGTGATTTGATTGTAACGGAAGACATTAGTGATAACATTCCTGTAATGGTGGAAGAACTTTGTATTCATGGGTCTGTGAAAGTAACTTTTATACTCCAGCTAGGAACTTGATAGTGTTTTTTACTGTTTGTTTTATTGTAAATAATTGGAAATGTCCAGATTCATAGTTGTTAAATTAACAAAGAAAATGTAAAAAATGTAGGAAGTTGCTACTAATATTGAACTAGCTGCTGCGAATGAGAGACAGCAGTCAGAGACTGTTGACAAGGTAAATCATGCCTTTATTGTAATCCTGTATCATAAATTGGACTTATCTTGAGGAATTAAATGCACATTATGTCTGAACGTAAGTGTTCAATTGATGCAGGCTAGTGTTTCTGATAATGGATTCAGTACAATAGTTTCTACAACACATACATCAGAACAGTTTTGCGAACAGGTATAGCACACTCTTTGAAAAAATGTAGAAGCAAAGAAAATAGCATATTTTTTCTTAATCTGGTTGGTGCACACAAAAAATTAGAAAGTTAGCATGATAGGAAATCTGACATAGAATTCTCTGATTGTGTTCTTTTTTTTCTTGCAGTTAGTTGATCTTGTTGGGAATTCAAATGTTGAGCATCCATCTGAAGATGAAGATTCTGATGATGAAACTGGAGCATGCAATGGGAAGGAAGAATATGGTATTCCCTATGCCAGATGAATTGGAGAAGTCAAATACACCCATTGTTGGCATGGTTTTCTCTATGATAGATGAGGCAGTCAGATTTGTGAATGTATATGCACAGATGAATGGTTTTTGCAATGAAAAAAAGGAAGAAACAACAAGCAGAGGAAGATCACTATACAGTGCTTCAAGAGTAGGAAGACACGTGAAACCAACTCAGGTATTAGGAAAAGGAAGAGGAGTGTAATCGAGAGAACAAACTGCCATATGAATGTGACAGTGAAGATAAGGGAAGGGAAATGGTTTATTCTGTCTGTTTATCTGGAACATAACCATAGCTTTGTGAGCTCGCCTTCACTCACCAAATTCTTCCTCAAGCATAAACACATGAATGAAGCATAAATACTCCTGTCTAAGTTGCTGCAAGAAAATAGGGTGAAACCACGAAGAATTATGAGCATATTTAGGAGGCTGTGTGGTGGGAACTTTGGTAATTTGACATTTGACTTCAAAAATCTTGATAACCTGAAATAGGATGAGGGGATAAAGAAGATGAAGACCATAGATATTGAGTGGACTCGGCAGTATATCGAGAAGTTGCAGCTTGAGAACTCTGGTTTCATCTATAAGATGCAAATAGATGTTGATGATACTGTGCCAAGCATTTTCTGGACAGATGCTCGGTCAAGATTGGACTGCAAGTTGTATGGAGAAATCATATCCTTGGCACAACCTATAGCACTAACAATTACAACATGTCGTCTGCACCGATTGTTGGAATCAATGGACATGGGCGAATAATAGTGTTTGGTTGGGCGCTGTTGCAAAATGAGAAAGTAGATACTTTCACATGGTTGTTTGAGACTTTTGTAGAAGTCATGCAAGGCCAGAAACCAGGGATAGTCTTGACTGATCAAGATTCAACAATGAAAGTGGTTGTTCCTCGAGTGTTCGGAGATTCTCTCCATAGGTTCTGCATATGGCATGTGCTGAAGAATACGAAGGATAACATGGGTGCATACATGGCTTTGAGGGAAGGAATGGAAGAAGGAATGAAAACTGTATTGATGCAATCTGCCACTATTGATGAGTTTGTTGCAAATTGACAAGAGTTTTGTGCGAAGTATGACTATGTAGAGCAAGATCATATTAAAAGGATGTGGGAAATCCGTGCCCATTTTGTTCCGGCCTATTTTAGAGGCGTGTTTTGTCCATTCATTCGATCAACAAGCCGTAGCGAAAGTTTCAGCTCCAACTTCAAGGACTACATAAGAAGGAAAGACATGATAGAAGCATTCATGAAGCAGTATGAGCTATTTCAAGAAAATGACATCAATATTGAGAATCAGGACATATTTGTGTCTAATGAGAAACCTCCTATATTATGGAGCAGCTGTCCTTTAGAAAGGCATCCTGCAAGAATTTTCACCCGTGGCATATATTTGAAAATGCTAACAGAATTTGTGAATGCAACAGCTTTTGGTGTGATTGAAATAGAGAAAGACAAGTTGTATGACTTGAAGAGGAATTTCAGTTATGAACATCCAGAATTCAGTAGGAAGTTCTTCCGAGTTGCTGTTGATAGGGAGGCAGCAAAGTTTGATTGTTTCTGTGGGAAGTTTGAAAGAGATGGAATCATGTGTTGTCATATCTTAATATTGTTTACTCAATTTGATATTTTGAGTTTACGGAGCGTTACATTCTGAACAGATGGACTATTGCATTTAGAGAGAATGAGTTGAAGAAATTCAAGAATGATGTCATAGAAGTGACAGGAACAGACCCTTCTCAGAATGTTGTTCGGTATGCTATCGTGATGAGTAAGGTTGCTGATGCATGCTCACACCTCAGTAAAGATTCTGAGTTTAGTAAGGAATTGCTAGAGGCAGTGGATAAGGTGCATGCAAAATATTTGGAGCGCAATAAGGCTGTTGAAACAGTTGAGTGTAATAGTTCGGGCGCTTTGAATGATCATGCTATAATACCAACACACACTGTGAACACTGCAGAGATGGTGAGAACACAATCTGAATGCTCGGGTACTTTGAAAGATCCTCCTGTGATACCTTCGAAATCTGCCAACAAAGGCCAGAGGTGGAAATCACAGTCTGAAAAGAACTCAGCCAAGAAATTAGCTGCAAAGAAAAGAAGCAATGACAAGGACAACATGGTTCAGCATAAGAAATGAATGGTATTGGATTAGTAACTAATCTGTACATTCTAATTTGACTTTGGGAAATCATATTCTAATTTTGACTCTTTGTCTTTACAGTTTTGACAGTCGGATAAGCTCTTTGAAAACCTATTTTCGTGGTCACTTTTGGTCGAAGAGTGGTACATTGGTGTCAAGGAAATATTGGAGTGCCTCCCATGATATTGCTGCTATTTTTTTCTACAAATTTGTTAGGTATATTGATGAGGACTTGCTGCAGAGTGAAAAACTATTTATTGTTTGGACAACTATTGAAAGTTTAGACAAATTATTTGGAGCACGTGTATTGTGGGAAAAAATTGTTAGCACATGCTTTGGGCAATATGTATTATGATTGAATCCTTTTTTAATAATGTTTGCCAATTGATAGAGATTGTGTATTTGGAGAATGTGTATTTATTTGGTAAGAATTGCATGTTTCATAAGTTTAGAATAGTTGTCCTCTCGTTGTCAAGTTGACAAGTTTGTGGACCGAGTTTAGAAAAAATGTTGACAAGCTTAGAAAATATGTGAACAACTTTTCTAACAGACTTGTTCTCACGAAAATTACATAATAGTTAACAAAAAGTTTAAAAAAAATTAAAAATGTTAATGAATTTAACGTTCAGTGCACTATTTTCAAAACAAATGTAGATGAAAACACTTTTGAGGATTATTAAAGAAAATCTATTCATAAAATTTAAAAAGTTGTTCAAACCTTTGAAGAAGAAGAAAAATATTGTCAAAATTTCTAAAAATATGTTGAAAAAATTGTGCAAAATATGTTAACAAAAATTGAAAGAAATAGTTAACAATCTATTCATGATTTTATTTAAAAAATGTTTACGTTTGTTCACTATTTTAAAAAATGTAGATAAACTTAGAAATGTTATTGGCAACTTATTTAAAAAATGTTGGCAGATTTTAAAAGTTGTTCACATGTTTGAAGAAAGAAGGAAAAAGTTGACAAAAATTATAATATATGTTGACAAAATTATAGAAAATATGTTAACGTCAGATATTTGAGTTGTAACACAAAATAAAAATACAAAACAAAATAATGTTAACAAAAATTAAAAGAAAGGTTACCATTGTAGTCGCGATTTTATTGTTAAAAATGTAGAAAAATTTAAGAAAGTTATTAACAATTTATTTTAAAAAATGTTCAAAAAATTAAATTGTTGTTCACACCTTAGAAGAAAAAATTGTTGACAAACTATTGGAAAATATGTTAACGTTAGTATTTTGAAGTTGTAACCCAAAATACAAAAATGTTAACAAAAATATGAAAGAAATTGTTAACAATTTGTTAACGTTTTTATTAAAAAATGTAGACAAACTTACGAAAGTTACTCACAACTTATTTCAAAAAAATGTTCACAAAAAAGTTCACGGATTTAAGATCATTTTTACAATTCGTAATAAAAAGTTGTAGCAAAAAATGTTGACAAGTTTATGAGAACTTGTTCAAAAATTAAGGGAAAAAATGTTGACGCGATATTGAAAAGAAAATTAATCTTTTGATTTACGAGTTGGAAGAAAACATATACAAGTTTAGGACAAGTTTTTGAAAGAATAATAAAAAAAAGTTGTCTAAAAGTTCACAAACAAGAAAAATGTTCGTAACTTTAGAAGAGTTTTTCTTTGGTAGAATAGTTGACAAATTTGAGGCCCGAGGTTAGGGGGAAATGTTGCCAAATTTTGAAAATATGATAACAATTTTTGTTTAAAAATGTTAACTGTCTGTTCACTATTTTGTTAAAAATGTAGATAAAACTTAGAAATGGTATTAATAACTTATTTTAAGAGGTTGTTCAAAAATTAAGAAAAACATGTTGATAAGAAATTGAAAAATAGATAATCTTTTGATTTACGAGTTGGAAGGAAAAAATGTTGACAAATTTACAAAATATATGAACAACTTTTATTAAAAAATTAACGATTTGTTCACTATTTTATAAAAATGTAGATAAACTTATCAATGTTATTGACAATTTATTCAAAAAATGTTGTCAGATTTTAAAAGTTGTTTACACATTCGAAGAAAGAAGGAAAAAGTTGATAAAATTTATAAAATATGTTGGCAAAATGTAGAAAAATATGTTATTGTTTGTATTTTCAAGTTGTAACAAAAAAATAATGTTAACAAATAATTGAGAGGAAATCTTAACAATGTATTCATGATTTTGTTAATAAAAAAATATAAACTAGCTTACGAAAGTTATTCACAACTTATTTTAAAGAAATGTTAACAAAAATTTAATTGTTGTGAACACCTTAGTTAAAAAATGTACACAAGCTTACGAAAGTTATTCAGAAATTATTTTAAAACATATGTTAACAAAAAGTTCACGGCTTTAAGAACAAAATGTTAACATTCGTATTAAAAAGTTGTAAAAAAATGTTGACAAGTTTAGGAGAAGTTGTTGACAAATTAAGAAAAACTTAACATTATTTTGAAATGTTGGCAGATTTTAAAAAGTTGTTGACAAATTAAGAAAAAATTAACATTATTTTGAAATGTTGGCAGATTTTAGAAAGAAGGAAAAAGTTGACAAAACTTTATAATATATGTTGACAAAATTATAGAGTTGTAACAGAAAAAATAATGTGAACAAAAATTGTAAGAAAATGTTAACAAATGTATTAACGATTTTATTATTAAAAAATGTAGACAAACTTACGAATGTTATTAATAACTTATTTTAAAAATGTTCAAAAAATTAAATTGTTATTCACATCTTAGAAGAAAAAAACGTTGACAAACTTTTGGAAAATATGTTGATGTTCGAATTTTGAAGTTGTAACTCACAATACAAAAAATGTAAACAAGAAGATGAAAGAAATTGTTAACAATTTGTTCACATTTTTATTACAAAAAAATGTAGACAGGCTTACGAAAGTTATTCACAACTTATTTTTAAAAAAATGTTCACAAAAAAGTTCACGGGTTTAAGATCATTGTTAGCATTCGTAATAAAAAGTTGTAACAAGAAAATGTTGACAAGTTTATGAGAACTTGTTCAAAAACCAAAAAAAAATGTTGAGAAGTTTAGGAGAAGTTGTTGACAAATCTGTGGCCCGAGGTTAGGAAAAAATGTTGCAAATCTACAATATATGTGAACAACTTTTAGTAAAAAAAGTTAGCGGTTTGTTCACTATTTTATAAAAAATGTACATAACCATAGAAATGTTTTGGATAACTTATTTAAAAAAGGTTGGCAGATTTTAAAAAGTAGTTTACATGCTTGAAGAAAGAAGGAAAAGTTTACAAAATTTTATAAAATATGTTAACAAAATTATAAAAATAAGTTAATGTTCGTATTTTCAAGTTGTAATAGAAAAACAAAATTTTGAAAGAAAATATTAACAATCTATTGAAGATTTTGTTAATAAAAATAAATCTAAACAATCTTACAAAAGTTATTCACAACTTATTTTTAATAAGTGTTTAAAATATTTAAATTGTTGCTCACACCTTAGTTAAAAATGTAGACAAGCTTACGAAAGTTACTCACAACTTATTTCAAAAAAATGTTCACAAAAAAGTTCAGGGGTTTAAGATCATTTTTACCAATCGTAAAAAAAGTAGTAGCAAAAAATATTGACAAGTTTATGAGAACTTGTTCAAAAATTAAGGGAAAAAATGTTGACGCGATATTGAAAAGAAAATTAATCTTTTGATTTACGAGTTGGAAGAAAACATATACAAGTTTAGGACAAGTTTTTGATAGAATAATAAAAAAAAGTTGTCTAAAAGTTCACAAACAAGAAAAATGTTCGTAAGTTGAGAAGAGTTTTTCTTTGGTAGAATAGTAGACAAATTTGAGGCCCGAGGTTAGAGGGAAAATGTTGCCAAATTTTGAAAATATGATAACAATTTTTTTTAAAAAAATGTTAACAGTCTGTTCACTATTTTGTTAAAAATGTAGATAAAACTTAGAAATGTTATTAACAACTTATTTTAAGAAGTTTTCAGAAATTAAGAAAAACATGTTGATAAGAAATTGAAAAATAGATAATCTTTTGATTTACGAGTTGGAAGGAAAAATGTTGACAAATTTACAAAGTATATGAACAACTTTTATTAAAAAAAGTTAACGATTTGTTCACAATTTCAAAAAAATGTAGATAAACTTATAAATGTTATTGACAATTTATTTAAGAAAATTGTTGTCAGATTTTAAAAAGTTGTTTGCACGTTCGAAGAAAGAAGGAAAAAGTTGACAAAATTTATAAAATATGTTGGCAAAATGTAGAAAAATATGTTATTGTTTGTATTTTCAAGTTGTAACAAAAAAATGTTAACAAATAATTGAGAGGAAATCTTAACAATGTATTCATGATTTTGTTAATAAAAATATATAAACAAGCTTACGAAAGTTATTCACAACTTATTTAAAAGAAATGTTAACAAAATTTAATTGTTGTGAACACCTTAGTTAAAACAATGTACACAAGCTTACGAAAGTTATTCAGAAATTATTTTAAAACATATGTTAACAAAAAAGTTCACGGCTTTAAGAACAAAATGTTAACATTCGTATTAAAAAGTTGTAAAAATATGTTGACAAGTTTAGGAGAAGTTGTTGACAAATTAAGAAAAAATTGACATTATTTTGAAATGTTGGCAGATTTTAAAAGTTGTTGACAAATTAAGAAAATTTTGACATTATTTTGAATGTTGGCAGATTTTAGAAAGAAGGAAAAAGTTGACAAAATTTTATAATATTTGTTGACAAAATTATAGAGTTGTAACAGAAAAAATAATGCGAACAGAAAATTGTAAGAAAATGTTAACAAATGTATTAACGATTTTATTATTAAAAAATGTAGACAAATTTACGAATGTTATTAACAACTTATTTTTAAAAAATGTTCAAAAAATTAAATTGCTATTCACATCTTAGAAGAAAAAAAATGTTGACAAACTTTTGGAAAATATGTTAATGTTCGAATTTTGAAGTTGTAACACACAATACAAAAAATGTAAACAAGAAGATGAAAGAAATTGTTAACAATTTGTTCACGTTTTTATTACAAAAAAATGTAGACAGGCTTACGAAAGTTATTCACAACTTATTTTAAAAAAAAATGTTCACAAAAAAGTTCACGGGTTTAAGATCATTGTTAGCATTCGTAATAAAAAGTTGTAACAAGAAAATGTTGACAAGTTTATGAGAACTTGTTCAAAAACAAAGAAAAAATGTTGAGAAGTTTAGGAGAAGTTGTTGACAAATCTGTGGCCCGAGGTTAGGAAAAAATGTTGCAAATCTACAATACATTGAACAACTTTTGGCCCGAGGTTATGAAAAATTGTTGCAAATCTACAATATATGTGAACGACTTTTATTAAAAAAAGTTAACGGTTTGTTCACTATTTAATAAAAATGTACATAACCATAGAAATGTTTTCGATAACTTTTTAAAAAAAATGTTGGCAGATTTTAAAAGTTGTTTACATGCTTGAAGAAAGAAGGAAAAGTTGACAAAAATTATAAAATATGTTAACAAAATTGTAAAAATATGTTAACGTTAAGATTTTCAAGTTGTAATAGAAAAACAAAAATTTGAAAGAAAATATTAACAATCTATTGATGATTTTGTTAATAAAAGAAATCTAAACAATCTTATGAAAGTTATTCACAACTTATTTTTAAAAATGTTTAAAATACTTAAATTGTTGTTCACACCTTAGTTAAAAATGTAGACAAGCTTACAAAAGTTATTCACAAATTATTTTAAAAATATGTTAACAAAAAAGTTCACGGCTTTAAAGAACATAATGTTAACATTCGTATTAAAAAGTTGTAACAAAAAAATGTTGACAGGTTTATGAGAACTTGTTCAAAAATTGTCGGGGGTTGGGTGCGACATATGCCAAGGGATGGCTTATCATGGTGGGAGCGAGTAGAACGTCGCCGGTGCCCGGAAGCGGGATGAGGCGTAGACACGAACGTCGGCGTACTTTACCCAGGTTCGGGGCTCTCCTAGGAGATAACACCCCTAGTCCTGCTTTGCGGAGTCTCCGCATGATCACTAACGCACTAGTGAGTACAATGGTGCTCCTTGAGCTGTATGCCAGAGGTAGGAGGAAGCAGGGCTAGCTCTCTCCTCTCTCTATGTATGAGTCTAGGTCTAACAGGTTGGGAACCCTTTGCATGGGTGTCCTGGAGGGTTTATATAGGCCTAACCCCCAGGTGTACAATGGTAATCCGGCCGGGTGTTGGTCCCGGCTGTCAGTGTCTGGTCGCCGGCTTCTCCCCCGACCGCTGGGGCCCGCCGCCTGGTGGGCCCTGCCGACTGGTCTGGTGCGGAGCCGACAGGCCGCCCCCGTCGCTTGCGAGTCTGGTTGGTGGCTTGTTACTGTAGCCGTAAGGCTAATGACGCCTAGCAGGTCGGGGCTCTGATCCGCCGTCAGGGGAGATCACTGTAGCCACTCCGTGTCTCGTCTGGTTAATTGCGCATGAACACCAAGGGAGGAGCGGGGCGCCTACTAGAAGTTGGCCTCCCTTGGGTCCGACTGGTCATGCTTTGCCGTCCTCCGGTCTCTCGCTGCCCGGTAGGGCCCGCCGCCTGCAGGCTGTACCGACAGGCCATCGTGGGAGCAGGGTTCCGCCTGACAGGAGTGACGTCAGGGGTGGAGTGGCAACAATGCCGCGTCGTGCGGAGATCTCCGCCTGTACGGGGCAATGTGGCCTCGCCGTGCCCTGGATATGGGGGTGATGGGCTACACTGTAGCCACATCCTGTCTTGTCTTCTTAATGGGGGCAAAGACTTTGAAGGCATCGCGGCCGCATGCTAGGAATCGGCCCGTCTTGGTGCTGCCTTCTGGTGCTTGGCCGTCTTCTGGCAGCCGGCCGCTCGAGTCAGCCGGTCGCCAGAAGGCGGCGCTTCATTCTGGATACTTGAGGGGCGCAGCCGGCCCAATGTCTTGAAATGCTCAGGGGCTCGGGTTAGGCTACCCGTGGCCCATTACTCCAACAGTAGTCCCCTAAGCTGGTGAAGCGTCGCGGCTGTTTAGCCGAGAGGCCTCAGCAGTTTCCTTCTTCGAGTGCTCTTGCTGAATGGTTTGTCCGTCTCCTGGTGTGCCGTCTGCTGGGAGTTGGCCGCCACTAGGCCGCTTCGTCTGAAATTTTGAAGCACCAAGGCGGGAACCTTGTGGCGTGCTTGCTAAGCCTCTAGGCCCACCGCCCACGGTAAGCACGCCACGTGGCGCCAGCCCCGCCACCCGCCCACGCGATGGGACACGACGATGGTGGGCCCGCCACTACCGGGCCTCAGCACGCGGGCGGATCTGCCGCGGCCGAGGCAGACGGTTGCGATTCCGTCGGAGTTCTTGAACGCATAACTCACGCAATGTCGCGGGTCGTGGGGCGTGGCGCGATTAATCCCATGATCCCGTCCGCCCCTCGGCTTTGCGGCCGGGGGCTATAAGTAGGGAGGAGGGGAGCGAGCACGCGCGCCTTCCTCTCCCTTCGCCATCTTGTTGCCGCCGCCCTTCCACGCTCCGTCGAGGTGCCGCTGCAGCTCGTCGCCGTCGACCCTCTTCGCCCTGAGCCTCTCGCCCGCCGCAACCCTTACCCCCGCTGCCGCGCCACCTCTCCGTCAAGCTCGGTCTCCATGGAGTGCAAGCGGGGAGGGGATTGGGATGGCTCATTCGTGATCGACAAGCATCTCGCCTTCCTCCGCGCCACACGGCGGCTGCCCAGCGCGGGCTTCGTCAAGGTGCACGTTCCGCCGGAGAAGGAGATTTCGTCGGTGCCGCAAGGAGGCGAGCGGGTTATCTTCCGCTCGCACTTCCTCCGCGGCTTCATCCTGCCGGCGAGTGGATTCTTCTGCTCCTTCCTCGATTTCTATCATCTTCAGCCGCATCATCTGACACCCAACACCGTGACGCTGCTGTCCGCCTTCATCACGATGTGCGAGGGCTATCTCGGCATCCTCCCCATTATCGAGTTGTGGGGAGCATTCTTCTACACCAAAACTGGGCACCTCCGCCAGGGAGAAGGCGGCCCAGTGCGGTGCGTTCGTCATGGTGCGCCGTCCGTCGGCGGCCCATCAAGCTGTCACAGTCGGTCAAACTGTGGCAGAAATCATATTTCTACGTGGAGAACGTCGACCCGGCCATCGACTTCATCAACTTGCCGCCCAATGAAGCCGGCCCTCCGGCCGAGCCTCGAGCCTACTGGGGCTACAAGCCGAAGCCCATGTCGGCCGACTCCACCGCCGCCTTCAACTGGCTCCGAGTGCTGACTAAGGCGGAAGGCCTCAAGGCGTCCGACCTGTAGGTCGCCTTCGTCGAGCGCCGGGTTCTCCTGCTCCAAGGACGGCCTCATCTGATCTGTCGGATGAGCGGGCACCGTGACCCGAGATGGATGTGCACGAGGGACATGCCGACTACCGAAGTCGCCCGCATGGTGAACGAGATCTTCGACCTCAAGCTGTCGGAAGGGTCCTGGAGGTTCGGCAAGCGGCCGTACTCCTGCGAGAACCCGCCGCCTGCTGTAAGTTTCTTAACTCTTTCCTTTTTAGTACTTATTTTGGTCTTGGTCTTGGTCTTGAGCAGTCGGTCCTTTGGACGCAAAACTACATGTCTCGGGCGAAGGCCGCCATCATGGGGCCGGGTGGAAACTACCAGCCGGAACGGGAGGTGAGCGACGCGGACGACCCCGACTTGGGGGCGGCCGCCCTGGAGGACGACGCTATAGGCGGCGGTGACGGAGTAGGTGGCTCCGAAGAAGGAGGCGACCACGAGACCTGGCCCGGCGATGATGATGAAGAGGACGAGTCGCGCCATGCGTGGGGCGCTGGCAAGGCGGACGCGGGCCCCTCCGTAGAGCCGGCTGCTCGAGGCGTCACGCGCAAGCGTAAACAGGGTGCCGTCTTGTTCGGGAGCGCGCTGAAGAAGGAGGCCGCTGCGAAGGCGGCCAAGTTCCAGAAACTTCCGAAGGCGCCTCCTATGGTGTCGGTGTAAGTATCTTTTCCTTGTGCTTTCCTTTCTTGTTGATTCTCTCTGAGATTCTTCTCTTCATTTTTCTTGACTCAGGGCCCTGCTCTCTCTTGAGAAGTCGGTCGCTACCTCCGTAATTAGGTCGGTGGAGACCTCTACCACCACCCGGCGAATCGACCCTGCAGCTGACCTCCGGGAGGCGCGGGAACGAAACGCGTGGGAGGTGCGCGAGGAGCAGGAAGCTGTCCGCCTGGAGAAGGCGGAGGCAGACAAGGCGGAGGCCGCCGCGCTGAAGAAGCTGCCTGAGGCTGATGCCGCGGCAAAGAAGTTGGCGGAGGAAGTCGCGCGCCGCTAGGCGCCACTATTCGTCATTCCCCTAAACTCCACGCCGCCACCACCGCAGTTCACAGCGCCGACTGGGGAGCCGGCGATGAGCATCCGGCCATGGAGAGGGAAGGCGGCGATATCGTCATGCCAGAGGCAGACGTGCCTCCTCCATCACCGCCGTCTGGAGGAGCGCAGGACAATCGACCGGCTGGCCCGCCGGCGCAGCCAGCTGGAGGCGAGATGACGACGGGCCCGGCTCCTCAGGCCCATACACCATCACGCCGCTGAGGCGCGAAAGCAGCTTCAGCGCCACGACCACTGGAAGCCGGTGCCGCGAACTCGTCAGTCCCAGATGTCGAGGCAACCAGCGCCGCGCCCATTGAATGGGCGCGTGGAGGCGGGACGGGCGCCTTAAATTGAGGGGCCCTAGACGTCCAGGCCAAACTCCAAGCTGAGGCCACCGCTCTTCAGCAGTGCAACAGGGCTTTCATGGATTCGTGAGCGGCCATTCGGGAATGCTTCTTTGTAACGCCCTGGATTCGATGCGCCAGGTGTCTGCCAGTTATTCGTCGTGTTTCCCATGTCATTTGCTTGCGTGTTGCACTTTGCCATGTCATCATCTGCATTTCATATCATGTCATCATGTGCATTTCATTTTGCATATGTGTTCGTCTCATGTATCCGAGCATTTTCCCCGTTGTACGTTTTGCAATCCGGCACTCCTATGTCTCCCGGCGCCCCTTTTACCTCTTTTAGTATGCGGGTGTTAAACGTTCTCGGAATGGACCGAGGTTTGTCAAGCGGCCTTGGTATAGCACCGTGAACCGCTGTCAAGTTTCGGATCATTTGGAGTTCGTTTGGTACTCAACAGTTAACCGAAATGTAACCGCAAAGGCCTCTTTTGTGTGCAGCCCAACTTCCCTTTCTAAGTGGCCCAAAACCCACCTAACTCCCTCCATGTTCTCGGTCGTTCGATCACGATCGCGTGGCCGAAAACCGCACCTCATTTGGACTCTCCTAGCTCCCTCTACCTATAAATATGTGCCTCTCCGAAATTCGCGGATCAAAACGCCCTTAACCCTAGCCCTTCTTCCTCCATGGCCGGACACGTCCGCCCGGCGCGGACGCAGCGTCAACCGGCCACCTCACCCGGCCAATCCCGCCTTGCCACGTCACCCCGCCGCCGTTCCGGCCAGCGGAGGCGCCACCTCTGCGCCTCACCTTCTCTCTCTCCTCCTCGCTTGCGGCCCATGGGGTCCGGATCGAACCCCAGCGAGCCAGCAGCGCCGCCGCCGCACCAGCCCGAGGCGCGCCTTCCGGCCAGCAGGCCTCCGCCGCCGTCGCCGGCTTCGCCCCGCCGCCTCGCCCGGCGGACCACTGCCGCCGGCCTCCTCGCCGCTGCCGCGCCCTCGCCGCCCCGCCCCAGCGCCGCCGCCTCGGCCGCCTCGCCCGCACCGGCGCGCCCGCCACCGCACCTGCCGCCCCCCGCCCGCCGGGCTTCGCGCCGGCCGCCGCCGCCCTCCGCCAGCGAGCGCGCCCGCCAGCCCGTCGCCGCCTCGGCGCCCGTCGCCACCGGCTCCGGCCACCGCGCCCTCCACCGGAGCTCGTCGGCCCCGGCTCCGGCCTCTCCCCGCCTCCCGCGGCCATCTCCGGCGAGATCCGCGTGCATCTCCGGCGAGCTCTCCGGCCTGCATCGATAACCGTGCCAAGGGTTGACTTCTTCCCCCCTCTGAAATTCATCCAAGTCCCGAGCATTTTGATATTTCGTGCCATTTTCATTGCATCGTAACTCTATGCATGTAGCTCCGTTTTGGGCGTGTAATATGTCAAAATGTTCGTCTCGAAGAGTAGATCATTTCATCTCATTGCTTCATTTTCATTTGAGCTCATCTTGATGCCCGAAATGCTGTTACAAGAGTGCTATGTGATGTTAGTTTCTGATTTTTATCAGAACATGCACTTTTGTCATTTTTGCCATGATTGATGTGTGCATCCTATGAACTTGAGTCCTACATGTGTTTTGTAATATGCCATGTCTTCTTTCCAGTGGTGTGTGCTATGTATTTTTGTGATCTATGTGGTGACTAGCACAAGCATGCAAACTAGGTGTCTTGTTGTTGCTGATTTCAGCCCTGTTTTGCTGATATTTTGATGCCATGTTAACTTGATGCTACCAAGAGATCCATGCATATTTTGAGATACTTCAGTAAGGATGTTTTGTTAAACATGTCTTGCTCTATCCATCCATGCCCTTTTTTGCAATTATGGAGTGCCATAGCTTGAGTCAATCGAGCTCTACTTTTGCTATCAAATGTTTCCTGGCAGATTGTATACATGTTGTTCAATTTTGCCAAGGTTGTTGTGGTTGATCCATGTATGCTATGTTATTGTTCTTGCCATGTATGTCTTCTATGCCATGTCTTCTTGATGTATGTATGCTTAGTTTTTCATATAAGGCTCTGTAGTGAGTGCATTGAGCTTGTAAACATGCCTACTTGTTATCAGTTTTTGACATGCCATGTTGCTGAATCTGTTAACGAGACTTTCGATATTGACATGGGTGTTGCTATATTTTCTGATCCTTTTGGGCTTATGGTCACTAAAGGACATTTGTTCTATGCATTTAGTAGATTCATGCCATGCCTTTGTTTGCCATGATAAGTTCCTGTAACATGTTGTTTCATAGCTCTAAACATTGCAACCTGATGTTATTTCTGCCTATGCCTGAAACTGTTATTAGTTGCAATCTTGCCATGTCATTTTGAGCATGTTCTAGTTGTTTCTGGAGATAGCTCAGTGTTAATGTTTTGTAATGATTTACCTGTACATCATGCCCATGCCTTTTGTTTTCATATTGATGTCCTGTAGCATGTTGTTTTGATGCTTGCAATATGCCGAGTTGCTGTTTTGGACAGATTGTTGCCATGTCTTGTATAGAGTGTATGTGTTGAACCGTTGCTCCGTTTTGAGTGTGCTCTTTATGAAACCTGCTTGATTTTGCATGTAGTTTCATATTATCATGTTGCATCCATGTTTTGAGGTGTTTGCTTGATGTTTTTATGCATTTTGCATCAATGCCATGCTTACCTTGTTTTGCTCATATCTTCTAGGCCGTACCTCCGAATTTAATGAAATTTATATGTAACTTGACTAGAATTTCGTGTAGATCATCGTGGTGCATCTTAACTTTCTGTTTAACAACTTGAACATAAGGTTTATTCAGATCTGGACCAATTTCGAAATTTGCATATGAGGACTTACCGGAATTGTTATATGTTGTTCCCGGCCTCATTTAAACTTGCTTTGATGTGTTGGTCTTGTATGCATCATCTCTTGCCATGAGTAGCTTCATGTAGCGTTGTCGTGCATCATGCTTGGTTGTGCATCATGTCTTGTTCATGTGTGGGGTGTTTACTATGTTGTGTGCTTCTTCTTGTTAGTTCCTGTTTCGTTGCGATCGTGAGGATTCGTTCGTCTACGCTTGGTTCGGCTTCATCCGTTCGTCTTCTTCATGGACTCGTTCTTCTTTCTTGCGGGATTTCAGGCAAGATGACTGCTACCCTGGATCTCACTACTATCATTGCTATGCTAGCTGCTTCGTTCTTTCGCTATGCTGCGCTACCTATCACTTGCTGCTCAAGCCATCCCAAATTTCCATGTCAGCCTCTAACCTTTTGCACCCTTCCTAGCAAACCATTGTTTGGCTATGTTACCGCTTTGCTCAGCCCCTCTTATAGCGTTGTTAGTTGCAGGTGAAGATGAAGTTTGTTCCTTGTTGGAACATGAAGATGTTGTTCCTTGTTGGAACATGTTTACTTGTTGGGATATCACAATATATCTTATTTAATTAATGCATCTATATACTTGGTAAAGGGTGGAAGGCTCGGCCTTATGCCTGGTGTTTTGTTCCACTCTTGCCGCCCTAGTTTCCGTCATATCGGTATTATGTTCCCGGATTTTGTGTCCCTAACGCGTCGGGTGATTTATGGGACCCCTTGACAGTTCGCTTTGAATAAGACTTTTCAAAGCAAGGCCCAACATTGGTTTTACCATTTGCACGACCTATTACCTTTTTCCCTTGGGAGCGCTCTCAAGGGTCATCTTCATTTAGCCCCCGGCCAATGCTTGTCTAAGTGTTGGTCCAAACTAGAAACCCTTTGCTGCGCCACCTCGGGGAAACTTGAGGGCTGGTTTTAGTTGTACGGACTGCTCATCCGGTCGTGGCCTGGGACGAGATACACGCGGCTACTACCAGGGTGTCGGCACGCCGGGAGGCTTTGCTGGTTTTGCTTTATTACTGTGAAATGTCTTGTAGCCGGGATTCCGAGACTGATCGGGTCTTCCCGGGGAGAAGGAATATCCTTCGTTGATCGCGAGAGCTTATCATGGGCTAAGTTGGGACACCCTGCAGGTATAAACTTTCAAAGCCGTGCCCCGGTTATGTGGCAGATGGGAATTTGTTAATGTCCGGTTGTAGAAAACCCGAAGTTGATCTCAATTAAAATACACCAACCGTGTGTGTAACCGTGAGTGTCTCTTTTTGGGGTTGATCGAGAGGAGAACACGGTTTCGGGTTATGTCGGCGTAAGTAGGTGTTCAGGATCACTTCTTGATCATTGCTAGTTGACGACCGTTCCTTTGTTCCTCTTCTCGCTCTCTTTTGCGTATGTTAGCCACCATATATGCTTAGTCGCTGCTGCAACCTCACCACTTTATCCCTTCCTTTCCCATTAAGCTTTGCTAGTCTTGATACCCATGGTAATGGGATTGCTTGAGTCCTCGTGGCTCATGATTACTACACCACCGATTGCAGGTACAGGTTTGCGATGCTCATGGCGTGAGAGAGATGTTTGCTTGTTGGAGTTCTTCTTACGCTTCTTCTTGATCGGGGATAGGTTCGGTCGGCAGCTGGGCTAGCGAGGTGGATGTCGTTTGAGTTTACATTTATGTTTCATCCGTAGACGGATGTTGATCTTGTATATGATGTTGATGTATTCTTGTGGCATTTGTGCCTTATGTATGTAACCCCATATATTATGTAATGTTGATGTAATGATATGCACCTTGCAAAAGCGTCTCAATATCGGGTCTATCCTTGGTGGGACCTTGAATTCCTTTTGGATAGGGTCGCATATTAGGCGTGACAAGTTAGTATCGAGCCTCGACCGACCCTAGGAGCCCCTTGATTGATCGTGTAGTTTGGCGCAGTTGAGTCTAGAATAAAACTTTTGGTCTAGTTATATCGAGAGTAGGAATTCTTTTACTCCTCTGCCCTTCGTCGCTCTGGTGAGAAATCTTGACATAGGTGTTTTGAATTACTCCTCTTCCCGTTCAAATTTTTCTTTAGGTTCACGCAGTTGGTTTTCCGGTAGTTGTTCCTCAGCTCTTTTCATACGGTGCATTTCTCGTCAAGTCGACTCGAGCCTCTTCATCTATGAGTTCAATCCTTAGTTCTTCCTTCGACGTCGTTGTTTTCCCTGTCCGAAGTTGTCCTTGTTTTTTTCCCACCCTCCCTCCCTTCTTCTTCTCGGAACCGGAGTCCGTAATTGAGTATCTTTCCTACTCGTGCGAAGTTTTGCTCTCTCTCCTCAATGATTTCAACCGGTGCTCTCTCTTCAAGATATATGTCAATTTCCCCTTCCAAGTTGCCTTTGTTTTTCCCGCCCTCCCACCCTATTATTCCCGGAGTTCGAGTTTTCTTCCGAGCATCAATTTCATTCGTGCGGAGCCTCTTCAGTCTTTCGTAAATTATTTCAACCGGTGAATTCTCGTCTTGTTCGTCGTTCTTCATCCCTTTCTTTTCCGGTAGTCTCAATTCAAGTTTTCGGGTTGATCATATTCTTTTCCTTCGAAGTATTCTCTTTGCTCGTTCGCCTCTCGCCAGTTCACCATTCTGGAGTTCGGAAGACATATCAGGAGATTCGTCTGTGTTCGAATTAATTCGAGGTTGTCACCTCAGTCAAATATTTCAATCATTCCGGTGCATCATCTATCTGTTCAACATCCCTTTCCAACGGTGTTTTCTTTTAGTGGGCCCTAACCCACAGGTCTTTTCCCAGGATCTTACCTGACTCTTCTAATTTCCCCGGAGGTATTCTCAATTCTTTTCGGAATTTGACATAAGTATGAATTTCATCAGTCAGATGTTTTTCCAAGATCGATTTCAAATCATTTTCATTGTTGGCTCAACCTCTCTGTTTTTCTTTCTTCCGGAGTATCTCATTAATTTTTGTGGTGTTTATCGTCGTCCTTTGAAGACCGAAGTAGATTTTCTCTTAAATCTTGTCCGTTCTCCCGAAGATTCGCGGTGCTAGCTCGATGTTATCATATCTAATTGTTTCCAGTCGTGCAAATTCTTTTCATCCTTCCGGAGTATTTCAGAAGTTGATTCCTATTTCTTTTCACCGGAGGCCATCATTCCAGTTATCGTTCTCTATTTATCCCGGTGCTTCGTTCGAGTGTTCGTTAATCATCTCATTGTCTCTTCGTTCTTTTGCATCTAAATCCCCTCTAGCATATTGGTTCTTCTAATTCTTCCCGGTGATTCATTCTCTTTCATCAGTCATTTTCGAATTCTTACGGTGGTTCGTTCAAGATTCTCTTTCCTTGATTATCTTTTTAATCCATTTGTTCTTTTGAATCCTACCGGTGGTTCATGAAGACTTTCTCAAGTTCTGTGCTATCCCTTCTCAATCCTTTTTCAAGAAGAATTAGTAGTATGCCAGATCCATTGTTGGTCATCAATTTAATTTGATGAAGGATAAGCATACAATAAATCTTATTCTTATTTCATCCAAGCTGATTAATCCCTTCCTTCGGAGTTTGTTCTTGATGAATAAATTCTAGTTCCAAATGTTTTCATCTTTTCTTTTCCGGAGTTTAAATTTTCTCGGCCATTTCGTCGGAACCTCCATCTAAATCATCGCAAGGCTCATCTTATTCTTTCTTCCTTCATTTCTATCTCATCATCCTTTTGTTACCGGAGTTCTCCACGGTGGTTCTTCATGATTTAATTCATTTCTTCAAGAGTTCATCAAGATTTTGTTGGTGGAGTTCAAGTATCTTTTCTTCGCATCTCGAAGTGTTATTAAGTCTCCGTATTCTTTTGAAGTGGAGTTTTTGCATTTCTTCGTTCTTCTCAGCTTATCAATCATTTTCGTTTGCGGCCGGTTATCACCTCATTAATTTCGAGATGTTTTCCATAAGTCCACAACAAGCTTATTCTTTCGTTGTTGATTTTCTCAACAACTCCATTCAATCCTTCCTTCTAAGTTCATTTCTTTTCATTCTTTAATTCTTCCGGAGGCATTGCGTTGTTTATCTCGGCAAGTATCATTCCACCCTTTCAAGCTGTATTCTATTCTTTCCATGTTCAGCCGGAGTGCTGCCTAAATCCTTTCAGTCTTATCCGTTTCTTTTCTCATTCTAACCACTCCGGTTAGAACGAGTGCTTTCATAGTCTATCTGATTCCGTGAGCTTTCGATTCTCGTCATTCTCGTCGTTCCTATCTTCTTATCTAGTGCTCTCGATTCTTTGATTCTTCTCTTGAGTCCTTGTTTCACCTCATCCCTTTTTCTCTTCCGTCTCGGTCCTAAGATCTCGGGACGAGATCTCTTGTTAGTGGAGGAGTGTTGTAACGCCCCGGATTCGATGCGCCAGGTGTCTGCCAGTTATTCTTCGTCTTTCCCATGTCATTTGCTTGCGTGTTGCACTTTGCCATGTCATCATCTGCATTTCATATCATGTCATCATGTGCATTTCATTTTGCATATGTGTTCGTCTCATGTATCCGAGCATTTTCCCCGTTGTCCGTTTTGCAATCCGGCACTCCTATGTCTCCCGGCGCCCCCTTTTACCTCTTTTCGTGTGCGGGTGTTAAACGTTCTCGGAATGGACCAGGTTTGTCAAGCGGCCTTGGTATAGCACCGGTAGACCGCCTGTCAAGTTTCGGATCATTTGGAGTTCGTTTGGTACTCCAACGGTTAACCGGGTAACCGCAAAGGCCTCTTTTGTGTGCAGCCCAACTTCCCTTTCTAAGTGGCCCAAAACCCACCTAACTCCCCTCCATGTTCTCGGTCGTTCGATCACGATCGCGTGGCCGAAAACCGCACCTCATTTGGACTCTCCTAGCTCCCTCTACCTATAAATATGTGCCTCTCCCGAAATTCGCGGATCAAAACGCCCTTAACCCTAGCCCCTTCTTCCTCCGCGCGCCGGACACGTCCGCCCGGCACCGGACGCGTCCAGCCGACCACCTCACCCCGGCCAATCCCGCCTCGCCACGTCACCCCCGCCGCCGTTCCGGCCAGCCGGGGCGCCACCTCAGCCAGCCCTCACCTTCTCTCTCCTCCCTCCTCCGCGCGGCCCGGGGGGCGGATCGAGCCCGCCTACAGCCCAGCGCCGCCGCCCCGCACCAGCCCGAGGCGCGCCTCCTGGCCCATGGGCGCCGCCGCCCGTCGCCGCTTCGCCCCGCCGCCTCGCCGGCCGGGCCGCCGCCGCCAGCCTCGCCGCCATGCCACGCACCTCCTCGCCGCCCGGCCCGAAGCGCCGCCGCCTCGGCCGCCTCGCCCGCCCGGCGGCGCCCGCCGCCGCACCTGCCGGCCCCGCCGCCCGCCGGGCTTCGCGCCCGCCGCCGCCCTCCGCCCAGCGCGCGCGCCGCCAGCCCGTCGCCGCCTCCGGCGCCCGTCGCCACCGGCTCCGCCACCGCGCCCTCCACCGGGCTCGTCGGCCCGGCTCCGGCCTCTCCCCGCCTCCCGCGGCCATCTCCGGCGAGATCCGCGTGCATCTCCGGCGAGCTCTCCGGCCTGCATCGATAACCGTGCCAAGGGTTGACTTCTTCCCCCCTCTGAAATTCATCGGTGTCCCGAGCATTTTGATATTTCGTGCCATTTTCATTGCATCGTTACTCTGTGCATGTAGCTCCGTTTTGGGCGTGTAATATGTCAAAATGTTCGTCTCGAAGAGTAGATCATTTCATCTCATTGCATCATTTTCATTTGAGCTCATCTTGATGCCCGAAATGCTGTTAGAAGAGTGCTATGTGATGTTAGTTTCTGATTTTATCGAACATGCACTTTGTCATTTTGCCATGATTGATGTGTGCATCCTATGAACTTGAGTCCTACATGTGTTTTGTAATATGCCATGTCTTCTTTCCAGTGGTGTGTGCTATGTATTTTTGTGATCTGTGTGGTGACTAGCACAAGCATGCAAACTAGGTGTCTTGTTGTTGCTGATTTCAGCCCTGTTTTGCTGATATTTTGATGCCATGTTAACTTGATGCTACCAAGAGATCCATGCATATTTTGAGATACTTCAGTAAGGATGTTTTGTTAAACATGTCTTGCTCTATCCATCCATGCCCTTGTTTGCAATTATGGAGTGCCATAGCTTGAGTCAATCGAGCTCTACTTTTGCTATCAAATGTTTCCTGGCAGATTGTATACATGTTATTCAATTTTGCCAAGGTTGTTTTGGTTGATCCATGTATGCTATGTTATTGTTCTTGCCATGTATGTCTTCTATGCCATGTCTTCTTAATGTATGTATGCTTAGTTGTTCATATAAGGCTATGTAGTGAGTGCATTGAGCTTGTAAACATGCCTACTTGTTATCAGTTTTTGACATGCCATGTTGCTGAATCTGTTAACGAGACTTTCGATATTGACATGGGTGTTGCTATATTTTCTGATCCTTTTTGGCTTATGGTCACTAAAGGACATTTGTTCTATGAATTTAGTAGATTCATGCCATGCCTTTGTTTGCCATGATAAGTTCCTGTAACATGTTGTTTCATAGCTCTAAACATTGCAACCTGATGTTATTTCTTCCTATGCCTGAAACTGTTATTAGTTGCAATCTTGCCATGTCATTTTGAGCATGTTCTAGTTGTTTCTGGAGATAGCTCAGTGTTCATGTTTTGTAATGCTTTACCTGTACATCATGCCCATGCCTTTTGTTTTTATATTGAGGTCCTGTAGCATGTTGTTTTGATGCTTGCAATATGCCGAGTTGCTGTTTTGGACAGATTGTTGCCATGTCTTGTATAGAGTGTATGTGTTGAACCGTTGCTCCGTTTTGAGTGTGCTCTTTATGAAACCTGCTTGATTTTGCATGTAGTTTCATATTATCATGTTGCATCCATGTTTTGAGGTGTTTGCTTGATGTTTTTATGCATTTTGCATCAATGCCATGCTTACCTTGTTTTGCTCATATCTTCTAGGCCGTAGCTCCGAATTTAATGAACTTTATATGTAACTTGACTAGAATTTCGTGTAGATCATCGTGGTGCATCTTAACTTTCTGTTTAACAACTTGAACATAAGGTTTATTCAGATCTGGACCAATTTCGAAATTTGCATATGAGGACTTACCGGAATTGTTATATGTTGTTCCCGGCCTCATTTAAACTTGCTTTGATGTGTTGGTCTTGTATGCATCATCTCTTGCCATGAGTAGCTTCATGTAGCGTTGTCGTGCATCATGCTTGGTTGTGCATCATGTCTTGTTCATGTGTGGGGTGTTTACTATGTTGTGTGCTTCTTCTTGTTAGTTCCTGTTTCGTTGCGATCGTGAGGATTCGTTCGTCTACGCTTGGTTCGGCTTCATCCGTTCGTCTTCTTCATGGACTCGTTCTTCTTCCTTGCGGGATTTCAGGCAAGATGACCGCTACCCTGGATCTCACTACTATCATTGCTATGCTAGCTTCTTCGTTCTTTCGCTATGCTGCGCTACCTATCACTTGCTGCTCAAGCCATCCCAAATTGCCATGTCAGCCTCTAACCTTTTGCACCCTTCCTAGCAAACCATTGTTTGGCTATGTTACCGCTTTGCTCAGCCCCTCTTATAGCGTTGTTAGTTGCAGGTGAAGATGAAGTTTGTTCCTTGTTGGAACATGAAGATGTTGTTCCTTGTTGAAACATGTTTACTTGTTGGGATATCACAATATATCTTATTTAATTAATACATCTATATACTTGGTAAAGGGTGGAAGGCTCGGCCTTATGCACGGTGTTTTGTTCCACTCTTGCCGCCTAGTTTCCGTCATATCGGTATTATGTTCCCGGATTTTGCGTCCCTAACGCGGTCGGGTGATTTATGGGACCCCTTGACAGTTCGCTTTGAATAAGACTTTTCCAAAAAGGCCCAACATTGGTTTTACCATTTGCCTCACCTATTACCTTTTTCCCTTGGGAGTCGCGCTCTCAAGGGTCATCTTCATTTTAGCCCCCGGCCAATGCTTGTCTAAGTGTTGGTCCAAACTAGAAACCCTTTGCGCGCCACCTCGGGAAACTTGAGGGCTGGTTTTAGTTGTACGGACTGCTCATCCGGTCGTGGCACAGGGACGAGATCTGTGCGGCTACTACCAGGGTGTCGGCACGCCGGGAGGCTTTGCTGGTTTTGTTTTATTACTGTGAAATGTCTTGTAGCCGGGATTCCGAGACTGATCGGGTCTTCCCGGGGAGAAGGAATATCCTTCGTTGATCACGAGAGCTTATCATGGGCTAAGTTGGGACACCCCTGCAGGGTATAAACTTTCGGAAGCCGTGCCCGCGGTTATGTGGCAGATGGGAATTTGTTAATGTCCGGTTGTAGAAAACCCGAAGTTGATCTCAATTAAAATACACCAACCGTGTGTGTAACCGTGAGTGTCTCTTTTCGGGGTTGATCGAGAGGAGAACACGGTTTCTGGGTTATGTCTGACGTAAGTAGGTGTTCAGGATCACTTCTTGATCATTGCTAGTTGACGACCGTTCCTTTGTTCCTCTTCTCGCTCTCTTTTGCGTATGTTAGCCACCATATATGCTTAGTCGCTGCTGCAACCTCACCACTTTATCCCTTCCTTTCCCGTTAAGCTTTGCTAGTCTTGATACCCATGGTAATTGGATTGCTGAGTCCTCGTGGCTCACAGATTACTACACCACCAGTTGCAGGTACAGGTTTGCGATGCTCATGACGTGAGAGCGATGTTTGCTTGTTGGAGTTCTTCTTACGCTTCTTCTTGATCGGGGATAGGTTCGGTCGGCAGCTGGGCTAGCAGGGTGGATGTCGTTTGAGTTTCTGTTTATGTTTCATCCGTAGACGGATGTTGATCTTTTATATGGTGTTGATGTATTCTTGTGGCATTTGTGCCTTATGTATGTAACCCCATATATTATGTAATGTTGATGTAATGATATCCACCTTGCAAAAGCGTCTCAATATGTGGGTCTATCCTTGGTGGGACCTTCGAGTTCCTTTTGGATAGGGTCGCATATTGGGCGTGACATTCTTACTTCTTCGTTCTTGATTCTTGTACTTCTCTGTGGGGTCGGCGCCAGCAAGACTTGCTCGGTGTAACCCGAGTTTGGGCCGATTGCTGGCGGTGCGGCTCGAACTTTAATTGGGAAGCTCCGAGTGCTAACTTCGTCTGATATCTTTATTGTAGGATTATCATAACCTTCCCGCGGCCACCTTTAACTCCAATGTCCGAGAGCTGGACCAACGGACCACCAACTTGTCAGAAAGCCGGAGTAAGTCTTCGTTTTCTTTCTCTACGGGGGTGCGCTTGCGCACCCGCGGGCTGTAGTCCCCGAGATTTGGGCCGACTGCTGAGCAGTCGGGCCGGATCTCCCCGGCAACTGTACTTCCTCTTTTCTGATCGTTGATAACTTCTTCTTTCTCTACTCTTGCAGAGGTCAATGCCGTCTTGCAGCAGCAGCTGGGTGAAGCCAACACAGCATTGCAAGCCAAGGAGACAGAGTGCAGCGAGCTGGCCCAAGAGCGTGACCGACTGGCCAAGCAACTGGCGGAGTTGGCGGGGCTTCTCCAGAAGGTCCGGAAGGAGGCGGAGGTGAAAGAGTCCAACCTGCTCGCCGAGTTCGAGACCGAACGCTCCACCTGGGCCGACAAGGAGGCGTTGCTGACTGCTGGCTTCGGCAGGATTGAAGACATGGTTGATGGTAAGCTTCCTTCTTTTCTCTTTCTTTGCGCGGCCGGCCGCTGATCAGGCCGGCTTCTAGCATATGACTTCTGGCTTCTTTGTTTTCTGCCTGAGCAGACTTCTTTCCTGGCCACTCTGGCGCCACCAACCTGGCCATTGAGGCTTATCGCGAAGAGCGGAGGGCGGAAGGTACCCAGATTGCTTTCGACGCCCCCTGGTCCCTTAGCGAACAGCTCCTCAGCATCCAGGCCCGCCTTCGTCTGGCTCATCGGATGTTGCGGTGTCTTCAGCGTGTCAGGGCCCAGGCGATCACTGCCCTTTGGCCAGACGTGACGGCTCCGCACACTCCTGGCCGAACTGCCGACTGGCTGGAGGTGGCGGCTGGCTGACTCGAGGCATGGAAGGGTTCCTCGGCCCGGGCTAGAGCGCGCCGGGCCTTGGAGTTCATCAAGGTGTGGTACCCTGGGCTAAATCTAGCCCAGTTGACCATGTTCCGGCAGGAGGCCCAGGAGGAGCTGGTGGCGGTGGAGGGCGACCTTGTCAAATGGGCGGCGGCGATCATCGAGTACACCAACACCAGCATCTTTGTTCCTGAGCTAGCTGAGAATGGTGCCGAGGCGCCGCCGGAGTGGTTTGGGCTGAACACGGAGGACGACAAGGACTCGGCCGAGGTGATCGACTCCAGCGATGAGGGAGAAGACGAGGAGGACGAGGAAAGCGGAGAAGATGCGCGAAAGGTCGGAGCGGACGACCAGCCTCAGCTTGACCGTGCCTAGAACAACGAGCCGCGCTCGAGCGCGCCGACTGCTGCTGGAGGCGACCAAGCGGAGACTGACCAACCGTCCACTCCACCAACCGGCACCATCGACTCCGCCAACCAGCCGGACCACTCTGCCGCTCCCTAGGCCGCCGACTTATCTTTATTTTTCCTGCTTTATCAGTCTCGACAAACTTTGTTAAATTTGCACAATTCCACCCGCAGGGTTTATTTCAAACTCTATTGAATGCTGGCCAATAGGCCTTTTGACATGTAAATATTCTTCCACACAAGTTGTGCTTCTGCCGAGTTTTGACTTTTCTTGCTTTCTGCTCCTTGGCTTTTTTCCTTTGCCGCCCTCCCTTAGCTGCCATCTTGTCAGCCAGACAGCCGCTCTACGGACTGTGGCTGGGTCAAGTACTTAGCTACTTGGGAGGGCAAGTACTTTGCTGACTAGAGCTTTAGCAAGTTAAGTAGAAACCGGCCGGCCGGCTGCTCAGTAGCCGGTCGATGAGGTGGGAGGCCGGCTTGAACTATGTGCATGCTTTGGGTCCTTAGCCATTTTTCATGTGGGCACCCTTTTTTGCCTTTAAGTCCTGCCTTCCGGACAGTCGCTCTACGAGCCGCGGCTTTGGCAGGAGAAGGTTTAAGTGCCGACACACTACTTGTCCGGCTGCGGGAAGTAGCACATAGTACAAGGCGGCGAGCCCCCGGGCCGACTGGTCGAACCCGGTGCTAGGCGGAATAATGAAATAACACATTCATAGGCATAATACTTATCATATAGATAAAAGAGGATAGCTCCCGAGGTCTTCTCAGGGGACCCGGAGTCTTCATATTTAATACAAAAGGTAGCATGGTACATACTGCATTAACTGTAAAATCTTCGAAGGAGGTTTGCATTCCATGGCCTCTCTGTCTCCTTGCCGGAGTCATCTCGTTTGCGTGCTCTGGGCTTCCGAGCATCGATCAAGTAGTAGGAGTCGTTGCCCAAAACTTTGCAGATGATGAAGGGGCCTTCCCAAGGTGCCGAGAGCTTGTGCTGGCCGGCTGTTCGCTGGATCAGCCGGAGCACAAGGTCTCCCTCTTGGAAGGATCTTGGCTTGATCTTCCAATTGTAGTATCGGCGTAGACTCTGCTGGTAGATGGTGGACCGGCTGAGTGCCAATAGCCGGCGCTCTTCCAGCAGATCGACACCGTCTTCTCGTGCTTCTTTCGCCTCCTCCTCATGTACATGGTGACTCGGGGGAGTCGAATTCTATGTCTGTCGGGATGACGGCTTCAGAACCGTAGACGAGGAAGAAAGGCGTGAAGCCGGTTGACTTGTTTGGAGTTGTGCGCAAACTCCAGAGGATGGCCGGCAGCTCATCGAGCCAACAGTCGGCCGAACGCTCCAGAGGCTCGACCAGTCGGGGCTTGATGCCAGACAAAATGAGGCCGTTTGCTCGCTCCACTTGGCCGTTTGACTGCGGATGGGCAACGTACGCTAAGTCCAGTCGGATGCGCTGCGTCGCGCAGAAACGGGCCAAGGCGCCTTTGGCAAAGTGTGTGCCGTTGTCGGTGATGATGCTGTGTGGTATGCCATACCGAATGGTGATGTCAGCGATGAAAGTGACAGAAGTCGGACCATTCAACTTCTTGATTGGCTTTGCTTCTATCCACTTGGTGAATTTGTCCACGGCGACAAGCAGATGAGTCATGCCGCCGCGTGTATCTTGAATGGTCCCACTAAGTCCCGCCCCCATACGGCAAAGGTCCAGGCGATGGGGATAGTCTTGAGTGCAGAAGCCGGCAGATGTGGCTTGGAACGGAACTTCTGGCACCCTTTGCACTTCTGGACAAAGTCTTTGGCATCTTCTAGAGCAGTCGGCCAGAAAAAACCATGGAAGAAATCTTTGGCAACAAGTGATCTTGAAGCCGCGTGGTGACCACACTCTCCTTGGTGGATATCTTTGAGGATTGCTTGGCCTTTCTCCGGCTCCACGCAGCGCTGGTACATGCTACCTCTTGAGCACTGCGTTGGTTTTCCCTTGAAGAGGAAAGGGTGATGCAGCAAAGTAGTGTAAGTATTTCCCTCAGTTTTTGAGAACCAAGGTATCAATCCAGTAGGAGGCTACGCACAAGTCCCTCGTACCTGCACAAAACAATAGCTCCTCGCAACCAACGCGATTTAGGGGTTGTCAATCCCTTTACGGTCACTTACGAGAGTGAGATCTGATAGAGATGATAAATAATATTTTTGGTATTTTTGGTATAGAGATGCAAAGTGAAAAGTAAAAGGCAAAGTGAAAACAAAGCAAGTATTAAAGTAATGGAGATTGATATGATGAGAATAGACCCGGGGGCCATAGGTTTCACTAGTGGCTTCTCTCAAGAGCATAAGTATTCTACGGTGGGTGAACAAATTACTGTTGAGCAATTGACCGAATTGAGCATAGTTATGAGAATATCTAGGTATGATCATGTATATTGGCATCACGTCCGAGACAAGTAGACCGACTCCTGCCTGCATCTACTACTATTACTCCACTCATCGCCCGCTATCCATCATGCATCTAGAGTATTAAGTTAAAAACAGAGTAATGCCTTAAGCAAGATGACATGATGTAGAGGGATAAATTCATGCAATATGATAAAAACCCCATCTTGTTATCCTCGATGGAAACAATACAATACGTGCCTTGCTGCCCCTTATGTCACTGGGAAAGGACACCACAAGATTGAACCCAAAGCTAAGCACATCTCCCATTGCAAGAACTACCAATCTAGTTGGCCAAACCAAACGGATAATTCGAAGAGACTTGCAAAGATAACCAATCATACATAAAAGAATTTAGAGAAGATTCAAATATTGTTCATAGATAATCTTATCATAAACCCACAATTCATCGGTCTCAACAAACACACCGCAAAAAGAAGATTACATCGAATAGATCTCCACGAGAGAGGGGGAGAACATTGTATTGAGATCCAAAAAGAGAGAAGAAGCCATCTAGCTACTAGTTATGGACCCGAAGGTATGAAGTAAACTACTCACACTTCATCGGAGGGGCTATGGTGATGATGTAGAAGCCCTCCGTGGTGGATGCCCCCTCCGGCGGAGCTCCGGAACAGGCCCCGAGATGGGATCTCGTGGATACAAGAAGTTGCGTCGGTGGAATTAGGTTTTTGGCTCCTGTTCTGATTGTTTGGGGGTACGTAGGTATATATAGGAGGAAGGAGTACGTCGGTGGAGCAACAGGGGGCCCACGAGGCAGGGGGGCGCGCCCTAGGGGGAGCGCGCCCCCACCCTCGTGTCCGCCTTTGTTACTTCTTGGAGTAGGGTCCAAGTCTCCTGGATCACGTTCGGTGAGAAAATTACGTTCCCGAAGGTTTCATTCCGTTTGGACTCCGTTTGATATTCCGTTTCTTGAAACATCAAATAGGCAAAACAACAATTCGGGCTGGGCATCCGGTTAATAGGTTAGTCCCAAAAATAATATAAAAGTGGAAAATAAAGCCCAATATAGTCCAAAACAGTAGATAAAGTAACATGGAGCAATCAAAAATTATAGATACGTTGGAGACGTATCAGTACACACTAGTGACACTGCGCCTCACAAGTTCTTTGTTGACAATGGTGTATGCTGCTACCCGACATTGCACTTGTCGGGCCGAGATCTCATTAGTCGGTAGCTCTTTGTTCACCAGAAAGTTGAGGATGGGCTGAGCCCATGAAGGTGCTGCTATTTCTTCGACTGCTAGGACTGTTGCTTGCACGAGGGCGGTTGGGCTGGGAGGCAGCGGGTTGGAGTCGGCTGCCGCTTGCTTCGTCAATGAAGTCCCCTGGTTGACTGCTGCAGTCCCCGGGCTGGATTCTGAAGTCCCCGGGCCGGGTGCGACTGCTGCATCCCCCGAGCCGCCTGCCGAAGTCCCCGTGCCGGCTGCTGAGGTTCTCAAGTCGGATCCGACTGCTTCAGGAGGAGCCAGTATGAAGATGGAGTCTGATTCTGGTGACGTCTTGACAGATGGCTTGAGGAGGCGTTGTAGGGCGATGCCGGCTGGTATTGCTTGCCTGGGGGAGCCGATCCGTGCCAAAGCATCAGCTTTCTCGTTGTCATTTCGTGGCACATGGAGGAACTCGCACCCTTCAAAGTATCCACTGAGCTGCTGGACGAGGAAGCGGTAGCTTGCCATATTTGCATCCTTGGCGTCGATCGCTGACGATCGCTGGACAACCAAGTCAGAATCACCATAGCACAGGATCCGGCGAATGCCGAGTTCCTTGGCAAGCCGGAGCCCGTGTATGATAGCTTCGTATTTAGCTACGTTGTTGGACGCGGCAAAGTGAATTTGCAGCACATATCTGAGCTTGTCGCCTTTGGGAGAGGTAAGGACGATGCCGGCTCCCAAACCGGTGCGCCATCTTGGCACCATCAAAGTGCATCCGCCAATGGGTGGAGTCCAGCACTGGCGGCAGGTACTGGGTCTTGGCCCAGTCGACGAGGAAGTCGGCCAGTGCTTGGGACTTGATGGCGGTGCAAGGCTGGTAGTAGATGGTGTAGGGGGCCAAATCTATGGCCCATTTGTCCACTCGGCCCGAAGCATCTCGGCTTCCAATGATCTCGGCAAGTGGAGCAGTGCAGACAACAGTGAATGGGTGCTCTTGAAAGTATGGCTTCAGCTTCTTGGCGGTGAAATGCACGCCATAGCACATGTTCTGATAGTGGGGGTAGTTCTGCTTGGAGGCGGACAACACTTCACTCAGGTAATACACCGGCCTCTGGACTGGTAATGCTTTGCCGTCTTCCTTGCGTCCCACAACTATGACTGTGCTGACCACCCGGCTGGTGGCGGCGATGTAGAGAAGCATGGGCTCCTTAGTAGCCGGAGCCGCCAGGACAGGCGGAGTGGTCAACATCTTCTTGAGCTGGAGAAAAGTTTCGTCCGCCTTATCATTCCACTCGAAAAAGTGGTCTTCTTCATGAGCTGGTACAGGGGAAGAGCCTTCTCGCCCAGCCGACTGATGAAATGGCTGATGGATGCCAAGCAGCCGGTGAATTTTTGCATGTCCAGCAATCGGGTGGGTACCTCCATCCTCTCGATGGCCTTGATCTTCAGAGGGTTGCACTCTATGCCGTGCTCTGATACCAGGAAATCAAGAAGTTGGCCGGCTAGTACTCCAAAGACGCATTTTTTCGGGTTGAGCTTGATTTGAATGCGGCGCAAGTTTTCAAAGGTTTCCTTGAGGTCTTCTAGCAGTGTGCCGCACTTCTCCGTCTTCACCAGAATGTCGTCCACATAGACGTGGGCATTCTTGTTGAGTTGCTTGAGGAGACATTTATGCATGCAACGCTGAAACGTGGCGCCGGCATTCCTCAAGCCGAACGTCATGGACAGGTAGCAGAAGGCTCCGAATGGTGTGATGAAGGCGGTCTTCAGTCTGTCTACCAGGTTCAGTTTGACCTGATGACACCCTGAGTAGGCATCCAGAAAACTCAATAGATCGCATTCGGCTGTGGAGTCTATTACTTGGTCAATTCTTAGCAAAGCAAAGGGATCTTTGGGGAAAGCTTTGTTGAGGCTAGTATAATCGATACACATGCGCCACTGCTTATTCTTCTTCAGCACAAGGACTCGGTTGGCTAACCATTCTGGGAAGAACACTTCCATGATGAAGCCGGCTGCTAGAAGCCGGGCTATCTCTTCTCCAATGACTCTTCTCTTTTCTTCTGAGAGGCGGCGCAAGGGCTGCCTGACTGGCTTGGCATCAGGTAGGACATGTAGCTTGTGCTCGTCAAGATCCATCGGAACACCCGGCATGTCCTTGGGAGACCATGCAAAGATGTCCCTATTCTCATGGAAGAAATCGACGAGCTCGCCTTCCTATTTGCTGTCAAGGTTTGCACCTATGACAGCATGCCTCTCCGGGTGCTCCGGGTCCAAGGGTATCTTCTTTGTTTCTTTTACCGGTTTGAACGAGCCCTCAGCTTCCGTCTCCTTGGGGTTTGGCGACATTTCCGGCTGCTTGCCTGCCATTGGCACAACCCGGTCAAGGAGCCCCTTCTCTGATGCAATCACGAGGGACTCGGCTAGCCGGCTGCTTTCTGCCGCACAGGCGGACGACTTCTTGTAGTCTTCGACTATGGTTAGGATTCCCTTCGTGCTTGGCATATTCATCTTGAGGTAAGCATAGTGGAGGACCGCCATGAACTTGGCCAGAGCAGGCCGACCAAGTAGCGCATCATAGGGGCTCTCAAGTTCCACCACCTCAAACCAGACTGGCTCTCGGCGGAAGTGATCTTTGTCTCCGAAGAGGACATCTATCTAGATCTTGCCGATTGGCGAGTAGGAAAGGCCAGGAACTATGCCATGGAAAACAGTCCGACTGGGCTGAAGCTGCTTCTGCTTGATTCCCAACTTCTCCATAGTGTCACGGTATAGGATGTTGATGCTGCTACCGCCATCTATCAGGACTCGGGAGAAGCGAGCAGCCCGCCTCTCCGTTGCGAATGTGGCATCTAAGAGCAAGGCATAAGAACCAGGAGAGGGCATCACCTCCGGGTGGTCAGCTCTGCTCCAACTGATAGGCTTCTCAGACCAATGCATGAACTCGGGGGTCTCTGATGCTACTACATGTACTTCTTGCTGCCGTTGCCGTCTGTTGTGCCTATCATCGGCCACGCTGGTGAACACGACATAAGCTCCATGCTCTTCAGGGTACTCATCTTGTATTGCACCGACTGGCCGAGCCGCCGGCTGCTGGGGAGGAGGAGGCGGGGGCCGGCAGGCAGAGGAGGCAGGAGTCCGTCACCCTTGGCGATTCTGGTGAGCAATGGCATTTCTGAGTGGTGTGGTTGGATGGCTTCGTGCCACTGTGGAACTTGCAGGGTGCATCGAGAGTCTGCTCGTACGAGAAGGCGGGCAACCAGTTGGGCTTGTCGCCCTTCTGACGCTTGGGAGGAAGCTGCCCTTCCAACTGCTGGTCTTCAACTGTCGCCACCTGTCGGCTTGTGGAAGCCAGCTACGTGGCCTTATGCTTGTTGTCATTCTGTTGCTGACGCCGACTGGTGTCACCAGCCAGAGTCCGAGGAGCTTGAGGAGCTATTTTGCCAGATGCGGCAACTTGAATCTCCACCTTCATGGAGGATTCAGCCGTGGCGTACTTGTCTGCTATGATCAGCAGTTCGTTGAGGGTCGCCGGCTCATCACAGAGAAGCCGGTGCTTGAGGAGGGTGCCTTCTCGGCACCGGCGATGAAAGTACTCGATGGCACGCACCTCGTGCACCCTCGCAAGAGTTGCGCAGCTCGCCCAACGATGTGAGGTAGTCGCGAGTTGATTCGTTGGGGCCTTGGGCGCTGGGAGAGCTGGCAAGGCTTGGGCGGCGCTTATGCGTCTTTGGTGAAGTTGCGAATGAAGGCTTCGGTGAAATTTACCCAGCTGTTGATGCTGTGGGGCTTCAGGCTGTTTAGCCATGTCTGGGCTGTGCCCTGGAGCATGAGCGGAACATACCTCAGGACAACTCGTTTGTTGCCGTATGCTATGCTGACGGCCGTGGAGTAGTCGACCAACCAGTCTTCCGGCTTCGCGGAGCCGGTGTACTTGGGCGTATCTCTTGGGAGCGTGAACCCTTTGGGGAAGGGCTCATCTCGGATTCGAGGGCCAAAACAAGGCGGGCCCAACGCGTCTTCTTCTTCTAACGCCAGGGATCGGTTGAGGCGGTTGATCCGGTGGCGGGCATCATTCTCTCTGACTCCTTCCTGGCCAAGGCAGTCGCCGAGTGTCGGGTGGTCAACAGGCGGCGGGGAAGCGCGCCTCTCCCTGCGAGGGGGAGGGGGAGGCGGACAGTCGTCCCATCATTCCACTGCTCTTGGGCGGCCGTCTTGGTCGCGCTCGATGGTGATGCGAGTCTGGTTGCAGCTGGCAGCCGGCTCCTTGTCTCTTCTATCGCGGACGCCACCAGTCGGTGTTCGGGATGTCACGCCTTGATCTTGGCGAGGAGGCGGGTCGTTGTTCCGCCGGTTGGGCGCTTCAGTGCGGCAGCCGGCCTCTTGCTGCTCAGTAGCCGCATGAATGATCCGCTGGACGCGCTCCGTCATGAGGCGATGCTCGTCGCCCTCGAGCTTGTCCAGCTCGTCTGCTGCCGCCTGGGCAGCTCGTATATTCTCCGCGGGCGTGGCGTAGATAGGGTGATCCGCCCCGAACAAGCTGGCAATGGCCGCGCCGCACAGCTGGACCGTGCCGATGCGGCTAGGCCCACCAGGAGCCGGCGTGCCGCCAACGACGCAGTCCATCTCGCGCTGGTAAGCCTCCGAAAGGCGTCTCATGCTGGCTAGCTTCTTGGCGCTCTCGACGAGCTGGACGCGGCGTGCTTCCAGCGTCTCGGCGTCAGCGTCTTCTGGGATGGGCGCAGTCAGGTCTTGCAACGCCGCATCGAGCAGGTCTCGAGCACCGTCCCTGCCCGAGCGCTCGCCATGGCTGATGACAAGCACCTCTGTGACGGTGCTCCCGCCGCTGTGCTCGCAAGGAAGCGGCTCGTTGTAGACCACCACGTTGGTGGGGAACGCGTCAAACGGCGCCGTGTCGGAGTCGACAAGTATCGGGTCGGTGGAGCCAACCGACTCCAAGTCCACAGCAGGCTCGCTGACGACGTGGAGCTGGTCGAGGAGGCTGACGAGGCGGCTCTCGGGGCCATCTGTGCCCGCGTCAGATGCGGGATCGTCGGAGAGGCGAATCTCGCCAACAAGATCGGCGAGGCAACTCGTCGCGCAGGTGACCTCTGCACCGTGCAACGCGTCGGCGCAAACATCGTCTGACGTGCCGGGATGGCTGCGGACACCAGGAAGGAACAGGGTTCCCGTCCACAGCAGGTCTCCAGACAATGGTGCACCTCGCCCCATGGTGGGCGCCAAATGTCGGGGGCTGGGTGCGACATATGCAAGGGATGGCTTATCATGGTGGGAGCGAGTAGGACATCGCTCGTGCCCGGAAGAGGGATGAGGCGTAGACACGAACGCCGGCGTACTTTACCTAGGTTCGGGGATCTCCTAGGAGATAACACCCCTAGTCCTGCTCTGCGGGGTCTCCGCATGATCACTAAGGCACTAGTGAGTACAATGGTGCTCCTTGAGCTGTATGCCAGAGGTAGGAGGAAGCAGGGCTAGCTCTCTCCTCTCTCTATGAATGAGTCTAGGTCTAACAGGTTGGGAACCTTTTGCATGGGTGCCCTTGGGGGTTTATATAGGCCTACCCCCTAGGGATAGAATGGTAATCTGGCCGGGTGTTGGTCCCGGCTGTCAGTGTCTCTGGTCGCCGGCTTCTCCGCCGGCCGCTGAGGCCCGCCGCCTGGTCTGGTGCGGAGCCGACAGGCCGCCCCGCCACTTGCGGGTCTGGTCGGTGGCTTGTTACTATAGCCGTAAGCCTAATGACGCTTGCTTGGTCGGGGGGGCGTGGCTACAGTCCCGCCGTCTGGTGGGAGATCACTGTAGCCACTCCGTGTCTCGTTTGGTTAATGGCGCATGGACACCGAGGGAGGAGCAGACCACCTGCTAGAAGCCGGCCTCCCTTGGGTCTGACTGGTCATGCTTTGCCGTCCTCCGGTCTCTCGCTGCCCGGTAGGGCCTGCCGCCTGCAGGCCGTACCGACAGGCCGTCGTGGGAGCAGGGTTCCGCCTGACAGGGGTGACGGCAGGGGTGGAGTGGCAACAGTGCCGTGCCGTGCGGAGATCTCCGCCTGTACGGGGCACTGTGGCCTCGCCGTGCCCTGGATATGGGGTTGATGGGTTACACTCTAGCCACATCATGTCTTGTCTTATTAATGGAGGCGCAGACTTTGAGGGCATCCCGGGCCGCCTGCTAGGAGCCGGCCTCTCTGGAGGCCGCCTGCTAGGAGTCGGCCCGTCTTGGTGCCGCCTTCTGGTGCTTGGCCATCTTCTAGCAGCCGGCCGCTCGAGTCAGTCGGTCGCCAGAAGGCGGCGTTTCATTCTGGATACTTGAGGGGCGCAGCTGGCCCAATGTCTAGAAATGCTTAGGGGCTCGGGTCAGGCTACCTGTGGCCCATTACTCCGACAAAAATTAAGGAAAAAATTTCGACAAGATGTTGAAAAAAAGTTAATCTTTGGATTTACGAGTTTGAAGAAAAAATGTTTACAAGTTTAGGACAAGTTTTTGACTAAAATAATAAAAAAAACTTGTCTAAAAGATCACAAACATGAAAAATGTTCGTAAGTTTAGAATAGTTGGAGAAGTTGACAAATTTGTGGCCCGAGGTTAGAGGGAAATGTTGACAAATTTCGAAAAAAATGATAATAATTTTTATAAAAAAAATGTTAACAACCTGTTCATTATTTTGTAAAAAGGTAGATAAAACTTAGAAATGTTATTGACAACTTATTTTAAGAAGTTGTTCAAAAATAAGAAAAAAATGTTGATATCAAATTGAAAAAATATATAATCTGTGGATTTACGAGTTGGAAGAAACAAATGTTGACAAATTTACAAAATATATGAACACCTTTTATTAAAAAAATTAACGGTTTGTTCACTATTTTATAAAAAATGTAGATAAACTTAGAAATGTTATTGACAACTTATTTTAAAAATGTTAGGAGATTTTAAAAGTTGTTTACACATTTGAAGAAAGATGGATTTATGGGCTAGAAGAAAAATGTTGACAAGTTTAGGAGAAGTTGTTGATAAATTAAGAAAAAAGTTGACATTATTTTCAAATGTTGGCATATTTTAAAAGTTGTTCACACATTTAAAGAAAAGAAGGAAAAGTTGACAAAAATTTATAAAATATGTTGACAAAATTAAAGAAAATATGTTCATGTTAAGTATTTTGAAATTGTAACACAAAATTAAATAATGTTAACAAAAATGAAAGAAATTATGTTAACATTCGTATTTTCGACTTGTAACACAAAATACAAAACTAGTGAACAAAAATTGAAAGAAAATGTTAAGAATCTCTAAGCGATTTTATTTAAAGAAAATGTAGACAAGTCTTACAAAATTATTTTCAACTTATTTAAAAATATGTTCACAAAAAGTTCATGACTTCAATAACAAAAATGTTGACATTCAGATATTAAAAGTTGTAACAAAATTGTTTTGATAAGTTTATGAGAAGTTGTTCAAAATTAAGAAAAAATGTTGATAAGATATTGAAAAATAGTTAATCTTTTGATTTACGAGTTAGAAGAAAAAAATGTTGACAAGTTTAAAAGAAGTTGTTGACAAATTAAAAAAAATGGTCTAAAAGTTCAGAAATAAAATAATGTGCATAAGTTCAGAATAGTTTTCCTTTGCTTGACAAGTTACTTGAAATTTTCAAACATTTTCTACTTGCAATTTTTTTGAACAGTTACTTGCTAGGAATGAACTAACATGTTTTGCATAGAAAAAATATACATGTTCGAAAGAAATGAACAATTATTTTGTCGATACTGGGTCTGTTTCCAGTGTACAATATGGCTGATTTAACTACTGTATAACGTTTTAACAAACATTTCGTAAGAATAGCATACATGGAGAACCATTGCTTACATGGAAAACCATAGGTACTCTTTTTTGTCGATGCTAGTTTCTCAAAATTCTGACAGTGAAACACAACCATGTTCATCATTATATACATATCACTGTAATTTCCATCGAAAACCTAACGGCGAACAAGAAACACGAATAAAGAAACAAGTTCATATTAGTTCATTTCGTACTACTTTGACTATCAAATTTAACTGCGGGTTCTTCTCTTCTTTGTGACATCAGCATCAATCTTCTCAAACTAGAACTTGTTCTGATTGAAGTTTCATATGTTGTATGCAATGAGCTTACAGAATTGGGGAACGATTTCCTAAAAATAAAATTGCCAGATTCAAATTTTAGTTTCAAGAGCATTACAAAAACAGTTACATAACTGAAATAATGTAGTGTATGTGTGCAAAAAAGAAAGACTTGCAAAAGAATTAACAAAACAATAAAAAGAAGTACAAAAGCATGATGACATTTGAGACCCAAAAAAATTAAAAGAACGTGGAAGAACAATATCATGAAATAACTCTCTCTGGAACAGTGATTGTATTGCACACAAAAAGAATATGGATAATTTAAAAACAAAAAGGTAGCTCGTTACAGAGAGAGATGTAGTGCGTGTAGTATTTACCTTTTCAAAGTCCTTCATGTATTTTCCATTCCAACAATCCATATACAATGTGCCATAGATAGCGCAGTCATGCATGTCCATGTTTGCACAAAAAAAAACAGATGAATAAAGAGAAAATGTAAATTAGAAAAGATGTAGAAAAGGGTCAAAAAAATAATCTCACAAGTTAGGTTGTTTGGGATAGTTTTCGGGAGAAAACTTTACAAATTCTTCTATATTTTTGAAACTACAGTTGGATGCTCGAATAGAGTGCTGAGGTTGGTAATCTATAATATAAAACATGAACATAAGTAGAAAGTTAGGTAGACCGGAAAAGTAAAAATATACTTATTACACACAGAGTTATTTCATGGCCAGTGCGTTAAAAAAATACAATAATCTTGAAAAAATAGTTTATACTTATAGTAATACTAACTAGGTTTGTTGTGAGGATGTTGAGTTCATCAGCATTGACGCTATTTGCTGAATCAAAGAAGCTGATTGTTTCGAATAGATTGTTGACGCAAAAGAAAGTCCAATGGAATGAATTTACTCTATGGAGAAAAAGCTGCACAGGAAAAGAAGTAACCATCACAAAATAGAGGTGAAAAATAAAATAAAAGGATTAACAATCATGAAAAACAGATCTAAATATACCAAGTCACATTTGTGCAGGTTGTTTCCTTTGTTGATTCTCTTGAATTCTCGAAGGCAAGACCTGGTGCTGAATTTTGCAGGCTCCACAAGCAATTTAGTCTATAGAAAAGAAAAAGCAAAATTGCATTATCAATATGAAGTAAAAAAATGAAACCCCCTGGTAGTCATGAATGACTGACATCACATATTTGGAGAGAAAATTTAAACTGAAAGAAAAAGTTGAAGAGAATTACTGTAAAGTGTGTTAGGAATGAAAAGTTTGAAGGCTTCTTTGATTTTGGACCAGGATTCAAATTATCATGGTTGACAACTACAACATAGGCATCCATGACTTCATCATTGACTTTGCCAATTGGTTTTAGACCGTTGTAGAACTTTTCATATGACACCGTTAGGTCATTGAAATCTAGAACAGTGGGACTGCAAAGACCAAATGATAAAAATGGAGATAGATTATTTGCATTAGTACCAAAAGTCATGAAAATGCACGACTCCAAGAACTTGATTAGTAATGAATGTGTACAACAAACTTACTTGTCCTTGAAGAACTTGCAGTTTAGGTACTTTTGGTAAAAGTTGTCAACAGCTGGTTCTAGATTCAATGCTGATAATGGAGATGCAGGGGACAACTTTTTTGCTTTTCTTTTCTTCCTGTTTTTCTCTCGATGGTACTACGATCAGATAGAACATTTGGAGTACTTGTCTCATTAGCATCAGAGGGCATCGATCCTACATCTAGAAAAACAACAAAGGAAACATGGAGAAATGGTATGAGTGTTTGCCTTAAAAAGTGAATAGATGAGACATAGTTCACGTACGAGGAAGGGAACAAGGTGTTGAAATGGAGAAGATACCATCTCCCGAAGTAGTACCATCAGCGTAGCTCATAGCAAGGGTTATGTCGTGCTCAATATCAGCAACCACTCTCGTAGAAGAACAATCTTTCTGTGGAAGTCCAAGTTCTGAGTGTCCTATGGATTTTACAACATCAATGTCATCTTCTAAAATAGTGGGACTTGAATGGAAGATAATGTTGTTCGTGTCAAGTTACTGATCTTGACTGACATCAGTCGTTTCCTGGTATAGCACAAGAGCACTGTCATTGTTGTGGGTATTGCTATTGTGAGTAACATGAGTTTTTGCTTCATTACACTCGGAGGACACATTTTCAGCACAAGGAATCGCACTTTTGGTCATATCTGCCAACACTTTAGATACATGTTCTTCATGTACTTTCTTCAACAAATCATCGTGTTTGGTAACCACCATTGATAACATTCCCTAGTTTTGGTGGAAGAAAAAAAGGAAAATAAGCTGTTAGGTATATATCAACGGAAAAACAGTAAGGAGGAACAAAAACAGTTAAGAACTATTGCGACCACCTGATTGTTATTGTCCACTGTTGGCCGAGTTGCTTTGTCCCTTGATATTGGCTGATAATAACAGGAGGGGATGTAGTATTTGCCATAATAGAATTAGTGCTTGGAATGATAGAAGACACATTTCTTGCCAAATCTGCATGCATTCGTGACATGTGTTCCTCATGACTTTGTCTCCACAGCTCATCATGCTTGGCGACCACCTCTGATATAACTTGCACTACCTATATTTGTTATTGACCAAAAAACTTAAGTTTATGAGCAGAAGATCTTGCAGACAAATAATAAAAATGAACAAATAAAACAGATTCAAACATACTTCAGGTTGATTGGATGATTTCAACCCAACATCTTCCGGTGGTCCTGTGGGTAATGTTCCTTGTTTGGCGTTGAAACCTGTATCCTCAACCAATGCTAGTGGACGAGCTCCATATGGTGTGGTCGAGATGTCCCGAAGCTATTTAAAAGAATTGCATCAAAACTAAAATCTTCTCATATGAAGCAAACACTATTCATTGACATATGTGAAACAAAGTAAACAACAAATAAAAACAAATATATGTTTCTTCTGAGAAAAAGATAAAGTAAACAAGACTACCTATATTTGTTATTGACCAAAAAACATAAGTTTGTGAGCAAAAGATCTTGCAGACAAAGAATAAAAATGAACAAATAGAACAAATTCAAACATACTTCAGGTTGGTTGGATTATTTCAACCCAACATCTTCCGGTGGTCCTATGGGCAATGTTCCTTGTTTGGGGTTGAAACATGTATCCTCAACCAATGCTAGTGGACGAGCTCCATATGGTGTGGTCGAAATGTCCCGAAGCTATTTAAAAGAACTGCATCAAAACTAAAATCTTATCATATGAAGCAAACACTATTCATTGACATATGTGAAACAAAGTAAACAACAAATGAAAAACAAAGATATGTTTCTTCTGAGAAAAAGAAAGAAAAAACCATTTTATGAAAACTTGAGCTGACTTAATTCTGTTTAAAATTCTTGAGTTGCTGTTGGTTACCAACATCACGATGTGTTTTATAAAAACGTTGAGATTCATATCATCATGGTCTTGTTCTTACAAATAATGTAACTGGGATCCTCCTAGTTGTTAACATCTACCATATGCTATTTTGAGTTTTATTAATTCATTTAACAAATAATGATCACACTTAAAAGATGAAAATGGATTTCTGAATGACACGAGCTCAAACAATCCAAAACATCCACTTTTAGAAACTAAAAAAATATACTTCACCAAATGTAGAGCAAAAAATGATTTCTGTATGCCTTTTTATGAAAGAGCTAAATAAAATTGAGCATGAAGTGCAAAAATTGAACATGAGTGATCAGTGGTAGAAACCCTAACAATACTTCAGAGGTAGAAACCCTAGCATAAAAAAGTGGCTCACTACTTGTCGAAGAAGATTTAACCACATAAACTAGGTAGTTAACTAATAGGAGCACTAATATTTTCACAAAAAATAGTGCTAACAATGATAAAATTTACTTTTTCCTTACAACGCTAAAATGACGAATCTGTTCGCGGAAAGCTGTTGACAAAATCATGAAAAAAAGAAATACTCTCACATATATGTGGATCCACACTTACAGGCAGTGCTCCATAGGCTACTGGTTTGTTAGTTGTCCTTTTGAAATCGACATTAGCTGCATGAAGTAAATCAGCATTCTGCACATGGACCATTCTGGGCACATTGTAGTTAATGCTCCTAAATGGCCTTGCAGAAATAAGATCAAGAAAATCCGTATATATGACCTGCATAATAGGAAAATGTGATCAAACCAAAATTAATAAAAAAATACAATGGTGTAGAAAACAAACAAAAATGATACAACAAAACAAATAGAAAAAATAACTTACAGTAAGCATGGGCAGGCAGCCGCCAACCTAGATAGGATCGTTCAAATCAATTTCCACTCTCTTAAAAAGATTTTCATGGAAGCTTTCGATCTCTTCGCTGAGGTGATTGATGCAATAACTTGCCAAATCACAATTATGCAACTTTGAAATGTCATGCACACCATACAGAAGCTTCCAGTTCACGTAGTTGCCAGTGATTGGACAAAGAACTGTTGAGATGAACAGAAACAGGAAACTACAAATAAACCTTTCCTTAGTTTCATCATTCTTCATCATTTTGACAATGTTATCTATTGGTATGGTCCTACTTCCAGATTTATATTTATCACTGAGTGCCTTAACTTTTGCTACTACAGCAGGATCATTGCTCTTGGTAGGAAAATGTTCAGAACCAGATTGAATTCCAAAAACCTGATTGACCATTTCCCTCCAGATTTGAATAACTTTGTTCTTGTACTTGAAGACAACATTTGAGCGAGTATGGTCGACATGCCATTGCATGAAACCGACGGGCACAATGAGATGCTTATTGATGTGCAACAGATTATCCAGATCATGTTTTGAAACATATCCTCTTTGTTTATTATTTAAATTTGAAATGGCTTTGTTCCATCTGAGGGCCGAGAACCTATGCTTTATAGTCCCACGGTGTTTCAGTGTTTCATACATGGTTACTAGACAGGGAGCTATGTGGAACAAACCAATAAAAGGATAATAAGATTAAAAAAGATGAACCGAAAAACTAACTGACATAAAAATTACTTAGGTTGTTCCATTGTGTGGGAAGGGCGGGGGGCATGCAATATTTTCATGTAAAAAAGCATATCATAAATCATGATATAAACCACTGTTTTTGCGTGTGAGGATAAGATGGATATGAAAAGCATTAACACATGGTGTTGCTCATAGCACTACTACTGTTAACAAAAAAGTTGATGACACATCAACCGATTGGATAATATTAGTAAAGTTGATTCCGACTGCAAACTATTCAATGCTTTCATACCTAAAATACAGTGCAAATAATAAACACAACCAACTTAAAAAAAGGTTTAACAAAATAATGAGTTAAACACTAACAACCACACAAAAAGGCAGCAATGTGCTAAAACCTAATTAATTCTAAACAAACCACATAAGGACGCCATGAAAAAATGGACAAACCTAATGAAAAAATGTACACTCCTTATCAGGGTGGAACCTATCTAAACAAAAATCTATTCCCAGACCATATGTAATACCAAGCTGAAGAAATGATATAAGAAGTTAAATTTGTATCCATAAAAGAGGACCAAATTAACTAGTTAAATTTGTATGCTTACAGAAAGGATATTAGAAGTTTATATTTCTTAATTTAGCATGGAATATGTCTCTTAGTTACTATGGAATCTTTTATAAAGTACAAGCATGGAAGTAAAAAGTAGTCATAGTTATCAAATAGGCCACTTTATTGTCTCAGATTAAATGGTGTAGAAAAGCAACTTTAAACCACATTTCAAAATGTATGCAATGCTTAAAGTATACTACAATATAACCCTTAACTAAACAACTGGCATCGATCTAGAAACGAAAAAACTTATGTAGGAGGATGTGAATCATCAATAGCACTGAGGTTATGTGCCACCTCTTTATTTAGTTATAAGCTCCCTGCAACCCACACCCTTGGGCATGCAACACATTTGTTAATACAAATAATAAACTTTGGTAAGAGAGGAGAATCTGATTTTTGTGGAGATTCTTCAGTTCATCAAAACTCAAGCAAAGCCTAGAGAGCAAAAGGTTGAAAGCAGAGATGAGGGTGCGACTTGCATTCTGCTGATAACACTACTCCTTGAAATCTGTTTAAACTAGCTTCCAGGGTTGCAGAGAAGCACCACCACCATAAAGATACCATACAAAATTAACTGGTTAAATTAAGAAATATGAACTTCTAATATCCTTTCTGTAAGCATACAAATTTAAATCTATGCCCAAACCCTAGGTAATTGTCCCTCTTTTAAGGTTAGTTTTCAGGCTGAAGAAATGTCTTTTTGCGGAGGTTGTTTTTAAGCTGCCCAGTTACAACACTGGCAGGGTGAAAAAATAGCATTCAGAATTCATCTACTCCCCTCAGTTTTCATTGCATTTCTGATATTTGTGATGTCTTCATTTTAGCCCAATATATAACCCAGAAGAATGGTCTCTAAGTGGTGACTACTATGCAGCAGGTAAACACACAACCCCACACACAACTATCCAAAAAAAATGATCTTAAAGCTCTCCCGTTGCCCTAAGTAATTCCAACCAAACTACATCAGGACGCCATGAATAAAATAGAAAACCTAATATAAATTTATGAAGAAACCCTAGCTAAAATCAGAGCAAACAACACCATCACTCCATCAAACAAAAATTGAAACCCTACTTATGAATCTAGGGCGGAAGCCTGGCGAAATCGAAGCGAACTATAGCAGCACGCCTAGAATTAGAAACCCTAGCACAAAACTATGGTGAAAACACTAGCCGAAGTCCACAGCGGAATCCTAAGTAAATGAGGCAAACGACCTCAGTTGGCCATGATCTACAAAAAAATCCTACCACAAGACTATGGAGAAACCCTAGAAAATCAAATCGCGTCTCTACACAAATCCCTGCTCGGCAAAGGGAACAACCAACAAGCGAGAAGAAGAAAAAGCGAGACAGAGATGGGGATGGCAGACAAGGTTGATTCACAAACATCGGGCAAGAACACCGGGCGGAGGGAGGAACTCCGTCCGCTGTCAATCTAGAATCTACAACGCGGAACGAGAACGAGAAAGAAGAAGGCGAAAAAGACGGGGAAAAGAAGAAACTGGTACGGGGAGAAGTAAAAGAAGGAGAAGAAATGGAGAAGGAGGGGAAAAGGAAGTGGGCTGGCCCAACAAGCGAACGACAGAGTTAGGGGGGTACGCGCCATGGCGCTACGCGGTGACCTACGCGCCCTATAGGATCCCCGGTTGACCCGCTCTAGTGCCAGCATGGACCAGCGCCAAGTCGCCCTGCCTTGCCTCTCCACCGACCTGGGCTCGGCCCAGCGAGGTGAGGACGTGCCCAATCCCTCTCCTGTGCATGTTGGGCCAGCCAGATTCAGCCTAGTGCATGTTTTTTTCCTGCCTGCGAATTTAGCTATTATCCAGTAAAAACAAATTTGAAGAAAGCCCCTCAAACATCATGCATTTAATATCTCACTAACCGTGCATCGGATTAAAATGTTTTAACATGCAAATTGCTTAGAATTTCATCTAGTTTCATAATTTCCAACTTTCATTCATGTTTAAAATATTTAACTTGCTGTTTGCATTATCTTGCATAAATAACATGTTAAAATAGTTTATTTCATAACTAATTAACCGTAGCTCCGAATTAAATAAACTTCATATGTAATTGGTGTAGAAAAATGCATATATTAACTTGGTGTACTTTATTTTCCTGTTTAACAACAATAAAATATTGTTTAGGACAGAACAATACCAAATCCAAAATATGTATATGGGGATTTTCCGGAATTGTTGTTTGTTGTTCCGGCCTCATTTAAAATTGCCTAGATAGGTAGTTTTATTGTGCTTCACCTCCTGCCATGTTAACCAATGTTTAATATTGATGAGTAGCATAAACGAGAGTGAACTGAATGATTGAATGTGGTGTTTCGTCAATATGCAATTCATTGCATATTGAGCTCCACTTAATTTGTAGTATTGTTTGTTGCACTTTGCCATGCCATGCCTCATTAAAATAGACATGCATCATACTTGGTTGTGCATCATGCCATGATTATGCTTGTTGGTTTACCATGTTGTTTGCTTCTTTCCGGTTGTGCTTCTTCTCGATAGTTCCTGTTTTGTTGCGATCGTGAGGATTTGTTCGACTACGTGGGTTCGTCTTCTTCATGGACTCGATCTTATTCCTAGCGGGATTTCAGGCAAGATGACCGTCACCTTGGATCTCACTACTATCTTTGCTATGCTAGTTTGTCTCGATGCTATCGCTATGTCGCGCTACCTACCACTTGTTTATCAAGCCTCCCAAATTTCCATGATAGCCTCTAACCTTTTCCACCATCCTAGCAAACCGTTGTTTGGCTCTGTTACCGCTTTGCTTAGCCCCTCTTATTGCGTTGCTAGTTGCAGGTGCAGTTGCAGGTTGTTTCATGTTGGGACATGGATATCAAGGGATATCACAATATCTCTTCACTACTAGGAAAAGTCTTATACATAGAAGTTTACCAGTAGCGTGTGTTTTGGTGCCCACGCTACTGATAATTACCAGTACCGTCTGTTATAAAGCGCACTACTGGTACAACTTAGCAGCAGTGTGGGTCTCTAGAGGGCACGCTACTAGTTAGATTGCGACACCACACCACCCGACCAAACAATATTAGCAGCATTTGTAATCTAACCAGCGCTACTGTTAAGAGAACATCTGTAGCGCCTGTTCACCTAGACACGCTACTGCTATTTCTTCTATGTGTAAACTTTTACCAGTAGCGTGGGTTTTGAAAAAGCGCTATAGCTAGTTTTACTTACTAGTGATAATTTGGCTGGCACTCATAGCAGTAGCGTGCTTTGGTGCCCCGCGCTACTGCTATGGTCGCCAGCCTAAATATCTGCCACCTTTTCCCCCTCTTCTTCCCCCCTTTCTTTCTCTTCCCCTCCCTCTTGCACTTGCTTGTTCTTCAATGCTTCCCCTCTTCTTTGCCCCTCCACCACCCCCTCCATTAATGCCCTCGACAAAGCTCACGTTGTGTACGCGGCCAAGGAGGCATACACGAGCTACGATATGTACAGGCGGATCGTTGACATGAGGAAGTGCCTCCTTCCCCAAAACGGCCAGGGATACAACCAGAAGCAGAGCAATGTCAAGCGTCATCGCAACAAGAAGTAGATGATTAGATGCTCGTTTTCCCTAGTTTAGTATGCATGTAATTGCTTACTTTGGTGTGTGGAAATGTTATGTGTGTAGTCACTTGTGTAATTGTATGCTTAATTTGGTTTTGCAATGCTGTCTTTTTAAGTATATGTTGCTGCTCTGTAGACAGAGTGTAGATGTTCTGCGGACAGAGAAAATCACATCGCACACGGACTAAACAATGGAACCCGTCGGTGATGATTTCATCAATCACTGACAATTGTGTACAGCAATCGTTTGCTCACAACACACACGGCTTGTTAACAGGAATCGTCCGTGTTGTTATCGGTCTTCCCACACATTTCCGATTATAGACCTGTTTGCCACGTATCACACACATCTTGTTAAGTTGAACCGTTTTTGTTCTCTTCCCTAATCGATTACAGTTCATTTGAGTGAACCATATGTCGTATATCAAACACGCCATGATCTAGCTGACTGTTTCTGTTGCTTTCCCTAATAGCAAACAGTTCATCAGAGCGAACTGTATGCCGTATACCGCACACACATTGATATGGCTACCCATTTATGTTGTTCTATCTAACTGTAAAAAGTTCGTCTGTATCAACCGTATGCCCAACATCGCAAACGCAACTAAAATCTGAACCATTTTTAATGTATCCACCATTGCAAACATTTTGCATCTTTTTTGACGGGTTTTTTACATCACCATTTGCGATTAACGCATCGCACACAGTTTCGTCAAAGGGTCTCTGATCGTAGTGTCACGTTAGCATCATCCTGCAGTAGTGATCGATCTGTCTACTTAAAGACAATCCAAAATGGCGTTAAATGCTCTTTCCTGCATTTCCAATGCACTCAATAATTCCTATATTATATCACAAGCTATGCCAAAATTCACGAAAAAATCCGGCATGACCTTTTCTAAAAAAGGACATATCGAGGGCCTGAAATTTGCCGGAACGGGAATTAATCAAAATTCCGGCAAAACATAGGCCACTCGGAGGTGTTCCGTGCAAACATGGCCACTTGGGTAAGCACATATCCTATTTAGCAATACTAGATATACATGTTTGTATCTACATCATATGACCATTCAAACTTGATGGTCATTGCATTTCAATGGTTGAAAATATGACAAAAACATTTCAAAATATCTTATATGTAATCCTAACATAACTAAATTTAGGTCTCTCTTTAAACTAGTTCTATTAAGCTCTTACCAAATAAACTAGTTCTATGAAGCACTTACTAAATAAACTAGTTCTATTAACCACTTACTAAATATACTAGTTCTATTAAGCACTTACTAAATAAACTAGTTCCATTAACCACTTACTAAATAAACTATTTCTATTAAACACTTACTAAAGACAATGCAATGTAACTGTTCTACTCTATTGAGCACTTACTAAAATTTCTATTACCCTAGTTCTAACCTAAATTTTCTTACATCTATTACTAAATTTAATACCTAAAAATTTATATTATTAAAATTTCAAAAACAGAGGGAATTGGAGGGAGTAGGAACGAAGGGAGGGTGAGTGAGGGTGGAAGGGAGGAGGCAGACGGATGAGGCAGGGAGGAGGAGTACGGATGAGGCAGGGAGGAGAGGACGGACGAGGCAGGGAGGGAGGTGGGAGGGAGGATGCGGCAGTGAGGATGGAAAGGGAGGGATCAGGATAGGGACGAGGAGGGGAGGGAGGTGGAAGGAGGAGGGTTGGACCGAGGAACTAACTCGGTGGAGGAGGAGCAGGAGCGTCAGCGGCAGCAGGTGACAATGATGGTCGGGGAGGGCCGAACGTCGGCGGCGGCGGACGATGGGGTGCTTGGGGAGTGAGAGTTTGAGTAGAGAGGGGGAGAGTGAGGGGCGGACAGTGGAGAAGATAGGATGGGTTTAGCAGTAGTGCGTGTCAGGGGAAAGCGCTACTGCTAAACTACCTAGCAGTAGCGCGTTTCAGGGGAAAGCGCTAGTACTACACTTAGCCTGGCGGCAACGTTGGGGCAATTTTATTAGTAGCGTTCGTTGTCCTTGTCGCGCTACTGCTAAGTAGAAGTAGCGCCTCATTTTATCCAGCGCTACTTCTAAGGTTCTGTATATAAGGTTTTCCCTAGTAGTGTAAGTTGTCAATTCAACCACACCTGGTGAACTAAATATATGCAACAAGGTGATCAGTAGCGACCTAGTATGGTAATTTTAACAATAGCAATAGTAACGATAACAGTAACAGTAGCAGTTTTTGTAGTGATTGTAACAGCAGAAGCACCGAAAATAACTTAGCAAAGATCAATGTATATAAAAAAAAGGTATTCGATCGATGATGGATATTTGTGTTGGATGACATTCATCATATCACAGTCACAATCTAGAGCGATACACAATAGCTCTAATTCATCAATGTAATGTAGGCATGTATTATGTATATAGTCATATGATGTCTACCACGAAACCTTCTTCTTGTAGACGTTGTTGGGCCTGCAAGTGCACAGGTTTGTAGGACAGTAGCAAATTTCCCTCAAGTGGATGACCTAAGGTTTATCAATCCGTGGGAGGCGTAGGATGAAGATGGTCTCTCTCAAGCAACCCTGCAACCAAATAGCCAAGAGTCTCTTGTGTCCCCAACACACCCAATACAATGGTAAATTGTATAGGTGCACTAGTTTGGCAAAGAGATGGTGATACAAGTGCAATATGGATGGTAGATAAAGGTATTTGTAATCAGAGAATATAAAAACAGCAAGGTAACAAGTGATAAACGTGAGCGTAAACGGTATTGCAATGAGTTGAAACAAGGCCTAGGGTTCATACTTTCACTAGTGCCAGTTCTCTCAACAACAATAACATAGATAGATCATATAACAATCCCTCAACATGCAACAAAGAGTCACTCCAAAGCCACTAATAGCAGAGAACAAACGTAGAGATTATGGGAGGGTATGAAACCACCTCAAAGCTATTCTTTCGGATCAATCTTTAAAAGAGTTCGTACTAGAATAACACCTTAAGACACAAATCAACCAAAACCCTAATGTCATCTAGATACTCCATTTTCACCTCAAGTATCCGTGGGCATGATTATACGATATGCATCACACAATCTCAGATTCATCCAACCAACATAAAAGTACTTCAAAGGGTGCCCCAAAGTTTCTACCGGAGAGTCAAGAACGTGTGCCAACCCCTATGCATAGGTTCATGGGCGGAACCCGCAAGTTGGTCACCAAAACATACATCAAGTGGCACGTGATATCCCATTGTCACCATAGATAAACATGGCAAGACATACATTAAGTGTTCTCATAGAAGACTCAATCCGATAAGATAACTTCAAAGGGGAAACTCAATTCATCACAAGAGAGTAGAGGGGGAGAAACATCATAAGATCCAACTACAATAGCAAAGCTCGGGATACATCAAGATCGTGCCATAGAGGGAACAAGAGGAGAACACGAGAGAGAGAGAGATCAAACACATAGCTACTGGTACATACCCTCAGCCCGGGGTGAACTACTCCCTCCTCGTCATGGATAGCGCCGGGATGATGAAGATGGCCACGGTGATGGGTTCCCCCTCCGTGGTGCTTGGAGCGGGCTCCCGAGAGGTTTTGGTGGCTCTGAGGCTTGCGGCGGCGGAACTCCCGATCTATCTTCTGTTCTGGAAGTTTTAGGGTACGTAGGTATATATGGGTGAAAGGAGTACGTCGATGGACCGAAGGGGGGGCCACGAGGCAGGGGGCGCGCCCCCCACCCTTGTGAGCATATCCCTTCTTTCCTGACGTGCACTCCAAGTCCATCGGGTGGCTTTCCTTCCAAAAATAACTTCTCCAGTTGATTTCGTTTCGTTTTGACTCCGTCTGATATTCCTCTTCTTCGAAACACTGAAATAGGCATAAAACAACAAATCTGGGCCGGGCCTCCGGTTAATAGGTTAGTCCCAAAAGTAATATAAAAGTTGAAAATAAAGCCCAATATTGCCTAAAACAGTAGATAATATAGCATGGAGCAATCAAAAATTATAGATACGTTGGAGACGTATCAAGCATCCCCAAGCTTAATTCCTTCTTGTCCTCGAGTAGGTAAATGATAAAAAGATAATTTTTTGATGCGGAGTGCTACTTGGCATAATTTCAATGTAATTCTTCTTACTTGTGATATGAATATTCAGATCCGAAAGATTCAAGACAAAAGTTCATATTGACCTAAAAATAATAATATTGCAAGCATACTAGCAAAGTAATCATGTCTTCTCAAAATAGCATGGCAAAAGAAAGTTCATCCCTACATAATCATATAGTTAGGCTATGCTTCATTTTCGTCACATAAAGATGTTCCCAACTTCTATACCCCCGATGGCAAGCCAAGCAATTGTTTCGTACTTAAATAATCTCAAACCTTTTCAACCTTCACGCAATACATGAGCGTGAGCCATGGATATAGCACTATGGGTGAAATAGAATATGATGATGGGGATTGTGTGGAGAAGACAAAAAAGGAGAAAGTCTCACATTGACGAGGATAATCAATGGGCTATGGAGATGCCCATCAATTGATGTCAACATGAGGAGTAGGGATTGCCATGCAACGGACGCACTAGAGCTATAAATGCTCAACAAAAGAAAACTAGTTGGTGTCCATCCAACTTGCTTGCTCACGAAGACCTAGGGCATTTGAGGAAGCCCATCGTAGGAATATACAAGCCAAGTTCTATAATGAAAAATTCCCACTAGTATGAAAAAGACAACTTATGAGACTCACTATATGAAAAACATGGTGCTACTTTGAAGCACAATATATGAGACTCACTACATGAAGAACAAGGTGCTACTTTGAAGCACAAGTGTGGAAAAAGAGATAGTAACATTGCCCTTTTTATTTATTTTCTCTTTTTTTTCTTTTTCTTTTTTGGGCCTTTTTTTTCTTTTTGGCCTTTCTTCCTCTCTTTTTTCTTTTTTTTTCTTTTTGGGCAATGCTCTAATAATGATGATCATCGCACTTCTGTTGATTACAACATAAGGATTACAACTCGAAACTAGAATAAGATATGACTCTATATGAATGCCTCCGGCGGTGTACCGGGATGGTGCAATGAATCAAGAGTGACATGTATGAAAAATAATGCATGGTGGCTTTGCCACTAATACGATGTCAACTACATGATCATGCAATGGCAATATGACAAAAGTAATGTATGTCATGATGATGAACGGAACGGTGGAAAGTTGCATGGCAATATATCTCGGAATGGCTATGGAAATGACATAATAGGTATGTATGGTGGATGTTTTGAGGAAGATATAGGGAGGTTTATGTGTGATAGAGCGTATCGTATCACGGGGTTTGGATGCACCGGCGAAGTTTGCACCAACTCTCAAGGTGAGAAAGGGCAATGCACGGCACCAAGAGGCTAGCAAAGGCGGAAAGGTAAAAGTGCGTATAATCCATGGACTCAACATTAGTCAAAAGAACTCATATACTTATTGCAAAAATTTAGAAGTCATAAAAAACCAAGTACTACGCGCATGCTCCTAGGGGGATAGATTGGTAGGAAAAGACCATCGCTCGTCCCCGGCCGCCACTCATAAGGATGCACAAGCCAGGTACACTTCATGTTTCAAATTTGTTACACAACTTTAACCATACGTGCATGCTACGGGACTTGCTAACTTCAACACAAGCATTCTTTAAATTCATAATCACCCAACTAGCATGACTTTAATATCACTACCTCCATATCTCAAAACAATTATCAAGTATCAAACTTTTCTTAGTATTCAACGCATTCAAAAGAAAGTTTCACATATCTTGAATACCAAGTATATTAATTTTAAGAAAATTACCATGCTATTAACGACTCTCAAAATAATCTAAGTGAAGCATGAGAGTTCATCTATTTCTTCAAAATAAAACTACCACCATGCTCTAAAAGATATAAGTGATGCACTAGAGCAAAAATTATCACGCTCAAAAGATATAAGTGAAGCACAAAGAGTATTCTATCAAATTCCAATTTATGTATGGCTCTCTCAATTAAAAATTTCAGATCTTGGTATTGTATCCAAACAGCGAGCAAAACAAAATAAAATGACAATGCAAGGATAGCACAACTCATGTGAAGAAGCAAAAACTTAGGCTCAACCGATACTAACCGATAGTTGTTGAAGAAGAAAGGTGGGATGCCTACCGGGGCATCCCCAAGCTTAGATGCTTGAGACTTCTTGAAATAATATCTTGGGGTGCCTTGGGAATCCCCAAGCTTGAACTTTTGTAACTCCTTAATTCCTCTCATATCATGGTTTCTCTATTTCTCAAAAGCTTCATCCACACCAAACTCAACAAGAACTCGTGAGATAGGTTAGTATAAAACAATGCAAAACCTTATCACTTTCTACTGAAACAAATCACTAAGATTATTATTCAACATTTCATGATAAATGCCTCTGCATATTTAATACTCCTATCCTCAAATAGAATCATTAAACAAGCAAACATATGCAAACAATGCAACCATAACAGCAATCTGCCAAAACAGTACAGTCTGTAAAGAATGCAAGGGTATCAATACTTCCCTAAATCAAAAAATTATGAACTAAAATTCACACTGTAATAAATTTATCAGAGCTCAGTATTCAAAACGATTCAACATTATACCACTCTCTGACTTTTCTAGGGAATTTTTGCAACAGCGGTAAACTTTCTGTTTTCAAACAGCAACAAGTATAGTAGCAAAATAAGCATGGCAAAGGCTATCCTTGACTCTTTTATTGAAAGTAAAGATGCAAAAAATTATTCTAACTAACAGAAATCAAAGCTAAAGAAAATAAAATGACGCTCCAAGCAAAACACATATCATGTGGTGAATAAAAATATAGCTCGAAGTAAAGTTACCGATGAACGAAGACGAAAGAGGGGATGCCATCCGGGGCATCCCCAAGCTTAGGCTCTTGGTTGTCCTTGAATATTAACTTGGGTGGCCTTGTGCATCCCCAAGCTTAGGCTGCTGCCACTCCTTATTCCATAGTTCATCGAATCTTTACCCAAAACTTGAAAACTTCACAACACAAAACTTAACAGAAAACTCGTGAGCTCCGTTAGCGAAAGAAAACAAAACACCACTTCAAGGTACTGTAATGAACTCATTCTTTATTTATATTGGTGTTAAACATACTGTATTCCAACTTCTCTATGGTTTATAAACTATTTTACTAGCCATAGATTCATTAAAATAAGCAAACAACACAATGAAAACAGAATCTGTCAAAAACAGAACAGTCTGTAGTAATCTGTAGCTAACGCAAACTTTTGGAACTCCAAAAATTCTTAAATAAACTGGTGGACCTGAGTAATTTGTCTAGTAATCATCTTCAAAAATAATCAACTAAATAGAACTCTCCAGTAAAAAGTTGAAGCTAATCTCGTGAGCGCTAAAGTTTCTGTTTTTTACAGCATGATCATAAAGACTTCACCCAAGTCTTCCCAAAGGTTCTACTTGGCACAAACACTAATTAAAACATAAAACCACATCTAACCAGAGGCTAGATATATTATTTATAACTAAAAAGGACCAAAAAGAAAGAAACTAAAATAAAATCGGGTTGCCTCCCAACAAGCGCTAACGTTTAACGCCCCTAGCTAGGCATTATGATTTCAATGATGCTCACATAAAGGATAAGAACTGAAACATAAAGAGAGCATCATGAAGAATATGACTAGCACATTTAAGTCTAACCCGCTTCCTATGCATAGGGATTTTGTGAGCAAACAACTTATGGGAACAATAATCAACTTGCATAGGAAGGTAAAACAAGCATAACTTCAAAACTTTAAGCACATAGAGAGGAAACTTGATATTATTGCAATTCCTGCAAGCATATGTTCCTCCCTCATAATAATTTTCAGTAGCATCATGAATGAATTCAACAATATAACCAGCACCTAAAGCATTCTTTTCATGATCTACTAGCATAGAAAATTTATTACTCTCCACATAAGCAAAATTCTTCTCATGAACAATAGTGGAAGTAAACTCAACAAAATAACTATCATGTGATTGAACATTAAGATCAAGATGACAAGTTTCATGGTTATCATTATTATTTAAAGCATACATGTCATCACAATAATCATCATAGATAGGAGGCATGCTTTCATCATAGTAAATTTGCTCAACAAAGCTTGGGGGACAAAAAATATCATCTTCATCAAACATAGCTTCCCCAAGCTTGTGGCTTTGCATATCATTAGCATCATGGATATTCAAGGAGTACATACTAACAACATTGCAATCATGCTCATCATTCAAAGATTTAGTGCCAAACAATTTAATGCATTCTTCTTCTAACACTTTGGCACAATTTTCCTTTCCATCATACTCATGAAAGATATTAAAAAGATGAAGCGTATGAGACAAACTCAATTCCATTTTTTTGTAATTTTCTTTTATAAACTAGACTAGTGCTAAAACAAGAGACAAAAAGATTTGATTGCAATATCTAAAAATATACCTTCACTTACTTAGCCTCCCCGGCAACGGCGCCAGAAAAGAGCTTGATGTCTACTACGCAACCTTCTTCTTGTAGACATTGTTGGGCCTGCAAGTGCACAGGTTTGTAGGACAATAGCAAATTTCCCTCAAGTGGATGACCTAAGGTTTATCAATCCGTGGGAGGCATAGGATGAAGATGGTCTCTCTCAAGCAACCCTGCAACCAAATAGCAAAGAGTCTCTTGTGTCCCCAACACACCCAATACAATGCTAAATTGCATAGGGGCACTAGTTCGGCGAAGAGATGGTGATACAAGTGCAATATGGATGGTAGATAAAGGTATTTGTAATCTGAAAATATAAAAACATCAAGGTAACAAGTGTTAAATGTGAGCATAAACGGTATTGCAATGAGTTGAAACAAGGCCTAGGGTTCATACTTTCACTAGTGCAAGTTCTCTCAACAATAATAACATAGATAGATCATATAACAATCCCTCAACATGCAACAAAGAGTCACTCCAAAGACACTAATAGCGGAGAACAAACGTAGAGATTATGGTAGGGTACGAAACCACCTCAAAGCTAGTCTTTCGGATCAATCTATAAAAGAGTTCGTACTAGAATAACACCTTAAGACACAAATCAACCAAAACCCTAATGTCACCTAGATACTCCATTGTCAGCTCAAGTATCCGTGGGCATGATTATACGATATGCATCACACAATCTCAGATTCATCCAACCAACATAAAAGTACTTCAAAGAGTGCCCCAAAGTTTCTATCGGAGAGTCAAAAACGTGTGCCAACCCCTATGCATAGGTTCATGGGCGGAACCCGCAAGTTGGTCACCAAAACATACATCAAGTGGCACGTGATATTCCATTGTCACCACAGATAAACAGGACAAGACATACATGAAGTGTTCTCATAAAAGACTCAATCCGATAAGATAACTTCAAAGGGGAAACTCAATTCATCACAAGAGAGTAGAGGGGAGAAACATCATAAGATCCAACTACAATAGAAAAGCTCGGGATACATCAAGATCGTGCCATGAGAGAGAACACGAGAGAGAGAGAGAGAGAGAGAGAGAGAGAGAGAGAGAGAGAGAGAGAGAAACACATAGCTCTAGCTACTGGTACATACCCTCAGCCCCGAGGGTGTACTACTCCCTCCTCGTCATGGATAGCGCCGAGATGATGAAGATGGCCACCGGTGATGGGTTCCCCCTCAGGCAGGGTGCCGGAACAGGCTCCCGAGAGGTTTTTGGTGGCTACAGAGACTTGCGGCAGCGGAACTCCCGATCTATCTTCTGTTCTGGAGGTTTTAGGGTACGTAGGTATATATGGGTGAAAGGAGTACGTCGGTGGACCGAAGGGGGGCCACGAGGCAGGGGGGCGCACCCCAGGGGGTGGGTGCGCCCCCCACCCTCGTGAGCACCTCCCTTCTTTCCTAACGTGCACTCCAAGTCCATCGGGTGGCTTTCCTTCCAAAAATAACTTCTCCAGTTGATTTCGTTCCATTTTGACTCCGTCTGATATTCCTTTTCTTCGAAACACTGAAATAGGCACAAAACAACAAATCTGGGTTGGGCCTCTGGTTAATAGGTTAGTCCCAAAAGTAATATAAAAGTTGAAAATAAAGCCCAATATTGCCTAAAACAGTAGATAATATAGCATGGAGCAATAAAAAATTATAGATACGTTGGAGACGTATCATCATACGTGCTTATAATAAGAACATGCATGACATATTTTGTCCTACCCTCTCGTGGCAGCGGGGTCCATAAGGAAACTAAGGTATGTTAAGGACTCCTTTTAATAGAGAACCAGAACAAAGCATTAACTCATAGTGAATACATGAACTCCTCAAATTATGGTAATCACCGAAAAGAATCCCAACTACTGTCACTTTGGGGTATGCGGATCGTGACACGTAATATGTGCATATAACTTGCAAGATAGGATCAAGAACTCAAATATATTCATTGAAACATAAAGGGTTCAGATCTGAAATCATGGCACTCGAGCCCTAGTGGCAAGCATTAAGCATAGCAAAGTCATAGCAACATCAATCTCAGAACATAGTGGATACTAGGGATCAAGCCCTAACAAATTGACTCGATTACATGAGAAATCTTATCCAATCCCATCATTGTCCAGCAAGCCTACAAAGGAATTACTCTCTCCTGGTGGTGAGCATCATGAAATTGGTGATGAAGAAGGGTTGGTGATGATGATTGTGACGAATCCGCCTATCCAAAGCCCCGAAGGGCTCCAGATCTGGCCTCCCGATGAAGAACATGAGGTGGCGGTAGCTCCGTATCGTAAAACGTGATGAAACTTCTTCTCTTATTTTTTCCCGGGGAAAGGCATTTATAGGCTTGAGCTTAGCATCGGTGGAGCCCCGTTGGACCCACAAGGCAACCTGGTGTGCCTGGGGGTGGCCGCGCCCTTTTGCCTTGTGGATAACATGGGGGCCCCTCTGGTTGGTCCTAGTTCTAGTATTTTTTTATATTCCACACAGAAAATATCCAAAAAGTTTCTTCCAATTCCAAGTACTTTTATTTCTACACAAAAAACAACACAATGGTAGTTCTGTAAAAATAGCATGGGTATGTGTTTGTTTCATTCAAATCATGAAAATTAGAGTCCAAAACAATAGCAAAAGTGTTTTGAAAAGTAGAAAAACAGAGATATATCACATCACTGGAACGAGAAAGACGCCAGACTAGCACAAGGATGACTAACTCGCCTTGAGATCATCAATTATATCATGTGGTAAAGGGAACAGAAGTGTGACACGTTGTACAAGTTCGTCAACCGACTTCATTGTCTACTTGGTGGCCGACACGCTTTGCTAGAGGCCTCTACCAAACCGAGCAGGTCAGATGTGATCCGACCTGCAACCAAGCTAATTGAACCTGAGGGGTGGCATGCTTAAGGGAAGGAACCTACGAGGTTAGATCCTATGACATTGGTCGGATGTGATCCGAGCTAGACTTGGATCGTGACTGTCAGTACTAAAACCGGTGGATCTCGGTTAGGGGGTCATGAGTTGTGGATCTAGGAACAATGGTGAACAGGAGACAAGGGCCACGATTTTTACCCAGGTTCGGGCCCTCTCGAAGAGGTAAAACCCTACATCATGCTTTGATTATATTGATGATGAAGTATCGAGTACAGGTTGATGTACCTCCAGATCGTATGTTGTGCTCTAAACCCTAAGGCTTGTAATTGTTCTTCTCCCTCTACAGACTAAACCCCATGGTTTTATACAAGCACAGAGGGGAGCTAGTATTACACATGGTCGGTTGCCAACATGTCGATATGTGGAGTAGCCCCTGAAGTACATGCCAAGTCTTCGGCAGTGTCCGTATTTATCACGTCTGGGTTCGAGGCCTCTCGGCCCTTATGTTTGGAGGCTAACCCAGGCATCCATCACTCTCCTCCCAAAGAAAAAAGATGCCAACACCATTGAGGATTTCAGACCAATCAGTATCATCTCAAGATTCGTGAAAAATGTTTCAAAGAAGAGGAACAAACATTGTCTTTAACAACACTCATCCACTTATTGCCATTGACACGTATCAATCAGCGTTTATCAAGGGTCGCTCACTCATAGAAACTTTCTTGGTTGTGAAAGAACCACTTGTCTTTCGCCATAAACATAAGATCAGTATGGTCCTACTCAAGGTAGACTATCGCAAGTCATTTAACCGAGAAAAGAGAAGAGTTGCGTCTTAAAGTAAAGATGAGGATGTGGAAATCCATATTCCTTCCTTGCGAGATTGGCGGACTGTAAGCTCGACCCATGGACTGTGAGCCAACTAGGATGACACCCCTTAGACCAGGACACCATAAGTAGCCCCTGTACTTGTCTAAAAAGCCCAGGACGTAAGGTACATCTTTTGTCCTATGTTCCTGGTTGAAGTCTTCGACATGACAGGCGAGTTCTTCTCTCGAGATGGTTTTTAATGTAAACCCAAGATCTTCTTTAATTAAAGAAATTATCGAGCTTCACCTTAACGGGATTGCATGTTGATCACATGTCTTAAGGGTTATCCTTCAGCACCCGAAGACTTGGGATAGCTTAGCCTCGAAGGCCTCCCGCGTAGGTGTGAAAAGTGTTCTTGCTTGACAGCTTTTACCTAACCATCACCACCCACGGCGCTTAAGCGAGCCAGTTATTTTAGCTTGAATCGCATCTTGACGTAGCTTTCTTATTGGCACATCTCATCAAGGCAAAAATCATGCTCCGTATTTTGGGGGATATCAACACTAATTGTTTCACCCCATGCGTGCATACCGACACCAAGGATTGGAACATGGCGATTCATGCTGTGCAGTAAAAGGGGCCTATGGTCTTTCACTGACCTATAAAGGCAAGGGGTAGTAATCCCACTTTCCCCTACGCTTCCATCTCTCGCGCCATTGCTCAAAGCCTCTAGAGCTCCAGCGCCCCAGATCCATTCCTAATCTTCCAAGCCATTGTCCACCGCCTGCATCTCCCCACCCGCAATGGTCATGCCAATCTGAAGGGCCAATGGGTGGCCTCCAATGTCACGGAGGGCACCATCCAGGAGCTCTGGACAGCCGGGTACATCTCCGTCGACGCCGCCTTCCGAGCTCCGGAGCCCAAGCAGCGCATCCCCACTCCTAAGCAAGGGGAGAGGGTGATCTTTGTCCCCCACCTCATCCGAGGTCTGGGGTTCCCCCCGCACCCCTTTGTGTGGGGGGTTCTTTTCTACTACGGGATATATTTTCATCATCTAGCCCCCAAACTCTATTCTACACCTCGCGGCATTCATCACCGTGTGCGAGGCTTTCCTTCGTGTCAAGCCGCACTTTGGCTTATGGCTGAAGACGTTCAGCATCAGGCCGAAGAGCAGCGGAACTCGATTGGTTGATTGTGGAGGGGCCATGATCAATAAGCTCTAGAAGGTGACCTGGCTAGAAGGAACCTTTGAGGAGATAATCAAAACGTGGCAGCGAGAGTGGTTTTACATCACCAAGCTGCCCACTGGAGGCCAAACAGAGCTCCCGACTTTCTCAGCCGGCCCCCAAGGAAGTTCTATCATGGACGAAGACAGGCATGGATTGGGGCAATCCGGAGGAGGTGAAGGTGCTTCACAAGAATATACAATCCATGAAGGATAAGAAAATCAAGCTCATGAATGTGATTGACGTTATGCTCCAATGCCACATCTCCTTCCCCTTCAACTCCGGGTGAGTCTAGTGTGGCTTTATAAGCCCGAGGATGTGGCAACAGTGCGGAACTTCTTCGGCACTAACTTGGCCAGGATGTGGACAACACTTTTCTAGCCGTCCAAGAATGAGTTCCCCACAGAAGGGGAAGACTGTGGCCTCGACGCTGACAATGGCCCAACCGAGGTAACAACAATCTTATGTTTATTTTTATTGTATTTCAACTTTCCTATTTAGAATGATCATGCTCATCCTTCTATTTCGAGAAATGCCCTGCCAGGGCGCTGAAGATTAAGTGCCTGGCACCATTACCCAAAGAGGCCCGGACCTCAGCTCGAGGCTCTCTTGGCCGAGGCACCATACGTGGTTCTAGTCAAGGAGAAGAAATAGCCGAAGAGGAGGGAAGGTTTGTGCATTGGAGATCCTTTAGAGGATAGATCCGAAGACACTCATGCCTCCTTGTTCCGTGAGGAGGAAGAAGAGAAGGAAGAGGAGGCGGAAGAGGGGGGAGGATTACCTTTCCCTAATTGGAAAAGGGCGGGATCCGAAGACGTCGAGGAGGATGATACTCCCCGTGCCCGCAGAAGGCGCCAAAATGCCTCCACAAACTAGCCCGGTGAGCCGTCTGTCCCCACCAAGGTTGTGCTATCTTATTCTTCAGAGGACGACCTCCTGCAGCTTCGTAGGGAAAAGTTGTTGCCAAAGAGGTACGTAGCCTGATGCACTTTGCAAAACATGTTTTCTGATATTCATCCTTGATGCGCGACTAACCACCTGCTTCTACAGCCTGTAGCGTGTCTTCCTTGGTGACAGGTCCTCAGAGAACAAGCTCGGTCTGTCCGAAATGGTGGAAAGTAGGACCATCGAGCGCATCCCTCCTTCCCTTGCCAATGATGAGCTATGGGAGGCATCATCATGCGAGGCCCCTTCCGCTGCCAAGACGGAGGGCAGCACTAGTGTTCCTATGGCAGAGGTCCAAACCTCAGCCGCCGAGGACTAAAGGGAAGGAATCCCTTTGGACAAAGAAGGTGATGGGCTCGGACGACCCGAGTCCTTGGACCCGGCTACGCCGGAGCCCTCACGGCAGCCGTCGACATCCATCCCCACCTCTATGGACCTACGCGTAGAACAACCAAGAACATGTTACGTGATATGGATCACAGATTGTTACCACTAGACACGCAGTGCCGTGAAGTGGAAGAAGAGCTGGGGCAGGACATCCGCGTGGATCGTCTCCTCCTCGTCCGATCTCCCTCGAACAGCCCGTTGTCGGATCCCACGTACTGGTTCCCTGGAGTGGCACAAGTGCATTGCCTCTAACGGTATCCGCACGTGCAGGAGGAACACTGTGCGATGGACTGCTAGGTCCGATCACACAGTCGGCGGCAAGTGGAGGTGGCTAGTTGCAACACATGCAAAGCCCTAGAGAGGGCATCGCAGCAATCAACCAACTAAGTGTGCCGCACCTCCACTATATATAGGCGTCCATCGCGAGCTCAACACTTGGGCCTTGTACGGGCCCTAAAGCCCAAAATATGTTCAGCCTGGATCCGAGTCTGAGTAGGATCACATCTGACTCGTGGAGTCTAATCCAGCCTCCCTTAAGCGCACGACCCCTTAGGTTCAAGTCTGCTTGGTCGCTGGTCGGATCACCTCCGACCTGCTCGGTTGGTAGCGACATCTAGCAAGTCATGCCAATCACCAAGTAGACAATGAAGCCAGTTGCTGAACCTGTATAACATGTCACACTTATGTTCCCTTTGTGACACGATATATGTTGTCGGGCCAAAGGCGAGTTTTTCATCATTGTCCTAGTCCAACCTATTTCTCGTTCTAGTGATGCCGACCACAAACTGGATTATCTCATAATCCCTGTTGCATGGCCATGCTTATCTTGGTTAGATCACACGAGGGGCCCAAAGTATATCTCTCCTGATTGGAGGGGCAGATTCCATCTTGCTCGACCATGTCTCGCAGCATGGGTCTAGACAAGCCCGAAACCTACCTTTGTAACTACCTAGTCATGGAGTAACGTTTGGTTGGCCCAAAGGAAAAGCCTGTCACCATCCCGAGTACATGCGCCATCTTAGGTCTTTGGACATAGAACGTATTTTGTTGTAGAGACTCATAGATGACATATCGATGTGTCTCATAGTAGACCTTATCTCAACCCGGATCTGACTATGTCGGGTCCGACCAAATCCTTCTAAGTCTATATTATTCAGTTAGCATCCAATGCTCCATGGCTAGTGAGACCAAGCCATCGACCGTGTCATATGCTAGTCTAGTCGGGGGCGTGTCCACACAACCCTTTTGACTAGGGACCTTTTAGGACAGTCATCATGCAATGCATAGTCCTACAAACAAGTCATGTACTTGTTGATACACATCATTGAAAATGTCCAAGGACTATCTTTATTCATAAACACATAGGAAATATCATCATACATGATTTCCTGTAGGGCATATCTCCAACAGTCTCCCACTTGCACTAGAGTCAATCAAACAGACATCGTATGACGATAGCTCTAACGTGCCCCTCATGCTTGGGTTGTGGAAGCGGCTTAGTCAGCGGATCTGCAACATTTGCATCTCTGTGAATTTTGCATAACTCTATGTCGCCATTCTTTACGGTCTTACGTATCAGGTGATATTTCCGATCTATGTGTCTGGTCTTGTGGTGATTTCTCGGCTCCTTGGCTTGTGCGATGGCACCAGAATTATCACAATAAAGGTCCAATGGTTTTAACGAGGCTGTGAAAATAACATGATCATGCAGAAAGTTCCGGATCCAAACACCTTCCTTTGCAACTTCACAAGCCGCAATGTATACGGTATCTTTGGTAGAATCGGCCACCGTATCTTGCTGGGAACTCGTCCAGCTCACTGCTCCTATGTTCATGACATACACGAATCCGAATGGCGATCGAAAATCAATCGGTCAGTTTGGAAACCAGGGTCGGCGTAACCCCTTATGATGAGCTCTTCCACACCTCCATAAACTAGGAACATATCTCTGGTCCTTTTCAGGTACTTCATAATAGTCTTTACTGCCGCCAAGTGACTCTCACCTGGGTTGCCCTGGTATCTTACTTATTAGGCTTATTGCAAAAGAAACATCAGGCCGTGTACATATCATGGCATACTTGATGGATCTGATTGCCGAGGCACAGGGAATCCGACTCATCCTTCTTTGCTCATCAGATGTCGAAGGACTCTGAGTCTCTCTTAGCCTTATACCATGTGAGACAGGAAAGAACCTTTTCTTGGCCTCAATCATGTTGAGCCGCTTCAACACTTTATCTATGTACATGCTCTGGCTCAAGCCGAGCAGCCTCCTCCATCTATCTCTATAGATCTTAATACCTAAGATATACACTACCTCACCAAGGTCCTTGATAGAAAACTTGACATTCAATGATTCCTTGTCCGACTTCAGCACCGAAACATCATCTCTTATCAACAATATGTCATCCATATACAGGATCAAAAACACTATCGAGCTCCCACTCAACTGCTTGTATAAACAAGCATCCTCTTCACTTTTGATGAAACTGAGACCAGTGATGACCTAATCAAAATGAACACTCCAGATCCGAGATGCTTGCCTCAACCCATAAATAGATCTCTTGAGCTTTCATACCTTACTAGCGCTAGTACAATAGACAAACCCTCGGGTTGTATCATATACACGTCCTTGGTTAAATTCCCGATAAGGAAAGCCGTTTTGACATCCATCTGCCATATCTCATAATCGAAATATGTAGCTACAGCTAGTACGATCCTCATCGACTTGAGCATCGCTACTAGCAAGTAAGTCTTGTCATAGTCAATTACATTAACTTGCCCATAACCTTTGGTGACAAGCCGAGCTTTGTGGATGTCGGTGTCAAAACCGGCGGATCTCGGGTAGGGGGTCCCGAACTATGTGTCTAAGGTCGATGGTAACAGGAGACAGGGGACTCAATGTTTACCCAGGTTTGGGCCCTCTCTATGGAGGCAATACCCTACTTCCTGCTTGATTGATCTTGATGAATATGAGTATTACAAGAGTTGATCTACCACGAGATCGTAATAGCTAAACCCTAGAAGTCTAGCCTGTATGACTATGGTAATGAGTATCTCTCCTCTCCGGACTAAGTCCTTCGGTTTATATAGACACCGGAAGGATCTAGGGTTACACAAGGTCGGTTACTAAGAAAGGAATCTACATATTTGATCGCCAAGCTTGCCCTCCACGCCAAGGAGAGTCCCTTCCGGAGATGGGTGCAGTCTTCGATCTTCGTATCTTTGCAGCCCATCAGTCCGGCCCATGGCTAACAGGCCAAACGCCCGAGGACCCCTTAGTACAGGACTCCCTCAGTAGCCCCCGAACCAGTCTTCAATGGCGAGGTGTTTGGCACATAGATTGTCTTTGGCATTGCTAGGCGGGTTCCTCCACCAATGACTTCCAAGTAATGTATTCAGCCTCCTATTTAATGTCGTACCCTTCGGCTTTTGTGCATCAACGACTTCAACTTCCACATGTCGAGCGAATGCGGGAGGTCAGGGTATTTTTGCACATGACACCCCGGCCACGCGAGGGCGCCTATTTAAAGAGATTAGATCTCAGATCCATTTGACATCCCGCGGAAAAATCCTCAAAGATTGCTAGGAAAGAACACTCCAACATGTCTAGCATTTCCGGCTCCTCCTCCCGTCCCTGCGGCTCAGAAAAAGGCGAGTGGGAGAAGTGCTTTGTATCCCATAGTCAGCTGGTGAAGCTGCAGACACAGGGATTTCTCCCTCCTGCGAATCTGGTCCCTGTTCGAGCAGGGCTGGCCTCCTTCAACGGCGGAACCCAGGCGGAGGATTTCCCCAATCCATCTGGGGGGAACGAGTGTGTTTCGTCCCCTATGAGCTAAGAGGCGTCGAATTTCCAATCCATCCGTTCCTCCGGGTTCTTCTGGAATACTAAGGCCTCCAGCTACACAACTTTACTCCCGCTTCCATCCTGCACATTGCGGTTTATGTTGCTTTATGCGAACTATTCTGGGTATTGAGGCCCATTTCAAACTATGGAGAAAGTTGTTCTGTCTTGTCCCGCGTAACCACGAGGGATCAATATTTGAAGCGGGCGGAGCCGGAGTATGGCGCATCGCCGATACCAGGTACCTGTCCGGCACACCAAGGAAGGCATCTGAAGAATGGCCTTCCGAATTGTTCTATGTTGAGGACGTCGCACTTCCCAACGCAATTCGGAAGGGTCTTCCCGAGTTTGCAAGCGTTTCGCTGCAGAAACGCCACAGCTGGCGCCCTCGGAGTCTTGAAGAGGATGACAGTGCAGAAGTTCGTCAACTCATGAGCAAGATAAAGACGCTCGCCCAGTCCGGATTAACAATAGTCGAGGTAATGGTGACCTCCATAGTACGAGGGGTTCAGACACTTCAATACAGAGGGCTCCCAATGTGGCACTGTAATGGGGAGGATGACGCCTCCCGCTGCGGTCGGAAAGGTCCGGACACCCCCGCCGCTCTGGCCAAGATACTGGCCGAGCTGTTTAAAGAGGAGGAAGAGGAATTTCTTCGCATCAAGCGCAGAGATGGGTACTCTATGTATGACCCTCCCAGCTGGGTAAATCTTAACCCCTCTGCTTTTACTCATTCCACTCCCCAAGTCATCTTCAATGAATTCTTAATCCACTTATTTGTAAAAACACTAGCGAAAGATCTCCGAGGGGCTTCACAGCCCCGCCCCACAGCCAAAGAACCACAATCGGGAGCTTGATCCTGGGTTCGAAGAGGATCCGAATATATTTGTGGTACTCGCGGAAGGGGTCTTTTACCAAGCGAGCTACGATGGCACGGAAGTGGCCATTATCGCCGACTATCCCAGTCTTCTCTTCCTGCTTCTCACGTAAGTCATCAGGAGACATCTCCCCCGAAAGAGTTTCCTCACTCTACCTCACCCACCGCACTATCTCATGCTCCAAAGGGGAGACATTCGGCACGTCATGCTACCCCGGGGGTGACTCCGAAGAGAGCGGCTCCCACGCCGAGCAAGGCCTCTAAAAGGAAGGCAGGTGAAGACACGTCCGAGCCTTCATCGAAGAGGTACGGATTTGAAAATACGCTTTTAGTAGTCACATCCAACTGTGACAGTTATGTTTGTCCTATATCAGGAAAAAGATTCGCCGGACTATGTCCAGGAATTTGGCCAGTCGTACTCCCAACCGTCGGGGTGCAGACCCTGCCGGAGAGACGGGGGCCGATACGGGAATAACACCGGACTGTCCTTCGGCCGAGGGTTCGGAAGACATGTCCGTCACCAACTCGAAAGTGGAGAGCGCCATGAATCATCGGCGCTGGAAGGCCGTTTTACGAGACCTTGGCTTCTGAAAAGAGGCGTTCGATGCCTTCAGCTCGGCTGACGCATACATCCGAGCTGCTCGAGATGGGCTTGGCAGAGCCACAAAGCAGCATTTAACAGATGTTTAGGTAAGTTTTCTTTGTCCGAATAGGATAACCACATGCCAGTAGCCCCCGAGACTGAAAGCAATTTGTACAACTGATTTAAGGATCGTTGTATAACCAGGTTCTCACGGAGAAGAACAACATGCTAGCCCAAGAGCTGGAACAGTGTCGGACACAGCTAAATGCTGCTACCACCGAATTGAAAAGGTCCAAGAAGGCATCTTCTGGTAATATTCCCCTCCATCGAGGAACAATAATTATATACCAGCTGTGCTAATACTGTTGCTTTTCTCAAAATAGGATCGTCAGACAACTTGAAGAGAAATTGAAAACCGCTAAAGCGGGAGAGAAAGAGGCAAAAATACTACACGCGGGAGGCGAGCGTGTTCTGACCCGAGTCAGAGAGGAGAAAAACAAACTCCAAGATTCAAACACCAAACTGGGCGAAGAACTAAAAGATGTGCGGGCCCAGCTAGCCGACTCCGTGAAGGGAAATAAAAAGCTGCGAGGTGGCATATTCGGTATGTGGCCGACTTTACCTCATGTCAGTTTGGAGATGAAAATTAGCTGATACAGATGTTCTTGTAGGAATTCTGACGGGCCGTCCCGAAGAGGAGGTGTCCGGATCATCGAACGAATTGCTTCAAGGGCTATCTCAAATGCATGAGCAAGCTCAATAGGCAATGCAGAGTGTTGCCAAAGCCTTGTGGCCCTCCGCTTCCCCTCCAGGAAGGATGGAGGAGCTTGTAGAGCTGTTCAAAGGAGCACGACGGCATTTCCGACTGTGGAAGATATCTGCCTGCCGGGAAGGTGCACGAGAGGCCTGTGCTATGGTAAAAACGAGGTATACCAAGCTTGATCTGAATCACATGGCCCGGGTCGGACCTCTAGGGTCAGACGGGAAGGAGATTCCCTTTAGTTTGGTATACAACCAGGTAGAAGTAGCCGCCAGGTATTCCCAACAGGATTGTAAATTAGACTGTCTGCTGGACGGTATAGAATAGGAAGTTTTTGAGTCCTAAGTGACTATGTACTTTCCTTGACATGTTCGACTCTAGCTGGATTGTAAAACATTGTAATGGCAGACCTTTTCGCTTCAACCTCTCGACCCGAAGGTGTGGAGTGTTTCTGAATACCTGAGCGGAAAAATAAACTGTGGTATGCGTGGAAACCAGGCGTAGGGGTCATAGTTGCTTAAACAGACAAGTTGTATCCGGCTCGTTATGTTATATTACATTAAATTGTAAGAAACATCTTCCAGAGAGAATAGTTCCGTTAAGGGTTCCTTTCCCTGGGTGTGCATGCATTAGCGTGCATGTCCGGTCTGTGATGAAAAAATCACACTATGTATAGATTTTGGGGGTTCACGATCGAACGAATGCAAAAAACATCTTTAATTCACCGACCGAATATTCCCTTAAGAATGCTAGCTTTCAGCTTCACCCAGTCTGGGGTACACATCCGGATGACCCGGCAGTAACAATCGCAAAGGTGCTCCCTTTATGCCCTAGCCGAACTAATGGGAATGTAGGGCATAAGCACAGGAGCCAGGCAACCCAGCTTGGCCAAAACTTAAGTCATATCGATGCATATAATGGCGAAGAAAAGGTACATATGAGGAAAAGACACATATGTGGTGAGCTTGATGCTCGAGAGATAATAATAATAATAACAAGCTTTTGTCCAAGAAGCCCCTAGGTATAATGGACATACATATTTGAAGATGTATACGTTAGAGGTGTGCGGTCTAGCCGTACGAGAGCTTTAAAGCGAAAAAAGAAAAACGAAAAAGAGAGAAAAAATAATGGAAACCGCAGGGAAGAAGGAGACGGACAAAGAGTTCGGCACTAGGCATAGAAACTTCGGAGTCTGGCTGCGTTCCAGGGGTTCGGCTCTAGGCGATTGTCTGACGCATCACGCAAACGATACGCTCCTCCGGTGAGAACTTCGTCAATGATGAAGGGACCCTCCCATTTGGGCTTGAGTTTGTCCTTTTTCTTTTCCGGCAAGTGTAGAACGAGTTCGCCAACGTTGTAAGTTTTGGCCCGTACTTCTCTGCTTTGATATCTCCGAGCCTGCTGTTGGTATAGTGCTGAACGGGCTTTTGCGATGTCGCGCTCCTCCTCCTGGGCATCTAAGCTATCATGCCGATCAAGCTCGGCTTCTCTCTCTTAATACAGGCGCACTTGAGGTGAGTCATGAATAATATCATAGGGCAACACAGCCTCGGCGCCGTACACCATGAAGAAAGGTGTGTATCCAGTAGTGCGGTTGGGCATGGTCCGCAGCCCCCAGTGTACGGAGTCGAGCTCCTCAACCTAGTGCTTGTCTGATTCTTTTAAAGACCGCACTAGTATTGGCTTGATGCCACTCCTGATAAGAACATTGGCTCGTTCCACTTGACCGTCTGTTTGTGGGTGGTAGATAGAGGCGTAATCGAGCTTAATGCCAAGGTTAGCACACTAGGTTTTAACCTCATCGGCTGTGAAATTGGAACCGTTGTCGGTGATGATGCTGTGTGGAACACCATAACGGTGTACAACATCGGATATGAATTCTATCACTGGTCCGTACTCGGCCGTTTTAACTGGTTTGGCCTCTATCCACTTAGTGAATTTATCCACAATGACCAACAGGTATTTTTTCTTGTGGCTTCCCCCTTTAAGGGGTCCAACCATATCCAGTCCCTAGACCGCGAAAGGCCAAGTGATGGGGATTGTTTGTAGGGCAGTAGGGGGCATGTGGCTTTGGTTGGCGAAGAGTTGGCACCCGACGCAACATTGGACAAGGTCCTGTGCGTCTGCTCGGGCCGTCGGCCAATAAAACCATGTACAGAAGGCTTTGCTAACAAGTGCCCGAGCAGCGGCGTGGTGCCCGCCGAGACCGGCATGAATTTCAGCCAAGAGCTGCCGCCCTTCTTCCTCGGAGATACATCTTTGAAGGACTCCGGTAGCACTTTTCTTGTAGAGCTCTCTGTTGTGAACCTTGTAGGCCTTCAAACACCGGACAATGCGGCGAGCCTCATTCTGATCCTCGGGGAGTTCCTTCCTATTAAGGTAGGCCAAGAAGGGTTTGGTCCATGGGGCAATGACTGCCATAATAAGGTGGGTCGACGGTGTTATTTCGGTGGCTGATCCCCCGATGATATCGGTCTGTTCGGAATCTGGGGTTGTGTTCGGATCCGGACTGGTGTTGCTACCCTCCCCTTGCCACACCATGGATGGCTTAAAAAGCCTTTCCGGGAAAATGTTAGGTGGGACGGGGTCGCGCTTGGCACCGATACGAGCAAGGACGTCCGCCGCTTGATTACTTTCTCGGGCCACGTGATGGAACTCGAGCCCCTCGAACCGAGCCGACATTTTTAGGACGGCATTACAGTAAGCCGCCATCTTCGTATCTTTGGCATCGAAGTATCAATTTATTTGAGATATTGCAAGGTTAGAGTCCCCGCGCACTTCTAGGCATTGTATGCCCATGGAGACAGCCATCCGGAGACCATGCAATAAGGCCTCGTATTCGGCTGCGTTATTGGAGTCTGTGTATAATATTTGGAGTATGTACTGGACGAGGTCTCCAGTGGGGGACATTAAAACGATGCCCGCTCCTAGTCCTGCCAACATTTTGGAGCCATCAAAATACATAACCTAGTTGGAATATGTGTCGCACTCTTTAGGGAGTTCGGCCTCTGTCCATTCGGCGACGAAGTCAGCTAGTACATGGGATTTAATAGCTCGACGTGGTTTGTATGTAATATCAAATGGAAGGAGCTCAATGGCCCATTTGGCAATCCGGCCCGTGGCATCGCGGTTGTTTATTATGTCGTTGAGTGGTACTTCAGAAGCCACCGTGATCGAACACTCCTGGAAGTAGTGTTGTAGCTTTCGGGATGCCATGAAGACCGCGTATGCTATCTTTTGATAATGGGGGTACCGGGATTTGCATGGTGTAAGGACAGTGGATACATAGTATACTGGCTTCTGAAGCGGGAATTTGTGTCCGTCCTGTTCTCGTACAACGACGAGCACGGCGCTCACCACCTGATGTGTTGCCGATATGTATAGTAACATGGGTTCGCCGATGTTTGGCACGGCCAGGATTGGGTTGCTCGGTAGAAGGGATTTTATTTCTTCCAGTATGGCTGTTGCCACATCCGTCCACTCGAATTGATCGGTGCGTCATCGAAGGCGATAGAGTGGCAGTGCCTTTTCTCCCAATCTAGAGATAAAGCAGCTTAGAGCTGCCATGCAACTAGCGAGGTTTTGGACTTGTTTAAGGTCTGTTGGTGTCACATCCGCAGTTCTGGTAATGCTTAGTGCTTGCATAAGAGTGATGCATCATGTTTAAATTTCAATGAATTTGAAATGGGGACGTTCAAACCCTAGCATCAAAAGGAATTCAAATAGGTTCAACCAAAATATTTTTCAATAAATTCAAAATGCCCTTTAAAAATGTTCATCATTTCTGGATCCAGGTGTAAGCATCTACCAAAAATGGTTCACATTTTTGCAGGACATATTTGGACTTTGAATTAATTCAAACATATTTGAATTGGAGCTATTTAATGCTATATATATATATTTCACATGCTCAAAAATGTTGGAAATTGTTAAGGGTCCTTTGGAATAATTGAGAAAGCACCCATAATTATTTCCAGTTTTATGAAATGAATTAGTATTTTACTAATTCAAAATAGAGGAATAAAATAGAAAACTGAAACAAATAAAGAAGAGAGAGAAAACCCACAGGCCTTACATGCTGGCCAGCCCACACAGCTAGTACACTTGAAACCCAGCCCACGAGGCATGCTTGTCTTCTTCCCTTGCGGCCTGCAAGCAGCTCGGTGGCGAGCGCCGACGTCGTGCCCGGCCACCTCCTGCTTCCTGCCGCCTCCCCGACGTCGCCCTGGAGACGCCACGCACCCCCCAGGCCCTCTCAGCCTCTCCCCGATCTCCCCTCCTCCTCTGGCTCTCTCGCACCCAACCACCGAAGCCGTAAATGCGCCCGCCCGGCGTCGCAACCAGCGGCCACCGCCTCTCCCTCGCCTCTCCTACGTGCCCAGAAGATCCACCACATCGCCGACTACCTCCCCGTCAAGCCACGCGCTCCAGGAGGCCCTGGAGAGCCGCCATCGCCGCCGTTTTCATCTCCGGTCGCCGGAGATCGCCCCCGCCGTTCCGCTCGCGTCCGGCCTCCCCCGAGCTCACCGAAGACTCCATCGGAACCGCTGTGAGCTCCTACTCCTTCCCCCTTGCTCTCCCCCTCCGTTTCCGTCCTCCAGCTTGCCTCCCCACCGCAACCGAAGCTCGCCGCCGCCGTGGCTCCTCACCGCTGTGGACACATGCACCGCACTTTGTGTCCGAGCACACCATCGTGGTCAGCACGTTCTCACGAGCCCGTAGCCACCCGCAGTGCCTCCTCCCGAGCTCTGTAGCACCACCCCGAAAATGCCCGAGCTGCTGCCGCCGCTAAACCTCGTCGCCGGCCATTTTTCCGGCCACCCCAGCTCACCCTGTTTGCGCCGTTGGATGCGCGGGATCACCAGCAGCTCATAGATGCTCTCCGTCGTCGATTTGGGCGCCGGAGGAGCGGACCCGAGCCCATCCACTGCACCTGTTGTCGCCGGCGTCGAGCCGCCGGCGAGTTGACCCCACTGACCCCGTTTGACCAAGGTGGGCCCAGTTTGACCCCCTGGGTCAATGACAGGTGGGGCCCGGCCCTGTTAATTAATTAGGATTAGTACTAATTGAATCTAGTTAATCTAATTAAACTGACATGCGGGACCCACTGTCAGGTTTGACCTGGAGGCGTCCAGTTGAGCTGCTGACATCAGGGAGATGTCATGCTGATGCAATATGTATTTTCTGGATTTATTTCGATTCAGGAAATTCCAGAAAATAGTGCTAACTTCAAAAATTCATAGTAATTCAACAGTAGCTCCAAATGAAATAAGTTATATATGAAAAATTATCAGAAAAATGCAACCTATCCATCTGTATCATTTTCATGCATGTTCGAGAAAGTTAACCTCACTGTTTAGGATGAAACATGATTAGGACAAATTTGATAATAGATTTGGAGTTGGAATTTGATCTAGTTTTTAATTCCACTTCAATCAAAATGACTTTACATTGCATTAGCTCAAATCACAGCATATTTCCATGTCACATTCATTCATCATATTGTTGCATTGCATTGATTGTGTTTCTCCTTTGTTTGTCAGTGTTTGTCCCCTCTCAGTAGATGACGTACCGACGATGAGTTCGATGACACCGATGAAGAACTATATTATCTTCAGGAGTGCCAGGCAAGCAAAACCCCCTTGTTCATTCCGATATAACCCCATTCTCTCGCTCCTGCTCTCTTCTACTGCATTAGGACAACAACGATTCATCTGTTACTTGCTGCGGTAGCTGAACCCCTTATCCTCTGCATGACTGTCATTCCACGATAATTAGATGAAACCCACTAGCATGAGTAGGAGTTGTTTGAGCCTGTTGTGCCTACTCATTCATGCTTGTTTGTCATGCCTACTCTGCTTAGAGTTGAGTCGGTCGATTCATCGGGAATGAATTGGAATGGTGTGTGAACATGTCCTCACGTGTGTGAGCTAAGTGTGTGAACACGATTTGGTAAAAGTAGCGGTGAGAGGCCATGTAGGAGTACATGGTGGGTTGTCTCATTGAAGCCGTCCTCGGGAACTGAGTTCTTTGTTTGTGATCCATGAAGCAGTTACTACCACACATTGGGATCCTTAATTGAATCTCTCGGCTTCTTAACCACCCTTGTCCCTGTCAGGAGTTGCAAAGTAGTTTACGTGTTTGTAGCATCTTTGGGGCATACGCAGGCGCTGACCTTAGGGGTGGGCTGTGTTGCGGTAGGCACGTGTACGCGTGTGCCGATTCACCCGTTTGGTGTCTCGGGAACCCTGCACACATCGTTCGGGGCCGTTAGTGGAAACCTCGGCCGGACTCCCTGCGGATGGAACCCGAATAGGCGATAAACTTGGACTAGGGACTTGAGTATTTAGGTAGGCCGTGGCCGACACCCTCGTTGGGCTTCCGCTTGAAGGTTGCCGAGTACATGTCGTGTAAACGACGATAAGTGGTGAGAGCGTGTGTGAAGAAGTACACCCCTGCAGGGTTAACATCATCTATTCGAATAGCCGTGTCCGCTAACAGTTCATAGATAAGTGAAAGTGGATACTCTAAAACGCGCAAGATAAGCGTGAGTGCTATGGATGGCGTTCTCGTAGGAAGACGGGATCAGATCCATAGTGGTGTATTGATTGGTGGATATGTGGACTCGTGTGCGCCACCTCAAAAGAGTTACTTGCAGTCGTAGTTCAGGATAGCCACCGAGTCAAAGCTGGCTTGCTGCAGTCAAACTCCACCACTCCCTTTATTGATAATGATGCATATGTAGTTAGTTCTGATGTAAGTCTTGCTTAGTACATTTGTACTCACGTTTGCCTATTTTATGTTTTGCAGAGAGACTTCAGTCTCGCTAGTAGTTCCGTGTGGACTTCGACGTTTAGCTGGTTACCTCAGCTACGATCTTGTGCCCTCGGCAGGATCTAGTAGATAGTCAGGCTTCTCGGCCTTTTTCATTTATAGTTGTCTGTACTCAGACATGTTAAGCTTTCGCTTGTGTTTGAATTGTATGCTCTGAATGTTGGGTCATGAGACCCATGTTTGTAATATCTCGCTCCTCGGGCCTAATGAATAAATACTTGAGTCATAGAGTTATGTTGTGATGCCATGTTGTATTTACACATATCGAGCATATTGTGTGTATGATTGAAATGCTTGGTATGTGTGGGATCCGACAAGCTAGTTGTTTATCCTTGGCAGCCTCTCTTATGGGGAAATGTAGTCTAGTGCTTCCTTGAGCCATAGTAGTCCGCTACAGCCGGTTCACGGAATCCTGTTAGCCCAGCACTCTTGCTCGGGACACTTGGCCCGACCGACAAGTTTCACTTGTTCTGTATACATCCCTTGAAAATGTCACGCGGTGACATCCGAGTCTGCCTAACTGCTGCAGCCGGGTTCCCAGAGTCCTGTTAGCCAGTGCTACAGCCCGGATTCTGCAGCTGGCTTGACCGACATGCTCGATGTGATTCATGTATGCTGTCCCCATGGGTTAGTGCCGCTTTGGGTTCACGACTAGGCATGTCAGCCCGGGTTCTCTGTCATATGGATGCTAGCGACACTATCATATACGTGAGACAAAAGGCGCAAACGGTCCCGGGCCATGGTAAGGCGACACCCGTGGGAATATCGTGCGTGAGGCCGCAAAGTGATATGAGGTGTTATCGGCTAGATCGATGTGACTTGGAATCGGTGTCCTGACAGCTTTGGTATCAGAGCCTGACTGCCTGTAGGATTACCAAGCCAAACTGGTCGGAGTTGTGTCTAGAAATGCTTTAGTTATGTATGGGAATTGATTGTGGAAGGGAACGTAAGGCTCTTTTTACTCCTTACACCTCATGGCCTTCTGATCTGAGTCATCCTCTTCTCTTCTACGGGGATTAAGAACTAGGCTTCTCATCTATCTATTAGGATGACGTGTTACTAATCCATAGAATTTTAAGATTGTTGGTTTTACGCCCCAGTTCAGTTTCTACTACTTCCGTTTGTTCAAAATTGGTCTCGGAACCTTGATGTAGTGCTTTTGAGTGGTTATGCCACCATTTTTGCAGGATGTCTCAAATCATTTTGAGCATTTACAGCCGTTATGCTGTCCGAGTCATCCCAGATTTTTAAATAGTATGATGCATTTGCAAATCCCTTCTCTCCATTTCTAATGTTCATCTGGGCCAGATTAATCACACAAATTAGTATGTTGAGGTACTCCACTGCCTCAACATATATGTTGGAGTTATTATTATGACCTAGGTGTTTTAGGGAGTCACCTAGTAATCTAGCCATATTTTGTGTTCCCGGTGTGATGATTCTGGCCATTATTCTCGAAAGCCTCCTGTGATGCCATTTAGTAGTAGGTATTCTATTCCTGGGTTCTTGACCCGAGATTCACCCTACTTACCTCCTGTTGATAGTGTTTGCTAGTTCCTTTAGGATATTAGCAACTTTGCGATAGTCCTCGAGGTCCATGGTATTTCCTTCTCCCAAATACCATGAACCATTAAGGCAGAAGTTCTCGAACCAAAAGATCACAATAAGAGTGCTCTTGATGAGTTCTTCGTTCTACATTGTGAATCTGCCAGTTCTACTTTCCTGTATGGGTTATCCGGAAGAAACCTGTTGAACTTGATTCGACATACTAACCTATGCGTCCACAACTCAGAAAGTTATATGTTCCTCGAGTTGTTCCTCCTTAGTTGTATACTGACCCCCGTCTATCAATTGATAGTCAAGGGTATGTGTGCGATCATGTTTATCGATGCCTATTATCCTTGTGGTCTGTCAAGCCATTCTATTTTGGAATGACTGGGAGAAACAAACTCCAGTGCCTCATCCATATCTAGGACTGGGTCAAAGTAGTTGTATTTCGCAGATCAAAATGCCAATCCAGCTTTTGATTCTGTTCTACCTCGGAGTATCACCCCCTTTATGTCAGGATTGTCATGAGAATTGCACCAACTCTCATGAATTCTTGACGTAGTGATACTTATCGCTATCATTATTCATTCCTCGGTCCTGTGTTGTTGTAACCGGAATGCCGACAAGTGAACTGTGATGTGTGAAATCGATACTCTTAGCAATCTCGTTGCTTGGTAGTTAATGGACAATATTCTCATTCTTAGTGTGTTGGTTATTGAATCATCATTCTAAGATAGACGTTGCTACCTAGTCCTTATTTCCGGTGCACTCTTCGATCAATGAGTTAGGGTTGTGCCAATTCCTCGCTCTTTTGATCATATCATCTTGCCCAGAAAAGCAGGATTGTTCTCGAGCTTAGTAACTTATCGGTGGTTCGTGATGTTCCGAATATCTTCTCGGAAGTATTACCAGGCTGTCTCCTGACTGTTATGTTGAGCTCGTGACCAAGTTGGTTTCTTGTGAACCACCCTTTCTCCAAGAATCTGTGTTGGATACCCTGAGCTAGTTGGTTAAGCTAAACAACAACTTGGAGAGTTGGAAGATAAAAGCTTGCCTAACTTAGTTCGTTCTATGGGATATCTTTGTGTGTGTGTGTGTTGAAGAGAGATGATATCTCCATCGATTGGTCCTCGTGATCAGTTGTTGGATCTATTGCCTTGTCAAAACTTTGACTTGAGTATGGGCCATCGTCAAGTCAAATCAGAACCAACGATGTTCGTAATTTTGTTACTCATGGTTGATCCCTCGAGCATACACCATTACATCTTTTGGTCTGACCAATACTATCACCGTGTTCACATGATGGTGGAAGCCCAGTGATACGGAAATTCTGATGAGATGTTGTTGAACCCCAGCAGCAGCATTTTGTCTCCCCAATGATTCATGTTGAACATCAACCTAGTGTTGGAAACTTTTGTAAGCAATGTCTTCGTGTTCCATTCATGAGGTATATGTTTGGATGAAAGAAGTGATTTCCTCTAGTTCATGTGCATTTGAAGCAAGTGGTCGTCGTGAATTCGAGAAAGTTTGTTTTGCTTCCCCTGGAATCATTCCAAGTCAGTCATGCATACGTGCGAAGTATTCTGTGGTCTGTAGACTTGCAACCTTCATTCTATATGTATTCTTAGCACACCAAGCCACTGATTGATTTGTTCAAGGAGAAGAAGTTCCCTCTTAAGACCGCGGTTTATACAAGGACTTCGATATCCTCGATGATGGTTCCCCACCTGAACTCGGTAGTGTTTCATGATAAGACTACTACATGGGCTTGATTGTCTGGGACATCGTGTTCACATGTTAGTAGCAGAACCAGCTCATGTTTTGGAGCTTGCTATCATAGTTCATTTCCCAAGAATCTATAGCGTCTTCTAAATCGATTTGTGTTGCAAACTTTCATTTATCTTCTAGACTCGATGAGTGCGGACTATTCGACACCAATGGGATCTGAATCTCGAGCAGATATGATGGTTGGAACATTCCCAACAGTTGCATGTTGTTCCCAGCTTTCTTTTCGCCATTCGCCAATTCCCATGGGCTGCCCTCTCAGTAATTGTTGTTTAGGATCATCTCCAAAAGTGGTCCTACCATGGGTTCCATCCATTTCCGATGATAAGAAATCTTCCATCGCGTTGTCTTCAACAAGGTAGTCCACATCATCCATTCGAATCCGGACATGCCATTCCTTTGAACTCCGCCAAACGATCGTTTGTGATTGCCTTAGGCTGGTATAAAGAGTTTCGATGATCTAGATATCAAAAGTAATTCTTTTTCCCACTTAAGGGAATAGTTCTTCGAGTCACCTTGCCTGAGGTGCCCCATTTTGGAATCATGGCAATTTCCCTCGCTACTTTGAAACCCTCGTCAAATTGTTTCTTCTGTCGCTCCTGATGCATGTTTTGCCTCTCAGCTCCAGAAATGTTTCCATGTCTTACTCCGTGGGTTGATCTTGTGATCATTAAGATGATCCTAACTTGCTCGAACCTCAAGAATATCGATTCTTCTAAAATTCCCCCTTTCTTCTTGTTGTCATGATAGCTGAAGTTCTCAGAACAAGACGTCGAGACAAGATGGTGATCGAATCAACGTTCTTATGAAGTGCAACCTGGATCGTGAAGACCGTGTTAGCTTGTGCCCCCTCTGTCTTCTTACCTCACGTCTTGAATCTCGGGACGAGATTCTTGTTTAGTGGGGGTGAGTTGTCACATCCCCAGTTCTGGTAATGCTTAGTGCTTGCATTAGAGTGATGCATCATGTTTAAATTTCAATGAATTTGAAATGGGGATGTTCAAACCCTAGCATCAAAAGGAATACAAATAGGTTCAATCAAAATATTTTTCAATAAATTCAAAATGCCCTTTCAAAATTTCATCGTTTCTGGATCCAGGTGGAAGCATCTACCAAAAATGGTTCACATTTTTGCAGGACATATTTGGACTTTGAATTAATTCAAACATATTTGAATTGGAGCTATTTAATGCTATATATATTTCACATGCTCCAAAAATGTTGGAAATTGTTAAGGGTCCTTTGGAATAATTGAAAAGCACCCATAATTATTTCCAGGATTTTATGAAATGAATTAGTATTTTACTAATTCAAAGCAGAGAATAAAATAGAAAACTGAAACAAATAAAGAAGAGAGAGACCCACTGGGCCTTACATGTTTGGCCCACCCACAGCTAGTACACTTGGCAGCCACCCACGAGAACACGCTTGTCTTCTTCCCCTTGCCAGCGCACGAAGCAGCTCGGTGGCGAGCGCCGACGTCGCGCCCGGCCAACTCCTACTTGTTGCCGCCTCCCCGACGTCGCCCGGGAGAGGCCACGTGCCCCCAGGCCCTCTCAGCCTCTCCCCGAGCTCCCCTCCTCCTCTGGCTCTCTCGCACGCAACCACCGAGCGCTGTCGTCACCGCCGACGTGCGCAACCGCGGCCACCGCCTCCCCCTCGCCTCTCCTACATGCCCAGAAGCTCCGCCACGTCGCCGGCTACCTCCCCGTCAAGCCACACGCTCCAGGAGGCCCTGGAGAGCCGCCATCGCCGCCGTTTTCATCTCCGGTCACCGGAGATCGCCCTCGCCGTTCCGCTCGCGTCCGGCCTCCCACGAGCTCACCGAAGACTCCATCGGAACCGCTGTGAACTCCTACTCCTTCCCCCTTGCTCTCCCCCTCTGTTTCCATCCTCAAGCTTGCCTCCCCACCGCAACCGAAGCTAGCCGCCGCCGTGGCTCCTCACCGCCGTGGCCACATCCACCGCACTTTGTGTCCGAGCACACCATCGTGCTCAACACGTTCTCACGAGCCCGTAGCCACCCACAGCGCCTCCTCCCGAGCTTTGTAGCGCCACCACGAAAATGCCCGAGCTGCTACCGCCGCTAAACCTCGTCGCTGGCCACTTTTCCGGCCACCCTAGCTCACCCCGTTTGCACCGTTGGATGCGCGGGATCACCACCAGCTCGTAGATGCTCTCCGTTGTCGATTTGGGCACCGGAGGAGCGGACCCGAGCCCATCCGCAGCACCTGTTGTCGCCGGCGTCGAGCCGCCGGCGAGTTGACCCCACTGACCCCGTTTGACCAAGGGTGGGCCCAGTTTGACCCCCCTGGATCAATGACAGGTGAGGCCCGACCCTGTTAATTAATTAGGATTAGTACTAATTGAATCTAGTTAATATAATTACACTGACATGCGGGACCCACTTTCAGGTTTGACCTGGAGGCGCCCAGTTGACTTGCTGACATTAGGGAGATGTCATGCTGATGCAATATGTATTTTCTGGATTTATTTCGATTCAGGAAATTCCAGAAAATAGTGCTAACTTCAAAAATTCATAGTAATTCAACCGTAGCTCCAAATGAAATAAGTTATATATGAAAAATTATCAGAAAAATGCAACCTATCCATCTGTATAATTTTCATGCATGTTTGAGAAAGTTAGCCTCACTGTTTAGGATGAAAAATGATTAGGACAAATTTGATAATAGATTTGGAGTTGGAATTTGATCTAGTTTTGAATTCCACTTCAATAAAAATGACTTTCCATTGCATTAGCTCAAATCGCAGCATATTGCCATGTCATATTCATGCATCATATTGTTGCATTGCATTGATTGTGTTTCTCCTTTGTTTGTCGGTGTTTGTCCCCTCTCAGTAGACGACGTACCGACGTTGAGTTCGATGACACCGATGAAGAACTATATTATCTTCAGGAGTGCCAGGAAAGCAAAACCCCCTTGTTCATTCCGATATAACCCCTCTGTCTCGCTCCTGCTCTCTTTTACTGCATTAGGACAACGACGATTCATCATTACTTGTTGCGGTAGCTGAACCTTTATCCTCTGCATGACTGTCATTCCACGATAATTAGATGAAACCCACTAGCATGAGTAGGAGTTGTTTGAGCCTGTTGTGCCTACTCATTCATGCTTGTTTGTCATGCACTGCTACTGCTTAGAGTTGAGTCAGGTCGATTCATCGGGAATGAATTGGAATGGTGTGTGAACATGTCCTCACGTGTGTGAGCTAAGTGTGTGAACACGATTTGGTAAAGGTAGCGGTGAGAGGCCATGTAGGAGGACATGGTGGGTTGTCTCATTGAAGCCGTCCTCAGGAACTGAGTTCTATGTTTGTGATCCATGAAACAGTTACTACCACACATTGGGATCCTTAATTGACTCTCTCGGCTTCTTAACCACCCTTGTCCCCTGTCCGTGTCGGATTTCGGGTTCCGGCAGATCCTTAAGGTTCGAACTCTGGGGTGCGCGCGGAGATCCAACCCTCCACCGTCTCGTACCTCGCCGAATCGCAAGGAGAACAGCTCAAGAGACACGAGATTTATACTAGTTCAGGCCACCGTTGTGGTGTAATACCCTACTCTAGTTTGTGTTTTGATGGATTGCCCCTTTGGCTGATGAGGAACAATACAGGGAAGAACAGCCTCGCGAGGGTCTGTTCTTGGTGGGTGTGATGAACTGCTAGATGGTGTCCCGTCGCTCTAGCTTGAGGATCAGGTCTCTATCTCTCTCTGATCTGGATGCGGATCGTCCTATCCCTTCCTCTCCGATCGTCTTGATGGATCGTCCCCCTACTATGGTGGCTAGCTCTACTTATATAGACGAAGGCCCTGGGCCTCTTCCCAAATATTGAGCGGGAAGGGTGCCAACAATTGGCCATTTTGAAAGGGAACAACGGGTACACTTATCGACTAAAGTTGGTCCTCGCTTTGCCAAAGGCTCGGTGATGGCGCTTGCTTGGGCTCCACGATGACTCCCTTCCGGCCGTTGGGGCTGGTCTTGGTCTTGTTGCACGAAGCAGATGCCTTTGCTTGATGCTCTCGCTGCGCTTGCTCCCTTTGCACCAAAGAGGAAAGGAGGGGCGCTGCTGGCCAGGCGCCAGCTGGCGCCCTTGGTGCGTCATGGCTTGCGTCATGGGCACCTCGCGAGTACCTGCCTTGAACTCTCCGCCTCCTCATGAGCCAGACTGTGAGGCCGTGCACGAGAGCTCCTTGTCATCCGCCCCAGTCTGGCCCCTCGCGAGGTCTTGAGCTTGTGTTGATGAAGATGGGCTGTCTGGGCCTCCTTTGAGCCACGCCCTTGAGGCCGCTGAGCGAGCAAGTCTGGGACCCCATTCCCGGAACACCGCAGTAGCCCGGGCCCGGTGCTCCAAATTGGCCGTCTTGAGAGGCGAAAGGGTAAGTGTGAGCGTCGCGGGCCCTAACAGCTGCGGCCTTAGGCGCCAGCGTGGCGGTTGATTGGACATAGGCGCCTCTGCAACAGCGGGTTGATAACAGAGCGGCATCTTCCTTGCCTCCTTTACTTTCTCGATTGCTGCTCAGATCCCTTTCTTGCGCCTCGTCCCTGCTTCCAAGACCTTGAATCCACTCCGCCTTGCCGTGCCCTAGCCATCATGGCTCCTCGCCAAACCCGGCGGAACTGGTACTCTCCTGCCTTGGACCCGCCAAATGTGTCGTGGCGAGCCTTGCCACAATCGCCCGTTTGGCGGGCGCATGGCGTCAATGGAACAGCGGTGTTCAAGGCGGCTCCTCCGCCCCACGAGGGTCGAGGAGTACCTTCTACCCGTTCTTCATGGCGCCATCATTGCTGGTCTGGTGCCTCCCTTCTCTGAGTTCTTCTTCTCCGTCCTCCGTCACTACAACATCCAAGCTCTGCACCTCCATCCCAACTCCGTCCTTCTTCTGGCGATTTTCGCCTACTATTGTATGGCCCATGTTGGGGTGAAGCCCTCGGTGGCCTTGCTACGCCACTACTTCTTCCTCCGAACCTCCCGTGGTTCCGCTTCCGTGTGCATGAGCTTCGTGCATCTGGTGAGCCATCGCCATTCAAACCACAGGAAGCGGATTGAGGGCTTGAGGAGCAAGTGGGTCTTGGTGGATCTTGGGAGAATCCACCCTCGGTGATCCTGCCCACGGAACCCGCCGAGTTCCGGCGACTGGTCCCAGCCGAAGCCCGCCCGGCCTTGCGCGAGGCTGACGGTCGTGTCTGTTGAGGAGTTCTGGGCACCAAGCTGGCTCCGCCGCCCGATGCTCGCTTCGATGTGGAGGCCTCACCCGAGCCCGTGGCCCAGCCCGAGGATCTGGCGGCAGTCCTCCAGTCCTTGGTTAGAGGCGGCGTGGCGAGGCCGGGCGCCCAGCCCCTGTTCGCTTGCGAGATTGGGAGCAGGTTGTGGGGCCCATGCCCGCCTTCAATGGGGGCGAGCTCGTGCAGCGGAGGCTCCGGAGGACTGGTGGGCGTGTCCTCTTCCGACTCGGCGAAGAGTGGAGGAAAGAGAGCCGGAGAGGGGTTGATTGAGGCGGAGTCAGGGCTCCTCCCTGCGGCGCAGAGCCCAGCGTTCTCCGCCTCCCGAGTGGCGGCAGCGAGGATGAGGTGGCGGGGAGGCGGCTTGCCCCGATCCCGAAGGACGGACTGGGCTGGTCTCCAGCAGGTCTGCCCGGCCCAGGCGATCCATGAGGCCCTCCTGCTCCTGGTCCCCTTGAAGCTGATCCTGCAGCCGGCTCTCGGGCTTCAAGTATGGCGGGCTGCTCGACTCCACCGGCTGACGACACTGTAAGTGCCGCTTCCGTCTTGATTATTGCTTTCTGTCGGCGAGATCGATGTCCATGTTCTTGGCGGTGGCGCCCTTGTGAAGAAGCTGAAGGGGCTCTGAGGCCCCATCCGTGGCGGTGCCTCTGCCGAAAAAGAAGATGATCCAGCCTTGGGCCTCTCCTGCCCAGGCGTCCTCGCGAGGCTGGCTGAGCCAGTGAAGCGACTCAGCCCCTTGACCTGAGCGACTCGAGGTGGCCTTCTTTGGCGCTGCCTCCACCGTTGCCGTGGCGCGGCTGGTTCCGCCTCAAAGGCGTGAGTAGCTCTGCCCGCCGCCATCTGCTCCTACTCCGCCAAGCTCTTGTCTCTCGGCTCCTCCGCTGTCTGGATCGTGCTACCGCTAATTTGGACCCGGCTGCGGCAGAGATCTTTTGGCGCCGACCCTCTCTTGGTGGCAGGCGCTTGGAGCTGGCCTCTGGCTGGATTCGCGCCGGCAACCCGATTCGAGGCGGCGCTGGTCCAGCCACGGCGGCTGCGATGAGGAAAGCGGGCTGTTCGTGGTGAAGGTAGCCCGTGATGCTGCCACAGGGGAGGCAGCCAGCATCAAGGTCGTTGTGAGGCTGGGCCTTGAGCTAAAGGGCTGTAGAACTAGCTTGCCGAGGAGGCCGCCTCCTCCTTGAGAACAGGAGGAAAGCATGAAGGCTCATGGCGGCCGTCAAGGACCGAGGCCAAGCTGAAGAAACATCGTGACCGCCTAGGCGCGTTGGGCAAGGCTGGAGGCGAGGAAGGTCGAGCTGGACACCAAAGCGCGGGTTCTTGCCGAAGATCGCGTGGCCTTCATGGATATGGAGGTGAAGGCTCGCGCCTTCTTGAGGAGCTTTATGATAGCGGCTGGAGAGCCCAGCGGCGCGGAAGGGCGGCCCGCCAAGCTGCTTCCCTTCTGATTCGTGCTCTTGAAGATGTCTCCTTGGTCTTGGCCCCACAGCTGAGGCCGGCGCGTGTCTTGTCTTCTGCGGCAGCGGCGCGGATCCTCACCCACATCTATCTTAGCGATCCCAGCGTCGACATGGACAGCCCATTGGAGCCGGCAGCGGCGAGCATGCAGCTGCCGCTGCCGAGGCTGTGAAGGGTCGTAGCGGAGGCTCTGTTAGGGAAGTTCGGGCCTTGACACCAAGCCGAGCGGCGCTGCCGCCTGCTGCTTCCGCAGCGAGCCCACTCCAGCGCTGCTCCACCGCCGACAAGTGACTTCATTGTGGCTCTGTCTTGCTTTAAATTCCTGCCGTGTATCATGCCTCGGGGCGTTTAAACTGCGTTGATATTGCGATAACAGTGTGGACTGTAATATTTGCTTTTGTATTCCTTAAAATTTGTGCTTCCTACTTGCTTATGTTCTCTGCGCGTGAGCCCATTGCTCTACTCTCGGCCGCCGTTAGCCCGACCGGAAACAGGGGCCAGGACCAAGGAGTGAGGGGCTACGTGACAAGTTAGGCTCTGATCGCGATGCTCAGGAGTCCCCTTAGCGCCACGAACAGCAAGTAGGGTGGTGGCGCGAGGCGGATCCACCGTTCTCGTCTGCGAGCCCGGCCCGCATACCTCGACCGCCGTTAGCCTTCGGAACTAAGGGGTGAGGGCTACGTGACGATTAGGCTCACTGTCGCGATGCTCGAGAGTCCCCCTTAATGATCAAGCGGCATGCATACCTTAGCTCCGCTCGGGGAGTGCGTCACGACGAACCAGGCCGAGGGGCTGGCTGGAGTGGCGTCGTCTGGCGTGACCAGGCGCAGCCCGTGCCAGCCCTCATGGCGCTCGGAGGCGTTGTGGCAGGCGGACACTGAGCTCTGGGCTCCCTGAGGTTGATCGACCGGAGGCCACCCTCGGTTGTTTATCACCAGGCGCGAGCATAAGCGCTTCCGCATGCGTCTGGGCATAGCCGCTCCTCGGTAGTGTCGTCGGCCAGCGTGGAGCATGGTGCTTCCAACTGGAATGTGGGAGGGGCTCCCCTCGGGAGGAGCCCAGGCGTATCATCCCCAACGACACGTGGCTGGCACGGTAGGTGCAGGGCGAGGTGTGTCACAGGCACCCGTGAGCCAGCGCGGGACTCACGAGGCCCTACCTCAAGGCGGAGTTGCGCTGGCTCTGGAGCCTTATCTTGAGTCTGTTCACCTGCAAATTTGGCCAAATGCGGCGCTCTCGTCTTGGTCCCAGCTCTCGGGCTGGTCTCGGCCGTCGGCGGCAAGCCGGTCGCGATGCCATGGACAAGACCCGGAGGGTGAGGGCGGCGAGCGGTAGGAGCCACGGTCGCGATGCTCGGGCACCCCCTTTACTTGCGCAAGCTGGATTAGATAAGCGCAACTCGTCCTCGGGTCCGGCTCTCGGGCTGGTCTCGGCCGTCGTTGGCAAGCCAGGTCGCGATGCCATGGACAAGACCGGAGGTGAGGGCGAAGAGCGGTAGGAGCCACAGTCGCGATGCTCGGGCACCCCCTTTGCTTAGCATAAGCTGGGTTAGATGCAGCAACTCGTCCTCGGGTCCGGCTCTCGGGCTAGTCTCGGCCGTCGTTGGCAAGCCGGTCGCGATGCCATGGACAAGACCGGAGGGTGAGGGCGGAGAGTCGGTAGGAGCCTGAGTCGCGATGCTCGGGCACCCTCCCTTCTAGCAGCTGGGTTGGATAGCGAAACTCGTCCTCGGGACCCGGCTCTCGGGCTGGTCTCGGCCGTCGGTGGCAAGCCAGGTCGCGATGCCATGGACAAGACCAGGGTGAGGGCGGAGGCGGTAGGAGCCACTGAGTCGCGATGCTCGGGCACCCCCTTTAGCGTGCAAGATTCCGTCACCCGGAAAAGGAACCAAATAACAAGCATGATGGGCGAGCATAACCACGAGCTAAGCGTAAGAAGGATACATGCCGCTGGGACAGGCCCGGCGGCTTGGGGATGATGCAGCCGAGGCACCCCCCAACAGATAGGCTAATGACATGAAATAAAAGGGATACATGCATGAGGGCGGACCCACGCGACACAGGAATAATCGTACCTGAAGGCGCTCCAGCCGGGAATAAAACTTAAAGATGTCACTGGTGATGTTGAGGGCGAAGGGGTGTTGGTGTAGCAGGACTCGATGGGCTGCGGGCCGATCCTCCACGAGCCCGGGCCGGGGGCCTCGGGAGGCTCGGGCTGGCGGCTCCTCGGGGCCATCTCCATCTCCGCCCGGGCTGTGGCGTGCGACCTCTCGAGCCTCGGGATGGCCCTCATGAGATCTTTGGTGGGCAGCAACGCGTTTGGCAGGCCGTGAGGCATGTGCGTGGCGTGGGCGGGCCCTGCATAGCGTCCCACTCGCGAGGGCGGAGGAGCTCTTGAGATGCGGCTCGGTTGAGCCACAGGTATGTCGATCTGGGCGCAGCAGCCCACCATCCTTGCTGGATGGGGGCCACAGCCAGTGGCGGCTGCCCCTCATGACCCTTGACTCTTGTAGCTCTGAATGGCCTTCAGCGAACTCCACGAGGTTTGGCCCTCCTTGCCTTGCTCCCTTGCGGAAGCGTGCTTGGCTGCGCCTCCCGTGGTGCCCAGCGCCTCCCTCGTGACCTTGGCGGGTCGGCGGCCTCGAGGAGAGCCCCGAGCCCGGCTGAGGAGGCGCCAGGCCTTTCCTATCACGATGGAAGGCTCCCCCTGGCGGGCGTGGGCCACGAGGGGCCTGCCTCTTGAGGCCGGGCGGCCGATGTCTTCTTCTTCTTGGAGTGCGGCCTCGGGAGGCCTCCTGCTGAAGTGGTGCAGGTCTTCTAGCGATCGGCTGAAAGGCTCGCTCTAGGAACACTGCTGCATCTCTCTCTTCACGAGGGCACCGTGATGACCCCACCGCTTCTGGCATCTTGAGGGCGTTGTATCCATGGTGGAGTCCGGCCATGAATTTGGCCAGCGCCGAGTACCGAGGATGGCGTTGTCTGGCGAATGTGGGCGGCGTCGAAGTCGATGAGCTCGGTCACGGTGGTTATCGCGAGCCCGAAGGTGACGGGAAGGCGGACCTGCCCGATCGGGACCGTGGAGCCGTCGGTGACTCGGAGAAAGGCTTGGTTGGCTGAAGCTGGTATAAGGCGCGAAGATTGTTGAATGTTTCCACGGACGGGGCGTTGAGTCCTGCCCGCCCGTCGATGAGGTCTTGGTGACCAGCCGTTCGCGATGATTGGGAAATAAAGCATCGGAGAACTCCGGCTGTGGCGCGCGCCTGAGCTGATCCGCTGAGCTGAGCGTGATGGCGCACGCCGACCACACGAGAGGCGCGTGGCCTCGAGCTTAGGGAGGACTGCATTCGCCAGCGATTGAACTGCTTGAAGATCTGTTGAGAGGCTCGGGCTTGAGCTCCGCCCGGGATGCGAGGCGATCGCCTGCAGTTCTGAAGCCCCAGCCCCTCGTCGATGGCGGTCCTCATTTCTCCTTGGCGGCGGCGGTGCAGGGAGGCCTGCGTTCCCCGTAGGCGATCCTCGCGAGCTGATCCCTCCGGCCTCCCTCGCGGCGGGTCTTATAGCAGTCCTCGCGAGGTTAGTCACGCCACCCTTGGCGCGGGCATGATCTTCCAGCGTCCTGCATCCCTTCCTCCTCCTCGGTCGTAGCCCGGTCGCTGCGCTCGGTGCGTCTGCCGACCACTGCCTTCACGCCTGCGGCCCGGAGCTCTTGGCATTCATTGGTGTTGTGGGTGTGGAGGTCGTGGTACCGCGATGCGGTTGCCCTTGGAGGACTCGGGCTGATCTACGCCTCGCTTGGTGTCTCGTTCGACCACAGTCGGCAGCCCCTTGCGCTTCATGTCCTTGGCCTTGGACTTCTTTTCTTGGGATCCACGGCGGGCAGCTCGAGGAGGGGCGCCCTCCTCAGCCCTCGCGCGCGGTCGCCAAGTTGAACAGCTCAAGGAGGTGCACGCAGATCTTCATGCATCGCCCGGCTCCTCCTTCATCTTGACGTCGCGCCGCGCGTCGGAGAAAGCGAGATGATGGCCTCCTCCGTTACCACAGGGATCTTGGTAGCGTTGTTGAAGCTGGATGTACTTTGCAGGGTTTCCCGGCTGCTGCTTGATTCGGCGCATGTCCGTCCGCGGCGGGTGGCGGTCACGAGTACCTGAAGTTGGCGATGAAGCGGGTGCGCATCTCGGCCCGGAAGAGATCGTGCTGGGGCGGTTCAGGAGCAGGTGCGGGCTCCGTCCTTAAGCGCCATGGGAAACCAGTTCGCCATGACCTTTTCATCCCGTTGGCAGCCTCGATGCCCAGCTCGTGAAACTGGAGGAACTCCGTAAGGTCAGCTGTGCCGTCGTGGCGAGGAGGCAGGTCTGGCTTGAACTTGGCGGGCCCGCGGCTGCGCCTTCGGAGGTGAAAGCGCGCAGCTTCGCCGTGGCAGCGGGGGCCTCGGACGGCAGAGAGCTTGGTCTTGCGGGCCTCCTGCGCGCCTTGGCCAGGGGCAGCGCAGGGTCTGGCGTCTTTGGGCGGGGAGTGCTCGGGCGCTTCTTGTGGGCGAGAACTTCTTGACAGCTCTGCTCTTGCAGCGCGGCGCTGGCGGAGCAGGTTCCGCCCTAGGGGCAGCGCGCCTTGAAACCAGGCGCCTTCTTGAGAGGCGGCGGTGGCGCCCAGGGCTTCTCGCCCAGCGAAGCGGTGCGGTCTGGCGAGGCGGGACGGTGCGAGGCGCCTCCTGCAGCCTGACGAGCTCGGCGACTTCGGTCGAGCCATTCTTCATAAACGTCGTCGGCAAGCGGTATGCTCCGGAGCTCGTTAGCGCGATGAGTGCGGTCGGGCCTCCATAGCCTTGTGAAGCGCGCGTGCGAAAAACCAGCGGTGCGGCCGTCCCGCCTCATGGGCCAGTCTTTGGGGCGATGCTTGCTGCTCGTTCCCGCCGGCGATGGCGGCGTTAATGCGGCGAGTGACGAGAGCAGCGAGGCGCCCGCCGGCAGGCTGTCAGGCGACATGGGGGCGAGGCGGCTCGGCGCTTCGGCAGCGAGGCCGGCAGACATCGGACATGGTTGCGGTGGTTGGGGAAAACGGCGACGAGGCAGATTTGGCGCACCCCTACTGGCGCGCCAAATGTCGAATTCGGGTTCAGCAGACCCTTAAGGTTCGAACACTAGGGAGCGCGAGATCAACCCTCCACCGTCTCGCACCTCGCCCGAATCGCTGGGACCTAATCTACTAAGCGGAACAGCACAAAAGACACTAGATTTATCTTTGGTTTAGGCCACCATTGTGGTGTAATACCTTACTCCGATTGTGTGGTGTGGTGGGTGCCTCTTGGGCTTATGAGGAACAATACGGAAGAACAGCCTCGCGAGGTGCATTCTTGGCGGGTCTGACGAACTGCTAGGTGGGGTTCGGTCGCTCTAGCTCTGGTTTCTTGATGAGGATCCGGATCTCGATCCAGCTGCCTCTACCATGTGGGTGGCTAGTCCTATTTATAGGCGAAGGCCTGGGCCTCTTCCCAAATATTGAGTGGGAAGGGCGCCAACAATTAGCCATTTGAAGGGGAGCAGTGGGTACACTTATCGACTAAAGTTGGTCCTCGTCACCAAAGGCTCTGGTGATGGCCTTTGCTTGGGCTCCACGATGACTCCCTTCCAGCCGTTGGGCTGGTCTTGGTCTTGTTTCACGAAGCGGATGCCTTTGCTTGATGCTCTACTGCGCTTGCTCCCTTTGCACCAAAGAGAAAGGAGGACACTTGCTGCGGCGGGCTGGCGCCCCGGCGCCCTTGGTAATCATGGCTTGCATCATGGGCACCTCGCGAGGTACCACGCCTTGAACTCTCCGCCTCCTCATGAGCCAGCTGTGAGGCTGTGCACGAGAAGCTCCTTGTCGTCCGCCCGTGAGGCTTGGCCCCTCGCGAGGTCTTGAGCTTCGTTGATGAAGATGGGCGTCTTTGGGCCTCCTTGAACCCGCGCCCTTGAGGCATGAGCGAGCAAGTCAGGGACCTCCGTTCCCAGAACGCCGACAATGTTCAACATGGCAACCAGATCCGCGAGGTCCGAGGAGGGTCGCCTCTCCCTCCTCGAGCTCCCGGAGGCCAACCCAGAAGATAAGAAGGCCAAGGCCAAGGACGTGAAGTGCAAAAGGCCCAGCTGTGCTCGCGGTCAAACCTGAGATGAAGCGCGGCTATGACCACCCAGAGTCCTCCAAGGGAAGCTTCCCCTTTCGCGTCTTCCACAACATGCACAACCACAATACCAACGACTGCCAAGAGCTCAGGGCCATCCGGGACAGGTGCCTTGGCCGCCGCCCCGAGCGCAACGACCGCAACTATGGCCATGGAGGAGGCAGAGGTGTGGGATGCTGGGACAACTGCGACCCCCGCCAGGACTGGCGCGATCAGCTTCGTGGGGACCGCTGGCCGGACTTGCCTCGCGAGGGCCCCTGGAGGGATCAGCCTCGTGAGGACCATCCTCAGGGCAATGCTGGCCTTCCTCCGCTGCCGCCACCACCAAGGAGGAATGAAGACCACCACCAAGATGATGGGGCCTGGGGCTTCCAAGAGCCTCGTGCCATCGCTTGCATCCTAGGTGGCGCTCAGGCCCCCGCCTCCCATTGCATCTATAAAGCAGTTCGCTCGCGAGGTGAACGTGGCCCTACCCAAGCTCGAGGCATCGCGTCCGCCCAGGTGGTCCAAGTATGCCATCACCTTCGACTCGCTGACCAGCTCAAGTGCGCGGCCACCGCCGGTGCACTCCCGATGCTCAGCTTGCCCACCATCAGCAATGTCCTCGTCACCAACACACTTATTGATGGTGTCCCGGGGCTCAATGTCCTCTCTGTCGAGACGTTCGACATGCTCCAGGTGTCGTACGACCAGCTTCAGCCTACGTAGTCCTTCTCGGGGTGACCGACGGCTCTACCATCCCCATAGGGCAAATCTACCTCCCCATCACTATCGGCAAGCGCGACAACTACTGTCGTGGTTCTAAGTCTGACAGTAGAATAGGGGGTAGGAATGGAGAGGCAAGAACCTAGCTATGGAGTAGTTGTATACGCAAGAAGTTTACGAGTTCAGGTCCTTCTCGGAGGAAGTAACAGCCCTACGTCTCGGGCCGGAGGCGGTCGGTGTATTATCGGCGTATGAGTTCTGAGTGCGAACCCTTTACATTGAGGAGGGCGGTTGCTTGTATAGAGTTCGCCAGACCCCTCCAGCCCTTAGTTATGCAGGGATTAAGGTACATTAAGGCCGGGGGTTACTGGTAACGCCCCACATAAAGTGCTATGATGACCATAAAAGCTACTTAATGACCGACCATTTGTTTGCAGACTGATTTTAGATCTCCTGGCGGTCGAGTGGTTGGCTTCATGGTCGAGTGTCTTTAAGTCCGTCGAGTGGAACCCTTCGGTCGGTGAAAGGTGTTTTCTTCTAGAGATGTCCTTGGGGAGGGTATCTTGGACAGGTCCATGACCCTACCCTAGGTACATGACTTCATCATTAGCCCCAAAATGGATCGAGGTTTGAGTGGGGAAGAAGTTGAACATACTTCGACCCATTCTTGTCTTCTTGAAGTGTGTCTTGTTTTGGATCAATGAACTTAGGTGGCGGCATCAACTTCTTTTTAGTCGCCTTGATCCATTCTTTATATCCGTCGAGTGTGTTTTCCGTGCTTGGAGAACTCGAATGACGAGACGGAGAAATCTTCATCGACGATTTGCTCTGCTGTGCCTTGTAGTTAGCGGGATTCAAATTCGGGAAGCGGCGGGCGGAGGAGGCCCGCGATGTCCGGTTGGGATAAGCGGGGCGCCTCAATCTCCGTGCCACCTTTTTAGCCACGTATTGCTCGGGCGTGTTGCGGGATTTGACAGGATCGCCGGGCCTACCGATCGATCACTTTCGGAAGCAACCTCATATAAGGCCCCGGACGAAGTTTTGAAAGATCGCACTCACCCTCCACGAGGTTGCGGCTCGACTCCTTCCCGGGAGCATGCTGATCCATGAGGATCCGTCCTTCATTAGCCATGTCATCAAGATCGCCAGCCGGATCATCGGCGGATCCAGTCCCCTAGATCCAGCCACAGGCAAGCCATCCCTTGACGAAGATCCGCCCCGCCTGGTCGCTCTTCCCATCGCCTTCGCCGTCGCCTTCTCCTCCCTTCCCCAGATTTATCCGCCGCGTCGCCTCCATCTCGGCGCTGCTTCTCCGTGCGTATTTTGCGGCGAAAATGGTGAAAGAGAAGGCGGCGACTTTGGAAGCGAAGCGAAAGAAAGCGAAAGCAAAGGCAAGAAGCGACCGGATCGAAGCAGATCTTCGTCAGGGCAACTTGCCACGAGGCTGGATCGAGCGGCTGGATCCGCTCGACAATCGTCGAAGGATCTTGACGACATAGCCAATGAAGGACGGATCCCTCATGGATCAGCGCGCTCCGGGGAAGGGTCGAACCGCAACCTCGGAGAGTGAGTCTCTCTTGGCCACCCATGTTGACCAGCGGGTTTCCTCTACCGCCTCACCCTTTCTTCGGGGATTCCGAACTTCTTTGGGGCACAACTTCACCACTACACTCCCAACTCCATCGTGTATCTCGCTGCTTCGTGTCTTTGTGCGAGAATTTCTTGGGTTGTCGACCTCATTGGGGTCTTTTCAAGCACATTTTCACTTATCGCTCCCAGACGGTGAAAAAGGCCAATCCAGTGTGAGAGAACTCAAGTGATTCAGATGTGTGGGGTCTTGGGGTTCAAATGAGAGAAACAGTTCTTTTTCGGCCATGATCTTACCGAGTCAGTCCATGGATGGCAGTCGACTTGGTTCTCTGCAAGGACCAGCCGGCCTTGAGCGATCGGCGGACTCCTCCTTTTCCATGGACCCGAGTGAGCAAGCCATCCTCTTTGAAGGTGATCCCGGAAGAAGAGGCGCGGTGAAGGTGGTGGTCGAGCAACGTTGTCCAGCTCATCCGAGGCGGAGTGGTAGCATGGATCTCTTGGAGGTCTTCCTCCGATGGCGCATCCAGCCGCTTCAACCTTGAGACCATCCGATGTGGTTGTACTCAGCCTTGTGACACCACTCGGATCCACCGGAGGAGGTCGAGGGCGCCATCTTTGGAAAGGTGTCAGGCGAGCATCACGGAAACAAGGACAACCCTCGAGGAGCACGGAGGATTCCTCCACTCGACCAGATCATCTGAAGTAGACAAGGTCCATTCCTGCATCTTTGTTGTGATCCGCTTTCTCCATCTTGTTTGCTTAAAATCGGTCGATGACTTTTGTCTTGTTTGTTGTCTTCGGGCCACTACTAAGATGTCTTGGATGCCCAGCATAAGAACAGGTCGAGGAGGAAGAGGGGAGGCGGAGGTGAAAGTCGGGAGGAATGGCAATCTGATGGTGAGGAGGGCGAAGATGATGACAGCTCCGTTGAAGAGGAGGAGGAGGAAGAGGAGGAAGAAGTCGACCCTCCTCCTTGCGGAGGCGAACCAAGCTCACCCATGACCCATGATCGGCGTGGCAAACTACCGCGCTGTCGGGTAGTCGGCCAAGCAGCCCTCGGACTACCTCTCTAAGCGCCCGGTGAAAAAGCACGAAGCAACCCGGCGGCGCCATCAAAGCCGGCGAAGGCTCTGCCCAAGATGAGGATGGCTATTCCCACCATTTCGGGTAACAATGAGAACTTGTGTTTTTTGTTTAGCATGGACATACTCTTGATCGACTCATTGGTGATCAGCTAATTTCTGAAATCTGCAGCGCTCCTACCTCGAGACCTCGGCCGGGAACAAAGACCGAGAAATGGAAGATCTGCCACCTCTAACCTTAGTGCGATCTCGTAGTTTAAGCTTGTGGTCGATTGGACTTCCATTTTTAACTTTGAATCTTTCTGTAGTCCCACCTAATGTCATTGATCTCCCGATGATGTGATGAGGCGCTTGTGGCGGAGGAGGACTAAAAAGGCGGCGTCTTGGCAAGGCTGCTCGGGTTGTGTCGATGCACGAGGCGGCTGGTTCATGAGGTGGCAACATCACTCGAATTCTGTGTCTTTTGTTGTGCGGACGAGTGTCAGACCTTCATAAATCATTGTTGATCCGCCCTCCCTTTTAGCCACACACCACATCCCGAGAGGACCAAGTGGGTGCTGCTAAGGAAGCTATCGCCCGGTGAGGATCATGATGGAGCAAGTGAAGGTGGTATGGGAAGCCAGCCAGGCGGCCTATGATGCTAGCTCAGCTCTTGAACAACGTCCAGTTACTTGGTCACCACTTGTTACATTAGGATATGCTACCTAAAAATCTTCTTTCGAAGATCTTACGTGTCTGTACCCACTTGCCCACTCGGGGCTTAGCTGCATCAAGTACTCGCCTAAGTGTTTAAAATCCTACCGAGTGGTGAGCCAGCCTCGGCTCGGGGCTTAGCTGCAATCAAGTACTCGCCTAAGTGTTTAAAAATCCTGAGTGGTGAGCCAGCCTCCCACTCGGGGGCTTAGCCATGATCAAGTACTCACCTAAGTATTTAAAAATCCTACAGTGGTGAGCCAGCCTCCCACTCGGGGGCTTAGCTGCAGTCAAGTACTCGCCTAAGTGTTTAAAATCCTCTGAGTGGTGAGCCAGCCTCCCACTCGGGGCTTAGCTGCAGTCAAGTACTCGCCTAAGTATTTAATACAATGTGCGCTTTGCAAGGATGGCCGAGTGTCTGGTCATTGCTGCCTTCTCCTTGAGCTACGACACAAAAATCCTACAGTGGAGAGCAAACCTCTCACTCGGAGTCTTAAGCTGTAGTCGATGCTAGCCTAAGTTTGAAAACTCCTACAGTGGAGAGCAAACCTCCCACTCGGGGCTTAAGCTGCAGTCGAGTGCTTGCCTAAGTTTGAAAAATCCTCTACAGTGGAGAGAGAACCTCCCACTCGGGGCTTAGCTTCAGATCCAATGCTAGCCTAAGTATCTGAAAATCCTACCAAGTGGAAGTGAACCTCCCATCGAGGCTTAGCTGATCCGATGCTACGCCTAAGTATCTGAAAATCCTACCGAGTGGAGAGCAACCTCCCACTCGGAGGCTTAACTGCAGTCCAATGCTCGCCTAAGTATTTAAAAACCCTACAGTGGAGAGCAACCCGCCCACTCGGAGGCTTAGCTGCAGTCCGAGTACTCGCCTAAGTATGAAATCCATTCCGATCCACAAGGTCGACGAGGTGCAGGTCGACTGTTACCTTCTCCTTCGGAGCTACACCACAAGTACAACGTGCGCTCCATTCCGATCCGCAAGGACGACGAGGTGCATGTCGACTGCTACCTTCTCCTTTGGAGCTGCGCCACAAGTACAACGAGCACTCCATCCCGATCCACAAAGACGCAGGTCGACTGCAATCTGTGCTCCATCCCTACCTGCAAGAACGATGAAGTGTAGGTCGACTGGATTTTTCACCTCGAGCTGCATCTCAAGCAATGAAGTATATTCAGTGAAGAACAAAGTTAAGCTCGAAGGCAAATGAAAGCATATTCAATGATAAGCCAAGTTCAGATAACATCCTCTGATTCGAGAACTGCTCGAGCGTCAAACTTTGTTAAAGTTTACGGTTACAAAACCACTCGGTATTCCAAGGCAAATTTAAGGCGAAGCATAGAAGTTTTTTACTCCTCGGTGGAGGATTGGAAAGCGCGACAAACTGGTCAGGTCGATTCATCGACAATGCGGTGGCGGCAGCAATGAAAGTCTGCATGAAAGATTGGAAGTCGTACTTCTTGGTATTGCAACTTTGATGGGCCTTGACTTTTCCTCTCGCGCCTCCTTGCGGTGAACACGGACCAGGGACAGAGCAACATAGGCACCACACTGGCGAAGACTTTCCATTCCTGCACTCGACTTGGAGCGTCATTGATTCGATTCATTAAAGACTCGAGGTCATTTTGAGGCGTCTCACACGGCGAGTGTCGAGTCGATTAGCGACACCGCAACCTTGATTGGCGAGGTAGTCCACCACACCAAGAACCACGAGACTCCAGTTGGAGCACGTTCATAAGCGGCTTCATCCTTCACGGGAGAGTTAATGGGGTCTGGCTTGTCTCCACTCGACCAGGTCTCCTCCTCGAAGTTACGCGAATTGCGTAAATGCAACTTCGAGTTCAAGCTAATGGTTCTATGATGAGTCGGTGATAACATGTCGATCGGATAGGAGGATTACCTTCAAGCATGAGGAATAACTTCTTGGCGAGCCCTCCCGGATAAGCCTCCAGATCGTTCCTCTTCCCCACTAGTTCGCCACCTTGTCACTCGTGAGCTATCTTGTCATTCTTGATCGGCTAACCTCCTTGTTGGCGCGTCGAGAGCAACTTTCAGATTGGCGTTCTCTTCTTCAAGTTTACCGACTGAAGCCAGTTTTTCTTTCGCGAGCTTTGTTTTGTTCAATGCCGCTTTTTGCGCCTCGGCAAGGTCATGGTCCTTTTTCTTCAGAGCCTCCTCCATTTTATCTGCAAAATGACAATGAGATCAGAATTAGGAATGTGCAGAAAGACAAAGACAGTCGTCAAGTTCTCACCAGCCATACCTTTTGCTTCGTCTCTTGCCTTCTACAAGTTCTCCTGAGCAAGCTTCAAGTCAAGGTTGAGCTGGCTCAGGAGAACTTGCAGAAGGCGAGAGACGAAGCAAAAGGTATGGCTGGTGAGAACTTGACGACGATCTATTTGTTTTCCAATTCAGTATAGCGAGCCACAAGCTCGCAGGATTTCTGCGAAGAGTCAATCGACAGAAATCAAAGATAGGTTGCTTCCGAGTGACTAAGAAAAATCGTAGCATTTCTAAGACTACAGTCGAATCAAAATATTCAACAGTAGTCTCGGGGACTACACCCAGTGGGTGCACTCAGCGTGCCCCCACTGGTTTTACCGACTCGGTTCGATCAGTCGACCGAAAGAGACAAAAAGTTTATGATCCTAAACCATAGCTAACTGTCAGCAGTCAGCCACGGTATCATCATGATTTTAAAACAAAGAAGAGAGTTCTTCAGACTTTAGTCGACTGCCAGCAGTCGACCATAGTCTCGGGGACTACACCCAGTGGGTGCACTCAGCGTGCCTTCACCGGTTCCAATATTCCATTCAACATGGTCCGAGCAGACCGAGTGAAGAAGTTAGCGAAGAAATTCAAAGTATAAAGACTACAGTCGACTGCCAGCAGTCCACCATAATCTCGGGGACTACACCCAGTGGGTGCACTCAGCGTGTCCCAACCAATCCGAAAATTCAATCGACGCACCCAGTGGGTGTACAGATCTAGCTAGGATCTTGCCTCTCCATTCCTACCCCCTATTCTACTGTCAGACTTAGAACCACGACAACTACCACATTGAGCTCATCGACTTTGACGTCATCCACATTCTGTGACGCCCCAAGACCGACACTCCAGACGCCTTCCATATTTTCCGAGTTTCATCGTGTGATTTATTTTGTTTGTTGCATTCATCATTGCATCATTTGCATTGCATCATGTCTTCATGCAACCCCTTTTAAAACTCAGCTAAATAAATTGCATGGATCTTTGATCCATTTAAATCGAGGGAATTCACATGGTGATTTCTCTTTATAACATATCCTCTCAATATTTTAGGGAGCTAAAATAAATATTCCATTAATTGGAATGCACCATAACACACGTACAATTTAATTCCATGTATTTTCCTATCTCAGTTCTTGACCTCCAATTTGCCCGTTTATTCTTTCATCACTTTTTGAGCCAACACCAAATACTCGAACATTTTTGGACCTACCAAATACCCACTTCTCACACTCATATGAATTAAATTCAGACGAGTTTTAATTCAACTTCACGCCCTTGCTCACTTCTATTTTGTTGGATCAAGCTCATTTTTATGAGTCCGGGAAAATTAACCGCCTGGGCCAATTCTTTCCCTAACCCTCTATTTTCTTTTTCCTCTCTCTAATTCTTCTCTGCTAAAGGAAATAAGACAGAAACAAAAGAAGCGCAGCAGCCAAGCCGGCCCACCAACCCTCCTGAAGCCCAGCCGCACCTATAATCCTAATCATAGACCGATCCCCCCTGTTCACTCTCTCCCTCCTCCCGATCCCCCTTCTCCTCAGCGCCGCCTCCGCACACACGCCCGATCCCGCGTGCCCCTCCTCTTGCCTTGCACGTGATAGGGGCAGAGTAATGGATCGATCTATAGGCTCTCTGAAGTAGTAGCGATTCAATCGATTACAGGCGCGATGCGCTCTAATGGAGATACACGAACTAGGGTTTGGTGGAAAGGGGAAAGTGGTAGCCGCCGTTTCGTCTGATCCTCTGGATGGGAGGAGCTGCCTCGACTCCGTCCTGAAGTAGCTATCTCCTGGGCTTCAGTGAACCCACTCGGGTCCATGGACTCGTGGGTTGGGCCGCCTGGGTCTGTTGGGCCGCTGGGCAGCGTCGACGTTGGGGGAGGGCCTGCCCAGTGGGTCTTGCCTATCGGGACTGCTGACATCCCCCTCTTCTTGAGACGACGCTTGCCCCCAAGCCTCAGAATGTGGAAACCTGGCCTTGATGCTGTCCTTGTCCTCCCAAGTGGTGCCGAGGGTGGCAAAATTCGACCACCTGGAAGTAGAGCACGGCGCAGAAGTGACACATGAAACACTGGATGAACGGTGGCTTGACGCGGCAGCTAGAGTTTGAATGCTACGTCGTTGATTTTGTCGATGATGGTGAACGGTCCGTAGTACTTGTAGCTCAGCTTGTGATTAGCTCTCGGAGCGACTGAAGATTGGATGTAAGGTTGCAGCTTGAGAAAAACGCTCTCCCCCAGGTGAAAGTGTGGAAAGACCGTTTCTTGTCAGCTCGCTGCTTCATGATCTATTGTGCTTTATTCAGATGCTGTTGTAGCAGGGCTTGTACTGTTTCTTTTTCGTCCATCCATGCTTGAAGCGCTGGGACAGAACAAGTGTTGTTGGCTGAAATTCCCCAGTGCCGAGGGTCATAACCAAACATGGCTTTGAAAGGGGTCATCCCAATAGCTGAATGATGAGCATTGTTGTACCAAAACTGAGCCAGAGGTATCCAAAAACTCCACCGCCTGGGACAAGCTTGAGTGAAACAGCGGAGGAAAGTTTCGACGCACTGATTGACACGCTCAGTTTGTCCGTCCGTCTGAGGATGGTTTGCTGTGCTGAGTCTGAGTTGAGTGCCGGCTGCACGAAACAACTCTTGCCAGAAATGACTTGTGAACACCGGATCTCTGTCAGAGACGATCGCCCCAGGTAATCCGTGAATCTTGTAGATCTGGCTCATGTAAAGCTTGGCCACCGATGCTGCTGTGTACGGGTGGGCCAATGGCAGGAAATAGGAGAATTTTGTGCGCTTGTCATTGTCACGATGAAGCAGTTGAACCTGCTGGATTGTGGTAAGCCATCCACGAAATCCATGGAAATAAGATCAAACTTTATCTTTGGAATAGGTAGAGGTAGCAGCAGCCACGGAGATGCTTTCTTGCGATCCGACTTGGCTTGTTGATAGATCGACACAACACACGTCTTTGGAGCACTTGTGCTTTCATCTTTAATACCGCTAACAGCCGTCGGATGCGATGGTAGGTTCTTGAAACCTGAGTGCCCTCCCAGAGGGCTGTCGTGAAAGGCTGAAATAATTTTTTTGTTGGATTTGTGTACTCCCTCCGAGCCAGATTCTGCCTCTGAATCAAAGAACTCCTTGCTGAAGAGAGAAACGACCCTTGGGGTCATCGTGAATTGACAGTTGTTCCAGCAGTCGCGACGCATGGTTGTTGCTGTTATAACTGTTGACCACATCTTCGAGCCATGCTGGTTGGCAGGAGGATACTGCAAAAATAGTGTCCTGGGTGTTGGATCTGGACAGAGCATCATCGCATGTGTTTTCAGTTCCTTTCTTGTAGCGAATGCGATATCTCAGACCTAAAAGCTTGGTGAAAGCCTTCTACTGCCAGGGAGTGGTCAGACGTTGCTCTTCCAAATGAGTCAGACTTTTTTGATCTGTGAGGATATCGAACTCAGTGTGTTGCAGGTAAGGGCGCCACTGATCCACTGCAACGACAATTGCTAGGTACTCTTTCTCGTATGTAGACAACCCCTGGTAACGCGGGCTGAGTGCTTTGCTCATAAAGGCTATCGGGTGCCCTTGCTGCTGCAGGATGGCCCCTATGCCACGATCACTAGCATCGATTTCGATGACGTAAACGCTGTTGAAAGTTAGGCGGTCTAGAAGCTGGTGCTTTGAGATCAATTGTTGTTTGAGAACCTGAAAAGCTGTCTCGGTTGTATGCATCGGGGCGAATGGGACCCCTTTCTTGAGCAGATTGAACAAGGGTGCAGCAATGACTCCAAAATTCGGACAAATCGCCGATAATACCGGCAAGACCGAGAAATACGCACCTCCTTAGTGCAGGTTGGTGATGTCGATTCGCTGATCTTTGTGATCTTAGTGGTCGATTGAAACCCCCTGAGAACTGATGACGTGGCCTAGGTACGAGATTTGCTGCTGTCCAAAAACACATTTGCTCAACTTTGCCTTCCAACTGTCCTTCCGCAGGAGCCCCAGAACCTGACACAAGTGGATCACATGATCCTCAAGTGAGACACTGAAAATTAGGATGTCGTCGAAGAAGGACACGACCCAGACACGATTGACAGGCTTCAGTGTGGTGGTGACTGCCCCAATGAAAGTTGCAGGAGCACCAGCAAGGCCGAATGAAACCACTTTGAATTCGAAATGGCCTTGATGGGTTTGGAAAGCTGTCTTGTATTCTTCCCCTGGAGCCAACCGAATTTGGTGATAGCCTGCTCGAAGGTCCAGCTTGGAAAACCAAGCAGCACCGTGGAGTTCATCCAAAAGTTCTTCGATAACTGGAACTGGAAATTTGGCCACCACTGTGAGGGCATTAAGGTGACGGTAATCAATGCATAGACGCCAGGTTCCATCCTTTTTCTTGACCAAAATGACAGGTGATGCGAACGGGCTAGTGCTTCTCTGAATGACACCCGATCTGAGCAACTCCTCCACCTGGGTTTCTATCTCCGTCTTATGCTCGGGCTTGTGACGGTCCGGTCTGACATTTACTGGTTGTGCCCATGGTATCAGAGGAATCTTGTGATCACAAAACCGGCGTGGAGGAAGGCCGGTTGGTTCCTCAAAGACATCTGAGAATTCGTCCACAACTGCTTGAATGCATGCTGGAGTTGGGGTGGGGTTGCTGGTTTCCCGCATCACCACGCACAGGTGAATGATGTGTGACACTGCCCCTTTGCTGCACAGCCCTTGCAGTTGAATGTTGTTGATGGACTCACAGGTAGTGGACGCAGCATCGTGCCCAACTAGACGTAGGGGTCCTGCTGGCGATGGGATCTCCAGAAAACGCGTGCGCCAATCAACTACCATAGGACTATGATCCTCGAGCCAATCCATGCCCAGAATTGTGTCATAAGTCCCCAATGACAACACCTTCAGATCAGTGAAGAACTCGTGCCCTTGCGAATACCACCCGCAGCGAGGAATGAAGTTAGAGCAGAGCATTTCACCCCCATCTGCCACTCTGACTCGTCCTGGCTTGGGAAGAGGTTGCATGCCAGTGAGGAGTGACGCAAGCTGTGCGTCGACGAAGGAATTGGAACTGCCTGAATCAACCAGAAGGAGCACCTCGCGTCCTTGAATCCATGCGCGGAGCTGAAAAGCTTTGGCAGAGACTCCCCCTGTGACAGCCGATAGGGAGATAGCCATAACTATGTCATCAGAGCCTTCGCCTTGCTGCACTTGGGAATCGAGGAAGTTGTCGAGGCCGATCATGTCGAGTAGTTCTTTGACGACGTGCAGCTGCACAGATGTGGGGCACACGTGATCATGCCTCCATCGCTCGCCGCACTTGAAACAGAGCCCGCGGGCTCGACGGTAGTCCCGCAGCGCCTTGATTTTGGATGGATTGGCGCGTGCTGCTTCCGTTCCGCGTCGATCGGTGGCGACCGCAGGTGGTGCTTGGCGCGTTGGAGGTGGTGGCACCGGTAATGGTGTTGCTTGGCGCGAGCCTGGTTCTGGTGGCCTTGGCATCGGTGGTTGAGAACCCGGATGACAAAGGCGTCGTGTACCTGCCTGAGGTCATCCCCAATAATAAGAAGCAGCGCTCCGCTGAGGATCTCAGGAGGATAAGGTGTCTGACGACCGTGCCTCAGGCCTCGCGCCCATTGATGGGGCGCCTTCCCCTCTCGCATAGGAAGGCGCGTCCGGTGCCCCTCTTAGGTTGGGCTCGGGGGCTCTCCTCTGGAGGGCCTCCGACCTGGCCATCGTCGCGAGGGAGGCGTTCGAGAACCATGTGGATGCGTTCTTCAAAGTGCGCTTCCGTGAGAGGAGCGCAAACCGCGAGGTGCCAGGTGCTCAGGAGTTAATCACCAAGGCGATCGAGGAGCTTCAGGAGGGAAGAGCCATGCGAGGCTAGCGTCACCCTGCACCACCCAGCGCAGCTCCCGCCCCTAACGCGGGCAGCGAGCTGTGCGTCTGCGTCAACATCCCAGGGCTCAATGGAGCCACGTCTCAGGAGCTCTTCTGGCCATCCCATGTTGGCCGGTGCGAGGGCCCCCCTCACAGCTACGTTCGCATGCCTTTCGGCTTGCCGAGCGCGACTGTTGCGCACGAGCACCACATGCAGGCCGTCCTGGAGGCTCATGAGGCAAGGCGCAAGGCGGTCCAGACAGAGGAGGTGACGAACCATCGTTATCCCTCTTGGCCTCCGAAGCCTCGTGAGGCTCAGGACCTGGATGACCCATGAGGAGAGACTTCTGCATCACGCGTCTTCAGCTACTCCTACACTTCTTCAGCAACGGTGCTAGGTGACACTTTTTGGGTTGTTTAGTTGGCGAAACCCCTCGAGCTGCATTATCCCCAAGCTGTATGGGTCCGTCCCTGCGGCATGTGCATATATTAGAACTGGCCTTACCCCTTCATGAGTTGCTTTACGTCATCACCTTCCTGACTGGCACCTCGCCGCCATGAACGTCGTACGCCCTTGCAAGCCCACCCACGACCGCCTCATGATTAAGGACTGGCACGACGTCTATGCTCGGGTCCATCCCTGCAGCGTCGCTAAACCCAAGTGGCTGAGCTCTGGCTCACAGGCCAGCTCCCGCGCACGCCGCCTCCCATGGTCCTTGGTGCCTTGTTCTCGCATGACCTAATCGAGAGTGGATAAGTTAGGGCGCGTGGACCGGTGCCTCGCCGCCGTGGGAGCCGCGCACCGGTTGTCTTTCTTCAGCATCTTCGCATGAGAAGGCTGGGCATGGCGTCTGTGCTTGGGTCCATCGCTGCAATGTTGACAAACCCAATGATTGAGCTCTGTCTGGCGGGCCGACCCCGTTTACGTCACCTCTTGGGGTCGTTGGTGTTTGGCCTTCTGATACGATATCCTCCAGAGATTCACTCAGCACAGGCTACCTAACCATCTCGCAGGACCCTTGCAAATGTTTCGAACCAAAATTTAGGCACAACCCGCCTTGAGGTAGGGCCTCGTGAGTCCCGCGCTGGCTCACGGGTGCCCATATACACCTCCTCCAGTCCTGCCACGCAAGCCATGTGCTAGGACGGGGCTGTACACGCCCCGAAGTCTCCCCTCAGAGGAAACTCCCACCCACGTACTAGTGGAAGCCACATGCTCCGCGCTGGCAGACGACTCGGTCAAGGAGCGGGTATGCCTATGCAAGAGCGGAAGCACCTTGCTCCGCGCTGGTGAATAAACAACTGAGGTCACCATAGAGGTTGCAGTAAACACAGGAGAGCCGCCAGGCTCGCTGCTTGGCCTCACCGCACTGCTTCCTTTGGAAGGGTCGCGCGAGGGGGCAGGGCACGGGGGCTGAACTCAGGTCATGCCTAGCATATACCGCCTCACCAGGTTCCTTGGACCTGGTCTTCTCGCATCTCTCCCGAGCGAAAGCCCAGCGAGGAAAGGTATGGAGAGCTATCCATATGTCAAGGGGGACCCCTGAGCATCGCGACTCAGGGGACTCACTGGTCACGTAGCCCCTCACCCCTTGGTCTCGTCCTGGTGATCTGGACACCCCAACGGCGGCTGAGGTATGTGCGGGGCCGGGCCCTGCCGACACAGAACACTAAAGCAAATGGAAAGGAAATCAAAAAATCCTAGCAAGTTATTACAAAACATATATTCTCTTAAAACTCAAAGAAGTTCTCACGCCTCCACGAGGCAAGGTAAATGTCGCAGGGTTGGACGCTATCGGCGTTCTGGGAACGGGGGTCCCCGGACTTGCCTGCCTGCAGCCCACGGCGTGGCTCTACGAGCGGGCCCGTACGACCCATCTTCACCAACAAGTATAGCAGGTTTCCTCTTTGGTGCTAAGGAGGCAAGCGCAGACGCGGAGTCCCGATGAATCAGCCAAAGGTTTCCATTTCCGTGATACAAGACCAAGACCGCCAGGACAACAAGACAGAGGTCACCGCCGAGCCCAGCACGACGTCACGACCAGAAGCATTGGAGGCCAAGACCACCTTTCGTCAGGATAAGATGTACTCTTTGTATCCCTTCAAACTTGGCCGTTGTGGGATCCCTTCCCACCTTCATTTTGGGGGAAGAGGACCAAGGCAACTATAAATATAGCTTAGCCACCACAATAGAAAGGGATCAGACAATCCGAACACTCAACAGCTCACACCAACACAAGAGCAGACCTCCTGAGGTTGTTCTCCCTCTATACTAGTTCATCCTTAGCCCACCGTGAGGCCAATCCACCAAAAAGCAGGAGTAGGGTCTTACACCGCAAGGCGGCCCGAACCTGGGTAAACTGTCGTGTCTCTTTCCCTTCCCGTTCATCGAGCTAGGCTGTGAGAGCGACGAGTTGGTAGGCTGGGGAGATTGAGTTCTTCACACGCACCCCAGAGTTTGAATCTTTCTTGGGTCTGCGGAGCCCCGAATCCGACAAGCTTGTTTGACATAACTCACTTGACAAATTCTTTACAACCCAAAATCTTTAGAAAAGACAAACTGGGACACTTCCCGGTCCACATCTCATGTGGTGTCGTGTCTATGGATTTTGATGGTACTCTGTTAAGTGTGAAAGTTGCAGTTTCTAGTGTGTGTCCCTAGAATGACAAGGGTAAATCCGATTTGCTTATCATAGATTGAACCATGTCTAACAATGTATGATTCCTCCGTTCCGACACACCATTTCTCTATGGTGTATCCGGAGGTGGGAACTGTGGTACTATACCTTGGCTTTTCAGATGACTATCAAACTCCTGGCTCATGTACTCACCTCCCCGATTAGATCATAGAAGCTTTATAGTGTTGCCGAGCTGATTCTCGACCTCGTTCTGAAACTCTTTGAACTTTTCAGAAGTTTCCGACTTGTGCTTCATCAAATAGATATACCCATACCTACTCATGTGATCGTTAAATGCCATGAATTAATGATAGCCATCTCTAGCAGTTGTGCTCATTGGACCCTACACATCACTATCTCTAAGCTCCAACAGCTTGGACACCCTCTCGCAATTCTTTGTGAAAGGAGACTTAGTCATCTTGCCGAGCAAGCATGATTCACCTGTCTCGAATTACCCGGAGTCGGACGAACTTAGGAGTCCATCATCATGGAGCTTATTCATGCGTTTTAGAGTAAGGTGTCCAACCCGGAATGCCAGAAGTATGTCAGATTTATCTCATTAGGCTTATGCCTCTTGACATTCATATTATAGACTAGTTCCATTTCCAGATTCAAAATAAATAGCCCATCAACAATGGGTGCATAGCCGTGGAATATACCATTCAAAGATATTGAACAACCATTGTCCTTTAAATTGAATTCATAACCCTGACTCATGAAATATGAGGCAGGAATAAAGTTCCAACTAAGTGCATGTCGTGGGTGAACATGATCACCTATGGGGCCATGAGCCGCATGTGGTTCGGCAAGGGGGAGATCACGTTGAAAAAAGAGCGGAAGCCATGAGGCAGCACGATGACGATGACACTGGTGATTTTTACCCAGGTTCGAGCCATCGTGAGGCCTAAAACCCTACTCCTGCTTTTGGTGGATTGGATGATGGAGTCACAACAACACGCAACGGTCAAGCCCGGCAAGGTTGCCTCGAGGGAGCAACTACGCGCGTACAACTGTGAGGGGGTTCGACCCCCTCTCTACTTTGCTATGGGCCTCCTTTTATTGCTCAAGGGGTAACCACAATGGAGAAATAGTCGTTATCCGGGGATTAGATAGCTAACAATGTTATCATACATAATTTTGGCAGTTAGGATAAAGTGTGTTAAATGCACTGCTAGGTGTCATGCTGAGGGTGAAGCCCGACAAGCCTGCTGTGCTGCTTAACCATCTTCTACTTATCTATTTGACACGCCTCTGGACGGGTGTCACGTGAGGATAACCTATCTTCCAACGGGCCGCCACGTGCTTAGTGGAAGCCACTGAAACATCTAGAGGCTCGACACCACATTGATAAGTGATTTGCATTGCGGTGCGGTGGAGCGGTGGCGCCTTGGTAGGAGTTCTTGGCCTTGGCGGCCCGGCAAGCCTCCTGGGATAATCTTAGACTTGCCCTTGGGGTGGTCTTGACCTAGTCGGGCCCTCCTGGCGGGAAGGGAGGCCTTCCCAAGGTGGTGCCCTGTTGTCTCGTATATTGACTTGGTCTTCTTGATCCGCTACTTGATCTTGCAAAGAGTGGTTTCTCTGGCTTGGTCTTGCTTTGTAGGATGTCAGCACGCCTGTGTATGGGTCTAGGAAACAAACGCAAAAGTTTGTTGCACCGACAGGAGCCCCTGGCCTGGCCCGTACATGCCGCAGGGCATCGTTGGGGTAGGCTCTAACAAATACACAGGTGAACACTTTAGACATGCCATAATGGGATTCATGTCTTCTTGGACATCTTCCTTGACCCAACATTCAGAGCATTCAAGCAACAAGCACAAGCGGAAGCTTAACATGTCTGAGTACAGACATCTACAAATGAAAAAGGCTGAGAAGCCTGACTATCTACCAGATCTGCCGAGGGCACAAGATCGTAGCTGAGGTAACAAGCTAAACGTCGAAGGCCACGCGGAACTACTAGCGAGACTGACGTCTCTCTGCAAAACATAAAATAAGCAACGTGAGTACAAATGTACTCAGCAAGACTTACATCAGAACTAACTACATATGCATCATTATGAACAAAGGTGTGGTGGAGTTTGACTGCAGCAAGCCAGCTTTGACTCGGTGGCTATCCTGAACTATGACTGCAAGTAACTCTTTTGAGGTGGGCGCTACGAGTCCACATGTTCACCATATCAATACACCACTATGGATCCGCCTCCGTCTCCCTACGAGAACACCATCCATAGCACTCACGCTTATCTTGCCCATTTTAGAGTATCCACTTTCACTTGTCTATGAACTGTTATAGGCAACCCGAAGTCCTTTACATGGACACGGTTATTCAATAGATCATATTAACCCCGCAGGGTGTACTTCTTCACACACGCTCACCGCTTATCGCCGTTTACACGACATGTACTCGCAACCTTCAGCGGAAGCCCAGCGAGGGTGTCGGCCACGCCTACCTAAACACTCAAGTCCCTAGTCCAGGTTTATCGCCTATTCGGGTTCCATCCGCAGGGAGTCCGGCTGAGGTTTCCACTAACGGCCCCGAACGATGTGTGCAGGGTTCCCGAGATACCAAACGGGCATTCGGTACACCGGGCCATGGTGTATCTACCGCATCATAGCCCACCCCTAGGGTCAGCGCTACGCACGGCCTCCAACACATATCCTACAAACACCAGAAACTAGTTGCAACTCCTGGACAGAGAACAAGGGTGGTTAAGAAGCCGAGAGAGTCAATTAAGGATCCCAATGTGTGGTAGTAACTGTTTCATGGATCACAAACACAGAACTCAGTTCCTGAGGACGGCTTCAATGAGACAACCCACCATGTACTCCTACATGGCCTCTCACCGCTACCTTTAGCAAATCGTGTTCACACACTTAGCTCACACACAGTAGGACATGTTCACACACCATTCCAATTCATTCCCGACGAATCAGACCTGACTCAACTCTAAGCAGTAGCAGGCATGACAAACAAGCATGAATGAGTAGGCACAACAGGGCTCAAACAACTCCTACTCATGCTAGTGGGTTTCATCTAATTACTGTGGAATGACAGGTCATGCAGAGGATAAAGGGGTTCAACTACCGCAGCAAGTAACAGATGAATCGTTGTTGTCCTAATGCAGTAAAAGAGAGCAGGAGCGAGAGAGTGGGATTGTATTGGAATGAACAAGGGGGTTTTGCTTGCCTGGCACTTTTGAATATATTATAGCTCTTCATCGGTGTCATCGAACTCATCGTCGGAACCACGTCTATCGGGAGGGGACAAACACCGGCAACTGAGAAAGAACACAATCAATGCAATGCACAATATGATGCATGATCATGACATGGCAATATGCTGTTGATTGAGCTAATGCAACTAGCAACCATAATAAATGAAGTTGGTTTGAACCAAAGGTTCAAATTCAAACTCCATATGTGATGGTTTAAATGCCCTTTATATGATTTGTTCTAAACAGCAGCTATAAGTTGTTCTAACATGCATGAAAATGGTACAGATGGATAGATTGTATTTTTCTGATCATTTTTCATATATAAATTATTTAATTTGGAGTTACGGTTGATTTTATATGATTTTTAGAAGTTTAGGCAATTTTCTGGAATTTCCTGAATAAAAATAAATCCAGAAAATACATGTTACGTCAGCATGACGTTACCCTGATGTCAGCAGGTCAACTAGGCGCCTCCAGGTCAAACCTGACTAGTGGGGTCCACTGGTCAGTGACTGGGGCTAGTTAGTGACACCGGCAGTGGGCAGTCAGCAACCACGTCGGTGGGTCAACTCGACGTGGGTCCCGCTGAGTTAATCTAAACTAAACAGGAAATAGAACCCGGGGTTAATTAGGGCGTGGGGCCCATGTGTCAACGACATGGAACACTAACTAAACGCGATTAGTACCTAAACTAATCGTGCCACATCAGCCATCGGAGTTTCGCCGGCGACGAGCATGGCCGACGGCGGAGATGCACCGTGTGCTCGCTACGGAGGACCATTCGACGCGTGGTTTGCTCCTACGGGTTCCTGGGAGTGAGGCGCATCCAAAGCAACAAGCGGCAGCAGCTGGGGTGGCCGGAGCTGACGGCGGCGAGCTCTTTTGCGGCCGCCGGAGTTCGGGCACCTGCGGGTTTGGCGTTGTAGTGCACGGGAGGGGGAGCTGTTGTGTGTGCTAGGCTCCTGGTGAGGTGTGGAGCACGTTTCCGTGCTCGGGAGTGAGCTACGGTGGCTCTGGCCTCGTAGGCGTCATCGCCGGGCGGCGAGCTTCTGACTATGGTAAAAAGCGGCTAGAGTGCGGAACGAGCGAGGAGGGGGGAATGGTGGCGAGAGCTCACGGTGATCTCAACGGAGGACTCGGCGGGCTCGGGGCGGGTTGTGGACGGCGATCGGCGGCACGATCGGCGGTGCCCGAGGTTGAAGATGATGTCGATGCGGCGATACGGCGCGTCCCCGGTTGCTTGGCTCGTCGAGGAGGCGTAGAAGGCGGAGGTGGAGCTCTCGGGCACGTCAGGCGGGCGAGGAGGAAGCGGTGGCCGCGGCAACTACGAGCGGCGGCGGTGGTCGCTCTCGGATCGTCGAGAGAGAGAACAGAGGAGGAAGGTTCGAGGAGAGTGAGAGAGAGTCGGGGGTCCAGGCGGCGCCGAGGAGGCTTGAGGCGCCTCGGTGAGGCAGGCGAGCAGGGAGGAGGCGTGGCGCCTCGTGCGTGCATGCGCTGTCTCCCTCCTCTGCCTACTGGCAGAGGTAGGCGATGACTGGCACAGCCAGGTGGGCCGGCCCAGCCAGGGGTTTGGCCAGGTAAGTGGGCTGCCAGGTAAACTCCCTCTCCTTTTATTTCCATTTTCTATTTTCTGTAATTGTGTTTGGCTTTAATAAAAATGCCAGGGCATTTCCAAAAATCATGAAACTGGTCAATGTCACTGTTTGGAATATTTCCAACAACAAACATTTCAGTTTGTGATTATTTGAGCATTTATAATATTATTTAGCAATTAAATGCCCAAATGAAAATACCATATGATTTAATTCAAAAATCCAGAATGGCCTAGAAAAATGTGCACCATTTTAGGGTGAGGTTCTAGACCAATCCAAGAATGATGAACTTTTCTGAAGGCATTTTGGGTTTATTGAGAATATTTTTTATTTGAACCTAGTTGATTTGATCTGGTGCTAGGGTTTGAGCAATCCCCATTTCAACTTTCAAATTAATTAGACATGATGCAAGGAAGGTCAAGCAAGGGCTGATCTGGGGCTATGACAGCTCACCCCCACTAAACAAGAATCTCGTCCCCAGATTCAAGACGTGAGGTAAGAAGGCAGAGGGGACACTAGCTAACACGATCTTGTCGATCCAATTTCCCTTCCCGAAGATGTTGGTTCATTGTTCCAATTTATCTTGACGTCCTTGCTTTCGGGATCCTCATCCAACACGATGGCGACAGAAAGAGACTCTATAGGAGACGATCTCCTCGAAGATCGAGCACTCAAGATCAACTCGTGGAATGAGATGTTGAAACATCCCAAGTTGAGGCACAAAACACATCGAGAGGGATGGAAGAACAAACAACGAGGTTTGATTAGTGGGCAACAATTCCACGCTTAGAAAGATGGTGGGTGGTGTCAAGGTGGCGAGGAAAAAATTGCCACGATCCCGTAACGGGGCACTTTGGAAGAGGTGACTCGAAGAACTAATCCCTTAAGTGGCAAAAAGAATTACTTTTGATCCATAGATCATTGGAACTCTTTATACCAGCCTAAGGCAATCACAAGCGATCATTTGAAAGAGTTCGAAAGAATGACATACTCGAACTAGGATGGATGATGTGGACTACCTTGTTGAAGACAACGCAATGGATAATTTTTGCTTATCATCGAAAATGGATGGAACCCATGGTAGGACCACCTCTGAAGATGATCCTGAACAACAATTGCTGAGAAGGGAAATCCAAGGGATATTGGCACAATACGGTGCAAGCTAGGAACAAAATGCAAATGCTGGGAATGTTCCAACCATCATATCTGCCGGAGATTCAGATCTGGTTGGTGTCAGGATATTCTAGACCCATCCAGTCTAGAGAGAAAAATGAAGTTTGCAACAAAAATCGACGAGATGGCATTGCGAGATTCTTGGGAGATGAACTACGATAGCAAGCTCCAAAACATGAGCTGGTTCTGCTATACATGTGTGAACACGCTGTCTCAGACAAACATGACCACATGGTAGTCTTATGATAAAACACTACCGAGTTCAGGTGGGGAACCTTCATCGCGGATAACGAAGTCCTTGCATAAGTCATATGATTAGCTCTTATGAAGAAACTTCTTCTCCTTGCACAAATCAGTTAGTGGCTTGGTGTGCTAGGGAATTCATATGGAATGAAGATGATTAGTCTAACAGACGATAGAATACTTCGCACATGCATGACTGACTTGGGATGATTCCAGAGGAAGCAAAAACAAACTTTCTCGGATCCACGGCGACAACTTACATCAAATGCACGTGAATTAGAGGAAGTCACTTCTTTCATCCAAACATAGGCTTCATGAGCGAAACATGAAGATAATGCTTACAAAGTTTCCAACGCTAGGTTGATGTTCGACATGAATCATGGGGAGACAAAATGCTACTTGATGGGCTCAACAACAACTCATCGAATTTCCATATCACTGGACTTCCACCATCATGTGAACACGGTGATAGCATTGGTCAGACTAAAAGATGTAATGGTGTATGCTCGAGGGATCAACCACGAGTAAGACAACATTATGAGCATCGTTGGTACTGATTTGATTTGACGATAGCCCGCACTCAAATCAAAGGATTGATAAGACAATAGGTCGAACAACTGATCAGAGGACCAATCGATGAAGATATCATCTTTCTTCAACACACACTCAAAAGGATATCCCTGAAAGTGAACTAAGTCGGACAAGCTCTCATCTTCCAACTCTCCATGTTGTTGTTTAGCTTAACCAAATAGCTCCGGGTTATCCAACACGGATTCTTGGAGAAGGGGTGGTTTACAAGAAACCAACTTGATCACGAACTTAACATAGCGGTCAGGCGACAACCTGGTAGCACTTCCAAGAAGATATTTGGAAAGTCACGAACCACCGATATGTTTTTAGGCTCGAGAACAATCTTGCTTTTTGGGGCAAGACGATATGATCAGATAAGCAAGGGATTGAATAATCCTAACTCATTGATCGAAGGGTGCACCAGAAATAAGGACTAGGTAGCACGATCAATCTTAGTATGATGATTTAATAACCAACACGCTAAGAATGAGAATATTGTCCATTAACTACCAAGCAGCGAGGTTGCTAGGAGTATCGATTTCACACATCACAATTCACTTACCGGCATTCCGGTTACATCAACACAGGACCAAGGAATGAATAATGGTAGCGAGAAGTATCACTACGTCAAGAATTCATAAGAGAAGGTGCAATTCTCATGACGTTCCTGACATAAAGTGGGTAATACTTCAGGGTAGAACAGAACAAAAGCTGAATTGGCATTTCGATCTGCGGAATACAACTGGTTTGACCCAATCCTGGATATGGATGAGGTATTGGAGTTTGTTTCTCCTAGTCATTCCCGAATAGAATGGCTTGACGGACCACAAGAATAATAGGCATCGATAACACGAATGCACAACTAGTCCTGGTTATCAATTGATAGACGGTGTCAGAGTACAACTAAAGAGAACAACTCAAGGAACATATAACTTTTTGAGTTGTGGAGGCATGGATTAGTATGTCGAGCAAAGTTCAACATTTCTTCCGGATAACCCATGTGGAGAAGGTAGAACTGGCAAAGTCACAATTATGAATGGAGAACTCCTCAAGAGTACTCTGATTGCGATCTTTAGGCTCAAAAAGGAACTTCTGCCATAACTAGTTCATGGTATTTGGAAGAAGGAAATACCATGGACCTCGAGGACTATCGCAAAGTTACTGATATCCTAAAGGAACTAGCAAATACTAACAACATGAAGTAGGGTGAATCTCGGGTTCAAGAACCCAGGAATAGAATGCCTACTAACTAATAACATCACGGATGCTTTCAAGAATAATGGCGAGAATCATCACATCGGGAATACAAAAGCATTGCTAAATTGCTAGGTGAATTCCTAAACACCTAGGGTCATAATAATAGCTCCAACATTTACGCCGAGGCAACACAGTACCTCAACTTACCGATTAGTGTGCTTATTACGACCAAAAAGGACATCGAACGGAAAGAAAGGATTTGCAAATGCATCGACTATTTAGAGACACAGGATGGTAGGACAGCAAAACGGATGTAAATGCTCAAAAAGATTTGAGACATCATGCAAAATGGTGGCATAACCACTCAACAACATCATATCAAGGTTCCGAGGCCAGCTATGAACATATAGAAGTATTAGAAACTGAACTGAGATTTGAAACTGACAATTCTATAAGTCTATGGATTAGTAACACATCATCCTGATAGATAGATGAGAAGTCCTAGTTCTTAATCCCCGTAGAAGAGAAGAGGATGACTCAGATCAGAAGGCCATGAGGTATAAGGAGTAAAAAGAGCCTTACGTTCCCTTCCACAAACAATTCCCTTACATAACTAAAGCATTTCTAGACACAACTTGACCAGTTTGGCTTGGTAATCCTCTGAGCAGTCAGGCTCGATACCAACGCTGTCGGGACCCGATTCCAAGTCACATCGATCTAGCCGGTAACACCTCATTTCACTTTGCGGCCTCACCCACGGTATTCCCACAGGCGTCGCCTTACCATGGCCCGGGACCGTTTGCGCCTTTTAGCTCACGTATATGATAGTGTCGGTAGCATCCATATGACAGAGAACCCGGGCCGACATGGCTAGTCGTGAACCCAAAGCGGCACTAACCCATGGGGACAGGCATACATGAATCACATCGAGCATGTCGGTCATCAACGTGTGAATCCGGGATGTAGCACTGGGCTAACAGGACTCCGGTAACCCGGGCTGTAGTAGGCTAGGCAGGACTCCGGATGTCACCACGTGACATTTCCCCGAAGGGACAACACAGGAACGAAGTGAAACACATGCTGGCCAGTCAAGTGTCCAGAGCAGTAGTGCTGGGCTAGCAGGACTCCGGTGAACCGGGCTGTAGCGGACTACTATCGCTCAGGAAGCACTAGACTACATTTCCCCATATGAGAGGCTGCCAAGGATAAACAACTAGATTGTCGGATCCCACACATACCAAGCATTTCAAACATACGCACAATATGCTCAACATGTGTAAATACAACATGGCATCACAACATAACTCTACGACTCAAATATTTATTCGTTAGGCTCCGAGGAGCGAGATATTACAAACATGGGTCTCATGACCCAACATTTAGAGCATTCAAGCAACAAGCACAAGCGGAAGCTTAACATGTCTGAGTACAGACATCTACAAATGAAAAAGGCTGAGAAGCCTGACTATCTACCAGATCCTGCCGAGGGCACAAGATTGTAGCTGAGGTAACAAGCTAAACATCGAAGGCCACGTGGAACTACTAGCGAGACTGACGTCTCTCTACAAAACATAAAATAAGAAACGTGAGTACAAATGTACTCAGCAAGACTTACATCAGAACTAAGTACATATGCATCATTATCAACAAAGGGGTGATGGAGTTTGACTGCAGCAAGCCAGCTTTGACTCGGTGGCTATCCTGAACTATGACTGCAAGTAACTCTTTTGAGGTGGCGCACACGAGTCCACATGTTCACCATATCAATACACCACTATGGATCCGCTCCGTCCTCCCTCACGAGAACGCCATCCATAGCACTCACGCTATCTTGCGCATTTAGAGTATCCACTTTCACTTGTCTATGAACTATTATAGGCAACGCAGAAGTCCTTTACCGCGGACACGGCTATTCGAATAGATCATATTAATCCTGCAAGGGTGTACTTCTTCACACACGCTCTCACCACTTATCGCCGTTTACACGACATGTACTCGGCAACCTTCAAGCGGAAGCCCAGCGAGGGTGTCGGCCACGGCCTACCTAAACACTCAAGTCCCTAGTCCAGGTTTATCGCCTATTCGGGTTCCATCCGCAGGAGTCCGCCGAGGTTTCCACTAACGGCCCCGAACAATGTGTGCAGGTTCCCGAGAAACCAAGCGGGCATTCGATTTTGCAGGACCACGGTGTATCTACCGCATCATAGCCCACCCCTAGGGTCAGCGCTACACACGGCCTCCAACACATATCCTACAAACACCAGAAACTAGTTGCAACTCCTGGACAAAGAACAAGGGTGGTTAAGAAGCCGAGAGAGTCAATTAAGGATCCCAATGTGTGGTAGTAACTGTTTCATGGATCACAAACACAGAACTCAGTTCCTGAGGACGACTTTAATGAGACAACCCACCATGTACTCCTACATGACCTCTCACCGCTACCTTTACCAAATCGTTTTCACACACTTAGCTCACACACAGTAGGACATGTTCACACACCATTCCAATTCATTCCCGATGAATCAGACCTGACTCAACTCTAAGCAGTAGAAGGCATGACAAACAAGCATGAATGAGTATGCACAACAAGGCTCAAACAACTCCTACTCATGCTAGTGGGTTTAATCTAATTACTGTGGAATGACAGGTCATGCAGAGGATAAAGGTGTTCAACTACCGCAGCAAGTAACAGATGAATCGTTGTTGTCCTAATGCAGTAAAAGAGAGCAGGAGCGAGAGAGTGGGATTGTATCGGAATGAACAAGGGGTTTTTGCTTGCCTGGCACTTTTGAAGATATTATAGCTCTTCATCGGTGTCATCGAACTCATCGTCGGAACCACGTCTATCGGGAGGGGACAAACACCGGCAACTGAGAAAGAACACAATCAATGCAATGCACAATATGATGCATGATCATGACATGGCAATATGCTGTTGATTGAGCTAATGAAACTAGCAACCATAATAAATGAAGTTGGTTTGAACTACAGGTTCAAATTCAAACTCCATATGTGATGGTTTAAATGCCCTTTATATGATTTGTTCTAAACAGCAGCTACAAGTTGTTCTAACATGCATGAAAATGGTACAGATGGATAGATTGGATTTTTCTGATCTTTTTTCATATATAAATTATTTAATTTGGAGTTACGGTTGATTTTATATGATTTTTAGAAGTTTAGGCAATTTTCTGGAATTTCCTGAATAAAAATAAATCCAGAAAATACATGTTGCGTCGGCATGACGTTACCCTGATGTCAGCAGGTCAACTAAGGCGCCTCCAGGTCAAACCTGACCGGTGGGGTCCACCGTCGATGATTGAGGCTAGTTAGTGACACTGACAGGTGGGCCAGGTGAACGGCCACGTCAGCTGGGTCAACTCTGAAGCGTGGGTCCCACTGAGTTAATCTAAACTAAACAGGAAATAGAACCCAGGGTTAATTAGGGCGTGGGGCCCATGTGTCAACAACACGGAACACTAACTAAACGCGATTAGTACCTAAACTAATCATGCCACGTCAGCCACCGGAGTTTCGCCGGCGACGACCATGGCCGTCGGCGGAGATGCACCGTGTGCTCGCTACGGAGCACCATTCGACGCGTGGTTTGCTCCTACGGGTTCCTGGGAGTGAGGCGCATCCAAAGCAACAAGCGGCAGCTGCTGGGGTGGCCGGAGCTGATAGCGGCGAGCTCTTTTGCGGCCGCCGGAGTTCGGGCACCTGCGGGTTTGGCGTTGAAGTGCACGGGTGGGGGAGCTGGTGTGTGTGCTAGGCTCCTGGTGAGGTGTGGAGCATGTTTCCGTGCTCGGGAGTGAGCTAGGTGGCTCTGGCCTCGTCTGCGTCATCGCCTGCGGCAAGGAGCTTACGACTATGGTAAAAAGAGCGGCTAGAGTGCGGGAACGAGCGCGGGGAGGAGGGGGAATGGTGGCGGAGCTCACAGTGATCTCAACAGAGGACTCGGCGGGCTCGGGGATGGGTTGTGGACGACGTATCGGCAACGGCGATCGGCGGTGCCCGAGGTTGAAGATGATCTCGATGCGGCGATACGGCGCGTCCCCGGTTGCTTGGCTCGTCGTGGAGGCGTAGAAGGTGTAGGTGGAGCTCTCGGGCACGTCAGGCAGGCGAGGAGGAAGCGGTGGCCGCGGCAACTACGAGCGGCGGCGGTGGTCGCTCTCGGATGCGTGCGAGAGAGAGAAACAGAGGAGGGGGAAGGGTCCAGGAGAGTGAGAGAGAGTCGGGGGTCAGGCGGCGCCGAGGAGGGCTTGGGCGCCTCGGTGAGGCATCACGAAAGCAGGGAGGCGTGGCGCCTCGTGCGTGCATGCGCTGTCTCCCTCCTCTGCCTACTGGCAGAGGTAGGCGATGACTGGCACAGCCAGGTGGGCCGGCCCAGCCAGGGGTTTGGCCAGGTAAGTGGGCTGCCAGGTAAACTCCCTCTCCTTTTATTTCCATTTTCTATTTTCTGTAATTTTGTTTGGCTTTAATAAAAATGCCAGGGCATTTCCAAAAATCATGAAACTGGTCAATGTCACTGTTTGGAATATTTCCAACAACAAACATTTCAGTTTGTGATTATTTGAGCATTTAAAATATTATTTAGCAATTAAATGCCCAAATGCAAATACCATATGATTTAATTCAAAAATCCAGAATGGCCTAGAAAAATGTGCACCATTTTAGGGTGAGGTTCTAGACCAATCCAAGAATGATGAACTTTTCTGAAGGCATTTTGGGTTTATTGAGAATATTTTTTATTTGAACCTAGTTGATTTGATCTGGTCCTAGGGTTTGAGCAATCCCCATTTCAACTTTCAAATAAATTAGACATGATGCAAGCAAGATCAAGCAAGGGCTGATCTAGGGCTGTGACACCGAGCCCCGACCCCGCCCCTTTATAAGGAGGGGGAAGGGGGATGGCGTCCCACACTCTTCTGTCATCCATCTCCTCTCGCTTCTGTTTCTTCCTTTCCCTCACCATGGAGAAAGGGAATCCTGGTCCCTCGACGGTGGCGGCGAGGGTCGCCGCTCGACAGCGCGTCCCTCCTCCTCCTGAGCCCGCGGTGGTGGAGCCGGCCGCGAGGGGAAGGGGGAGGGGGAGAGGCTGGGGCAGAGGTCATAGTGCTCGGGGAAGAGGAGGATGGGGCGGCGCGCCGGCTTTGCCCCAGCCAATGATGCCTTTTCCGATGGAAGGCCATGTCCGAGACCAGCCCCGTGAATTCTTCATTAGACTGCGCCGGCCTCCGCGTCACCGTCTTCGTCTTCCCGCCCCGTTTGCTCGGGAGATGGAGCGTGACCCGCCCCAATCCCTCAGATTGCACATGAGGGGCTGTGGGAATGGGGGCACGCGGGTCGACATCGACTTCCCGGCTCCTCGGGTCATGTACCTCCGTCGTGGGTGGAAGAAGTTCGCTCGCATCCACAGCTTGACGGCGTGACTCGTCCTCTACTTCAAATTAATGGAGGACGGCCTGCTCTCCGTCAAGGTCTTCGGAGACTTCGGGACTCGCCTGAAGTGTTGCGTGGAGAGCTCCTCCGACAGAGATTCCGACGATGGAAGCTTTTCCTCGAGCGAAAGTTATGAGGAGGATAGCTTGGCAGATGACGGGGACGAGTCCGACTAGGCGTTGGACGCCCCGCGCCTGGGCGGGTGCAGCAGCAGCAACATCTGCACCTGGCTGCTCCTCCGACAGAGTTTTGCCGGGGGTGGGGCCAGCTCCTTTAACTTCTCGGGGCTGTCTCCTTGGGCGGCTGGCGTCGGGAGGCTGCGAAAGAGGAAGAGGGTGGGCGGCAAGGCCGTCAACTTGGAGTACGCGGGCACCGACGCCTTCATCGCGTATTGCCAGTCCTGCCGCCTCGTCTTCCAGCTCCTTTCCCGGCACCGTCATCACCGGCCCACCCGTGGGCAGCCACCGAAGTGTTCTCTTGGTGCTTTCTGCTGCTCGTAGCTCGCCTAGGCGCCCGTTTTGCCCTTTCGCCTCCTTGACCTGCCTCCTGAGGAGAGGGACAAGAAAGGTATCACGGGCATCTCATCTCTCTTTTAACCTGTAAGCCTTCGGGCCTTGTTAAATTTAAAGCTTGTAATCCCCCTTGTTCATGTTTTTCATTCCGTACGGACTTTACCTGTGTGGGATGTTTTTAATGAAAAAGGGATGTTTGCCGGGTTTTTCGTTCGTGGGTAGACCCCGTGACAAGGAGCGAATCCTTGTTACAATTTAAGATAAACGTTTTTCGCCCGACAACAGGCCTTGCCATCCCCCTACTTCGCTCGACCATTCTCGCGCCCTTGGCGGAGGCAGGGATGAAGCGGGCTAAGGCTCCTTATTCTACTTCCTTGCCACCGTGACTGCAACCAAATCCAGGCCCAGGAGATAATCCTTGGGTATAGAAAAGGGGAGCACGGTGGCCTAGAAATAAAACGAGGTTTCACATATCCTAGTTCCGTTCTGAAATGCATGATAGAGGATGAAAGACTTATCTGGATCTGTAGCCCCCGCCAACCTTGTCTTGCCGCGGTTGGATCATTGTGCTTGCAGCCCTCGGCAACTCTGGTTTGCCGGGTCGGGATGCCTGTCCGCTTCCTTTCTTCTGAGTAGCTCAGCAGAAGTGCTCATGTGCCCTGTGAACCAAATGAGGACAGAAAAGAAATAGATAGACGCGCACTCGGCCTCTATGCTAGGGGCTAGTTGCCGCTAAGCACTATCAACCCTAACAAAGGAAGAGACTCGACCTAGCATGCATGCTATAACTTAGGGCGCCATCGCTTCATTTATTTATGCTAAGGGTCTGCGCCTGGCTTTGTACGAAGGGTTACATGCCTTGCCAGCAAAGCTTGTACAAAAGGTGACTTGCCGGGAGGCCCGGCAAGCGCGCCTTACGGGTAAAACCTGTGAAGATGCTCGATGTTCCAGGAGTTGCTCACTAGGGCAGCATCTTCGGTCTCCAGGCGGACTGCACCGGGACTGGTGACTCGCATTACCCGATAAGGGCCTTCCCACTTTGGCGTCAACTTGTTGGAATTCTTGGCCGACTGAACGCGCCGAAGAACAAGGTCGCCTTCCTCAAAGCTTCGGGCATGAACCTTGCGGCTATGGTAGCAGCGCAAGGCTTCTTTGTAGCGTGCTTGCTCTCCTGACCGCTGAAGGCGATCTTCCCCAAGGAGCATTGCGTCATCTTGCCGCAACTGCTCTTGCTCAAGCTCATCATAAGCCAGCACTCGAGGTGACCCGTATATGACTTCCGTGGGGAGAACTGCCTCCGCCCCATATACTAGGGCAAAGGGTGTCTGACCGGTGGCTCGATTTGGCGTCGTCCTGTTCGACCAAGGAACCGCCGGCAACTCATCAATCCAGCGCCTTCCACTCTTCTGCAGCTTGTCAAAGGTCTTCGTCCTTAGGCCTCGCAACACTTCAGCATTTGCCCTCTCCGCTTGGCCGTTGCTCCGTGGGTGTGCCATGGAAGCAAAACATACCTTGCTGCCGAGGTCTTGAATGTATTGCATGAAGGTGTGGCTTGTGAACTGCGTGCCGTTGTCGGTGATGACTCTGTTTGGCACACCAAAACGGTAGACCAGTCCCTTGAAGAACTTGACAGCTGACTGAGCAGTCACCTTTCTCACTGCTTCCACCTCTAGCCACTTTGTGAACTTGTCGATTGCAACATACAAGTACTCAAAGCCCCCTACAGCACGGGGGAAAGGGCCAGTATATCGAGCCCCCAGACCGAGAATGGCCAGGAGAGAGAGATTGTTGGAAGGGCTTGAGCTGGTTGATGAAGCTTCTTTGAATGGAACTGACACGCTTCACACTTGGTTACTAGTGCCGTCGCATCCTGGAGGGCGGTGGGCCAGAAGAAACCTTGCCGGAACGCCTTTCCGGCAAGGGCCCTCGACCCTATGTGGGAGCCACAGATGCCTCCATGTATCTCTGCCAACAGCTCCAATCCTTCCTCCTGGGGGATGCATTTCAATTTCACACCGTCCGGCCTTCTCCTATACAGGACGTCGTCGACGAACTGGTACAGGGCGGACCGGCTAGCTACTTTTTCTGCTTCCTCCCGCTCCTCAAGAAGTTCCCCTGTTTGGAGGAATCAGACAGTATGCTATGCCCATGCCGGAGCCTGGGGCTCGACGGCAAGGAGCAAAGGCATTTCCTCAGCCATGGGCATGGCTGTCTCTATGGTCAGGGCTTGACGCCCTGCCTGAGCCAGTTGCCCTTTCGCAGGCTCAGCGTCCGCGGCAGCGCCCTTGCCGGCAGCCCTGGGGGCTCGGTAGGAAAGTACTTGCCGGGACCTGACTTCCTTCACTTGGTCTGCCCCGTTGATGGTTCGACGGATGGTTGAGTTAACCAGAGCCAAAAGGTACCTGGTTCCACAGGTAGCTTGGATGCAGCTGCCTTCGCACGGTGTCGGCAATGTCGTTCTCCATTGAGGGGACGTGCTCGCTTGGATCTGCATCAGCGTTCCTCCAGCTTCCTCACCTCATCTACGTAAGCCTCCATCAATGGGCTCTGATAATCATTGTTGACCTGTCTGACAACGAGCTGTGAGTCACCCCTGACGATGAGCTTCTTAACCCCGAGGTCTGCCGCGATCCTGAGACCGGCAAGCTGCCCTTTGTACTCCGCAGTGTTGTTGGTGGACATCTCCCCAGGAAATTGCATCTGGACCACGTACTTGAGGTGCTCTCCGGTGGGCGCGACGAGTAGCACGCCGGCACCGGAGCCTTGCAGCGAGAAAGCCACATCAAAGTACATGATCTAGTCGTGGTCTGCTTCCTTGCCAGGGAGAGTGGTCTCTTGGATTTCTTCGTCAGGCGTTGAGGTCCATTCTGCAATGAACTCCGCCAAGACTCTGCTCTGGATTGTCGAGGTACTTTCAAACTTCAAACCGAAACTTGATAACTCCAAGGCCCATTCCACAATCCTTCCGGTTGCATCTGGGTTATCCAGTATCCGTTGCAATGGGAGGCGGGTGACGACAGTGATCTCGTGGGCTTGGAAGTAATGACGCAGCATCCTCGAGGCCATAAGGAGGCCAAAGAGCAATTTCTGCACAGCGGAGTACCTCGACCTAGCTCTCTGCAAGAGGGAGCTGACAAAGTAAAACGGGTGCTGCATCATCTTCCTCTTCTCCACCACCTCACTCGACTGCGCGGGCACTACCTTGGTGGCATCAGACTCTGCCGGGGGCCTCGCCTTGCTGGCACCAGGACCTGCCAGGGGAATCTTTGGCTTGCCATCCGCTGATTCTTCCACAGTCACTGCCTACTCGTCGACCTCCCTCTGTGCCACCAGTGCGGCGCTGACCACTTGATTCGTTGCTGCCAGATACAGCAGCAACGGCTCTTGTGGTTTAGGCGCAACCAGTATTGGCATGGAGAAAAGGTATTTCTTCAGATCCTGCAATGCTACCTCGGCTTCTGGGGTCCACTCCATTGGGCCTGCCTTCTTCATGATTTTGAAGAAAGGAAGGGCGCGCTCGGCGGACTTGGAGATGAATCGGCTCATGGCAGCGACGCAGCCGGTGAGCCGGCGCACATCCTTGATCCGCTTGGGCGCCTCAATCTGCTTAATAGCCTTGATTTTGTCTGGGTTTGCCTCGATCTCGCGCTGCGACACAAAGAACCCGAGAAGCTTGCCGTACGGAACACCGAAGACACACTTCTCAGGGTTTAGCTTGAGGTTGATCTTTTGCAGGTTGGCAAATGTCTCTTCTAGATCTGGCACCAGAGTTACCCCGTCTTTGGTTTTGACCACTATGTCATCCATGTATGCTTCCATATTTCTATTGAGCTGGGGTTCAAAACCAATTTGGACTGCTCTTGGAAACATCGAGCCAGCACTCTTCAACCCAAAAGGCATCCGTAAAAAGCAATACGTACCACATGGGGTGACGAATGCTGTCTCCTCTTCATCTTCTCTTGTCATGAAGATCTGGTGGTATCCTGAGTAGCCGTCGAGGAATGATAACAGATCACACCCGACCGTGGAGTCAACAATCTGGTTGATGCACGACAACGGGAAGGGGTCCTTAGGACAAGCCTTATTGATATCTGTGTAGTCAATACACAACCTCCACTTCCCATTTGCCTTGCGCACCACTACCGGATTGGCCAACCACGTCGGGTGGAGCACTCCTCTCACCAAACCTGCCGCTTCCAACTTCCTGATCTCCTCTGTGATGAACTCCTGCCTCTCGAGCCTGCTTTCGACCTTACAGCAGCGGGCGCGCGAGAGGACAGACAGCTAGGTGGTGCTCAATCACCTCCACAGGAACACGGGGATGTCAGTTCTTGCCACACAAACACGTCGACATTCGCCCGCAGGAAGGTGACAAGCGCGCCTTCCTATCTGCTGTCGAGGGTGGAGCCTATGGTGAAGGCCCCTCCCGTGCCATCCTCCCTGACGGACACCTTCTTGGTCTGTGGCGGCTCAGCTCTGGATTTCTTGCTCTTGCCAGTAGAGCTCTTTGGCACGTCCTCGACGGTAGCGCAACACTCCAAGGAGGTGCACTTGCCGGAGTGGGTGCAAGAGGCCTTGCCGGGCTTCTTCTTCCCTCCCGGGCCTTCAGCAGCAGGAGCAGGTGCCTTGATGACAGCTGTTGCAATAGCTTCCCGGTAGAGTTGGTCGGCGCAAATCAGCGCGTCCTTCTTGTCGGAGGGGACGGAGATGATGGTCAATGGCCCGGACATCTTTAGCATGTTGTAGGCGTAGTGTGATGCCGCCATGAACTTGGCCAGTGCCGGGCGGCCGGGGATCCCGTTGTAGGGCAAGGGGATCTCGGCCACGTCGAAGATGATCCTCTCTGTCCTGTAGTTCAACTCTCCTCCAAACGTCACAGACAGTGTGACCTTTCCCTTCGGCTGGCTCCTCCCCGGATTGACCCCTTGAAACATGCCCGTTTCCTCGATGTCTTCATCAGGAATTTGCAGCCTTTTGATCACGACGGGCGAGATCAAGTTTAGGCCTGCCCCACCGTCAACCAACATCTTGTTCACCTTGAGGTTGCATATCGTTGGTGAGACCAACAATGGCAAACACTCGACCGCGGTCGTGCGGTTAGGGTGGTCCTCGACGTCAATGATGAGGGGCGTGCTGGACCACTTCGGCAGCTTCTGAGCGTCGAATGACGGCTCCGCCGCTGTAATCTCACGTGCCCACTTCTTGAGCTGGCGGTGAGAAGTATGCAGCGAGGCGCCGCCATCGATGCACCTGGCCTGCATAGCCTTCTGGAACTCTTGCTCACCGGACTCGTCGTCCTCATCGTGATCATTGTCTTCTTGTTTCTTGTCACGGCCCCGGGCGGGCCTCTCTTGCTGGTTGTCCTTGCCGGGGCGGCTTCCTTGGCCGCCACGCTTCTTGCCGGATCCCTTGGCACCATCCTGACCTTTCTCCTTGTCCCGCCTTTCATACTTGGCCTTTTGCTTTTCAGCAAGAAGCTCGACTTGTCGGCAGTTCTGGAGGTCGTGGCCCTTGGTGGGTGGATCTTGCAATACTGCTTGCCGGAGCCCCCTGGCTTGTCGGCAACTGCTAAGGCCTGGCAGGTGGCGCACCCGGCATCTCCTTGCCGGGGCCGTCTTCCTTGACCTTCTTGGCAACGCCGGTGTCGTCAGACCCCTCGACGGCAAGTACGGCCTTGCCCTTGCGTTTCGTGTTGCGACGCCGGCCCTTCTTCATCGGGGTGGCGGCGTCTTTGCCGGGGTACTTCCTTCCCTCTTCAGCCCGAGCGCATTTATCGGCCAGAACATAGAGCTTGGCCACATCCTTAACCTTGGTCATCACCAGCTCTTCGCGCATCTTGCGATTGCGCACGTTCTGGTGGAATGCGCTGATCACAACGGCGGGATGAATGTCAGGGATGTTGTACTGCACCCGGCTGAACCTCTGGATGTACTTGCGCAGGGTTTCCCCTTCCTTCTAGGAATGAGATGCAGATCACTGGCCTGGCCATGAGCTTGGTGGTCTCCTGTGAAGGCGCCAACAAACTCATGACACATATCTGACCAAGAAGAAATGGAATCCGCTGGCAAGTGCATCAACCAAGACATAACATTGGGCTTCAGCGCCAGCGGGAAATAATTGGCAAGCACCTTGTCATGTGAGCTCCGGCCGCCTGCATCGCGATGGTGTAGATGCTGAGGAACTCGGACGGATGGGTCTTGATAGTGTACTTCTCACCAACGTCGGGCTTGAACGTGCGGTGGGACGGCCACTGGAACTACCGCAGCTCACGGGTAAAGGCCGGGCAGCCCACCTCGTAAGGTAGGCCGCCGGAGCCCCCCGATGCTGGGTGGTCCATAGCGGGTCCCGCCTGCTTGTCCGACTGGTGGCGTGTATCACCCCTGTGCTCATTATGGTCCGACCATCTTCGTGAGCTCCTTCTCGAAGAACTTGGCGCTGGTCGCGGTGGGTCCGTGGGTCGGACGACTCTATAGAGATGTTATCACAAGCGTCGTCACGACGGGCAGACGGCCGCGGCGGCTGGCGAGGAGGAGGAGAGTGCACCATGGCTGCAGCTCCCCCGGTCCTCCTAGCGCCAACATGTGGTGGTTCGATGGAGCGCCGCCCCGAGGGCCCCGCCGGTCGCGGATCATCTTTCTTGGTGACGGCGACGAGGCTACAGATGGTGGCCCTCAATTCGTCGAGCTTCTCTACAACAGGAGGGAAGTCGAGGAGCAGCTACGCACGCGCCAAAGCTTCTGCTGGCGTGGGTGGCGGCGATAGCTGCGTGGACCATGGCGTGCTTTGACTTCTAACCATGTTAGAAGGAGCTCCACCACGGCCCAGCGGCTGCGTGCCATTTTCACCAGCACTTCAGCGGGCATGCTGAACTCCTTCATCCCGTGGATGACGCACAGGGCTCTTCCCTCGGCGGTGCCCAGGGTCGCCGGCGTGGTGACGCTGTTCGCCGCGCACACCATGGGAAGAGCGTGCAGTGGTTGCTGGCATGGGTGTCTTGGAGGTCGCTGCGCCGCCCGGAGGTGGCACAACGACACCCCTGGAGGGCCCCGCGCCGCCTGCGGGGTGCCTAGCCCCGTCTCTGGATCTGGCGACGTGCGTCCAGTCGTCGGGCGTGCGAATGACGCCGCTCGCCAGGCTTTGACTGCCAGGGTGATGCCGGTGCTCGCGGACCGCGGCCCGGGTCCTGTCCGCAACCGGGCCACTACTCGCCCGTAGTGGTATGGGCTGTTCGGCCCCCGACGAGCCGATCGCCGTGGCCGTCTTCTTCTTGGGAGCCATGGTGATGAAGAAACGCTAGGCTAGGTACTAGACCAGATTCTCACAATTGCTGCCCCTACCTGGCGCGCCAAAGATATTGGTGTGGAACGACACCAATGGGATCACAAGAATCCCTACTACGGTTGCCGGGGCGCATGGTTGCAAGAAGAGCAGGATCAGTAGTCAGCACAAGGATCGTTTACCCAGGTTCGGGCCGCGAGGATGCGTAAAGCCCTAGTCTTGCTTTGGTGGGTGTATTTCAGAGTGTTCTTGAGCCCTCGAAGTAGCTATGGTGAGTGCGTGGTTTGAAAGAGCCGAATCCTTCTCCAGTAGGCCATGGGCCTCCTTTTATAGGCGAAAGGGGCTGCCACAGTGGCATATAGGAGGTGGAAAGGCGTACAGTATTGCGAGCTTATTGCTCGTATTACAGGAGAAGTTGCATTTAATGCGCCGTTGAGGTGTCCCTTATCTTTATCAGGGACGGGGGCGAGGCCCGTCCCGTCCGTCGCCACACCTCCTCGCTTTGACACGCGCCCTGGCCAGCGATGCGTGCGGCGCCATGTAGGCAGGCAGGCAGCTGAGGTGGCGCGGTGGTAGGGTCTTCACGAAGATCTACATGCCGCCACGCACGCGCCTGCTGAGTTGGCCTGGAAGCTGCTTGTTGCCACGCAGGTGCCTGCCCAGCTGGTTTGGGCTGGCAGCTGCATGCGAATGGTGGTGGAGACTTGGCTGATGTGGGCCTGGCAGTGGTCCTGCCGGCGTCTTTCGCGAGAGCTTTACCGGGGGGCCCGGCAAGGGTCTTGCCATGGCGCACTGTCGTCCCCGGCAAGAGCCTTGCCGGGGGTCTCGTGGCTCTCCTCGGCAAGGATCTTGTCGAGGATTGTTGTCTTGTAATCCTCATCTGATCTTGAATATGTCTTCACAAAGATCTGCATGCCACCTCAGAGGTGCCTCCCGAGCCCTGGCCCCACGTGGTTGATGGTGTTGGGGATGTGGGCTCAAGGGTGGCTCGCCCTGTTGGTGTTTGGGCGCGCTGCCCCGGGAAGAGTCTTGCTGGGGCTGCTGAGGCAGTCCAGGCAAGGGTCTTGCCGGGGGAAACTGCTCCGCCCCTCTGCTTCTTCGCGTTCCTGGTCTTGGCGTTGCCCTGGCTGTCTTGGGCTTCGATTTTGCCTTGGTTTACCTCCCCTATTCTTCTTGGTGCGACCGTGGGCGCGACTCCGACTGCCCATGCACAGGTAAAGGGGTACAAAGGTGCGCCCCTTCTTTTGTACACCGACAGGCCCAACTTCAGCATAATGACTCAAGACCCTCGCGAGGCGGACGACACCAAGTCCTCGCTGAGGGCGGCCTCACTAGGCTGGCTCTCGAGGAGCGCATATATCAATGTGGGGTACACCTTGCGAGGTTCATATGATGTGAGCCGTGATGACCAAGGCGAGGAGGGCGCCAGCGGGCGCAGTGTACCAGTTTCCTCTTTGGTGCCAAGAAGGCAAGCACAGGCGCGGAGTCCCGAGGAACCAGCTAAAGGTTTCCATATATGTGCAACAAGACCAAGACTGCCAGGACGGCAGGACGGAGGTCATCGCGGAGCCCACCATAGTGTCACCACGAGAGCCTTTTGCAGGCGAAGACTGCTTTTGTCTCGATAGCTTGTACTAGTTGTTCCCCTTCAAATTTGGCCGTTGTGGGATCCCTTCCCTCCTACATTTGGGAAGAGGACCAATGCCACTATATATATGACTTAGCCACCACCATAGTGGGGTACGGATCAATTCCACCCGAACCACATCAATCGAGCTCAAGAACACCTCACCTCCTGAGGCTATTCATCCACTGTACTAGTTCATCCCCAGCCCCTCGACGCAATCCACCACAAAGATGGAGTAGGGTATTACACCGCATGGTGGCCCGAACCAGGATAAACCCCGGTGCCACTTGATCTTTGGGTTCGTCGAGCTAGGCCGTGGGATCGTTGAGCGGGCAGACTGGGAAGAGAGAGTTGTTCGTATGCACCCCAGAGTTCAAACCTCTCAAGGGTCTGCGGAACCCCGAATCCGACATTTGGCGCGCCAGGTAGGGGTGCGTCGAAGCCTCGCTTCTCCGACCGCTTTGCCTCACCAACCTGCTCCCATGGCGAGCACCGCTTCACTGACCGGACCGACGGGCGTGCACGGAGGCGCTGCGGGCCTCCGAGCTTTCACCCCCTCCTTAAAGCGGGTACAGTTCAGGCTAGAAATCTGGCCTCGCTATGACGGCGCGGCGGATCCGGTAGGTTTCCTCCAGGCCTACGAGGATGCCTTTTGGGCGGTCGGCGGTGACGACAAGGTCATGGCTAATTGGTTCCCCATGGCCCTCATGGGCGTGCCACGCGTCTAGTTTCTCCGCCTGCCAGTGTCTTCTGTGGCTTCCTGGGAGGAGTTGCGCGGCCTCTTTGTCGCGCACTTTGCAGTGCAGCCCCCCCGCTATCGCAGCCCTCCTCAGCGGCTCACAAGCGCCGCCCTCAGACCGTCACGTCAAGCAGTTCTTTCGCCAAGTGGGTGCCACCCGCATACAGTAGGGAGCTCCTCCAGGGTGGGCGTTGCCTAGTGCCGACCTCACTTTCGACTCCAGGGATCACCCCGCAACCATGGTGGGCACGGGCGCGCTCCCGATGCTTCGCACCCCCACCATCTGCCACATGGCGGTAACCAAGACCCTCATCGATGGTGGAGCTGGCCTCAACGTGCTCTCTGTGGAAGCATTCGGCTTGCTTCATGTGCCGTTCGGCCGGCTGTGCACCACCAAGCAGTTCTCTGGAGTCATCGACGGCTGCACCTGCCCCTAGGGAAAATCCGCCCGCCTGTCACCTTCGGCACCCGCGACAACTACCGCACCGAGCTCATCGACTTCGACATCGCCCGCATCGGTCTTCCGTACAACGCCATCCTTGGGTACCCGGCCCTGGCCAAGTTCATGGCAGCAACTCACCGCGCCTACAACCTCATGAAGATGCCGGTAAGTAGCAGCGTCCTCACCGTGGCTGGAGACACCAAGGAGGTGCTGTCGGCTCTCAAGCACACCTTCAGGGCCGCGGCTGCTGAGCGATCGAAAGCGGGAGGGGCCCCTGAGGCCCCGGGGGTTGCGTCAGTGTGACGCCCAGATAATTAAGCTACAGTGATCGCACGCTAATGATGCCACGACACCTCGGTTACTGTTGATAAACTCTTGATAGTTCAAAACCGAAACAAATTAAAAATTTAATTAAAGGCAAACCTCAAAGTTTTCAAACATTAAAAATAAAATGTTCTGGTTGTGCCGAATAATGTTTAGATACTTAAGGCGAAGGAAACACACCTTTACAGAATGCATAATTTTTTTAATTGAATTAAAACATAAAAGGAGATAAATAAAAGAAAAGAAAAAAACCTAACAAAACAAAACAAAAAACAACCCCCCTCCACAGCCCAGCCCAGGCCAAGGCCCAGGCGGCCGACCCAACCGGCCCCTCACTCCCCATAACCCGCACCGACGGGAAACCCTAGCCACTAACCACCCCAGTCCCCCACTCGTCCCGATCCCCACTCCTTCCCCGGGCTCCCTCTCCTTCGATCTGGAGCCGCCGCCCACGAACCTCGTAAGCTGGCCTTGTCGACGGGCCTTCGTCGCCGGGCCTTCCCTCGTCGCTTTGTCTCGGCTCGCCTCCCCTCGCTCCTCTTCCCGACCCGATCTGGATCGGGAAGAACAACAGCTTCCAGCGACCACAGACGCCGGTGCCGTCGCCGTGCGCTGCACCACCACCGCCCGAAGACCTCGCCGCCTCGACCTCTGCCCCGTTGTCGACCCCGCCACCGTCGCTGACCCGTCCTCGTCCTCCTCCCCGAACGGCCTCCACGAGCCCGCGCCGCCGACTCGCCGGACCGCCGCCTCGCCGTCCTCTACCTCATCCTCGCGCCCCCGTTTCCTCTCCCTCAGCGGCGCCCCTCGCCGCGCCTTCCGCGTCGCCCCCGACGCCCTGCGCCCGCCCTGCATCATCCTGTGCGGCCCAGAACGCCACCCGTCGCCGGAACTCCCTCGTCGGACCTCCCCGACCTCCGTCGAGCCCACTGCCACGGTCCCTACTCCCCACAGTGAGGCATCCTCCTTCTCCTCTGTCTCGCTCCGCCGCCCGCCGGCGCCTTCTGCGGCTGCCGCTGCCGCCACACGACCGGCCCGCTCTGTCACCCCCCTTGCCGCGCTGCTCCGGTTGCCGCCGTGGCCGGCGGCCCATTGTTGGCCTCGGGCCTCCAAGCGGGCGCATGCTCCACCCGCGCCCGTAACCGCACCCCTCCACGGCCCCGGCGTCCTCCTCCGGTGGCCGCCCGCTTCACCACGGCCCCGCTCCGCCCGTGGCCTCGCCGTGGCCACGGCCACCCGCGCCTGGCGCCTCCACTGGCCTGTGCAGGCGCCCAATCGGGCTATGGGTTGCGCCCGCACCCCCCTGCATAGGGCGCCCGTTAGGCCGAATCGATAAGGCCCTGGGCCACTACCAAACGGGCCCCGCCTCCAGAACGTTTAAAAAGAAAAAGAGAAAAAAAATAATTAAAAATAATAATTAATTAATTAACTTAATTTAAGCATAATTAGTTAACCTAATCACCTATTTAATTACCTAAAACAATTTAGTTAACCTAAGCCTATGACATATAGGACCCACACGTTAGCTTGACCAGTCAACACCTCTGTTGACTGATGATGTCATGCTGACGTCATGCTGATGCAATAATACTTTTTTCGAATTTAATTAATAGTTAATAAATTAGAAAATGATTTTATAACTTTAAAAATTAATTTAAAATAAACCGTAGCTCGGATGGAAAAACTTTGTACATGGAAGTCGCTCAGAATGACGAGACGATTCCGAATACGTAGCCCGTTCGTCCGCTACACATCCCTAGCATAGCAAACACGCAACTTTCCCCCTCCGGTTTAGCTGTCCGAAAACGCGAAACACCGGGGATACTTTCCCGGATGTTTCCCCCCTTCGCCGGTATCACCTACTACCGCGTTAGGGCACACCTAGCACCGCGCATTGTCTTGTCATGCACCGTCGTGCTTATGTTTGCATTATATTTATTGTTTCTCCCCCTCTTCTCTCATTAGACACCGAGACCGACACCGCTGCTACCCAGTACGACTACGGTGTTGACGACCACTCCTTCTCGGCTGAGCTTCCAGGCAAGCCCCCCCCCCTTTATCACCAGATATCGCCTATTCTTATCTATACTGCTTGCATTAGAGTAGTGTAGCATGTTACTGCTTTCAGTTAATCCTATACTGCTGCATAGCCTATCCTTGCTACTACTGTTGTTACCTTTACCTGCTATCCTATTGCTTAGTATAGGATGCTAGTGTTCCATCAGTGGCCCTACACTCTTGTCCGTCTGCCATGCTATACTAATGGGCTGTGATCACTTCGGGAGGTGATCACGGGCATATACTATATACTTTACACTATTACATTTCCTGTGATACTGTTCGGAGATGGGGGCTGAAAGGGCAGGTGGCTCCATCCCGGTAGAGGTGGGCCTGGGTTCCCGACGGCCCCCGACTGTTACTTGTGGCGGAGCGACGGGGCAGGTTGAGACCACCTAGGAGAGAGGTGGACCTGGCCTTGGTCGGCGTTCGCGGATGCTTAAAAAGTTTGACGAGATCTTGGTATTTAATCTGAGTCTGGCCATTTGGTCTATACGCACTAACCAACTACGTGGGAAAGTTATGGGCACTCGACATCGTGGTATCAGCCAAAGCCTTCGTGACGTCAGCGACTGAGCGGCGCGCGCCGGATTGGAACGTAAGCCTGCTCTTGTATTAAGGGGCTAGTTACGCTTCGGCAGCGTTACATAGCGTCTTGGTGTGCTAAGGGCGATGGGCCCAGACCCCTGTGCGCTTAGGTCTAGACCGACGTGCTGACCTCTTTGTTGGCCTAGGTGGGGCTGCGACGTGTTGATCTCCCACGGCCGGGCATGACCCAGAAAAGTGTGTCCGGCCAAATGGGATCAAGCGTGTTGGGTTATGTGGTGCACCCCTGCAGGGAAGTTAATCCATTCGAATAGCCGTGATCTTCGGTAACACGACGACTTGGAGTTGTACCTTGACCTTATGACAACTAGAACTGGATACTTAATTGAACACTCCCTTCCATGTGCCAGATATAACCCGGTGATCGCTCTCTAACAGGGCAATGAGGAGGGGATCACCGGGTAGGATTATGCTATGCGATGCTACTTGGAGGACTTGAGTCTACTCTCTTCTACATCTTTGCAAGGCGGAGGCTGCGAGCGTAGTCTTCGACGGATTAGTTATCCCCTCTTATTATGGCATTCTGCATTCGGTCCACGATATGGCCCTTTACATATATCCATGCATATGTAGTGTAGCTCCTTGCTTGCGTAGTACTTTGGATGAGTACTCACGGTTGCCTTGTTCCCCTTTTTCCCTATCTCTATCCGATTGTTGCGACCAGGATGACGGAGCCGGGGAGCGACGCATGCCGATCGATGGCAGTACTACACGAAGGTGCCTACTACTACGTGCAGCCCGCTGACGACGACCAGGAGTGGTTAGGAGGATCCCAGGCAGGAGGCCTGCGCCTCTTTCAATCTGTATCCCAGTTTGTGCTAGCCTTCTTAAGGAAAACTTGTTTAACTTATGTCTGTACTTAGATATTGTTACTTCCGCTGACTCGTCTATGATCGAGCACTTGTATTCAAGCCCTCGAGGCCCCTGTCTTGTATTATGATGCTTGTATGACTTATTTATGTTTTAGAGTTGTGTTGTGATATCTTCCCGTGAGTCCCTGATCTTGATCGTACATGTTTGCGTGTAAGTGTACGATTGAATCGGGGGCTTCACAAGTTGGTATCAGAGCCGACTGCCTGTAGGAATCCCCCTTCCATACTCCTTGGCCGAAGTCGAGTCTAGTCATTGCAAAACTTTTACTAAAACGGCTGTGTGCCTTAGGGGCCCACCTCGCCATTGGGTAGTATTAGGATCTTTTACTCCTCGATCTTTACTCTGGGACTCTGAGCTCTCTTCTATTCGGGTTAAACGATTTTGCTAAAAACAAAACTAACTTTAGGTTCTCGCAAGTACTTTCTCCCGGAGAGCCCCTCACTTCAGATGATCGCCTGCTGCACTAGAAGATTCCGAAGTTACTCTACGATGTTCTCTCGAGTCTTGTGCCATCGCAGTTGCGATTTCCTTCCACCATCAACCCCTATGAAAACTGCATACACTTGCCATTCATTTAATCGTTCTCCATTGATCTTGTTATTACAAGATACCCTGAAATTCTCTCTATTGTCCCGAGAATCCTTTTGTGCCTACTACCTTGCAGTTCCTTGTCGCGTGAATACTCCTACGGATAATTTCTCACACTTACCGAGTATCCACTCATCCCCAGTTGATGCATGTATGTCATGAATCCTCGAAATATCATTCGATCTTCCGAAAATCTTGAGCATCCTATTGCTCTTGAAATTCTTGATTGCTTGCATTATGGTTAATCCCATAAGTCTAGTAATCTTGTTGACATCCATTGTCATTGACATTTTGAGTCTGTTGATTCAATTTGTTGCGAATGCTCGCAATCCTCAATCAGATCCTAGAATTCATCCTTCCGGCTCATACGTCATTTGGATATGAGTTGGTTCTTGACCAATCAATGCCTTGATCGGTTGTATCCCTAAGTTTATTCAACTTATCAATCCCTAATCAGAGCATTGCTTATGATCCCTTGTCTTGGAATTCATAATTCCTTTGCATTTAAGCTTTGAGTTAGTCAGTTGTTTCTATAATCCGATGCACTTGCATTCCTTCTTCCTTTGATAGAGTACCAATACTCACATCAGCTCCGTTGTAGACCACCGGACCTCTTGTTGGATTATTATCCGACAGTGTCCTTCATATTCAAATAACCTTCTGAGTCTTTCCACGGATATATAAAGCCTTGGGTAGATTGTATCCTCTGTTTTCTCAACCATGCTCTGTTTTCGAGCTGGTGGTATTTACTATTGAAGCTTGTGGTATATGTTTCCACGATACCCTGACGGGTTGAACCTATGCCTTACTTAATATGTGTGAACTCAGAAGTTTTCATGAGTCATACTCATCTGGTATTTCACCAGGTAAAACTTTCAACACTAATGCCTTTATCAAAGCGCGAAGTGAATGAAAGGTTATACATTGAAGAAGTGGGAGTCGACCTTGAACCTTGCGTTCATGCCCATGGACACGATGTATAACTTATCATGGAAGTTGCTCGTAAAAATAATTACCCCCTTGTTATAAGTTCATCTTTTATCTATGGTTCGATCATTTATGATCTTGGTTTCCAACCATGTTCTCCTTTAAATATAATTTCTCGTGCAAATTTAAGCACTTGTCTTCTGCAGAGTAATACCCCAGTCCAACCTCTACTTTGATTTGTCGTCGAGTATTACCCCCCTGGTATCTCAAGATTATCACGGAACTGCATAACTTCTTATGAGTTCTTCATCAAGTGCTACATTCTCATTGATTCCAATTTTTCACGGGCTCTGAGTTATTAAACACTCAAAGACACCGATAACTGACTCGAGTCCGCATCGCGATTAAACAACTCTTGGTAACTGTCGTGGATTTGTCACGGCAGATGTCCTTAGTGTCAGGACTTAGTCGCGAGGCCAACGCATCTATGTGGTAGCTTGAGAGTGGTTGAGCGGAATCAAGAGACGCAACACAAGACATGGATTTAGACAGCTTCGGGCCCCGGGAAACATCATCCGGTAAAAAACCCTACATGCTGTTTGAGGCTAGTTCTCATTATCATCACGAGGGAGTCGCCGTAAACCGGCTCTCCTCTTTGTGTCTAGCCCTAAGATTGTTTCTTCTTGCTTGTAGCTTGTCCCTCTTTGGGGAGCCCTGCCCCTCCTTATATAAGTTGAAGGGGCGGGTTACATGTGGAGTCCTATTACGATTAGGACTAGTCTACCTTCTAATACAAACCAGATACATGTCCGGGTCTTAACTCCTTGTAAAGTAAATATTCTTCACGCCTTTCCTCTTAAACCGGCCCACCATTAACATAAACCGGCCTTCTGGGCCTTGGGCCTTGTCATCCGTCTGTCCCGCCCGCCATGTTACGAGTGAATCATAATATTCAGTCAGATTGCTTGTAAACCTTCTGGTCAGTGTGGGTCGCCGGTGAATTACCAAGTCCGGCCGGGTTATACTTCCGGGCGGGTTACGCCGCGGGGTATATCCCCGACATTAGCCCCCAAGTTTAGCTTGGATTTATCCATGGTAAACTTATGCTGCAAAATAAACACAAGAAAAAATTTGACAGGTTGTGCTCCGGGTTAAGAATTCTTGTAAACCGGCCCCTGATCATCCTTAAGTCCTTGTCATTTCCTCCTTCTAGAAAATCCGGGTCAATAGACCAGCTTCATAATCAATTTGCTTGTAGAATAAATATTGTAAATAAAGAATCCATTTGAATCGGCCTTCAATACTTGACCAAAATATTGGTCTTCAAATATTCAGCTGATATTCAGTCGGCTTGAAAATATAGAACTTGCCGGTTTATAATTTCCAAAATCGACGGGTTATAAAAATTGATAATTCCAGGTCATGATTGTTTCCAACGCCGATTCATGATTGTTGCCAACGTCGGTTTCATGATTACTGATGACGCCGGGTTATGATTGTTGCAAACACCGGGTCATAATGATTGGTGACGTCGGGTCAATCTGGTTTGCTCAAAACTGAAAATTGGAAGATATTTCTCCCTTATATCCATATTACCTCTATCCCCCAAGTCTTGAACAGAACAAAGTGATGATTTGAGACTTGTTTCCATATAATTACTGCCACTTTGAAGAAATCCATGTTGTTCATCTCTAGTAAAAACTGAATACTCCATATATGTAGCCCCCAAGTACCGGGTTGTCATGCTTGCAGCAACCTGGGACTTGTAAGTGCTTATAGAAACTTCAATCAGTGTAGCCCCCAAGGGCCGGGTCATTATGCAATAATGAGCAGGGACTTTGTAAATATAATCATGTAGACTTGAGCAGTGATGTGTAGCCCCCAAGGGCCGGCTTAGTAAGATAATACTAAGCTGGGACTTGATATATACTTCAATGAAAATAACATCTTATAATGGAGCTTCCATCGTAGGGCTCGAACCCACGTCCACAAGGCTAAGAGCTTCGTGCTTTACCAACTAAGCAATGAACCCTTTAATATAATGGATTAAGGCTTGTATACCTTGAATTTTTGACAGGAGCAATTGGTAGCCTCCAAGGGCTGGCTCATTATGATGTGATGAGTCGGGTCTTCAATAAGATGAGCAAAAAATGACTTTCCATTAGCCCCCAAGTGTCATGGTTCATGCTTGTAGCGACATGAGACTTGCATATTTGATATAATCTCAATTTGAATAATGTAGCCCCCGAGTGCCGGGTCGTAATAGCCTGCAGTGACTCGGGACTATTCCTTCCATTGTAGAATAAATCATATCCTTTGATAAAATAATAGCCATTGCACTAAAGCGACTTTGAAAACCTCAATAATATCGGTTATTAATAACCATAATAAAAATCCAGCCATGTTGGCTATTCAAGATGATATAATCCGGTATGAAAACCTTATTCATTCAATATCATAATGAAAATTCAGCCAAGTTTTGCTATTTGAATAATATAACCCAATGATTTATAAGCGCGTGATTCCAATGGCGCAATCCAAATATATGCTGGCGACTTATAGTCCAAAGCCAGGCCGGTTTAATAAACACCAGAAAATTTCTCATCATATATTGGCGACTTATCGTCTTAAAGCCAGGCCGGTTTAATAAACACCGGGTAATTTATCATCATAATGGCGACATATAGTCGAAAGCCAGGCCGGCTAAATAAACGTCGGTGATTTATAATCATGCTTTATTCAACCTGTTTCTGTGACATTGAATCACATCGTTGGTTTACCAACTTTTTGTAGTAAGGGTGATAACCCTAATCATGAGTATTGATAACTCCTTCCATATTGTGTCGGTTTATGATAAAACCGTACCGGGTTGTGATAGACACCGGTTTAATCATATATAATACTGGCGACTCGTAGTCAAACCAGACCGGGCTGATAGTCTCCGGATTATAACTTGATCGTGTACTGACAACTTGTAGTTGAAAGCTGAGCCGGGTTGATAAACGCCGGTTTACTCTACACTTCGATTTTGATTTGAAAACCAGACCGAGCTGATAGTCTCCGGATGATGATCTGATCGTATACCGTCAACTTGTAATTGACAGTCGGCCGGGTTGTTAACACCGGTTTAAAAAGCAACCAATTTTTTTTATCAAAAAGAGAACAAAACTCAAACAAAGGCAAATAAAACCGTTGTAGGCAAGGCTTTGAGCCGATCAAGAGGCGTAACCATGTTTCGGACACGACCAAGCCCCCAAGAAGGCGTAGCTATGGTTCGGGTTCGATCAGGCCCCAAATGATGCTGTGGCATTACGCCGACCAAGAGGTGTAGCTATGGTTCGGGTTCGACCAAAGCCCCCAAGTGATGCTGTGGCATTGCACCGATCAAGAGGCGTAGCTATGGTTCGGATACGACCCAGCCCCCAAGCGATGATGTGGCATTACGCCGATCAAGAGGTGTAGCTATGGTTTGGGTTCGACCAAAGCCCACAAGTGATGCTGTGGCATTGCACCGATCAAGAGGCGTAGCTATGGTTCTGATACGACCAAGCCCCCAAGTGATGCTGTCGCATAGCGCTGATCAAGAGGTGTAGCTATGGTTCGGATACAACCAAGCCCCCAAGTGATGCTGTGGCATTGCGCCGATCAAGAGGTGTAGCTATGGTTCGGATACGACCAAGCCCCCAAGTGATCAATAATACGATAAGCCAATAAGGCAGAATACCCATGTTTGAACCGCGCATCATGGCAACATGTCCTCTTCGGCAACCTTTAACGTTTTGCAAGAGATAAATTCTTCTTGAACCGGGATTTTGAACCGGATATTGAGAGCTTCAGAGCTTCGTGGGATACAGATTTCCCTTGAACCGGATTGTAAACCGGATATTTGAGAGCTTCAGTGAGACTGATTTCCCTTGAGCCGGATTTTGAACCGGAATCCTTTCTGATGATCCAGAACTTCTTCATTGAGCCGGATTTTGTAATCGCTCATATACTTTCTAAGCGGAAATTTTCCGACGGCCTTCAAATAATGATAGCCTCCGGGACCGGTTATCTTTCCCCGCCGTCACAGGGTTCTTAAATTTGCTGAAACTGGCAAGATTTGCTGAGTCATGTCATCGTAGCCCCCGAGTCTCAAGGTGACTCGAGGAGTTGGCTTTGAAACTCTCCATATTTAACCGTGATATAAACTGGCATAACTTGTATATCATTGGTGTTGATAGCACGATGTGAATCCACAGAAGGTTGAGGTGACTGCAGCGGGTTATAAATGATCCCATATGAGCCGTGTCAGCAACTCGGTCAATGGTTCCTTCCAACTAGCGATTTGAAGTTAACCAAACTGTAGTGGCGGCGACTTGTGCGCCTGCCCATTGAGCCATCCAGTGCAGACGGCGGTTGATAATATATGATAATTTGCCTCCATTTGTTGAAAGAAAACCAGGCTACCCAAGCTGTGACTTGCTCATACTCATTAAACAACTCATGCAGACAGGTGCGGCCCGGTATGTTGATGTAGACCAGGCCGCGAGAGACGGACGGAATATACGACCGCAGCTTCAGAGGTGGCACAGACAGATGAGTCGGCCGCGGTGTTGTAAACCGGTTCGGACGGGCGAGTCAAACGCAGGCGCGGTCCCTGCAAGCTGATGTAAACCGGGCCGTAAGGGCGGCATCTTGGACGTGTCCATTCACCGTGTAATGTGGCACGGACGATCACCGGGCAGGACGTTGCCAGCGTGTGCTCTGTACACATGGTATAAACCACATTTATAATGAATAATTGTCCTGCATAAAATATTGCAAAGCAGAGTAACTGTTCGCAGATAGATTATTATATACAGATGAAATAAATAGGATGGGTATCACCTGATGTATTCTTCGGATGCTGATGCCATGTAATACTAAATAGTATATGCACACTGAGCTCCGCAGATGTGATGTAGTATAATATCCACGTGACCCTCCTTCGTCTTTTCCTTGTCTCACATGAGGTTTGTACATGGACCATTTTGATTGAAAATACCATGCAAGGTCACTCGTGAGCCGTGATACTCCCATGCTGTGACTGTCAAGTACGTGGAGGGGTAACTTGATCAATGTAACACAACACCTTTAAACCAGAAGAAAATAACAGAACGTCATCTGCCTCCCTCTGCTGATACATGTCATCTGGACTCCATGGACTTGCTTTCACTCTCTCCACCTGATTTAGTATATATGTGTTGAACCCTGGCCAGTTTAGTGTAGCAGAGAGGCTCGGCCTGGCGCAGACGACGGCGGAAACAACGACGTGGAGACGATCCGGCGACAGCTTGTGATGGAAGCGGATGGAAACCGAGACGGCCCAGGTGAGGCCGGCGGTTCACCAGGGCAACAGTAGCGCCTTAAACAGGGCGTGGCACAGACGACGGGTCGTGGAGCAGGGCGAGCGGCGGGTCAACATGGCCCAGGCATTGAGCGACTGCGACAATTTCGTCTAGGCCCAGGTCGCCTTGGGAGTTGGTCTTGAGCCCCCTCCTTCCATTTTTTTTAAATCCCACGTTTTTGTACTTCATTATTCTTCATCAAAACGCCAAATAGTACTCAGCCCACCCGAGAAGTACAGATCTCAGCCTCCTCAGGAGCCGGACAGCTGCATATGGACGGGACGCAGCAATCACACACGTCTGCAGTAGAAATTCTTGACGGTTTTGGTAAATTGTGTCTAATTGGAGTCAGACTAGTAGTAAAGGTATGAATTGGCCGTGGCTGTCTTCCCTCCTCCACGTCATATGTAAAAAAGGTATGCTCGCTTGTCTTCTTGTGCACACCTGTGTAAAATAAAAAAGGGAAGTTTCTTGGTTGTCCGTAGTGCACCCTGCAAGCTTTGTCTTGGGAAACGAGTTTTGATCCGGGCGGGTCAACGAACGAAACTCTAATCTCTTTGATCTCAATTCTCGTCGGGACTTGATATGAGCTGTAGCAGCGACATAGACTGCCCCTCGTACAACTGCTCTGCAATTAAAACGACTTCGGTGTGAGGACTTGTAGCAGATTCCTGTCCGGTCTCGACTGCAGAAGAAATGATCTGCCCTTTGGATTCAAAGGGTCAACGAACAACGCTTGGGGTGGCGCACAAGAAACTCTAAAAAATCTCTCCATGTTTGACGAATCTCGCATCTGTCATCTCCAAAGTTAACCATAATTTTGATTTCCGAACGACAAACTTGCTGGCTCTCCCAAGGTCATCCGGCGGCTCATGCGATTGTTCCGTGCCCGCTCTTCTTCATCAATCAATCGTGAGTTTCTTAATCCCTAAAAGAGATCCCTCCAAAACTCAACACCACCGTGCGCGAGCCCCATGGTGGGCGCCAACTGTCGTGGATTTGTCACGGCAGATGTCCTTAGAGTCAGGACTTAGTCGCGAGGCCAACGCATCTATGTGGTAGCTTGAGAGGGGTTGAGCGGAATCAAGAGACGCAACACAAGACAGGGATTTAGACAGCTTCGGGCCCTGGGAAACATCATCCGGTAAAAAACCCTACATGTTGTTTGAGGCTAGGTCTCATTATCATCACGAGGGAGTCGCCGTAAACCGGCTCTCCTCTTTGTGTCTAACCCTAAGATTGTTTCTGCTTGCTTGTAGCTTGTCCCTCTTTGGGGAGCCCTGCCCCTCCTTATATAAGTTGAAGGGGCGGGTTACATGTGGAGTCCTATTAGGATTAGGACTAGTCTACCTTCTAATACAAACCGGATACATGTCCGGGTCTTAACTCCTTGTAAAGTAAATATTCTTCACGCCTTTCCTCTTAAACCGGCCCATCATTAACATAAACCGGCCTTCTGGGCCTTGGGCCTTGTCATCCGTCTGTCCTTCCCACCGGGTTACCAGTGAATCATAATATTCAGTCAGGTTGCTTGTAAACCGTCTGGTCAGTGTGGGTCGCCGGTGAACTGCCAAGTCCGGCCGGGTTATACTTCCGGCCGGGTTACGCCGCGGGGTATATCCCCGACAGTAACCTTCATTACTTACGAGTTTGAACTCAATCAAGTCATTCCTAGGCTGTTTCGCTATATCCTTGTCGTGCCAATTTTAACTGTGCTACCTGGTCCTTCTTCCCAGAGCATAATTTGTGCCGATGAGCTAAGCTTACGTCGATCTTCCTCATCATATCATTTCTCTTTGGACAGCAAGCTTGCTTTTGAGTTTGTGTCGTACCCATGGTTTCAATAACCTTTTGCTTCATCATTCCTTTGACTTGATGTCATCGCCGATTGATTACATCTTAATGAAATCTCTCGACAAATGTGTCGTGATCATCACCAACCTTATGAGCTCTTCTAGGATATCAATTGAGTTCATGATGAGAAATACCATCCTTGCCCTTGATGATCTGTGTTATCATCGACCACTTTATTGCCTTCCCACCAACACAAGCTTGTTCGTGTTTGGTGTTATACCTTGAGTTCCTTGCTATCCAGTAATTGTTCTTCCTTACCTTGGAACATTAACATCTCTTATGTCCTCAATGTGGTGAGAATTTCACCACCTCTCGAGAATTCTTGATACAAGTGATACTTATCACCATCACCATTCTTTTCCTGGTCACCGTGTTATCTCTAACCACCGACAAACGGACTGTGATGTGTAATTACAAAACTTCTAGCAACCCTATTGCTTTACAGTTAATGGTCGGCCATTCATTCTTAGACTATTGATTATTGAATCACCATAATAACATTGATCGTGCTATCTAGGCCCATATTTCGGGTGCACCTTTCAACCAATGTTAAATTGAGTATGTTTCCTCGAGCATACCTCATTGTATATTTTGCTATGACAATTGTTATCTCCTTGTTCACCTAATCGTGGAGATCCATCATTTCGAAATCCCCATGAATTGTAGCTGATTTCATCAACCACCCCTCCATCCTCTCCTTGGTTAAATGGTGAACTCATGAATCTTATGATGACTTCTCGTCAATTCGTGTCGCACCTTTTTCTCTCAGGATCCTGAGTCTGTGTTATCCTAACACCAATTAGATCTGAATCTCGGTCAGATATGATGGTTGGAACATATTTCCGAGAGTTATAACATTGGTCTTCATATATGGCCCGGTAAGATAATGTCATGCCTAGCACCTCTGGCCGGAGGCCCTATTGTTATAGTTTCCTTTTTAGCAAGATTATCCATTTCTCCATGAGGAAATTGTAAGACTTATTCTACAAGTTGTTCCTAATGGATTCTTCCTATATCCAAAGGCTGACCTTTGCTTGAAGACCATGTCAATGCTATCTCGCTCAATGCTAAATGTTTCTCGCTCGATTATCCAAAACACAATTGTATGGGTAATGTCATGACAATTCCTCTCCCCCTACCTAGAGGGTTTTCTACATTATATCCTGTCACGGATATCATACTCTGTTTGTCCTTGGGAAGGAAATACCCCTGAAATATGTGTTTTAACACATTTTCCTTTCCGTTGTTGTTTAATCTGATGATCACATTTTCCCTTCGATTGGACTGTTTAACCTTTCTTGTGATCTATATGATCTAAGCAGTAATATTCTCCTACTTATGTAAACCCCTCGGTGTACAGTTCTGTCAGCAAGACCCTGTTTCTACTGTTGATGACTTTCCGGTAACCACAAATGGATGAGAACTTTGCCTATTGGTCCGCCTCGTTCAACGAGCAGGAAAATGGTTCTCTTCGTCCCTCGCCCTTGGTACCGATGTTGTTGCCGAAATAACTGACAGACTATCCTCTGACATGCCTTGCTTACATGATCGTGTAAGACATCATCACCTTCCTACTTTAACCCACATGGTGGGCCCATAACCCACAGATCCACGGGATCGAAACCTGACTCTCCTGTACACACTGTTATCAAAGTTATTCCTCGAGCTTAACTTCGTATGTAATTCACGGGCCACATGCCTAGTAAGCTATTCTGGTATCAGACACAATACCCACTCTCGCCTTTCTGAACCCCTTTCTCACTCTGGTTCAGACTTTGAGCAACTATCTATCCGCTGGGAACCTCTTATTGTACCTTCGTACCTTACTCTCGATGTATTTTATATGTTCAACTCGAGAGATAATCTTATGTTCATTCAGGGGTTAAACCTAGATTGTTTTCCCTCATAAGCATTCAGTCGTAGCCGAGCTACCCCTTACCTATTCGTAAGTACGTTGGAGATCCTGAAGAAAGGATGACGACTTGATCATGGTGACTTGAAGCAGAGAAATGCAGACATCAACGGAAGGGATGAACCTCTTCGAAAGGGCATCCAAGACCGAGAAGACTCGTTATGTTTTCGCTACCAACAATTTTTCCCCCTTACTCCACCACTTAAATCTCGGGACGAGATTTCTTGTAGTGGAGGAGAATTGTGACGCCCTGATAATTAAGCTACAGTGATCGCATGCTAATGATGCCACGACACCTCGGTTACTGTTGATAAACTCTCGATAGTTCACAACCGAAACAAATTAAAAATTTAATTAAAGGCAAACCTCAAAGTTTTCAAACATTAAAAATAAAATGTTCTGGTTGTGCCAAATAATGTTTAGATATTTAAGGTGAAGGAAACACACTTTTACAGAATGCATAATTTTTTTTAATTGAATTAAAACATAAAAGGAGATAAATAAAAGAAAAGAAAAAAAACCTAACAAAACAAAAAAGGAAACAACCCCCCCTCCCCCTGGCCAACTGGGCCAAGGCCCAGGCGGCCGACCCAACCGGCCCCTCACTCCCCATAACCCCCACCGACGGGATACCCTAGCCACTAACCACCCCAGTCCCCCACTCGTCCCGATCCCCATTCCTTCCCCGGGCTCCCTCACCTTCGATCTGGAGCCGCCGCCCAAGAACCTCGTGCGCCTCACGCCGTCGCGGACGCTCGTCGCCGGGCCTTCCCCTCGTCGCCTGTCTCCGGCTCGCCTCCCCCCTCGCTCCTCTTCCCCAACCCGATCTGGATCGGGAAGGGGCAACGAGCCCGACGCCCCTGGACATCGGCGCCGTCGCCGTGCGCTGCACCACCACCGCCCGATGACCTCGCCGCCTCGACCTCTGCCCCGTCGTCGACCCCGCCACCGTCGCTGACCCGTCCTCGTCCTCCTCCCCGAACGGCCTCCACGAGCCCGCGCCGCCGACTCGCCGGACCGCCGCCTCGCCGTCCCCTCCCTCATCCTCGCGCCCCCGTTCCCTCTCCCTCAGCGGCGCCCCTCGGCGCGCCTTCCGCATCGCCCCCATCGCCCTGCGCCCGCCCTCCGTCGTCCTGTATGGCCCAGAACGCCGCCCGTCGCCGGAACTCCCTCGTCGGACCTCCCCGACCTCCGTCGAGCCCACTGCCACGGTCCGTACTCCCCACAGTGAGGCATCCTCCTTCTCCTCTGTCTCGCTCCGCCGCCCGCCGGCGCCCTCTGCGGCTGCAGCTGCCGCCACACGACCGCCCCGCTCTGTCACCCCCCTTGCCGCGCTGCTCGGCTGCCGTGGCAGTGGCCCATTGTTAACCTCGGGCCTCAAGCGGCGCATGCTCCACCAGCGCCCGTAACCGCACCCCTCCACAGCCCCGGCGTCCTCCTCCGGTGGCCGCCCGCTTCACCACGGCCCCGCTCCGCCCGTGGCCTCGCCGTGGCCACGGCCACCCGCGCCTGGCGCCTCCACTGGCTTGTGCAGTCGCCCAATCGGGCTACGGGTTGCGCCCGCACCCCCCTGCACATGGCGCCCGTTAGCTCGAATCGATAAGGCCCTGGGCCACTACCAAACGGGCCCCGCCTCTTAATTAAATACTTAAGAGGCAAAGAAAAAGAGTAAAAAAATAATTAAAAATAATAATTAATTAAATACTTAATTAATTAACTTAATTTAAGCATAATTAGTTAACCTAATCACCTATTTAATTAACTAAAACAATTTAGTTAACCTAAGCCTATGACATATAGGACCCACACGTCAGCTTGACCAGTCAACACCTCTGTTGACTGATGATGTCATGCTGACATCATGCTGATGCAATAATACTATTTTCGAATTTAATTCATAATTACTAAATTAGAAAATGATTTAAAAACTTTAAAAATTAATATAAAATATACCGCAGCTCGGATGGAAAAACTTTGTACATGTAAGTCGCTCAGAATGACGAGACGATTCCGGATACGCAGCCCGTTCATCCGCTACACATCCCTAGCATAGCAAACACACGACTTTCCCCCTCCGGTTCAGCTGTCCGAAAACGCGAAACACCGGGGATACTTTCCCGGATGTTTCCCCCCTTCGCCGGTATCACATACTACCGCGTTAGGGCACACCTAGCACCGAACATTGTCTTGTCATGCACCGTCGTGCTTATGTTTGCATTACATTTATTGTTTCTTCCCCCTCTTCTCTCGTTAGACACCAAGACCGACGCCGCTGCTACCCAGTACGACTACGGTGTTGACGACCCCTCCTTCTCGGCTGAGCTTCCAGGCAAGCCCCCCCCCCTTGATCACCAGATATCGCCTATTCTTCTCTATACTGCTTGCATTAGAGTAGTGTAGCATGTTCTTGCTTTGATTAATCCTATACTTCGCATAGCCTTGTCCTTCCTACTACTGTTGTTACCTTTACCTACTATCCTACTGCTTAGTATAGGATGCTAGTGTTCCATCAGTGGCCCTACACTCTTGTCCGTCTGCCATGCTATACTACTGGGTTGTGATCACTTCGGGAGGTGATCACAGGCATATACTATATACTTTACACTATTACATTACCTGTGATACTGTTCGGAGATGGGGGCTGAAAGGATAGGTGGCTCCATCCCGGTAGAGGTGGGCCTGGATTCCCGACGGCCCCCGACTGTTACTTGTGGCGGAGCGACAGGGGAGGTTGAGACCACCTAAGAGAGAGGTGGACCTGGCCCTGGTCGGCGTTCGCGGATGCTTAACATGTTTAACGAGATCTTGGTATTTGATCTGAGTCTAGCCATTTGGTCTATACGCACTAACCAACTACGTGGGAAAGTTATGGGCACTCGACGTCGTGGTATCAGCCGAAGCCTTCGTGATGTCGGCGGCGGCGGCGCTACCGGATTGGAACGTAGGCCTGCTCTTGTATTAAGGGGCTAGTTCGCTACCGCCGCGTTCATAGCGTCTTGGTGTGCTAAGGGTGATGGGCCCAGACCCCTGTGCGCTTAGGTTTAGACCGGCGTGCTGACCTCTCTGCTGGCCTAGGTGGGGCTGCAACGTGTTGATCTTCTGCGGCCGGGCATGACCCAGGAAAGTGTGTCCGGCTAAATGGGATCAAGCGTGTTGGGTTATGTGGTGCACCCTGCAGGAAGTTAATCTATTGAATAGCCGTGATCTTGATAACAGGACGACTTGAGTTGTACCTTGACCTTATGACAACTAGAACTGGATACTTAATAAAACACCCCTTCCAAGTGCGGATATAACCCGGTGATCGCTCTCTAACGAGGCAATGAGGAGTGGATCACGGGTAGGATTATGCTATGCGATGCTACTTGGAGGACTTGATCTACTCTCTTCTACATGCTGCAAGGCGGAGGCTGCGAGCGTAGTCTTCGACAGGATTAGTTATCCCCCTCTTATTCTGGCATTCTGCAATTCAGTCCACTGATATGGCCCTTTACACATATATCCATGCATATGTAGTGTAGCTCCTTGATCACGAGTACTTTGGATGAGTACTCACGGTTGCCTTGTTCCCCCTTTTTTTCCCTATCTCTATCCGATTGCTGCGACCAGACGACGGAGCCCAGGAGCCAGACGCCACCATCGATGATGACTACTACACCGGAGGTGCCTACTACTACGTGCAGCCCGCTGACGACGACCAGGAGTAGTTAGGAGGATCGGCGGAGGCTGCGCCTCTTCGTCTGTATCCCGGTTTGTGCTAGCCTTCTTAAGGCAAACTTGTTTAACTTATGTCTGTACTCAGATATTGTTGCTTCCGCTGACTCGTCTATGATCGAGCACTTGTATTTGAGCCCTCGAGGCCCCTAGCTTGTATTATGATGCTTGTATGACTTATTTATGTTTTAGAGTTGTGTTGTGATATCTTCCCGTGAGTCCCTGATCTTGATCGTACACGTTTGCGTGTATGATTAGTGTACGATTGAATCGGGGGCTTCACAGTCGGCCAGAAAGAAGTAGTTGTTCTCTCAAGATCGGGCCAAGACGAAGCAGGTACCGGTCGACGAGGGTGGGGCCTCGGGAGCCACCTTCACCATAGGTGCTGACCTCGCCCCATACCAAGAAGAGGCGTTAGTGAACTTCCTGCGTGCAAACAAGGAGGTGTTCTCCTGGGATACCAAGCAACTGGTTTGGGTCCCGAGGGGGATAATCGAGCACCACCTGAGGGTGTGTCCTAACATACGCCCGGTGAAGCAGAAGGCGCAGAGGCAGTCCACGGAGAAGCAGTTCTTCATTGTCCAAGAGACCCGCAAGCTGCAAGAAGCTGGTGTCATCGGCGAGGTGCGATACCCAGAGTGGTTGGCGAACCCGGTCGTCGTGGCCAAGAAGGGCGGGAAGGAACATATGTGTGTCGACTTCACTAACCTCAACAAGGCCTGTCCTCAAGACCCGTTCCAACCCCCCCGCATTGATCAGATCGTTGACTCCACCGCCAAGTGCGACCTGCTGTGCTTCCTAGATGCCTTCTTGGGCTACCACCAGATCAAGATGGCGGTACAAGACATAGATAAGACGGCCTTCCTGACCCCATGTGGGGTGTACTGCTACACCTGCATGCCATTCGGGCAGCGTAATGCTGGGGCAACCTTCCAGCGGCTGATGCACATCGCTCTAGGCTGGCAGCTCGGGAGGAACGCTGAGGCCTATGTCGACGACATCGTGGTAAAATCTCGGGAGGCAAAGACCCTCATCCAGGATCTGGAAGAAACATTCACCAGCCTGCTCAAGGTGGACCTGCGGCTCAACGCGGAGAAATGCGTGTTCGGTGTCCCTTCCGATAAGTTGTTGGGTTCCCTTGTGTCACACAGAGGAATTGAGGCGAACCCAGAGAAGGTCAAGGCAATAGAAGAGATGAGCCCACAACAGTCTCTCAAGGAAATGCAAAACCTGGCGCGCTGCGTGACTTCATTAGGGTGCTTCATCTCCAAGCTAGGAGAGTGCGCCCTCCCGTTCTTCAAGATGATGAAAAAGAAGGGACCGTTCGAGTGGACTTCGGAGGCTGACGGGGCATTTCAAGACCTCAAGAGATACCTCACCAGCCCGTCGGTGATGTTGGCGCCGCGTCCACTCGAGCCCCTGGTGCTTTACCTGGCTGCCATGCCTCATTCTGCTAGCATAGCACTGGTGGCCATCCGGGAGGACCACCGGGACAAGAGCCGACCACAAGACGCCACGTGTTTGGTCGAGATGATGAAACACCAAGACAACGCCCCTGAAGCCACGGCAGCACCAACAGATAACCAGGCCCCACAAGACGGTGTTCCTGAGGCTGCGGTTGCCCCGACAGGCAACAGAGCTCCCGAGGTCCCCCAGCCTGAAGAGGCGCCCTAGCCTCAGGAGGTCTTGGACTCCACCAATGCTCCCGCTCTCGTCGAGCACCCGGTGTACTTCGTCAGCACGGTACTACGTGACGCATGAGCACGCTACCCCATGCCGCAGAAGCTTCTGCTCGTGCTCCTCGTGGCCTCGCGCAAGCTGCGCCACTACTTCCAGGGCCACCCCATTAAGGTCGTCTCAACTTACCCATTGGATAGGGTGCTCCAGAGCCCCAACGCTGCGGGAAGGGTCGCCGAGTGGAACATCGAACTACAGGCATTCCATCGAGAATTCAGCACATCCAGGGTCATCAAGGGTGCCGCGCTCACCGACTTCATGGCGGAGTGGACTAACGCCCCGAGGCATGAAGCACACGAGGACTGGTCCCTCTCTCCAGGGAGCGAAGCGCCAGATGGATAGGTCATGTATTTCGATGGCGCCTTCAAACGCTAGGGCACGGGGGCCGAAGCCGTGCTCATCTCGCCTACCCAAGACAAGCTCTACTATGCCGTGCAGCTCTGCTACCAACGTGGAGAGAAGGTCTCCAACAACATCGCAGAGTACAAAGGCTTGATCGCCGGCCTCAAGGCAGCAGGCGCCTAACGCATGAAGTGCCTCACCTTCAAGGGCGACTACAAGCTCCTCGTGAACTTCTCCAAAAAGGTGTACGAGCCGAAGGATGAACACATAGAGGCATACCTGGCAGAGGTACGCAAGATGGAGAAGAAATTCTTGGGCCTGGAGCTGCAGCACGTACCTCGCGACACGAACAAGGAAGCTGACGATATCGCCAAGAGAGTGTCCAAACGCTAGCCGTAGGAGCCCGACATCTTCGAGGAACAACTCTTCAAGCCTTCGGCAGCACCTCCGGCTGCGGAGCCAACACCGCCTCAGGAGGAACTTCCCCCGCCACCAACCTCGGGAGCCACCGACTGCAGCCCAACCTCTGGAGCACGCCTGCTCCTCGCGCTCGAGCCTCAGGATGGGTGTTGGACCGAAGAATTCAAGGCATACATGCTACAGGGAGCCCTGCCAGAGAAGGAGGAAGACGTGGAGCATGTGGCTCGGCAGGCCACAACCTACTGCATTTAGGACGGTGAGCTATACCGAAAATGGCCAAATGATGTTTCCTTGCGATGCATCTCCAGGGAGCAGGGGTGCGAGCTATTAACCGACATACACGATGGGGATCGAGGGCATCACTCATCATCGCGCACCTTGGTCGGCAAGGCGTTCCACAGCGGATTCTACTAGCCCACGACACTCAATGACGCGACCGACCTGGTGAGATCGTATGAAGCCTGCCAGTTCCATGCCAGGCAAATCCGTCAGCCTGCTCAGGTCCTCCAAACTATCCTGCTCTCCTGGCCATTTGTGGTCTGGGGGCTGGACATCTTGGGACCGTTCCCTCGAGCGCCCGGGGTCTACTGCTACCTCTAGGTCGCCATTGACAAATTCACCAAGTGGGAAGAAGTGGATCCAGTCCGTACTATCCCGACTGGATCGGTGGTTAAGTTCATCAAGGGCCTTGAGAGCCGATTCGGAGTCCCTAAACGCATCATCACCGACAACGGCTCGCAGTTCACCAGTTACCTTTTTAAAACATATTGTCCTAATCTTGGAACACAGATATGCTATGCCTTAGTGGCACACCCCAGGAGCAACGGACAAGCCGAGCACGCAAACGCAGAGGTCCTGAGGGGCCTCAAAACAAGGACTTACAAGAAGAAGCTCGAAGCCTGCGACAAGGGCTGGCTGGACGAGCTCCAGTCCGTGTTGTGGTCCATCCGCACCACTGCGACCAAGCCGACTGGCGAAACTCCATTCTTCCTCGTCTATGGAGCTGAAGCGGTTCTCCCACATGAGGTCGGGCATCACTCCACGCGGGTCTTGGCGTCTGAAGAGGCACGCCATGACACCACGCGAGGGCTGGATCTCGTGCTGGGGGAGGAACGCCGCCTTCAAACCTCATTCCGAGCGGCAAGGTACTAGCTAGCGCTGCGGCGGTATCACTGCCGCAGCGGTCGCTCCAGGACGCTTGAGGTGGTTGATCTTGTCCTACGGCGGGTGCTCTCCAGGGGAGGGCTGCATAAGATCTCACCCATGTGGGAGGGCCCGTTTAGGGTCGCCCGCGTCTCCAGGCCTGGTGCCGTGTGCCTGAAGACGCAGGACGGGATCCCCATCCAGAACGCCTGGAACATCCAGCACCTCAGGAAGTTCTACCCGTGAAGCAAGGCCTAGTGCCTATGAAGGTCTCCGCTCGTGAAACTCTCATGTAATAATGAGTGGGGTTGTACACGCCCCGGAGTCTCCAGAGTGCCGCCCTCCGGCCTCGGGGGCTCCCTCCCACGTCCTAGTGGTAGCACTTAGCTCCGAGCTGGTGAGAAGACTAGACTAGGTGCCGGACGCGGTTGTTCATTTGCTTTCTGTAGCTAATTTGCAACCTCTTAATGAAATTTGGACATCGCATGTTTTCAGTTGCCCAGCCAGCTTTCCCCTTCGTTTTCTCTTTTGCGCTTTGGTTCTTGTTCAGGAGGGGCGGCAGTTGCCCGTCTCCCCTTCTCGCGCGTCTCGTGCGCAGGGGGGTGGGTAGGTGTGTGTGCGCGACGGGCTCGCCCCGTGCCACAAACACACTTCACCGAAGCCCCACTCCCTCAGAGCTTCGGCTTGTTCTATCCTCGTGAGACGCCCTCAAAGACACTCATGATCTGCACACCCCCCTTGAAGTCCATGCCCCCCGGGCACTGTAAAGTGGTGCACCAAGCCACGACTGGCTCGTGCCCTGAGGGCTCACGGAAGAAAGAATAGGGCACCCGACCAAGTTTTTTCTAACAAACCCGCAGCTTCATGGTACCTCCTGAGGTCAATGACCCTCGAGCTGCCAGCAAGGAGGGCCTCACTAGGTAATGAAGCATGCGCTCTTGCAAGGAGGGAAACTACCGAGGGTGCATCAAGGTAAGTTATCCTACCGTACCAATTTGGAGCATCAACACAACATCACAACACCGGAACAATAAACATAGCATAGTAGCATAAATGCCATGGTTCATTACACGCCTCTGCAGGGCCCCCTACTTTTTTTCAGATGCAGGAAGAAAGGAAAGGTTAAAACAAAAGCGGCCCGCGCGACCGTGGAAGCTCACGAGGCCTGGCTCCAAGGGCCTATCGGACTCAGCCCGAGCCTTCTTCACGCTTCACCGGAGCATGGTGGCGGGACGACCCGCCACCATCCTCGAAGCAAGCCCGTCGACATGGCGACTGGTCTTAGCCACCGTTGCTGGTGCTTTCGCTGGAGGAGGAGCCGCCACCGCTGGACGAGCCGCAGTTGTCGCCAAGAGCAAGCTCGCCCACAGCATCGTCACAGCCGTCGTCAAAACCAAGCTCGTCGTCGCCGCCGTCATCTTCGGGACAACACCCTGCTTGATGACCGTCTCCCCAGAACACTCTCACATAGAGGGCTGCGACGCCGTCGTATTTGAAGTGGAGGGTGCACCTTCTGCTCAGGCCGCGCGCGCGGGCGAACGTATGCCAGCCGCGGGTCAGGGCCATGTTACCCGCAGCAGAGACCTCCACCGCGGCCCACGAGGCCTTGCTGTAGCAACCATCAGCCTGTAGCCAGAGGCCATCACGACCCATGGCCGACATCTCACCGGCAAAGGAGCGTGGGAGCTGGAGCCAGGTGCCGGCCGACCTCTCCGACCACACGACGAACTTCGGGAGCACCTCTGCTGAACTGAAGCGTGACCGGGGAGGCCGGGCGACCATGGTGCGCCTCCCCTCGGCGCAAGGGCTGCCCTGCTCAGGGCGGCTCCTGCCGTGAGAGGAAACACCGCCATGGACACCGAGGACGACGCCGGTCACTGAAGAAGTACGCCCGCGCCCCCGAGGAGCCAAGGCAGGGGTCGCGGCATGGTTGCGGGGGCAGCCCCGCCCCCTCTTGGGCGGTGGCAAGCCGGGCCCCTCCTGGCGATCCTTCCCCTTCTCCGAAGTGGAGAACCTCTTCGTCAGTGCCATGGGAGCTGCGGCGAGACGGCAAGACAAAGAGGAAGAAGAGAGAGCATGCGAGGAGAAGGAGATAAGTAGAGGGGGCTCCGGCCCTCTCGCCATTTATAGCCGATAGGAGGCCAACCGCTGGCCTCCACGATCACGTGTAATGATGGTTTTCTCTTCATGCAGCAGGGTCTCGTCATGTCGAACGGTTGCCGAGGAAGCATGGGGAAGCAGAGGCGCCCACGTCCCATCAATGGCCACGTTTGACCAAGGCCGCAAGCGGTTAGGGCCCGCGGTGCTCCGCACTTGCCCTTTGGCTTCGCCTCGAAGCCAAGTTCGAGTGCGCCTTCGGCCCGGGGGCTACTGTCGGTGTCCCGGGAATGGGGGTGCCCAGACTTTCCTGCCTGCGGCCCAAGGCGTGGCTCCGTCAATGGCCCAGTATGGCCCAGTTTAAGCAGCAATGACTCAAGACCCTCGCGAGGGGCCAAGCCTCGTGAGGCAGATGACAACAAGAACTCCCTGGGTGCGGCCTCACTAGGCTGGCTCCCGAGGAGCGGAGATATCAATGCGGGGTACACCTTGCGAGGTCCATATGACATGAGCCGTGACGACTAGGGCCAGGCGGGTGCCAACGGCCGTAGTGTACCAGTTTCCTCTTTGGTGCCAAGGAGGCAAGCGTAGGAGCGGAGTCCCGAGGCATCAGCTAACGGTTTCTATATTTGTGCAATGAGACCAAGACCGCCAGGACGGCAGGACGGAGGTCATCGCGGAGCCCACCATGGCGTCACCACCAGAGCCTTTTGTAGGCGAAGACTACTTTTTTAAGGATAGCTTGTACTAGTTGTTCTCCTTCAAATTTGGCCGCTGTGGGATTCCTTCCTGCCTACATTTTGGAAGAGGACCAAGGATACTATATATAGGACTTAGCCACCACCATAGTGTGGGACGGATCAATTCCACCCGAACCACATCACCAGCTCATCGAGCTCAAGAACACCTCACCTCCTAAGGCTGTTCATCCACCGTACCTAGCTCATCCCAGCCCCTCGAGGCAATCCACCACAAAGCTGGAGTAAGGCATTACACCACAAGGTGGCCCGAACCAGGATAAACCCCTGTGCCTCTTGTTCTTTTGGTTCGTTGAGCTAGGCTCTGGGATCGTTGAGCGGGTATACTGGGAAGAGAGAGTTCTTCGTATGCACCCCAGAGTTCAAACCACTCAAGGGTCTGCGGAACTCCGAATTCGATAGTCTCTTCTTGGCAACGCCTCCCTGCCCCAGCTGGGGATGCAGGGGTGCAATCGAGCGCACAAGGTGGTGTCGCAGTACATGGGCACGGCCGTCGTGGCGCTCGGGGCCGAGGAGGGCTTGGAGGCGGTCTGGTCGCTCCTCCCCCGGCCGCCATGGCTCCGATGGAGGGCCACGTCGGGGACCAGCCGTTGGAGTAAATCGGCAAGCTACGCTGGGTTGAAGCTGCACATGAGGGGTTGCTATAACGGCAGCATGCAGGCGGACGTGGAGTCCCCCAACCTCATGTCATGCTCCTCCGTCGTGGCTGGAAAACCTTTGCTCGTGCCCATAGCTTGGCGGTGGGGCACGTTCTCCATTTTAAATTAATGGAGGCCAACTTGCTCTCCATCAAGGTCTTCGGGTGTTCGGGTCCTCGCTTAGGGTGCTGCGCGGAGAGCTCGGTCGACGACGAAATCTCCTCCATGAGCGACAGCAACAAAGAGGATAGTGAGGGCGATGAAAATAGCACCACAAAGGACTATGGCGGCTTGGATTACAGCTGAGCACCGACCGCACCATCACCATCCGCTAGGCGCCGACGGCACCATCATCTGCACCAGGTCTTCTCCCCGGCAATGTGATTATCCAGGGTGTTGGCTGTGGATGTCACCGCCTCCTCCAGCTGGACCCCGGCAGGCTTCCTCGTGGACTCCGGCTTCATCTTCCCTACTGGTGTCCCACCTGCAGCGTTCCTTTGGTCCTGCCGGTGGTGACCAGGGCATCGCCTAGCTGCTCTCTCCGTCCATCGCATTCGTCCGCTCCCTCCCGGTCTTGTCAGGCTGCGTCCCGCAGGCCCTGATAGGGTCAGGCTGGGCTTCTACCCAGGCACTCTTTTTTCCCTCTTCAGCTCCCGCTGTAGCTCCTAGGAGGAGAGGGCGAGAAAGGCATTACTGGGCACTTATCTTTTTTTTAATTCAAAAGATGTAGGCATCTGTCAATTTTTGTCTAAATTATAAAACCTTTTCACCCATTTGTACCCTGTAAGAATTGTACTTGTTTATCTGTGTAGTAATGAAAAAAGATATGCTTGTTGGGCACTTGTGCATGTATCATGTCCATGCAGAGGAACGACTCCTCTATACTGTCAAGTAAACAAGGTTTTTCTGGGAAGACATCTTGCTGGCCCCTTCCACCGATGCCGCGAGGCTCAGCCTGGTGGGTCAGGAGTGTGGAAGAGAACTGGCCCCTTGTCAAACCCTTTTTTCCAAATGCCACCGCCACCATCCTGACCGAAGTAATCATCGAATCAAAGGATGGGAGCGCAAATGTTTGACGGTGACAAAGTTTTTCTACGCACAAGTTTTTCACACAGAGGCACACTATGGATGACTAAAGGAACTTATCTGCTTTTCGTTGCCGGAGGCTGATATATGTAAGCTTGTTCTCACTTTTCCTCCTCGATAGTTTATCCACGGCAGAGGCCCTGTAGTTAGTACAGAGGGAAAATAGCAGCATACGACCCTTTCTGAATGACCCTGGCAAGATCATACTAAAATAAACATTCATGCAAGTTTTTGGGCGCCAGCGCTTCGTTATTTGTCTTTGCGTAGGGTCTATGCCTTGCTTTGTACAAATGGTTACATGCACATCGGCAAGGCTTGTACAAAAGGTGGCTGCTGGGAACTGAGCCCAGTAGCCGCGCCACGGGTAGAACTTGCGAAGATGCTTAATATTCCATGAGTTTTGCACTTAAATGCCATCTTTAGTCTCTTGATGGACTGCGCCAGCTCTGGTGACTTGTACTAACCGGTAAGGGCCTTCCCACTTTGCCATCAACTTGTTGGAACCCTTGGTGGACTTGATACGTCTCCGTCGTATCTATAATTTTTGCTTGTTCCATGCTATTATATTATTTGTTTTGGATGTTTCATATGCATTAATATGCTATTTATATGATTTTTGGGACAACCTGTTAACCTAGAGCCCAGTACCAATTTCTGTTTTTTCCTTGTTTTAGAATTTCGAAAGAAAAGGAATACCAAACGGAATAAAACTTTCGCCATGATTTTTCTTGGACCAGAAGACACCCAGGAGACTTGGAGTGCAAGTCAAAAGAGCCTCGAGGCGGCCACAAGGGTGGAGGGTGCGCCCAGGAGGGTGGGGCGCGCCCCCAACCTTGTGGCCCCCTCGAGGATCCCCTGACCTAGATCTTTCTCCTATATATACTCTTATACCCTAAAAACATCCAGGGGAGCAACGAAACCACTTTCCCACTGCCGCAACCTTCTTTACCCATGATATCCCATCTTGGGGCCTTTTCTGACATCCTACCATAGGGGGATTCGATCACGGAGGGCTTCTACATCAACACCATTGCCTCTCCGATGAAGCGTGAGTAGTTTACCACAGACCTACGGGTCCATAGCTAGTAGCTAGATGCCTTCTTATCCCTCTTTGATTCTTACTACAAATTTCTGCTCGATGTTCTTTGAGATCTATTCGATGTAATACTCTTTTGCGGTGTGTTTGCCAAGATCTGATTAGTTGTGGATTTATGATCAAGATTACTTATGGATATTATTTGAATCTTATCTGAATTCATATATCCATGATTTGATATCTTTGCAGGTCTCTTCGAACTACCGATTTGGTTTCGCCAACTAGATTGGTTTTTCTTGCAATGGGAGAAGTGCTTAGCTTTGGGTTCAATCTTGTAGTGTCCTTTCCCAGTGACAGTAGGGGAAGCAAGGCACGTATTGTATTATTGCCATCGAGGATAAAAAGATGGGGTTTTCATCATATTGCTTGAGTTAATTCCTCTAAATCATGTCATCTTGCCTAATGTGTTACTCCGTTCTTTATGAACTTAATACTCTAGATGCATGCTGGATAGTGGTCGATGTATGGAGTAATAGTAGTAGATGCAGAAATGTTTTGGTCTACTTGACACGGACGTGATACCTATATTCATGATCATTGCCTTAGATATTGTCATAACTTTGCGCTTTTCTATCAATTGCTCGGCAGTAATTTGTTCACCCACCGAAATAATTTCTATCTCGAGAGAAGCCTCTAGTGAAACCTATGGCCCCCAGGTCTATTTTACATTATATAAGATTCCAATCTAAAATTTTAGTTTCCTATTTACTTACTTTGCAATCTTTTACTTTCCGTTCCATAAACCAAAAATACGAAAAATATTACTTTACCATTTATCCATCTCTATCAGATCTCACTTTGCAAATAATAATGAAGGGATTGACAACCCCTTATCGCATTGAGTGCAAGTTGGTGTTTGTTTGTGCACCTATTCGGTGACTTGAGCGTTATATCCTACTGGATTGATACCTTGGTTCTCAAAAGCTGAGGGAAATAATTACTCTACTTTGCTGCATCACCCTTTCCTCTTCAAGGGAAAAACAAACACAAGCTCAAGAAGTAGCAGGACTGAACACGCCTAAGGACAAGGTCGCCTTCCTCAAGGCCCCGGGCATGAATCATGTGGCTATGATAGCGGCGCAGGGCTTGCTGGTAGCGTGCAGCACACACAGCGGCCGGGAGATGATCTTCCTCAAGGAGCACAACATCGTCATGCCGAAGCTACTCTTTCTCTACTTCATCATAGGCAAGTAGTCAAGGTGACCCAATATGTGTTCCATGGGGAGCACTGCTTCTGCCCCATACACTAGGGAGAATGGAGTCTGGCCGGTGGCTCAATTCGATGTAGTACGAAGGGACCAAAGAACCACCGACAGCACATCAATCCAACGTCTACCGCACTTCTGTAACTAATCAAAATTTCTCGTCTTGAGCCCAGGAAGCACTTCAGCATTCATCCTTTCGGCTTGCCCATTGCTGGGGATGAGCGATAGGGACAAAGGAGACCTTGCTCCCAAGGCTTTGGACGTACTTCATGAAGGTGCAGCTCATGAATCATCACACTTGGGATACAAAGCATTGCTAGATTACTAGGTGGTTCTCTAATACACCTAGGTTCATAATAATAGCTCAAACATGTATGTCGAGGCAATGGAGTACCTCAACTCAGCAATTAGTGTGGTTAATCTGGCCCAAAAGGATATCGGGATCGGAAAGAAGGGATTTTCAAATGCATCAGACTATTTAGAAACTTGGGATGAATCGGACAGCATAACGGCTGTAAATGCTCAAAAAGATTTGAGACATCCTGAAAAATGGTGGCATAACCACTCAACATCACAATATCAAGGATCCGAGACCAACTGTTAACACACGGAAGTACTAGAAACTGAACTGAGGCTTGAATCCATCAATCCTATAAGTCTATGGATTAGTAACACGTGATCCTGATAGAAAGAAGAGAAGCCTAGTTCTTAATCCCCGTAGAAAAGAAGAGGGTGACTCAGATCAGAAGGGCATAAGGTAAAGGAGTAAAAAGATCCTTACGTTCCCTTCCACAATCAATTCCCTTATATAACTAAAGCATTTCTAGACTCATCGTCGACAAGTTTGGCTTGGTAATCCTACAGGCAGTCAGGATCTGATACCAAAGCTGTCAGGACCTGGTCCTAAGCCACATCGATCTAGCATGTAACACATTATATCACTTTGCAGCCTCACGCACGGTATTCCCACGGGTGCCACCTTACCTGGACCGGGACCATTTGCGCCTTTTGGCTCACGTATATGATAGTGTCGCTAGCATCCATATGACAGAGAACCCGGGACGACATGACTAGTCGTGAACCCAAAGTGGCACTAACTTACAAGGACAGGCATACATGACCCAGCAACGAACGTGCCGGTCATCAGCGAGTGAATTCGGGCTGTAGAAACTGGGCTAGCAGGACTCCGGAAGACACCGCGTGACATTTCCCCGAAGGGACAGACACATGATCGAAGAAGGACACATGCCGGCCAGTCTAAGTGTTCCGGAGCAGTAGCAACTGGGCTAACAGGACTCCGGTAAACCAGGCTGTAGCAGACTATCACGGCTCGGTGGAAGCACTAGACTACATTTCCCTATAAGAGAGGCTACCAAGGATAGACAACTAGGTTGTCGGATCCCACACATACCAAGCATTTCAAATCATACACACAATATGCTCGATATGTGCAAATACAACATGGCATCACAACAAAACTCTACAACTGAAAGTATTTATTCATTAGGCTCCGAGGAGCCAAGTATTACAAACATGGGTCTCATGACCCAACATACAGAGCATACAAGCATCAAGCACATGCGGAAGCTTAACTTGTCTGAGTACAGACAACTACAAATGAAGAAGGCTGAGAAGCCTGACTATCTACAAGACCCTCCCAAGGGTACAAGATCGTAGCTGAGGTAACAAGCTAAACGTCGAAGTCCATGTGGAACTACTCGTGAGACTGAAGTCTCTCTACAAAACATAAAATAAGCAAACGTGAGTACAAATGTACCCAACAAGACTTACATCAGAACTAGCTACATATGCATCGGTATCAATAAAGGGGGTGGTGGAGTTTGACTGCAGCAAGCCAGCTTTGACTCGGTGGCTATCCTGAACTACGACTGCAAGTAACTATTTTGGGGTGGCGCACACGAGTCCACATATTCACCATATCAATACACCACTATGGATCCGCTCCCGTCTCCCTATGAGAACGCCATCCATAGCACTCACTCTTATCTTGCGCATTTTAGAGTATCCACTTTCACTTGTCTATGAACTGTATAGGCAACCCAGAAGTCCTTTTCCGCGACACGGCTATTCAAATAGATGATGTTAACCCTGCAGGGGTGTACTTCTTCACACATGCTCTCGCCACTTACCACCATGTACACGTTGTGTATCTCGGCAACCTTCAAGCAGAAGCTTGGCGAGGGAGTCGGCCACGACCTGACTAACCACACAAGTCTCTAGTCCAGGTTTATCGCCTATTCGGGTTCCATCGCAAGGAGATCCGGCTGGGGCGTCGCTCACGGCGCCAAACGATGTGAGTAGGGTTCCAAAGCCCACCATCCGGGTGCCACTTGGTACACCGTGCCACTATGCCTAGTCTGTCCCAAGCCCACCTGTACCGGGTGCCACTTGGTAGACTACTAACACTACCTACAAACACGAGAAACTAGTTGCAACTCCTGGACAGAGATCGAGTTGGTTAATAAGCCGAGAGGGGTCGAGTTACCGGAACCCAATGTGTGGTAGTAACTATTCATGGATCACAAACACAGAACTCAGTTCCTGAGGACGGTTTCACTGAGACAACCCACCATGACATGGCCTCTCACCGCTACCTCTACCAAATCGTGTTCACACACTTAGCTCTCAACAGTAGGACATGTTCACAACTTTCCAACTCATCCCCGATGAATCAGACCTGACACATCTCTAAGCAATAGCAGGCATGACAAACAAGCATGAATGAGTAGGCACATCAGGGCTCAGTCAACTCCTACTCATGCTAGTGGGTTTCATCTATTTAATGTGGCAATGACAGGTCATGCATAGGAAAGGGGTTCAGCTACCATAGCATGTAATAGTTGAAACGGTGTTGTCCTAATGTAGTAAAAGAGAGCAGGAGCGAGAGAGTGGGTTTGTATCGGAATGAACAAGGGGGGTTTTGCTTGCCTGGCACATCTGAAGATGATATAGTTCTTCATCGGTGTCATCGAACTCAACGCTGAAAAAAGTCTACTGAGAGGGGACAATTACCGGCAACAAAGAGAAAACACAATCAATGCAATGCACAATATGATGCATGATCATGACATGTAAATATGCTGTGTTTTGAGCTAATGCAGCTAGTAACAAGTTAAATGGAGTTGGTTTGAATCCAGGATTCAAATTCAAACTCCATATGTGATTATTTAAATGCCAAACATATGATTTGCCCTATTCAGCAACTATAAGTTGTTCTAACATGCATGAAAATGGTATAGATGGATATATTGGATTTTTGTGATCATTTTTCATATATAAATTACTTCATTTGGAGTTACGGCTGAATTACTACGAAATTTTGAAGTTTATACTAAATTCTGGAATTTCCTGAATTTTTTTAAATCTACAAAATGATTAACCGCGTCAGCATTGCGTCAGGGTGACGTTAGCAGGGCCAACAGGGCTGCCCTGGGTCAAACCTGACCAAGGGTCCCACCAGTCGGTGTCACGGATCGCTGGGCGGCGGCGTGTGGGCCCGATCAGCGCCACGTCGGCATGGTCAAAGGCGACGCGTGGGCCCGCGTGGTTAGGTTAAATCTAAACAGGGGTTTACCCCGTGGTTAATTAGCGTGGTGGGGCCGGTCTGTTCGTGACACAGGGTGAGGTTAGTGCGGTAATTAGCCTCAGGCTAATGACGCCACGTCACCTCACCGGAGTTGGGCCGGCGACGACCAAACCGAGCGGCGAAGACGCGTCGGGTTCGTGCTACAGGGCATGGCTTGTGGCGCGGTTGGGTTCTACGGAGAGCTGGGGCTGAGCCGCGTCTGTGGGTGGTCGAGCTAGACCAGATGGTCACCGGAATCAACGCCAGCGGCGAGGTTTGTGATGGCCGTGGTCGGCTAGCATGGATACGCGGTTGCAGCTTGCACCCAGCAAAGGGAGTGGCGCAGGAGCATCTACAGAGCAGCAGAAGCACGGCCATGTGCTCAGACACAGCGTTGATCCACTGCAACGACGACGCTGACAAGCACGGTGGCGGAAGCTTTTGGTCATGGCGGGGCTACGGCCTAGAGGACGATCGCGATCAGGGGAGAAGGGGTAAACTGCGTGGGTGCTCACATCGCATCCGATGGCATCGTCAACGAGGTCGGGAATGGCCAGGTTATTGCGAATCGGTGGTGACTTCCTTCGGGCACTGACAGTGAAGATGGCGACATTGGCGACAAAGCGGAACCCTCTGGCTCGTTTCCTTCGGTGTGGAGACGAGGTGCTCGACGGTGGAGCTTCTAGACCGGGCGATGCGGCGACAGGAGGACGGTGGCTACGCATACGCGAGACGGCGGCCGACGGTTGCTCTCGGATGGAGCTCGGGGAGGAGCTAGGGGGTGAGGGAGAGACCATAGGGATGGGGGAGTGAGGGAGGAGGTCCGCGGGGCTTCTCGAGGCGCATTGGATGGGCTCGTGGGCGCCTCTGTGGGAAGTAGGAGGTGGAGCTCCTGTGTGCGCTGCTTCTGGCACGTAGCTACTTCGGGGCGAGGGGAGGGAGACGACAGCAGGGTGCTGGTGGGCTGGGCCGCCTACTTGGGCTGCCAGGTAAGTGGCCGGGTAGGTTTTTCATCTCTCTCTGGTTTTCTATTTTAATTCTGTTTTCTATTTCCTGTAGTATGTTTGAATTTGGTTTCCTAACCAAATTATTTTTTATGCTTCTGAACTTAATTGTGGATGCAAACTGAATTATTTCAGAGCCCCACATAAAGTTCCAGAATTATTGGAGCTATAGAATTATTTATAGGAATTTATAGCTCTAATTCAAATACTTAGTGACTTAATCCGAAAACCAAAATGCCAATCAAAATATGCATAATCATTGGATAAGGTTTACACCTTTTCCCTAAATCATGAACATTTTTTAAAGGCATTTTGGGTTATTTGAAAAAGATTTTATTTGATCTTATTTGAATTCTTTCTGACGCTAGGGTTTGATCAATCCCCATTTCAACTTCAATAAAATTTAAACATGATGCAACAAAATGCAAACACCAGGCAGTACCATAAGCTAGGGATGTGACAACTCACCCCCACTAAACAAGAATCTCGTCCCGTGATTCAAGACGTGAGGTAAGAAGACAGAGGGGACACAGAACTGACACAGTCTTCACGATCCATTGCATTTCTTGAAGATGTTGATTCATCCAACACGACGACAACAGAAAGAAACTCTATAGGAATCAATGTCCTCGAACGTCGAGCACTCAGGATCAACTCATGGAGTGAGACGTTGAGACATCTCTTGAGTTGGGACACAAAACATACATCAAGACGTGTGGATAGTAACGGATGGTGAAGTTCGATTTGGTAGGCAACTATTCCACGCTTAAGAAGATGGTGGATGGGTTCAAAGTAGTGAGGAGATAATTACCACGATTCCATAACGGGGCACCTTAGAGGAGGTGACTCGTAGGATTATTCCCTTAAGTGGCAGAAAGAATTACTTTTGACATAGAGATCATTGAGACTCTTTATACCAGCCTAAGGCAATCACTATCGATCATTTGAAAGAGTTCAAAAGAATGACATACTCGGACTAGAATGGATGATGTGGACTACCTTGTTGAAGACACCGCAATGGATGATTTTGCTTATCATCGGAAATGGATGAGATCCATGGTAGGTCCACTTTGGAAGATGATCTTGGACAACAACTGTTGAGGAGGGAAGCCCATGGGGATTTGGCACAATGGCGGTGCAAGCTGGGAACAAAATGCAACTGTTGGGAATGTTCCAACCATCATATCTACCTGAGATTCAGATCCGATTGGTGATAGGATACTTCGGACACAGTATGTCTGAAAAGAGATTTTGCAACACAAATCGACGAGATGACGTTGCGGGATTCTCGGGAAATGAACTATAATAGCAAGCTCCAAATCATAAGCTGGTTCTGCTACATACATGTGAGCATGTTGTCCAAGACAAGCATGACCACATAGTAGTCTTACAATAAAAATACTACCGGGTTCAGGTGGGAAACCATCATCGAGGATATCGAAGTCTTGTGCATTACCGTGGATTAGCACTTAACTCCTTTTCCTAGAACAAATCAGTTAGTTGCTTGGTGTGCTAGGAACACATATGGAATGGAGACGGCCAACCTATCAAACCATAGAGCACTTCGCACATGCATGACTAACTTGGGATGATTCTAGAGGAGGCAAAAATAAACTTTCTTGAATCCATGGCGGCAACTTGCATCAAATGCACATGAATTAGATGAAGTCAGTTCTTACATCAAACATATGCTTCATGAACGGGACATGAAGATAATGCTTATAAAAGTTTCCAACACTAGCTGCATGTTCATCACAAATCATGGAAAAGATACAAATGTGGCTGATGGGCTCAACAACAATTCATCCAGGTTTCCATAAAAATGAAATTCCAAAACTATGTGAACAAGGTGGTAGCATTGGTCAAACCCAAACGATATAATGGTGTACGCTCAAGGAGATAACCACGAGTAAGACAACATTATGAATATCGTTGGTTCTGATTTGTTTTGATGATAGCCCATACCCAAATCAAAGATTGGATAAGATGATAGGTCCAACAATTGATAACATGGAGCAATCGATGAAGATATCATCTTTCTTCAACTAACACACAAACACAAGGATATCCCTTTGGAACGAACTAAGTTAGGCAAGCTTTTATCTTCCAACTCTCCAAGTTGTTGTTTAGCTTAACCAACTAGCTCAAGGGTATCCAACATAGATTCTTGGAGAAAGGGGTGGCTACAAGAAACCAACTTGATCACGAACTCAATATAGCGGTCAGGCGACAACCTGGTAACACTTCCGAGAAGATATTCGGAAAATCACTAACCACCGATATGTTTGTAAGCTCGAGAACAATCTTGCTTTTCAGGGCAAGACGATGTGATCCAGAGAGTGATGGATTGACACAATCCTATCTCGTTGATCGAGGAGTGCACCAGGGAAACTGGACTAGGTCGCATGATAAATCTTAGGATGATGATTCAATAACCAACACACTAAGAATAAAATTATTGTCCATTAACTACCAAGCAACAGAGTTGCTAGGAGTATTGATTCCACACATCATAGTTCACTTGTCAGCATTCCGGTTATAGATAACACGGAGACCGAGGAATGAATGATGATGGCGAGGAGTATCACTACAACAAGAATCCATAAGAGATTGTGCAATTCCTATGATATTCCTGACATAAGGGGGTAATACTCCAGGGTAGAGCAGAACAAAAGCTGGATTAGCATTTTGATCTGTAGAGTACAACTACTTTGACCCAATCCTAGAAATGGATGAGGTACCGGAGTTTGTTTCTCCTAGTCATTCTGAAATAAACGGCTTGACACACCACAAGAATAGTAGGCATCGATGAACACGATTGCACACATAATTTTGACTGTCAATTGATAGATGATGGTCGGAATACAACTGAAGATGGACAACTCAAGGAGCATATAACTTTCTGAGTTGTGGATGCATAGACTAGTATGTCGAACAAAGCTCAATATATTTCTTCTGGATAACCCATGCAGAAAGGCAGGACTGGCAGAATCACAATTTTTGAATGGAGAACTCATCAAAAGCACTCTTGTTGTGATCATTGGTTCAAAGATCTTCTGCCATAATGGTTCATGGTATTGGAAGAATGATATACCATGGACCTCAAAGGCTATCACAAAGGTTACTAATATCCTAAAGCAACGAGCAAACACTACCAACACGAGGTAAGCAGAGTGAATCTTGGGCTCAAGAACCCATAAATAATGGCCAGAATCATCACACTTGGGATACAAAGCATTGCTAGATTACTGGGTGGTTCTCTAAGACACCTAGGGTCATAATAATATATAGCTCCAACATGTATGTCGAGGCAATGGAGTACCTCAACTCAACAATTAGTGTGGTTAATCTTGCCCAAAAGGATATCGGGATCGAAAAGAAGGGATTTGCAAATGCATCAGACTATTTAGAAACCTGGGATGACTCGGACATCATAACGGCTCTAAATGCTCAAAAAGATTTGAGACATCCTGAAAAATGGTAGCATAACCACTCAACATCACAATATCAAGGTTCTAAGACCAACTGTTAACACAAAGAAGTACTAGAAACTGAACTGAGGCTTGAATCCATCAATCCTATAAGTCTATGGATTAGTAACACGTGATTCTGATAGAAAGAAGAGAAGCCTAGTTCTTAATCCCCGTAGAAAAGAAGAGGGTGCCTTGGATCAGAAGAGCATAAGGTAAAGGAGTAAAAATTGCCTTACGTTCCCTTCTGTTGGGGATATAACTATTTACGTAAGCCGCCCGTGAGGGGCCGGGTTACGCAAAGAAGGATTCATCAGAAGAAGCCAAAGACCAAGCATGAAGATGGCGGTTCAATAAAGGGTATAAAAGCCCATAGGCGACTTAAGGCCCGTAGTAGTAAACCACCGTAATGGCATGACTTGTATCATAAGGTAGAGTTAACTAGTCACCAAGCCGGAAACTGTTTTTGAGCCGGCCGGGACTCTGTAGGCCACAGGGCGTATCCCCGTGTATATAAGGGGACGACCCGCTGGCGGCTTAGGGAAAGAAAACAACTCCTCGAGAACCGGGCATAGCGTATCTCGCTCCCTGGTCATCGAAACCCTACCAATATCAACCCAACTAGACGTAGGCCTTACCTTCACCGTAAGGGGCCGAACTAGTATAACTCGCTCGTGTCCTTTGTCCTGATTAACCCCTTTAAGCTTCCTAGGTGCGATGGCTCCACAACTAAGTCCTTGCAAGGGGACATCTGCCGTGACAATTCCACGACAGTTGGCGCCCACCGTGGAGCCATCGCACGGTGGATTTGAGTTCTTGAAGGGAAACTTCGAAGGGATCAAGGGATACGCAGTCGGTCGGATGACCAAAAGTCGTCGCGGCAAGATCTACATCGACGACGAAGGCTGGGTTCCCGAGGCCAGCTCAATTGAGTACGGGTACCGGGTCCCCTTCGGCGGAATACACGTCTTCATCGGTCAGATTGGTGAGCCAGGCCGTGAGCCGGACAACTGCACTGATCTCGTCGAGATGGCTCAGCGTGCCAGACCCGCCCGAGCTCAACCCGTCGTGAAGCGTGCCTTCATGGGTTGCATCCACGGAGGGGAACTTTCTGAAGGATCTGTAGATGGTGGTGAGACGGCCGTCCACTCCGATGGTGACTCGTCCACTGGTGAAACAGATTCGATGTATCAACTGCAAGACAACAGGCTTGGGGGCTGTTTCGATGGTAGCAGTATTCCGGACCCCTTTGAGCCGCCGAGTTGCGTAGGGGTCTTCATGGCTGGTACTCAACCCGGTCAAAACTCTACGGCCGCGGCATCAATAACGTCCAGGTCAGGAACGGCCGGGGTAGGAGGCCCTGTGCGCCCGCCGGCTCAGGTGCTGATGGATCTCATGGATAAGCTGACGGCCCTGTTAACCACCACAGTTATTCCTGCGAATCAAGATAAACATAATGCAGAGGTGGCACAGGTGCGTGAGGAAATAGCTCGGGCCAAGGAGGCCTTAGCAACTGAGGACACCAGGTTTGCCACAGAACGGGCGGCTTTGGATGCACGGGCGCAGCAGCTCCAATAAGAGGCTTTCCAGCTTACGATGAACCTGAACGCATCTAATGAAGTGATGAGGAGGAGACACCAGAAAACTCAATCCCGTTTGCCTCCAATTTATGATCCTCGGAACCTCTTTGCTACACTCGGAGCCGGCCCTAGTAACCCGCAAGAAGAAAATCAGTTCATGACATCCGGAGCAGGGGGGCGGTTCAGCCTCGGGTGATGGCACCTCCTCATGGGAACATGGCCCCACCCCGATACGTACCAACACCATCGGCTCACTTTTCTAATCCCATGGAGAATTTGAATGTAGCATCAGCACGTTTGGCGGCTCTCCCAGTGGACGGTGATGATCCAACAGCGGTGGAGATGTGAAGGATCAGAGAACTTGTCGAGCGGCTCGCTCGATGGGAGGCTTATTCCTCTGATCGGGACAGGATTCATTCAACTCCTCGCCCAAGCCGGAGCCTGAGTTACAGCAGACAGATGGAATCAGAAGCCTTGTCAAGCAACGCCCAATGCCGTAACCAGCCCGGCGCTTATAACCCGGTACAGGACCGGATACGTCAGGAGGATGAACGGGCGGCTCAAATGGAGGCTCAGCTGACGGCTCATCAGGCCCTCCCGGATTATCCGACGACTTCCGTTGAGGCAGGAGTAGCCACCAGAACAGGCGGTGTTTCTTGTTTGGTGCCGGCTCAACGTAATGTACGTCTGCCCAAGGACTTCAAAGGACCCAGAAAGGTGCCAAATTATACGGTCGACTTACAGCCCGGGGCGTGGATCGAAAGTTATGAGATGGCGATGGAGCTGTTGGCGGTTATTGACGCAGCAATGGCTAAGTACTTCACCATGATGTTGGATGGAACGGCCTGGTCTTGGTTAAAGGGCCTGCCACCTAATTCCATCGGCTCATGGGCGGAGTTAAAGGCCCGGTTCATTCAGAACTTTAAGGACACCTACAAGCAGTCCATGTCGATTGTGGATTTAACCAATTGTAAACAATAAGAGGGTGAATCCACCACTCATTGGGTGCGCCGGGTCAAGGAGATAATACATTCGTCTGACAAGATGGATGTCGGCTCTGCAGTCCTCATGTTGGAGAAGAATTGTCGATTTGAACCGCTGAGGCAGAAGCTGAGGCGTCTCAAGCGTGATTGTAATGATATGGGTACACTGATGGCGGCTTTAGTCAAATACGCCGATTCTGATAGTACCAAGGATCCCGTGTCTGATGAGGAAAAGACAGGGAAGGGAAAGAAGAACGTCAATGGAAAGGGTCAACAGCATAACCCTATGAATCAAGGAGGCAATAAGCGTAAGGTCGAGGGTAACCCGGAGTTTGTGGCCAACGCCAATGTACAGGGTAACAATCAGAGACGCAAGGGAAAACCGCCCCCTTGATCTGTCGGGTCAGGTCCATCTCTTGAGCAGTTACTCAATGAGCCCTACCCAAGACACGATACTCGGGAGAGGCCAGCCACTCACTTATGGAAGGATTGCGCGATCATGAAGGCTTTCAAGAATTCCAAAATGTTCGACGGTAATCACGGGTCAGGTGGCGGCTCAGGTGCCAGCGGCTGTCATGGTCCGGGCGGTGGTTCAAATTCCGGCTTTCAGGGGAATCAAGGCGGCTATAATCAGCAGCAATCTGGTCAAGGAGGACAACAGCAGTAGTCGGGTTATCAAAGTAACCCAAAGCAACTGAATAGTGGAGAATATCATGTGTTCACCACTAGCTTATGCAAACGTGACCAGAAGATTCACAAGAGGGCGGTGAATTCTGTTGAACCGGCCGTCCCCCGTTATTTGAGGTGGTCTGAGAAGCCAATTGTCTGGAGTAGGGAGGATCGCCCTCCCCGGGTTGACAATCCATGTCAGTTAGCTTTGGTGGTGGCACCTCAGGTTGGTGGATATAAATTCACCAAGGTACTCATGGACGGAGGTAGCAGCATCAACATCCTCTATTACGAGACATTTCGACGCATGGGTTTGACTGACAAAAATTTAAAGACATCCAACACCGTCTTCCATGGAGTGGTGCACAGTAAGTCGGCGTGCCAGTCGGTAAGATTGAGTTGGAGGTGGCCTTTGGAGATGAGTACGATTCTAGGGCTGAGAAACTAACCTTTGAGGTGGTCAAAATTAAGAGTCCATATCATGCTCTGTTTGGGCGGCCGGCTTATGCCAAGTTCATGACTCGGCCGTGTTATGTTTATTTGCAGCTTAAGATGCCGGGTCACAAGGGCACCATCACTGTGCACGGGAGCCGAAAGATAGCCCTGGAATGTGAAGAAGGTGATGCGGCTTATGCTGAGTCTGTTTGTGCAGCAGAGGACCTGAAGTTTTATCAAGATAATGTTGACCTGGCGGATATGACCTCCATGAAGAAGCCAACCACAGAGCATGACCCGGCGATGAAGTTTAAGTCGGCTGCTGAAACCAAGCTTGTTGATTTCACTCCAGGCAATTCGTCTAAGCAGTTCAGTATCAGTGCCAATTTGGATCCTAAATAGGAAAGCGCGCTCATCGAGTTCATCCATGAGAATCGGGACATCTTTGCATGGAAGCCTTCTGACATGCCGGGTGTACCGAGAGAACTCGCTGAGCATACACTTAATATTGATCCAAAATATAAGCCGGTCAGACAGTTTCTTCGACGATTCAACGAAGAGAGACGGAAAGCTATTGGTGAGGAGGTGGCCCGACTTTTGGCGGCCGGGTTTATTGTTGAAGTTTTTCACCCTGAGTGGTTGGATAATCCGGTGCTCGTGCTTAAGAAGAACAGCACCTGGTGGATGTGTGTGGATTACACGGACTTAAATAAGGCTTGTCCGGCTGATCCCTTTGCTCTCCCCCGTATTGATCAAATCATTGATGCTACGACGGGTTGTGAGCATTTGAGCTTTTTGGATGCTTACTCTGGCTATCATCAGATCAAGATGGCAGTTAAGGACTAGGAGAGGACGGCCTTCATCACTCCGTTTGGATACTTCTGCTATGTATCTATGCCATTTGGGCTCAAGAGTGCCCAGGCGACTTATCAGCGGTGTGTACAGAACTGTCTCCATGATCAGATTGGACGCAATGTTCATGCTTATGTGTATGATATAGTGGTTAAATCCAGAGAGAAGGAAACCTTCATCAAACCTTTGACAATCTCCGGGTTTACAAGATGATGCTTAACCCGGCCAAGTGTTTGTTTGGCGTGCCAGCGGGCAAGGTTTTGGGTTTTTGGGTTTCCAATAGAGGTATTGAAGCTAATCCGGAGAAGATCAAGGCGATTACCTCTTTGGCTAAGACGGCGTGCATCAATGATGTTTAGCGATTGGCGGATCGTGTTGCTGCCTTAAGCCATTTCATAAGCCGGTTAGGGGAGAAGGCCTTGCCACTGTATCAGATGATGAATAAAACAGACACTTTTGTCTCGAGTGAGGCTGCTAATGCTGCCTTTGAAGATTTAAAGAGACATCTATCTGAGCCGCCGGTCCTTGCGGCTCCCATTGATAGAGAGCCCTTGCTGTTATATGTGGCTGCTAACTCACGTGCTGTCAGTGTTGCAATCGTGGTGGAGCGCAAGGAGGCCGGCAAGGAGCATTCGGTTCAACGGCCGGTTTACTACATCAGTGAGGTGCTCATTGAGTCTAAGCAAAGGTATCCACATTGGCAGAAGCTTGTTTACGGGGTGTTCAAGGCAAGCCGGAAGCTGAAGCAATACTTCCAATGTCACCCTATCACCGTGGTAAGTTACGCCCCTTAGGAGACATCATCCGAATAGAGGCCATGGGGCCAGAGTGCCCAATGAGCCATCGAGCTTGGGCCTCATGGCTTGAAGTACATGCCGTGTACTGCTTTTAAGTCTCAAGCCCTGGTGGACTTTATCAACAACTGGACAGAGCTGCAGACACCTGAGGAGAAGCCGGATAACACATATTGGACTATTCACATTGATGGGTCCAGGCAATTGGAAGGCTCGGGGGCTGGAGTCGTTTTAACTTCCCCTCGAGGTGACAAATTTTGTTATGTGCTCCGGCTCATGTTTCCTTGTACTAATAATGCAGCTGAATATGAGGCCTTGCTCCATGGTCTTCGGATGGCCAAAGAGATGAATCTGAGCCGGGTAAGGTGCTTGGGTGACTCAGATCTCGTGGCTCAACAGGTGTCAGGCAAGTGGGACTCCAAGGATCCCCTCATGGCGGCTTACCGTCGTGAAGTTGATGCTGTGGCTGGGCACTTCAAGGGTTATCAAGTGGAGCACGTTGATCGAAGGAAGAATGAGGCGGTTGATGCTTTAAGCCGGCTGGGGTCTCAGTGTAAGCCGGTGCCACCTAACACCTTTTTGGATGTTTTGCATAATCCTTCGGTTGAGTTACCCACAGAGGAAGATTTAGCTGTTCCAGACCCAGAAGCACAATTGGTGGCGGCTCTTCACGCCATCCCGGATTGGACAGTTCCATACTTGTCTTGCATGACCCGGGGAGAGTTGCCTGAGGATGAGACCTCGGCGAGACAAATCATCCGGCGATCTAAATCCATGACAATTGTTCATGGTGAGTTGCATCATCGGAGTGTCACTGGGGCGTTTCAATGTTGTGTGTCACCTGTGGAGGGTCAGGAAATACTTCGTGAGATCCATGAAGGGGATTGCGGTCATCATGCCGGGTCAAAATCTCTCGTGGCCAAAGCTTTTCGTCACGGTTTCTATTGGCTGACGGATCACGCTAACGCGGAGGATCTGGTCAGTAAATGTGACGGTTTTCAGAAATTCTCACAACGAGCTCATATGCCGGCTCAAGAATTGAGGATGATTCCAATTACTTGGCCGTTTGCGGTCTGGGGGCTTGATATGGTCGGGCCCTTCAAAAGGTCTAAGGATAAAAAGACACACCTCCTGGTGGCAGTGGATAAATTTACAAAGTGGGTTGAGGCAGAGCCGGTCAGTAAGTGTGATGCAGCCATGATGGTTCAGTTCATGAAAAAGGTGATCTTTCATTTTGGTTTTCCACACAGCATCATAACTGATAATGGCACTAATCTGTCCAAAGTGCCATGGAAGAGTTATGTCAACGAGAACATATCCGGCTAGATGTTTTAGCAGTTGCTCACCCTCAATCCAATGGTCAAGCAGAAACAGCCAATCAAGAGATCTTGAAATGTATAAAACCCCGGCTCTTGGTCCCCTTACAGCGGACGCCGGGTTGTTGGGTAGAGGAATTACCTTCTGTGATTTGGAGCATCAACAGTACACCTAACAGATCTACGGGTTATACACCTTTTTTCATGGTGTACGGAGCAGAGGCGGTCCTGCCAAGTAACATCCGTCATGACTCGCCCCGAGTGGCGGCTTACGTTGAGACTGACAATGAACAAGCTCGTCAGGATGCACTTGACTTATTGGATGAAGAGCGAGACTTGGCAATAGCCCGCTTGGCGATTTACCAGCAAGACCTGCGCCGCTACTACAGCCGCCGGGTTAGATCCAGAACCTTTCAGGAAGGCGACTTAGTGCTCCGGCTCATCCAGGATCAGTCTGATATGCACAAGCTATCCCTCCCTTGGGAAGGACCCTTTCTGGTCAGCAAGAATTTGAACAACGGGTCATACTACCTTATCAATGTTCGAGAGCACAAAGACTCACGTAAGTCAGAGGAGGAGACCCGCCGGCCGTGCAATATCGCTCATCTTCAGCCTTATTATACTTGAGCCACTGACTCTCAGGATGTACATATTTCGAGGATGTATATATTATGAAAAGCAATAAAGCAGGACCTCTGTCCTTTTTTCTACCCACAAAAGTTTACATGTCTTTCTTCTCATGTTGTTGAAACAACCAACAGGGAGCGGATCATGTCTGAATCTGGATTTCCCTTTGGTCTGGCTTATGGTCATATCTGAGTTTGGCCATGTTCACTTGGGGGCTTCCTGTTCAAACATAGGTCGTATTCGAACCAAAGAGAACATAGCTGTCGATACCCACTTGATCGGCATACTACCAAACCCACTAGGGGGCTTCTTGATCATATCTGAATCATAGCTTAACCCCTTTGGGTTTGACGTGGATAAATATTCAATCAGCGTCATTAAACAACCCTTATGGTCACTTGGGGGCTTCCTGTTCAAACATAGGTCGTATTCGAACCAAAGAGAACATAGCTGTCGATACCCACTTGATCGGCATCGCCAAAGCCATTGGGGGCTATATGATCGTATCTGAATCATAGCTTAAACCCCTTTGGAACGGTTTTCTGATCGTATTCGAATCAGAAGCCTTTAAATTTTGTCTATTATTCATCACCCTTTGCAATCACAAGTATTTGATTATTGTGAGATCATTTTGAAGGCTCTTTTGGGGTGGTCTGTATTCCATCGGTTTAATATTGATCAAGTAAAACTGTTAGTGCATAAACAATCATTATATGTGTCAGGTTTCAGGATTAATAAGGTTTATCCTCATTGTCCGGGTCACATAAGCCGGCAAAGTAATCAAAGGATCACAGGTATGCTGTCATGATTGTATCTCAAGGATATAATCGAGAACCAGCTTTTATGATTTTTTTGATTCATAGTACGAGTTATCAATACATTATGTGACCCCCTATGCGGTAAGTCGCCAAGGGACTTGTGTTTGTTCTGTACGTAGGGTGATGCAAGCAATTTCTTTTAAACATAAAGGAAGCAGAAGACTGATATAAGCCGGAAGCATATAATGACGACAGCTTAAGAAAGTGTTGAGTACCGCAAACATGCGCGAATGCATGGCAAAAATTAAGTGTTTTTTCTACCCTGTTACAAGACTCTCTGAGTCTGAATAATGAAGCATTGTATCTCCACAAGATATAAACATACGACGCCTGATGGTTCACTCCATTGGTGTGACAACCCAAAATTTTGACCTTGTTTTATTAATTAAAATTTTGCCAGGAAATTAAAACTTTTATTTTCTGGTCTCCTTTTTGATTTTTGAATATTTTTTTCTCTTGTTATTATGGAGTTTTCCCCAAAAAGAAAACCTTTCAAATATGTTATTGGGCTTGTTTAACCTCTCAAGAATTTTTTTCTTTTATTAGTAGAACTAATTACATAATTAATTTGCTTGATCTTTATTTTCTTGAAAAATGGTTTTCCAAGGTTATATGGCCATATTGAACTACAACCATTTGATAAATTCACTTAAAACTCCAACCAAAGTTTGGAGATGTCATGTGATGTTTTTAAATCACTTTTATGCAAAAATATATTTCATTCATTGAATATTTTGAGCTCTACACCCAAATTTCTTCTCTGGTCCAGTGGGCAATTTTGCACTACAACTCTTTTAAAAACTTCTTTCTAGCCTCCACCAAAATTATGGGATGCTGGTAGTAGCTTATGATTCAACTTTATGCAAAAACCCAGTGATGTTATTTGAAAATTTTGAGTGAATCAACCCCATCTTCATTCTGGTCCAACATGATGGTTTGTACAGCATCCATATTCTTGCTTGCTCTTTGGCCCTTGATTCTTTCCCCTGCTTGTAGACCACCCTACAAAACCCCTAAGTCCAGGAGCATGCAACCATTGGAATACTTTTGGTTCATGAGATGATGCCATTTACCTCCTATCCAGAATTGAAGTTCTGCGAAACTTGCACTAACAAGTTTGTGCTTTTCACAAACTAACCTCACCACCCTCTTATTCATCTAAAGAGACTAGGATCTGGAAGATTTGGCCACTCCAAGAAAAGCCTAGGTGCATGTGGCATTTTGTCAAACACCTGGAGTGCATGGACAGAATTGGCATGAGTTTTTGTTTGCATTATGAACTTGGTCTCCTGACCTAACCACCTTGTCCCTTGATCTCCCCTCTATCAATAACCTAGTCATGTTGCTTTCCAACCTCGCACAAGCACTCTGGAGTGCCATGGCATTTCGCCGAGTAGCTGGTGGGCGTGCACTGGGCGCGCCCAGAGCGTGCCAACTGCAGCCGCGCACCCGAGCCGCCGCGTCGCGCGTACTCCATGCCCCTTGACACTTGGTCATCCGCAGCCAGCACGCCACGTATCCTCCTACACCACAACGCCACCCCGACCACCCACAGCACCCCACAGTGCCACCGTCGGGTTAGCCGTGGTGGCTAGCCGACGACGCCTCTGAGGCCCCCGCCGTGTCGGCGCCGCCCGAGCCACCAGCTCTTGCCACCTGCCCCACAGGCTTGCGAGCTCATCCACAAGTGTGTCGCCTAGCTCTAAATCGCCTCCACGTCGCCACCAAGCTCTGAGAGGCGGTTCGCCGGTGACCTTATCCTCGTCCACGGAACCGCCATGGATACACTATAAATAGGAGACCCAAGCTCATCTGGGCACGCAGGCGGCCTCAGTCCAGTCCTCCAGTTTCCCCCATGGCAGCCAATCGACCCGAGGAGGCCGTCTTCTTCCTCTCCAGCAACTCCTGCTGCCGCCACTGCCCTGGCCTTTCCGGCGCCACCAGGACCTCCCCCTCTCCACTCTCTTCACCAGGAACTCCCTCTCCCTCTCCTGCCGCCTCGACCCCCTGAGCCCGTGGGTGGCCTCCGTTTCTCGAGAGGTGCCGCCAATCGCCGGGGACGACCGCCGGAGTCCCGCCACCCGTTCGGCCAGAGGAAGAAGAGGGAAGGGGACTGGTCAAACCTGACCAGTGGGGCCCCTGGACCCACTGTTAGCGACCCACCCTGCCACCACGTGCTTTTAGTGAAAGCGTAAACCACCCCAGTACGTTTCCTCCGCTCCGAAAACGTATTCCTGTCTGAAGCGTTTTCTTTTATATTTCTTTAAAAAACAGATTTTGACAAAATCTTTGACTGGCTATAACTTTTTAGATATAACTCCAAATGAATTGATTCTTTTTCCTACATCTCCCAAATATTGTCTAGTTTATTTTCATATTTACTTCAAAATTTTCCAAGCAACTTTTTTGTGCTGTTTTCAAACTATGTGCTAATTTAAATATTTCCAAAAATAGGATTTGTTGGAGAGAGGAGAAAACTTTCAAAGTGTTGGAATGCACCCTGACTCTCCCCACCTTGAAGGCAAGCATTCTGAACCCAGGAATAATATTTTTGGGTGTTAGATGACACGTTTATAACTCCACCTTATTTCGGAGGACTTGTTATTTCATGGGATATGATCAATTGCATGAATGCATAATGGTGATTTCCTTGCTGTTGGAAATAAATATACTTGTGATAGTAATCATCCTCATGTGCCTTGCATGCATGCCGGAAAGGAATCCGGGAAAACCTCTGCCTTGGGTAGGCATGAGTTTGTCGCCGGTCTCCGTCGGGACGGTTATGTCCGGTATGGCATGGTAAGGTATAACGAGTGTTGATTTTTGTTGTTGTTTGATATATATTCGTTATGCTAATCATGCAGGGTTTACTTAAGCCTCCTGAGTCGGCCGTAGATCGAGTCTTGTTCCAGTAACCCCATACTTGTTTCGTGCTGCCACTTGTCCCTGCCGTAGGTAGGGTATGGTTCAGTAAGTTGTCAACCCTTGTCTTGCTTTTACACCGCATGTGAGAGGCCAGGGTGGAAGATACCGGCTGCATCCGGTAGGCATGCCACCTGGTCCGGGAGCATGGGTGTTTCCGGTTGGGACCGAGAGGGGGGCACCCCTTAGAGCGCGCGATAGAAAATTGATCCCATGCTAGGCGAGGTTGTAGCCTCCCCACTTAGATATTTTCTTAACAAGTGTCGTGGGTGATTCCAGACACGAGTAAAGTTAAGCTGGTGTGTGCAAGTCAGGCGTGTTTTGACTAAAAGACCGTAGACGGAATTAGTCCCGATGGACTAAAGAAATCCGTTGCTCGTGGGTAAAGAGTACACCCTCTGCAGAGGTATTAAAACCTATTAGAAAAGCCGTGTCCATGGTTAAGGGCTACAGTCTGGGTCGGGTCAAGTGTCGGTCTTAGTGTCGGTCTTCGGAGGAGAAACTGCTAAACCAGACCATGGATCATGATTTGTGACTTGTGTTGGTTATGATGATTATGATTATTTTTATCGTGGACTAACTATTGCCATTTCTTGATTTATTGAGTATCCCTGGGACGGTTCTACCTCCTGGATATTCACCATAATCGTTTTCTTTATAAGCCCTTTATGTGGCGTCGCGCAGACGCCCGACATTGTCATGTTTGACATTTATTTTATAAGCCCTTTATGTGGCATCGCGCAGACGCCCGACTGTGGCATGTTTGATATTTATTTTATAAGCCCTTTATGTGGCGTCCCACAGACGCCCGACTGTGGCATGCTGGTTATTTATTTTATAAGCCCATGCTTGTTATTTATTTACCATACAAGCCCTTTATGTGGTGTTGCTTAGACGCCCGACTGAGGCATGCTTCATATCATGGCCCTTTCGAGGAGTCGCTTCAGACACCCGATCGGTGCATGTTATTTCTACCCCATTATAGCATATCCATGTTGCATATAAATAACTTGCCTGCATGCACCAGAGATTTTATTTTATGACTGACGATGTGATCATAGAATGTTTCAGCGCATGTTTATCATTTATATTATACCCGTGTTCATAATGTTTGCGAGTACATTCAAAGTACTCACTGGCTTGTCCCTGGCTATTGTCTTGGACAAATTTCTTGCATGGAGAGGAGCGTTGAGATGACCACCCCGGAACCTAAGCAATGGTGGTAGCAGCCCCGCGAAGATAGGAGTTAGCCTGGTTAGCTGTTCCTGTGGGAAATGGAGTTCCATGGACATTGATGATCCACAAACCGCTTCCGCCATCAAACCACTAGAAACCATTTGTTGTACTCACAGGCCAGAGTGGTCTTGTACTACATATTATGTATTTTTGCTTGGAATTTCTATATCAAGTTGGTGCCTCATCAGCTAACAGTAATACTGGGGCTGGTGAGCACAAGGGCCATTTTCTGGAAATTAATACCCGGAAAACCGGTGTCGACAATTGGTTGACCTGACGTGTCCGGGTTATCCTTCTCCGCTCCTCCGTCGGCTGCCCTGTCCTGGAAGGTTGATGATGTCCAGTCAATGGCACTCAAAGCTTCAAACTCAGCTTCATTATCTATTAACCTGGGTGGGTCGACTTCAGGGGAAAAAGTATGGTTACGAATTGGAGGGATCAGGCTGACTTCATCGTAGTGAGGCGTTGGGAGTCTCCGGTTCTCGCTGTCATAACCCGGCTGATATTTGGTAAGGTCGGTGTCATTCCCAATAAGCGTGGCCACAGGGCGTATCTCCTTCACGCAGGCGGTGAAATCCTTCTCGTCAAACATGGTACCATCCTCCTTTAAACTTGGGTATCGAAGAGCAATGTCAGCCGGGTCTAGTTCTGGCATAAATGCTTTGGCACAGCTCAATGCAGCTATGGCTCCGGCTCTTGCAAACACCCGCCTTAGCTCTTGGATCCGTTGAGGTAGCACAGCAAGCCGCTTTAACATGTCAGCCAGGAGATGGGGAACGTCATTTGAAAAAGCCACAGCGGCCAAAGCACGTTGTGACCCGGCATAGAGTTGCTCCACTAGAGTATAAACCACCTTTAACTTGATCAACATGCTCTGATTAAGGTTTGAGCTTCTGGGGCCTGCGTTAACAAGTATCAGGTGAGCCGAAGGTAACAATTGCAATAGTCATCGCAAGAAGGTTTGCAGTATTCAATGTTTGCACAATTAGCTTACCGAAGATTGCTGAGACCATTTGGGATATTTGGCATTTTAAGCGGATAGCTTGGTATTTATACATAGCGGCGCCTCTGCTTTCTCGGCCCGAGTGACCAAAGAGGCCTTTTCATCAGCCCAGGTTATCTTGTCTGCTTCAAAGCTTTTGTTCATCTTTTCTTGTTCAGACACGCTGAACTCAAACTTGGAGTTGGCCTTTTGGATTTCAATTTCTTGAGCTACCAGGCGGTTCTTCAGGTCAGCAATCTCCGACTCAAATTGGTTTATGGTGCCCTGCGTCAATACCGGGTTATATATCAGATGAAATTATGTCCCAAGCACTTTGCAAGCAAACATACTTGACACTTGGGGGCTAATGTATACTGAAGAACTCTAAATTACTACTCCGGTTCATGAAAGTTAAGTCCCAAGCACTTTGCAAGGAAAGATACTTGGCACTTGGGGGCTAATGCGTATTGCAAGTTCAAAAGTATTATATTACACCGGGTTAAATACCTTGTTATATAGTCGGCCTTTGAGATAAGCCGGATGTTTGATAATGATAAGCAGATTCTAAGTCTACAACATATTTTCTTATAAGCACTAGACTTGGGGGCTGGTACAGTAAGTATGAACAAGGAAAAGTAACAAAAGTGATACCTCAGATTTTTGATGGATTTGTCTCACCATATCAATCTCCAGGTCACGACTGCTGTGCACCTGGCGTATGTAGCCGGAGACAATCTCTCCAATGCTCAGATGAGTGTAATCGGTAATGTCCACTTGGCCTTCGGCGCTCAAAAGTTCCTCTTTGGCGAGCACTTGGCAAAACGTTGGGCTGTCACGGTTCAATAAACTAATTCTTGGTGATCTCAACTTGGGTCATCTGCCTTGGCAGGCTAGGAATCTCCGGGTTGTGAGCCGTCGAGGGCTTGTTCGGCGGGTCGAGGTAGGCGATGGTACGTCATGAGATGGTTTAGACGGCGGCTCGTGGGCAGAGACATCGGGAGCTGCCGTTCCAAGCTCCAGTTCAGTTACAACCGTTTATTTGGACGGTTTAGTCTTCTTTTCCCTCTTACTGGGCTATACTTGTACACTGTGGACAAGTCAGAGGAATTAATACAAGAGTATGAGTAAGGTAAACATAAGGTAAGTAAGTGGTCATTACCCTTGTGCGGTTTTGAAAGCCGGCATATTTGATGGCATAGACTCGCCAGAGGAAGGTGAAGTATCCTGATAGTTGGAGTCAGATGAATTGAGAGGTTGACGAATGAAACCCGCCAAAGGTAAAAGAGGACGTAAGTCGGAGATAACCTCAGGCCTGCGTTTCCTAGTCACATCAGGTAAGCCGAAAGAGAGTTCCACGTCTTTGCTTGTCCGGGTTTGCCTCCGGCTCTCCTAAATTTGTCTCTTCAAAATAAATTGAGGATCTTGGTAAGCTAAACGATGTGAAAATCTTACTTTCCGGGTCACTCTTCTGATTTTCTGCCGCGGCAAAGGCTCGGAGTCGGAAGAGATTATAGTTACCTCTTCCTCAATGGCTTGGCTGTTTCCCATGTCCTCCTGAAAGGAATTAATGTCAATAAGGTGATGATAAAAGAGCCAGTGGAGTTAAGAGTTACCTCTTCTTCATCGTCATCAGTATCATCCAGTTTTAACATAGCTGAAGCGCTTGGCTTCTTCTTCCTTGAAGTTCCTGTCTTGACGGCTTTTCTCTCGGCTCTCTTGGCCGCTCTGGCTTGTTTGGCAGCCTCATGGTCATATTTGACCTTCCAGAAGTTGTCATCTGCCTGTAAAAATTGACACAAGGTTATGAGTAAAAAACAGGATATAATACAATAAAGGTAATTATTGAGGATAATGACTTACTGCAGGGGCCGGGTTCTTGTTGCAGAAAGGAAGTAAGCCGAAGGCATTACTAACCACCGAGCCCTCTTTCGATAAAGATTGAGTCGTGGCTTCAACCATATCATCTGGTAAGTCGTCAGGACTATGACGCAGTGGGTCATCCTTCTCGCTTGAGTAAGTGCACACTAAGCTGCGGCGGCGGCTTAACGGAATCACCCGCTGAGGGAGTCCCGGATTAGGGGGTGTCCGGATGGCCGGACTACCATCATCGGCCGGACTATCATCGGCCGGACTATCATCATCAACCGGACTCCAAGACTATGAAGATACAAGATTGAAGACTTCTCCCCGTGTCCGGATGGGACTTTCCTTGGCGTGGAAGGCAAGCTTAGGTGATACGGATATGTAGATCTCCTACCATTGTAACCGACTCTATGTAACCCTAGCCCTCTCCGGTGTCTATATAAACCGGATGGCTCTAGTCCGTAGGACAACAACCCTTACAATCATAACATAGGCTAGCTTCTAGGGTTTAGCCTCCTTGATCTCGTGGTAGATCCACTCTTGTAAACATCCACAATATCAATATCAATCGAGCAGGACGTGGGTTTTACCTCCATCAAGAGGGCCCAACCTGGTAAAACATCGTGTCCCTTGTCTCCTGTTACCATCCGCCTAGACGCACAGTTAGGGAACCCCTACCGAGATCCGCGGTTTTGACACCGACATTGGTGCTTTCATTGAGAGTTCCTCAATGCGGTCACCGATAGGAAGGATGCCTCCTCCGTCTTCAAGGACGGTATTTTCGCCAAAGGAGCCTTGGCCGCCGCCAAACTATCCGGCTAGGTGGTTTTCTTATGACCGCTTTGTCCGCCACCGCTCGACAATGACCTCTCAAGTCGTCAAAAGCAATTTTCACGTCAGCTCGAATTAGCGGCGGTTGGATCCAATAGAGCTCTCATCCGTAAACGAGCTCTTGGATCGTATCACCGCCCTGGGAGTCACTACAGACTACAAACAGATTGGGCTTAAAACCGGTCTGAGAGAGATTAACTCTCCCCAGGTCACCCACCACGTTGCAGTGGTAGAGGAACAATGCGGCGACGCTTCTCCTATATTGAAAACTAGTCATGTCCGGGCTCCCGAACCCACCATGCCGGATTCCCGCGGAGGGACGGGCTTCGATCAAGCACTGAACTTAAAGTCAGGAATCGGACCAGACTCGATGGACAACGTCCAGCAATCCAAGTTTCCAAATTCGGAAACTTCTCGGCCTTCGAGCCTTGAGATGGGTAGGGTTCCGGACTTAATTCCACCCGCCCGCCCAGACATATGCGATCTATCTCTAATCCGGCAAGAGCCCGCTGAGACGGTACATCACTACTGGGCCAGATTCCTCCTGGTTATGGACAGGATAAAGGACTGCCGAGGGGAAAACGCAATCTCAATTTTTTGCAATAATTGCACGGACGAGGGAATCTTGAACGCCGTCAGCCGTCGTAAAATTCACGCGATGGAGAGTTTCCGGACAACCGAAAATAAGTTTTGGGACAATCCGGCCCCGAATACAACCCTAGTCCGCAACAACAGGGTGCATTACACTCGGGCACTAGATACAAAGACCAAAAAGCAAAAAACCCCATAAAGGGCACAGAACCGTACTAGAGGGATGGCTCAGCCGACCCTGTAAAATTCACAGTACAGAAGGCGCCGCCCCAACACATAGCCTTCGAGCATGTTGGATATTACGGTAGGTGGCCAAAAGTGGAGAGGAGCTTCTAGCCCTGGAAAACCACCCCAACAACATCGGTATGGTATCAACAGTCTTCGAGACTTTCGCATCAAATAATATGCGGAAACGAACAATCCGCAGCCTCGCCGAAGTCTACCAACTAGCAACAACGAATCCAGGGAGCGACACAGCCATCACCTTCAACGCCAGCGACGAACCTACATTCCGGGCAGCCAGAGCTCCAGCCGCACTGGTACTTAGTCCAATAGTAGACGGCTTTCGACTTACGAAAGTCCTCATGGATGGCGGCAGCGGATTAAACCTCAACTATGAGGAAACCCTTCAAAAAATGAAAATAGACTGGAACCGTATTGAGCGAAGCAGCACAACCTTTAGAGGAATAATCCCTAGCCGGGAGGCGCGCTGCACAGGAAAAATCACACTCGATGTGGTATTCGGCTCGCCGGACAATTACAGATCCGAAGAAGTCACGTTCCAAGTGGCCCCGTTCAACAGCGGATATCACGCTATATTAGGACGAGAGGCATTCACAATTTTTCAAGCCGCACCCCATTACGGGTACATGAAGCTCAAAATGCCCGGCCCGCGGCATAATCACTCTCGTTAGTGATCCGGACATAGCACTCGCGCCCAAAACAAGACAGCCGCATTAGCCTTAGAGGCACTATCCGAAGCCCTAGCGGCGGAGGAACTCACCACGCTCGCACTACGGTGAATAGGGACGATGTGATACTCGATAAGAGATCCAAGTCCACCTCTTTTAAACCAGCGGATGAAATAGAAAAATTCTAGGTCCACCAGCGGACCCGACAAAGACGGCCTCCATCGGGCACAATTGAACCTCGATGTAGGCGCCAGCCTGCGAAATTCCTTCCGGGAAAATTGGGACATTTTGCTGGCACCCCTCGGATATGCCCGAATCCCACGCAGATTGGCGAACACAGCCTAAACATCCTAAAAGGATTCAAGCCACCAAACAGGCTCTTGACGATTTTCGAACCCAAAAGACAGGCAATGGGAGAAGAGCTAGCCAAACTATTGGAAGCGGATTCATCCGAGACATCAAGCACCGGATTGGCTAGCAAACCCGGTAATGGTACCAAGAAGGACAAATCCTGGCGCCTATGTGTCGATTTCAAAGACCTAAATAAAGCATGCCCAAAGGATCCCTTCCCCTCCCGCATCGACCAAATCATCGATGCCACCGCAGGCACGATTCATTGTGCTTCCGGACGATACTCGGCTATAATCAAATCAAGATGGCGAAGCGGATCAAGCATAGCGGCATTCATTACTCCATATGGACCATTCTGCTTCAACACGATGCCCTTCGGACTTAAAAGCGCTAGCGCAACATATCAGCGCATGATTCGAGACATGTCGGCTACCCAGATCGGCAAAACAGTAGAGGCATACGTGAGCGGCGTGTCGTCAAAACTAAACTGCGTCGAAACTCTAGTAGGCGACTTGAGGCTCACATTCGACAACCTCGAGCATATGACATCAAGCTGAATCCGGAAAAATGTGTTTTCGGCGTACCAGTTGGAAAGCTGCTGGGCTTCATTGTATCCGGTAGAGGAATTGAAGCAAACCCAGCCAAGATCCGAGCTCTGTCACAGCTAGATATCCCAAAAGACCTCAAGCAAATACAAAAATTGACTGGATGCGTGGCGGCTCTAAGCTGCTTTATCTCCCGTCTAGGAGAAAAGGCATTACCCCTCTATCGCCTCCTTAGGCACACTGAACACTTTGAGTGGACGGATGCTGCTACCGCCGGACTCGAAGAAATAAAGACCATATTGGCAACAAACCCGGTCCTGGCTGCGCCCAACGTGGGTGAACCAATGTTGTTATACATCGCAGGTACGCGTCAAGTTGTAAGCGCGGTACTCGTCGTCAAACGAGAAAAAGAAGGGCATAAATTCCCTCTTCAAAAACCAGTATACTACGTATCCACTGTGTTAACCCCCTGCAAGTCCAGTTACCCGCACTATCAGAAGATAGCATACGCGGTGTTCATGGAATCCCGGAAGCTCCGACAATAGTTTCAAGAGTGTTCGATAACAGTGGCCTCTGAAGTACCACTTAACGACATTATAAACAACCGCGACGCGACGGGCAGGATTGCAAAATGGGCCATTGAGCTCTTACCATTCGATATATCTTACAAACCTCGGTGAGCTATAAAGTCACAAGTTTTGGCTGACTTTGTCGCTGAATGGACCGAAGTCGAACTCCCTAAAGAATACGGCGCATACTCCAACTGGATTATGCACTTCGACGACTCTAAAATGTTAGCCGGATTGGGGGCTGGCATTGTATTGACATCCCCGACCGGGGACACAGTCCAATACGTACTTCAGATAATGTACACGGACTCCAACAACGCAGCCGAATACGAGGCCCTTTTACATGGTCTCCGGATGGCAATCTCCATGGGCATTCAACGCCTAGAGGTGCGCGAGGATTCAAACCTCGCAATATCCCAAATAAGCGGAGACTTTGGCGCCAAAGATCCGAAAATGGCAGCATATCGCAACGCTGTCCTCAAAATGTCAGCCGGTTCAAGGACTTGAATTCCATCACGTGGCCGGATAACAACCAAGCAGCCGACGATTGGCGCATTGGCACAAAACACAACGCTGTCCCTCCTAACATCTTCACCGAACGGCTCTTCAAGCCATATGTACTATGGGAAGAGGAGTCGGAACTAACAAACGGAACAAGCCGCACCAACCGGCGATTCAGCCGATGACATAACACCTTCCGCCTACGACATAATGGCAGTAATTGCCCGTGGATGTAACCATTCCTCGCCTACTTGCTTAGGCAGGAGCTTCCCAAGACCAAAATGAGGCCCGCTGCATTGTCCGTGATCTAAAGCCTACAAGGTCTATGAGGAGAACTTTATAAGAAAAGCACAACCGAGTCCTTCAAAGGTGTATCTCCGAAGAGGAAGGGCGAAACCTCCTGGCTGAAATTCATGCGGACTAGGCGGACACCACGCCGCAGCTCGGGCCCTTGTAGGAAAGGCATTCCGTGCAGGATTTTATCGCCGACGCCCGAGCAGATCTCAGGACTTAGTCCAAAGATCGTCGGTTGTCGACTCTTTGCTAATCGAGCCATATGCCACCCACCGCCCTCAAAACTATACCCATTACCCGGCCGTTCGCGGTGCAGGGGCTTGACATGGTTGGACCACTTAAAGGAACCCACAAGCAAAGGTACCTATAGGTCATGGTGGATAAATTCACCAAATGGATAGAGGCCAAGCCGTTAAAAGGCGAGTCCGGACCAGTGATAGACTTTATATCCGGGGTGGTACACTGTTATGGTGTCCCCACAAAGATCATCACCGATAACGGCACGAACTTCACCGCCGATGAGGTTAAATCATGGTGCAAAAATATGGGCATCAAGCTCAATTACGCTTGATCTATCATCCTCAAACCAACGGTCAAGTGGAACGAGCAAATGGTCTAATAATGGCGGCATCAAACCCGGACTAGTGCGGTCCCTTACGAAATCGACACGCCTTTGGGTAGAGGAGCTCGACTCCGTACTGGGGGCTGCGGACAACGCCTAACCGTACTACGGATTCACACCATTTCTTATGGTATACGGCGCAGAAGCAGTTTTGCCCTGCGACATCATTCATGACTCACCTCGAGTGCGCATGTATGAAGAAAGAGAAGCCGAGTTGGATCGGTAGGACAGCTTGGACGCATTGGAGGAAGAGCGCGACGTCGCCAAGGCTCGTTCCGCATTCTATCAGCAGAAGGCTCGAAGATATCAAAGCAGAGAAGTACGGGCCAAGACTTACAACGTTGGCGAACTGGTTCTACGCCTGCCGGACAAGAAAAAGGACAAGCTCAAGCCCAAATGGGAAGGCCCCTTCATCATCGATCAAGTCCTGACCGGCGGACCATACCGTCTACAAAATGCATCGGATAACCGACTCGAGCCGAACCCATGGAACGCAGCCCGCCTCAGACGATTCTATGCCTAGCGCCGGACAAAGAGTTCGTCCCTTTCCCCCCGTCCAAATTTTTTTTACTTCAGCTGCCTTCTTTTTATCTTTTTCTTCTCAACCCTATTCATCCAAGCCTCAAAGGGCCCACTTGCGCAACGTTCGCGCGCAATTGATGTGCTATCCGCACTCATTATACCTGGGGGCTTCTTTACCAGAGGCTTAATTATACGGGCTTCATGCCCAGCACATGTGTCAAGCCTCCACATGTACCTTTTATTCACCATTATATGCATCGATATGACTTAATTTTTGGCCAAGCTGGGTTGCCTGGCTCCTATGCTTACCCCTACGTTCCCGATTGTTCGGCTAGGAGGTAAAGGAGCACCTCTGCGATTATTCTTGCCGGTCAGCCGATGTGTACCTCGGTGGGTGAAGCGAAAGCTAAGCGTTCTTAAGGGAATATTCGATCGGTGACTTAAAAGATGATTTTTATCCACTTATTTATCTGCCCCAGATGTTTTTTCGCTTTTTTACAGTCCGGACATGCACTTTAGGGCATGCCACCCCAGAGGAAAGGAACCCATAACGAACTATTCTCCTGGAAGATGTTTCTTACTACCCATGTAATATAACATAACTAGTTGGGCACTTATGCGATAAAGCACCGATGACCCCTTTGGTCTCCATGCATACCCGGTTGTTTCATAACCGAGAAGGTATTCGGACACACTCCGGACTCTAGGGTCCCGAGGTCGAAGCGAAATGGTCGGCAAAGACAAGCGATCTACAATCCGGCTAGAAGGCATTTTGTATGTCATTTTATAATACATTGTCAAATCGACCGATTGTATTCTTCCTCAATCCCATCTAACAGGTTGTCTAATTTATCGTCTGTTGGGAAAATTTAGCGCCAACTCTACTTGGCCATATACTAAACTCACAGGATCTCCTTCCCATCGGGCCCCACAGTCCGACTTGACCATGTGGTTGGGATCCGCCTTCTTGTACAGCGTCTTTACCATGGCCCGGCCTCCACAGCACCTTGGCGGCAGGCGAAATCTTCCATAAATGGAAGCTGCCGCCTCCTGCAGCTTCTCCATAAGCTCCCAAGACCCTCGGGTAAGGAGAAGGTTGGCCATAACGCTGGATGGCGCCACAGCATTGCTGCCGAACTTCGTTCGATCGGTTGCAACAATTCGGGAAGTTGATCACCCGTTGATACGGGCATCTCCTCCGCAGGGCGACCCGTGAGCATACCTGCAGACATATTCTGTCAAATTGACCTCCTCGCCGAACTCTTATTTTCAAAGGAGTTCGCTCAAGCACTTAGTATATATGCTGTGACGAAGCCGCTGATTCTCCTTAACGGAGCCCGACAGCTCGGCCTGGACGCCTTTCAGCTCTTCTCCAAGCTGGGCATGGGCATCCTGGAGCTTGTTCCTTTCATGCTGCACCTTATGTAGCACTCTCTCGCCGGCCTTTAGTTGGCGCAGAAGTTCTTGCCTGTCCGGATCTTGTCGGGCAGCACCTGCGACGTCATTTTTTATTTCAGACTTGCGCACAGGCCAAACGCTACTTATCTTTCTAAAATAATGCGTTACCAGGAGAGGTCCCTGCGTTTCCTCCTACGCCAGAGAGTGCGGCTTCAAGTTGGGCCTTGCACTCTTGCAGCTCCTGAGACAGTTGGGTATTCTTCTCGGTAAGATCCTACGTTTAATATGATCCTTAAATCAGTTAATATAACTACTTTAAGTCTCGGGGCTCTTGGCATATATAACTATTAAATTCTCTTACCGTATGTCTTTTACATACTGCTCCGTAGCTCTGGTAAAACCATCTTGAGTAGCACGAAGGTGCGCGGCCCGTGTTAAAGGCATTCAGCGCCTCGGGGAGAAGCACGCGTCACGAATACTGTCCGCGGCGCTTGTGATTCAGTGGCACTCTCCACCTCGGACTTGGTGGCGGACGATCTGTCGGCATCCTCCGTCGGAGGAGCGTCCGGCTCGCGCCTTGCGCTCGCCTCCCCCTCCTGACCAGGTGCGGGAGCCTGGCTGGTAGAGGTTGGATTGGCAACCTCCACGCCCGCAGTCCGGCGGGCGCTTTTTCCCTATAAAAGTCATGAGCACTCAAACGCTTCCTAGGAACGTTGCTCTAAAATAATGAATTGTGAACTACACCTTGGCGACGTTTGAGTCCGCGCGCGCCTCTCTTCCGCCTCTTGGTCGAACTGGCCCTTGTTGGTCAGCCACATGGCTCGGCTTCTCGCCCTAGGGGCGCCTCCTGCCAGCGCCATCATATACGGTGGTAAGAAATAAGCAAGGAAGGAATAGCGGTGTCGAGGCTTGCCGCAATCACATGGGAAGCGGATATAGTCAGGATAGTCGGCCGTGATGGTGACTAAAGCATTGTCCATGCTGAGCTGGTGGAACACCCCGTCGATTAGCTCCACCTTTATGTCCGGATCCTCTTCGGAGGCCGGATCCCGGGATCTCTCTGGATCCTCGGGCTGCAGAGCGGGACTTAGCATGCCCTCCACGGTCCGGCGCAGTTCCTGCGTCGGAAGAAGAACACAATATAAGAAACTTAAGTTTCAAAAGGCACGGGTCGGACACGCAGAGTGTTCGCTTACCCAAGGCCGGGGATTATTCATGGAGAACCCATTTAACGGGTTCGTCCGAAGGAAATCCTCCTTCTCCCCCTTATACAGGCCGGACAGGATTGTCACCAGATCTTCGGCCGAATCCGGCCCTTTGCGGCCATGATGGGTGGCATCGTCCTCCCCGTTGAAATCCCACATGGGTTGGCCCCTGTATTGAAGTGGCTGCACCCCCCGCATAATGCATGTTGCCATGACTCCAATCATGGTCAACCTGGCATGGGCCAGTAACCTTATTCGGCCCATCAAATAATGGACGCTCTTATCTTCCTCCAGACGGGGGCTCCGCGGACGCCAAATAAGGCGTTTCTTCAGAGGAGCATTGCTGAACTCCGGGAGGCCGATCCGAACAGGGTCCGGCAGCGGAGCGCCTTCTATATAAAACCAATCCGAAGTCCAGTCTTCGGGCGCCTTCTTAGGGGTTCCGGATGGATATCCGGTCCCGGCAATGCGCCATATTTCGGCGCCGCCCACTTGATATATGGACCCCTCGTGAGAGCGGGGTACAAGGCAGAACAACCTCTTCCACAGCGCGAAGTGGGGCTCGGCGCCCGGAATAGCTCGCAAAGAGCTCGTAGCCCGCAATATGCAGGATGGAGGCGGGCGTGAGGTGATGGAGCTGGAGGCCATAGAACTCCAGGAGCCCGTGGAGGAATGGATGTACAGGAAATCCGAGCCCCCTTATCAGATAGGGGACGAAGCATACCCGCTCCCCTTTGTTGGGATTTGGGGTAACCTCCGCTTGCTTCCCACCTTTGTAGGTGGCCAGCCCGGCTCGAACAGGAACCATGAAGGCCGGAGGGAGATAACCCCCCACTTGGAGCTTCACCAGCTCGTTGTGCGGAACAGAGCATCTTCTCCAATCTCCTGGCAAAGGGCCGAGAGCGTGAGAAGAGGAGCCGCGTTGACGGTCCATGATGGAATGGATTCTTGGTCGAAAGCGCTCCGATGAGTATTTACGAGAGGAAGATGGTGATGTGGATCTGGATTCTTGCCTCCCTAATAGGCAGATTATTCGCACAACTAGGGGGTAAAACATAAAAGATACCCTGGCTTTTCACGTTCGCGCGACGCGTGGAAGAAGGCCATTATTGGGCGTGGAAGCCAAGGCGCGCAACATTGATGAGGAAGCTGGACACTGCTCGGCAGTGCGTAGAACTTGAAGGAGAACCACGCCTTGCAACGCCAAGAATACACGCATCTTTGGACTTATCGTCGTTGAAGCCTGGTTAAGGGGACTCTTGAGGAGTCCGGATTAGGGGTGTCCGGATGGCGGACTACCATCATCGGCGGACTATCATCATCAACCGGACTCCAAGACTATGAAGATACAAGATTGAAGACTTCGCCCCGTGTCCGGATGGGACTTTCCTTGGCATGGAAGGCAAGCTTAGGCGATACGGATATGTAGATCTCCTACCATTGTAACCGACTCTATGTAACCCTAGCCCTCTCCGGTGTCTATATAAACCGGATGGCTCTAGTCCGTAGGACAACAACCCTTACAATCATACCATAGGCTAGCTTCTAGGGTTTAGCCTCCTTGATCTCGTGGTAGATCCACTCTTGTAAACATCCACAATATCAATATCAATCGAGCAGGGCGTGGGTTTTACCTCCATCAAGAGGGCCCAACCAGGTAAAACATCGTGTCCCTTGTCTCCTGTTACCATCCGCCTAGACGCATAGTTCGGGACCCCCTACCCGAGATCCGCCGGTTTTGACACCGACACCCGCCAAGAAATCCAGACTCGGACCAAGTCGATGCCATCTAAGCCGTTCCCCAAGAGAGCTTTGATTTTCTTGATAGTGGGAGCAAGTGGTAGACGTTCAACAACAGATAGCTTGTCTGGCAGCGGATGATTGGATTCAAGGCGCAGAGCACGAAAGCCGGGCAGCGGGTTTTCATCAGCCTGAGAAGTGTCCTGGCAGTAGAACCATGTCTGGTTCCAGTCCTTTGGGTGGCTTGGCAGTTCAGCATAAGGGAAAAGGCAGTCTCTCCGCCGCTGAATTGAGATGTTGCCAAGTTCCTGACTGGGCCCATTGCCACGTTCATTCTGCCGGTTTAAGTAAAACAATTCTCTGAAGAAAAGTAAGTTGGGCTCTTCTCCAAGGTACACCTCGCAGAAGACTTGGAAGTTGCAAATATTTGACATAGAATTGGGCCCGATGTCTTGAGGTATGAGGTCAAAGAATTGCAAAACATCCCTGAAGAATTTTGAACCGGGTGGAGCAAATCCCCGGCTCATATGATCAGTACAAATGATCACTTCCCCCTCCTTGGGTTGAGGTTTCTCCTCTGACGGGTCAGGAGCACGATAAGACATGACCTCCTTCTCGGGAAGATGGCCGGTCTTAACGAACTTCAGACAAAGTGCTTTCCGTAGCAGTGGACTTGACCCGATTCTGGTCCACGAGCTTTTGGGAGCCTTAGGTGCCATTATGCAAGTGGAAGCCTATGACAAAATAAAATTTCGGTTCAACTTTAACACGGAAGAAAATATTTTAAGTCTATTCAAGATGGTGGCTTAAGATGGGGCCTAATGACATATGGCTAATTGTGCAGTGATGCTTAAACCGTTACAGGTATCAGAAGCAGTTTAATTATCTTAAGCCGTCGAAAGCAAGCAAGGCTGACAATCATTGTTGTCTTTTTAAACCGGTTATACAGACTGCCGTGATTAAAATAGATCTAACAGATGCAGTATTTTGGCTAAGTATGGAACAAACAGGTTTCGCAAACTGCAGTTATTATTTTGGATCAAGTGGTTGCTCCAAAAAAAATTCTAGACCTAAAATTGGTGTAGAGAAGCTCATGCGCTTGAAGGAAGCCCTGGAACAGAGGAAAAGGGACCTATTTGCATTCGAAATGGGTGCGAAATAGTCGCCGCAGCAGTTCTACACTATTTGACAATCAGAAAAAGGCGTCAGAGGTGAAATCTATTAAGGGTTTGCAACGGGCGGCAACGAACACTGACGAACTCGAGAAGTTGTAATGCAGATCTAAGGCAGGAAAGGAAAGGGACTTACAGATGCAAGACTGCGGCAGAGGTTCGTCGCGTTTCTTTGGTCAAGACAGGTTGATGCGGCGGCCTGAGTTGGAGAAGACGAGGAGCTCGGCGGCGGCGGCGAAAGAGTGAAAGGAGGAAGACGACCGAAGGAGGGAGAATGGAAAGACCTAGGTCATGCCTATTTATAAGGAGAGGTTGACTGGGAAGGCACGAGAAACGAGGAGGCAAGCTATCATTATCCAACGGCTCTGACGCCTCGGTTTTTGGGATGGTCAGCAAAGAAAGAGATCTGTTCAAGATATGACAAAATAAAATAAGAATTTAATGGAAGATGACGTCATGACAGGTTATCACGGATCCAGAAGATGACATCACGGCGGGTTATAACCTTTGCACAGACAGCAGACAGAAAGGCTTGTTTATTAAGATACTTTAAGATTGACATGAACCGGTTTAAATCAATCTGGGGCCTAATGTTGGGGATATAACTATTTGCGTAAGCCGCCCGTGAGGGCAGATTCGCAAAGAAGGATTCATCGAAGAAGCCCAAGACCAAGCATGAAGATGGCGGTTCAATAAAGGGTATAAAAGCCCACAGGCGACTTATGGCCCGTAGTAGTAAACCGCCGTAATGGCATGACCTGTATCATAAGGTAGATTTAACTAGTCACCAGCCGAACACTGTTTATGAACCGGCCGGGACTCTGTAGGCCGCAGGGCGTATCCCCGTGTATATAAGGGGACGACCCGCTGGCGGATTAGGGCAAGAAAACAACTCCTCGAGAACCGGGCATAGCGTATCTCGCTCCCTGGTCATCGAAACCCTGGCAATATCAACCAAACTAGATGTAGGCCTTACCTTCACCGTAAGGGGCCAAACTAGTATAACTCTCTCGTGTTCTTTGTCCCGATCAACCCCTTTAAGCTTCCTAGTTGCGATGGCTCCACAACTAAGTCCTTGCAAGAGGACATCTGCCGTGAAAATTCCACGACACCTTCCACAATCAATTCCCTTATATAACTAAAGCATTTCTAGACTCAACTTCGACCAGTTTTTCTTCGTAATCCTACAGGCAGTCAGGCTCTAATACCAAAGCTGTCAGGACCCCGATCCTAAGCCACATCGATCTAGCATGTAACACATCATATCACTTTGCGGCCTCACGCACGGTATTCCCACGGGTGCCACCTTACCTAGCCCGGGACCGTTTGCCCCTTTTGGCTCACATATATGATAGTGTCGCTAGCATCCATATGACATAGAACCCGAGCTGACATGACTAGTCGTGAACCCAAAGTGGCACTAACTTACAGGGACAGGCATACATGACCTAGCAACGAATGTGTCTGTCATCATCGAGCGAATTCAGGCTATAGCAACTGGGCTAGTAGGACTCTAGTAAACCGGGCTGTAGCAGACTACCATGGCTCGGTGGAAGCACTAGACTATATTTCCCCATAAGAGAGGCTACCAAGGATAGAGAACTAGGTTGTCGGATCCCACACATACCAAGCATTTCAAATCATACACACAATATGCTCGATATGTGCAAATACAACATGGCATCACAACAAAACTCTACAACTGAAAGTATTTATTCATTAGGCCCTGAGGAGCCAAGTATTACAAACATGGGTCTCATGACCCAACATACAGAGCATACAAGCATCAAGCACATGCAGAAGCTTAACTTGTCTGAGTACATACAACTACAAATGAAGAAGGCTGAGAAACCTGACTATCTACAAGACCCTCCCAAGGGTACAAGATCATAGCTGAGGTAACAAGCTAAACGTCGAAGTCCACGCGGAACTACTAGTGAGACTGAAGTCTCTCTGCAAAACATAAAATAAGCAAACGTGAGTACAAATGTACCCAGCAAGACTTACATCAGAACTAGCTACATATGCATCGGTATCAATAAAGGGGGTGGTGGAGTTTGACTGCAGCAAACCAGCTTTGACTCGGTGGCTATCCTGAACTACGACTGCAAGTAACTCTTTTGGTGTGGCGCACATGAGTCCACATATTCACCATATCAATACACCACTATGGATCCGCTCCCGTCTCCCTACGAGAACGCCAACCATAGCACTCACGCTTATCTTGCGCATTTTAGAGTATCCAATTTCACTTGTCTATGAACTGTATAGGCAACCCAGAAGTCCTTTTCCGCGGACACGGCTATTCGAATAGACGATGTTAACCCTGCAGGGTGTACTTCTTCACACACGCTCTCGATACATACCACCATGTACACGTCGTGTATCTCGGCAACCTTCAAGCGGAAGCCTGGCGAGGGAGTCGGCCACGACCTGACTAACCACACAAGTCTCCAGTCCAGGTTTATCGCCTATTCGGGTTACGTCTCGAAGGAGATCCAGCCGGGGTGTCGCTCACGGCCCCAAACAATGTGAGCAGGGTTCCCAAGCCCACCATCCGGGTGCCACTTGGTACACCGTGCCACTGTGCCTAGTCTGTCCCAAGCCCACCTGTACCGGGTGCCACTTGGTACACCGTGCCACTGTGCCTAGTCTGTCCCAAGCCCACCTGTACCGGGTGCCACTTGGTGGACTACTAACACTACCTACAAACACGAGAAATTAGTTGCAACTCCTGCATAGAGATCGAGTTGGTTAATAAGCCGAGATGGGTCGAGTTACCGGAACCCAATGTGTGGTAGTAACTATTCATGGATCACAAACACAGAACTCAGTTCCCGAGGACGGTTTCAATGAGACAACCCACCATGTACTCCTACATGGCCTCTCACCGCTACCTTTACCAAATCGTGTTCACACACTTAGATCTCAATAGTAGGACATGTTCACAACTTTCCAACTCATCCCCGATGAATCAGACATGACACAACTCTAAGCAATAGCAGGCATGACAAACAAGTATGAATGCTCAGGCACATGAGGGCTCAATCAACTCCTACTCATGCTAGTGCGTTTCATCTATTTACTGCGGCAATGACAGGTCATGCAGAGGAAAGGGGTTCAGCTACCGCAGCATGTAATAGTTGAAACGGTGTTGTCCTAATGCAGTAAAAGAGAGTAGGAGTGAGAGAGTGGGTTTCTACCAGAATGAACAAGGGGGTTTTGCTTGCCTGGCACTTCTGAAGATGATATAGCTCTTCATTGGTGTCATCGAACTCAACGTCGAAAAACGTCTACTGAGAGGGGACAATTACTGGCAACAGAGAGAAAACACAATCAATGCAATGCACAAGATGATGCATGATCATGACATGTCAATATGTTGTGTTTTGAGCTAATGCAACTAGTAACAAGTTAAATGGAGTTGGTTTGAATCCAGGATTCAAATTCAAACTCCATATGTGATTATTTAAATGCCAAACATATGATTTGCCCTATTCAGCAACTATAAGTTGTTCTAACATGCACGAATATGGTACAGATGGATAGATTGGATTTTTCTGATCATTTTTCATATATAAATTACTTCATTTGGAGTTACGGTTGAATTACTATGAAATTTTGAAGTTTATTCTAAATTCTGGAATTTTCTGAATTATTTTAAATCTAGAAAATGATTAACTGCTTCAGCATTGCGTCAGGGTGACGTCAGCAGGGTAAACAGGGCTGCCCTGGGTCAATCCTGACCAGTGGGTCCCACTTGTCGATTGTCACGGCATCGCTGGGTCGCGGACGTGGGCTCGATCAGCAACAGTCGGCATGGTCAAAGCTGACGCGTGGGCCACTGTGGTTAGGTTAAATCTAAATAGTGGTTTACCCCGTGGTTAATTAGCATGGTGGGGCCGATCTGTTAGTGACACATGGTGAGGTTAGCATGGTAATTAGCCTCAGGCTAATGACGCCACATCACCTCACCGGAGTTGGGCCGACGATGACCAAACCAAGCGGCGGAGACGCGTCGGGTTCGCGCTACACGGCATGGCTTGGGGCGCGGTTGGGTTCTACGGAGAGCTGGGGCTGAGCCGCGTCTGTTGGTGGTGGAGCTAGACCAGATGGTCGCCGGAATCAACGCCAGCGGTGAGGGTTTCCGCGGCCGTGGTCGGCTAGCATGGGTACGCGGTTGCAGCTTGCACCTAGCGAAGGGAGTGGCGCAGGAGCATCTATAGAGCAGCAGAAGCATGGCCATGTGCTCAGACACGGCGTTGATCCACTACAACGACAACACTGACAAGAACGGCGGCAGAAGCTTTCGGCCATGGTGGGGCTACGGCCTAGAGGACGATCGCGACCAGGGGAGAATGGGTAAATGGCGTGGGTGCTCACAGCGCATCTGATGGCATCGTCAACGAGGTCGGGGACGACCAAGTTGCTGTGAATCGATTGTGACTTCCTTCGGGCACCGACGGCGAAGATGGCGACATTGGCGACGAAGCGGAGCCCTTTAGCTCGTTTCCTTTGGTGTGGAGATGAGGTGCTCGATGGTGGAGCTTCTAGACCCGGCGATGCAGCGACAGGAGGACGGTGGCTATGCACACGCGAGACGGCAGTCGGCGGTTGCTCTCGGATGGAGCTCCGGGAGGAGCTAGGGGGTGAGGGAGAGACCAGAGAGATGGGGGAGTGAGGGAGGAGGTCCGTGGGGCTTCTCCAGGCGCGTCGGATGGGCTCGGGGGCGCCTCCGTGGCAAGAAGGAGGTGGAGCTCCTGTGTGCGTAGCTGCTGGCATGTAGCTGCTTCGGGGCGAGGGGAGGGAGACGACAGCAGGGTGTTGGTGGGCTGGGACGCCTACTTGGTCTGCCAGGTAAGTGGCCAGGTAGGTTTTTCATCTCTCTCTGGTTTTCTATTTTAAGTCCGTTTTCTATTTCCTGCAGTATGTTTGAATTTGGTTTCCTAACCAAATTATTTTTGTTGCTTCTGAACTTAATTGTCGATGCAAACTGAATTATTTCAGAGCCCCACATAAAGTTCCAGAATTATTGGAGCTATAGAATTATTTATAGGAATTCATAACTCTCATTCAAATACTTAGTGACTTAATACAGAAACCAAAATGCCAATCAAAATATGCATAATCATTGGATAAGGTTTACACCTTTTCCCCTAAATCATGAACATTTTTTTAAAGGCATTTTGGGTTTTTTGAAAAAGATTTTATTTAATCCTATTTGAATTCTTTCTGACACTAGGGTTTGATCAATCCCCATTTCAACTTCAATAAAATTTAAATATGATGCAACAAAATGCAAACACCAGGCAGTACCATAAGCTAGGGATGTGACAGGAACTAGGAGGCTTCACATTTGGTGAGTAGCTCAGTTGCATCCTGGAGGGTTGTGGAGCAGTAGAAACCCTGCTGGAAAGCTTTTCCAACTAGGGCTCATGATCCAGTGTGAGAGCCACACACGCCCTTATGTATCTCTGCCAACAGCTTCAGCCCATCTTCCCGGCAGATGCATTTGAATTTCACCTCGTTTGTCCTCTTTCTGTATAGCGTGTCATCGACAAACTAATACATACTGGACCATCAAGCTACTCTTTCAGCTTATTCTTGCTCTTCGGGGAGTTCTCCTATTTGAAGGAAATGGACTATGTGTTGTGCCCATGTTGGAGCCAGCGGCTCGACAATAAGGACAAAATGCACTTCCTCGTTCATGGGAGCGCTTACCTTGACCACAAGAACTTGCGGTTCCATGGGAGGGTGCTACTCACTAACCGAGGTAGGGTTGTTCCCGGCAGCCTCTCCACCTGCAGCTTCAGGAAGTCCTGTCGGGAGATACTTGCCGGAGTCCAACTTTCTCGTTTTTCTAGCCATCATTGAAGGGGACACTGATGGTTGAGTTAGGTGGAGGGCAAAAGTACCTGGTTCCATAGGGAGCTTTTGCCCAGCACACTTTGACAAGTGATCAACAATGTTGTTCTCTACGCGTGGCATGTGCTCTTGTAGCAACCCATCAAAGTGTTCTTCCAGCTTTCTCACCTCCTCTACATATGCCTCTATCAATGGACTCTAGTAATCATTATTGACTTGTCTCACCACGAGCTGTGAGTCTCCATGGATGATCAATTTCTTGATTCCCAACTCCACCGCAATTCTGAGTCCGGCACTCCCTCATATTCAGCAGTGTTGTTGGTGGCTTTCCCCCAGGGAAAATGCATTTGAACCACATACTTGAGATGCTCTCCGGTGGGCGCCACAAGAAGCATGCCAGCTCAAGTGCCCTGCAATGAGAAAGCACCATCAAAATACATGATCCACTCTTGAGGCGCCTCCTTGTCGGGGATAACTGCCTCTGGTATTTCTTCATCTGGAGTGGGCGTCCATTCTGCAATGAACTCCGCCAGTGCTCTGCTCTGAATAGTTTAGGTACTTCCATACTTCAGGCCAAAGCTTGACAACTCTAGCGCCCGATATACTGTTCTGCCTGTTGCTTCGGGATTCCTCATTATGCGTTGTAGCTGGAAATGGGTGAAAACTGTGATCTCGTGGGCTTGGAAGTAGTGGTGCAGCTTCTTCGAGGCCATGATTAGGCCAAAGATAAGCTTTTGCACCCAGAGTACCTTGATATTGCTCCTTGTAGTAAGGAGTTGAGAAAGTAAACTGGTCGTTGTACCACCTTCTTCTTTTGAGCAGTCTTGGGATCGCTCCCAACAGCTTGTCTAGACTCCCCTTGGTGTTTTTCATGTCTTGCCGTAGGTGTTTTGGTTCCTTCCCCAAAAGGGTCAACTGCCGCAGCTGCTTCTTCATCCACTTCCCGCTGCCCCACGAGTGCTGCACTAACCACTTATTTGTTGCAGCTAGATATAGCAACAACAACTCTTGTGCTTTTGGTGCAACCAAGATGGGAGTATAGGAAAGGTACGTTTTTAAGTCTCGCAGCGCTGCTTCTGCCTCCTGGGACCACATCACCGGGCCATCCTTTTTCAAGATTTTGTAGAAAGGTAAGGTGCATTTAGCCGACTTGGAGATGAACCTACTCAGTGCGACAATGCATCCAGTTAAATGCCTCGCATCCTTGACAGGTTGTGGTGCTTGTTTCTGCTCGATTGCTCTGATGTTGTCAGGGTTGCCTTCTATCCCTCGGTGAGACACAATGAAACCAAGTAGCTTGCCAGATGGGACACCAAATACACATTTCCCAGGGTTTAACTTCAGATTGAACTTCCGCAGATTGGCAAAAGTCTCTTCCAAATCTCGGATGAGCGTTGATCTATCTCTGGTCTTGACCACTATATCATCCATGTAAGCTTCTACATTCCGGTGCAGCTGGGACTCGAAACCAACTTCCACTGCTCTTACAAAAGTGGATCTGGCGCTCTTTAACCCAAAAGGCATTCGCACCAAGCAGTACGTGCCACATGGAGTTATGAACGTTGTTTTCTCTTCATCTTCCTTAGCCATGAATATCAGATGGTACCCAGGGTATGCATCCAAGAAGGATAGCAATTCACATCCGGAAGTGGAATCAATAATTTCGTTAATGCACGGCAAGGGGAAATTGTCGGCGTTCTGGGAACGGGGGTCCCCCGACTTGCCTGCCTGCGGCCCACGGCGTGGCTCTACGAGCAGGCCCGTATGACCCATCTTCACCAACAAGCTTTCGAGCCCCTCGTGAGGCGCCAAGCCTCGCGAGGCGGACGACACAAGACCTCCTCAGGAGCGGCCTCGCCAGGCTGGCTCGCCAAGGGCGTAGAGATCAAGGCAAGGCAAACCGCACGAGGTTGCAATGACGGAAGCCATGACGATCGAGACCAGGCGGGCGCTAGCGCGCACAGTGTCCTTGATGTCCCTGAGGCGCTAAGGAAAGTGCTCCTGGTCCTGACTGGCGACCCTAACCCCGGTGGTATTCGGCATGAAGGGGCCTTAATGTACCTCTGCCGGAACAGGGGTGATTTGGTGAACCAGATGCCTATCTTCAATGAATGGGGGTCGCGCCCCGCTGGTCTCCAGGGGCCTCGCGAGAATCCAGTGGTGGTGACAGCCCTTCCAGTCGGCCAAGGCGGCTCCTCCTCAAGTGGCGGAGCAGGGAGGCACGAGCCGCCAGAGGCCGAAGGGAACCCGCTGGGGTGACAGCGCCGGGCGGTGCTCATGAGGGGGCAGCTCCTGAGGCTCATGCTGCTGCGGCTGAGGGCGGCAGGCAGCCGCCCGCAGCGCCCGCGGATGGAGCCCCCGAGGGCCCTGTTGCTTCTCTTGGTGAGGCGACTAGCAGCAGCGTCGTGTGACGCCCACGCAAGTCGCCTTGATGCTTCTCCCTCGCCAGCTGATCCTCTCGCTCAAATCTTGGAGTCGTTTCAGCGTGAAGTTCGAGGCCCTCCGGAAGAAAGGGAGGCCACAGGCGATGATTACCCTTGTCGCTTTGTTGAGCGTGGAATGCCATGCCAATCGATGAGTAAGCCTTCTCCTTCTCCAGCTCCTGATTCTTCTGCTGCTCGTACTGATCCTTGCCCTGCAGGCCCCTTCCTACCGAGCTCACGGAAACGGGTGAGGAGTCGTCCTCCCCGGCTTCGCCCCCTCCCCCGTCCTCGAGTGCTCCAAGCAGTGGAGCCCTTGTGGTGAGGGCGACCGAGGAGGTGAGCCGTCCCGTGGCGCGTCGTGGCCCTGCACGCCTCGCGATCCTTCCTCGCGAGCCTTCCCTTGGCATAGCTAGCCTGCCGTGGGCTTCTCGCCTGATCGTGGATGGCGATTGGCTGAGGCGCTTCCTGCGCCCCTCGTCTGGGGATGGGCTTGCTCCAGGTCGGGCTCCTGGCGCGGCATGCCCGGCCATCGCGAGGGTGCCAGCCCCCAGCCCCCTGCCCGGATGGGGAGTGTTGATTCGCGGCTCCCAGCGCCTGTCTGGGGCGGTTGATGGTGTGGAGGACGTGCTCGAAACACGCCCGGGCGCCAGCGCTCGCCAAGGATTTCTTGAAGGCGGCTGATCACGGTGAGCCTTCTTGGTGAAGAGCTTCTTGACGAAGAGCGCTTTGAGGCCGAGGCCTGCGCTGGCCGCAGAGGAGTGAGCAGGGGCTGCCGCCCTTGCGCGCCACCAGCGTGACCTTGTTGATGAAGAGGCCAAGGTGTCGCTGGCAGCCTCTCGGGAGGCCTGTTCTCGGGCCGTCGAGGAGGCCCGGGCAGCTAACAGGCGGCGAGAGGCGGCGGAGGAGCGGGCACGGGAACTCCTGGCCCGGTGCCACTCACTGGAGGAGCAATTGGAGCTGCGCGAGGCAGCCCTTGCGTCGATGAAGGTGGCCTCCGGTGACCGGGCGGAGCTCCAGAAGCGTGAGGAGGCGCTGACGCTTGAAGCTGTCGAACGCGCGCGCGAGTACGAGCGCTTGGAGACGAGGGAGCGCTTGGCGACGCGGGCAGAGGATGAGGTCGCGACAAGGGAAGCCCGCATCCTTGAGGAGGTCGGACGCCGTGTGGCGGCGGTGCGCTTGAACCTCGAGCGCGAGTTTGAGGAGCGGCTGGGGTTGATCAAGGCCGAGGCTGAGGGCAGGACTGCTGCCTTGAGGGCCAAGCTGGAGGAGGCGACGCGGCGGGCCGATGCTCTTCTGGCCGCCCTCGAGGTGGCGCAGGGAGTCCACCACCTCCCGGCCGGCGCTCCTTCTTCGCCAGCAGGTGGAGGAGGCCGAGGCCGTGGCGCCGAATGCACGAGGCGAGATCGTCGGGCGAATCTGGAACATGAGCACGGTCCCATGGTCGCCACGCTCCGGGAAAGAGCTAACGCAGCCTTGATAATATCTGCGAGGCGGCATTAGGCGCGCCGCACGCGGTTAACTACGCCGGCAACCTTCAGTTCTTCACCGACGTGGTGGCGCGGCTGGAGGCGCGGTCGGTCAGGGCCAACAGGTTGGTGGAGGAAAGGAGCCGCGCGTTGCTCGGGCGCGCCTTCTCTCATGTCTTCAGCCATCTCCGGGACATGGACCCCCACTTCGATTTTGACACAGCCATCGCCCCAGTTCCCCAGGCCGTCCGGGGCGACCTGGCGCACTGGGTGGAAGACAACGTGGATGCCCTCGTCCGGGCCTTCGCTTCGGACGACGACGGCGTGGTCGTGGCCGCCGATGAAGGCGGCGTGGTGAACGGCCTAGACACCGCTGACGATCAAGCAGACAGCCACGGCGAGGCCAGCGACGCCAGCAACGGCTCGGGAGGTGCTCCTGAGGTCGCATTGGGGGATTTATCCGACTGATTATGTATTGTCCTGGTTCCATTACCCTACATGAATAGAACTCAGGTTTTGGCCTGATGGTTGTGAGAGCATTTTGGGAGGGGGAGCCCCTCATGTAAAACTTGTGTTCATCGTATTAGCAGGTGTTACATCGCCCATACGCCCGCGCCAAGTGGTTGTCTAACCGACGTGCTGGTCGGCTGGTTTACCTTTGTTTCATACGAGCCCCGAGATGGCCTGTGGGAGGCTGAGGCGATCTGAGTGTCTCCTGACCGAATCCGTAGGATCTGCAGTAAAAACCCTCCGGAGAGGATGCGGCGGCGACAGGCTGGGCTGCGCGCAAGCTAGGCCTGGCCCGGCTCGCGAGGGGCTCGCGAGGGGAGGCAGCTGAGGCGGAGTTGTAACCGAAACGCGAGAGATTTGCTCGAACGAGACTAAGCACCCCTTCCCAGAACACACACAAATCTCAACTTAGAATCCAACTTAAATCCAGCGAGGGAAAATGACAATCAAATGGAAAGGCGAAGAAAGCAGAAGAAAAGCCGCGTCCAGCACCTAGTCTAGTCTTGGACGTCTTCTCACCAAATAGCAGACTAAGTGCTGCCATCGGGCGGGAGGGAGCCCTGTGGCTCGAGGCCGGCACCCCGAGACTCGGGCGTGTACATCCCCACTCATTATTACATGAGAGTGTCACGGGGCGGCGAGCTTCACATGCACTGGGCCTTCTTCACAGGTACCGGCCTTGCTTCATATCGCCAGACGAGGGCCCCGCCTTGCGCCACACTCTAGTGCCACCAACGACGACCGGAAACCAGGACGCCGCCGGTGGGGTAGAGCGGTCGCCAGCGGTTCCCCCGACGACCACGGGTCCTCCGCCAGGGGCAGGCCCTGAGGCGCCTCCCCAGCAGAGGGCCTACCTCCTGGGAACGCCTTGCTCCGAACGCCGCAGTGGTGATGTCGGGTCTCTGCCCCTCTCCGGGAGCCCCCTGCGCCCCCCTCCCGAGGGGTAGGAGACTGCGGGAGCAGGGTAGCCGCTCGTCGTGGCGACCTGTACCTCCTGCGACCTATGGTTAGCATATGTTTGCTTTTGAGGAAGTAGCGGTACCCGATAATCGTCGCCCCCGGCGTGGCCAGTGGGACCGTCTCGAGGCTCCTGAAAGAGCTCGGCTTCTGGCGCCTCATCCCCCTAGCTCAGGCTGAGGAGCGAGCCTTGTTCTCCCTCATGCGGGTGCCCTTGGTCCATCATGTGGGGCACGTATTCTTCTGGCGCCGTCATCCTGAAGGACACGCCGTAGTACTGAGCGTGCCATGCTGCCCTGCTTGTTGTGCCCACCGTGGGGTGGTGGCGCGGCGGCCCACCAGGGCCGTGATTTACGCCGAGTCCTTCTTCTCCGCGGGCCGGGGGCGAGGGCAACCCCGCCGCCGGCCCGGTGTTGACAGCTTCGCCGGCGTTGGAGTAGCTGCGGGCACGCGCGGAGCCCCCATGCGAGCCGCCCTGGGCCTGAGATGCAAGTTGGCTGCATAAGGGGTGAGCCCCCGAGGCAGCGGCTTCCAAGAGCTCGCCACTCGCTCCAAGAGCACGTCGCGGCCGCTCTCCAAAGCCTCGCACTGCAGCAGTTCTCGCCACCGTGTGAGTGCGGCCCTTGAGTTTGCCTGCTCCCGGTGGGTGTACGGCGACGTGGTCGCGGCGTGATTGGAGGCCCTTGCTGTCGACCGCGCCTGCCGTGGCGTAAGAGCCGTCGAAGCCTGTCCGCGTCGCCCGCGGCCCGCAGCGCCCTGTGGACCGCGAGCTGCCTGGTGCACGGGTCGCCCGAGGCGAAGCGGCGTGGGCGGGCCACGCCGCCTAAGGATCTGGTTGCCCGCTGTCGCGGACATGGTGATGACGATGCGACGGGACACGAGGTGGCAGAAGGCAGATTCCGGCGCACCCCTACCTGGCGCGCCAAATGTCGGATTTCGGGTTCCGGCAGACCCTTAAAGTTCGAACTCTGGGGTGCGCGCGGAGATCCAACCCTCCACCGTCTCGTACCTCGCCGAATCATAGGGACCTAAACTACTAGAAAGAACTGCACAAGAGACACGAGATTTATACTAGTTCGGGCCACCCTTGTGGTGTAATACCCTACTCTAGTTTGTGGTGTGGTGGATTGCCTCTTGGGCTGATGAGGAACAGTACAGGGAAGAACAGCCTCGCGAGGGTTTGTTCTTGGTGGGTGTGATGAACTGCTAGCTGGTGTCCCGTCGCTCTAGCTTGAGGATCGGGTCTCTATCTCTCTCTCTCTGGACTCCAAAATGCCAGATCTCTTCCTATCCGATCGTCCCCCCGATCCTCCTACTCTGAGTGTGGCTACTCCTATTTATAGGCGAAGGCCCTGGGCCTCTTCCCAAATATTGAGCGGGAAGGGCGCCAACAATTGGCCATTTTCAAGGGGGACAGCGGGTACACTTATCCTGACTAAAGTTGGTCCTCGCCTGCCAAAGGCTCTGGTGATGACGCCTGCTTGGGCTCCACGATGACTCCCTTCCAGCTGTTGGGGCTGCTCTTGGTCTTGTTGAACCGAAACGGATGCCTTTGCTTGATGCTCTCGCCTGCGCTTGCTCCCTTTGCAACAAATAGGAAAGGAGGACGCTGCGCGGGCTGGCGCCCGACTAGCGCCCTTGGTCGTCATGCCTTGCGTCATGGGCACCTCGCGAGGTACCCTGCCTTGAACTCTCCGCCTCCTCATGAGCCAGCCTGACGAGGCCGTGCCTGAGGAAGCTCCTTGTCGTCCGCCCCGCGAGGCTTGGCCCCTCGCTAGGGTCTTGAGCTTGTGTTGATGAAGATGGGCTGTCTTGGGCCTCCTTTGAGCCACGCCGTGGGCCGCAGGCAGGCAAGTCTGGGGACCCCCGTTCCCAGAACACCGACAGTCCTTGCTGTTGAGCAAGGCCCACATCGGTCGAGAATGGCACTGAAGCGGAGCGACTCGGCACCGGAAGAACTCCTTCACCACCATAGGCGCAGTCACGCCACGGTCTTTCAGCCTCTTCGGCCTGAGCCAGACGGAGACAAGGCGCGAATCGGTGAGCCTTTGGTTGCACCAACCAAAGTTGGGAATGGCGGGCGCCAACGGAGAATGGAGCATAGGGCTGAGCACTCCGACATCAACAAATACCCACCATGTCCAAAACTCGCTCGTGGATGGTGGAAGTTCGAAGTCAATCCCTACACCGGCCGCCACCGCCACGGCCTGGAAGCTCAGGCACCCCGAGCTCTGTCGGGGATCAATCAGCTGCAACAAGAAGAAGTGGTGGAGAAGGGCCACGGAAGGAACAATGCCCACCATGGCCTCGCAAACAAAGGCGAAGACAACAAGAAGGGTCACGGATTTTGGATCAAGGTGCAGCATGTGGATCTGATAATGGGAAAGCACCACATTGAAGAAGGCGGAGAAAGGAGGAACCAGGCCAGCCCAAAGGGCGTCGATGAAGAATGGGACCTTGGTGTCTATCCTGTCGATACGAGCTCGAGATGCAGGCCAGGCCACCGTCCCTCCCCGCTCATTGAAGCTAGAGGCGAGCATGGGGCGCACCTTGTCCATGGCTTCTTGGTTGAGCACCAGCGACCTGCCAACGGCAGGCTCAATGGCCGGACGTAGTTCGGCGGAGGACGGAGGCTTCTTCCCTTTCTCCGACTGATCCGATGCCATGGCGATGGTAGGACCGAGCTCAGATCGGATCGGGCGAAGGGGCTGAGCTTCGAGGAAGCGGAAGAATTGGGGAGTGCGCCGCAACGACGGGAGGGAAACCGTGTAGACCGCGGTGGCCGCCTAGCCAGGCGGGTATCAAGGCAGCGTGGGGAAGCGGAGACGCCCACGTCCAATCAACTGCCACGCGTCGACCAAGGCCGCAGGATGTTGAGGCCCGCGGTGCTCCGCACTTGCCCTTTGGCTTCACCTCGAAGCCAAGTCCGAAGCGCTTTGGGCCCGGGCTATCACGTGATGCAGGGAACGGGGTCCCAGACTTGCCTACCATGCCCACGGGTGGTTTCTGGAGCGGGCCCGTACGACCCATCTTCACCAACAAGATTTTGAGACCCTCGTGAGGGCCCAAGCCTCGCGAGGCGGACGACACAAGACATCCTCGGGAGCGGCCTCGCCAGGCTGGCTCGCGAGGGGCGGAGAGATCAAGGCAAGGCAAACCTCACGAGGTTCCAATGACACAAGCCATGACGATCGAGACCAGGCGGGCGCCAGCGCGCACAGTGTCCTTGCTTCCTCTTTTTTGCTAAGGAGGCAAGCGCAGGCGAGGAGTATCGAGGCATCAGGCAAAGGTTTCCATATTGGTGCAACGAGACCAAGACTAGTAGGATGGCAGGATGAAGGTCATCGTGGAGCCCAAGACGGTGTCACTACCAGAGCCTTTGGCAGGCGAAGACTGCTTTTGTCAGGATAGCTTGTACTAGCTGTCCCCTTTCAAATTGGCCATTGTGGCATCCCTTCTCGCTCAATATTTGGGAAGAGGACCAGGGCCTCTATAAATAGGACTAGCCACCACAATAGGAGGCATCTCATCTTGGACTAGGACCAACTCATCCTCACACGACCAAGCACAAGAACACCTCACCTCAGGAGGCTGTTCTTCCCCTTGTACTGTTCATCCTCAGCCCAAGAGGAAATCCACCACACCACACTGGAGTAGGGTATTACACCATAATGGTGGCCCGAACCAGTATAAATCTTGTGTCTCTTGTGTAGTGAGTTCGTCGAGCTAAGCTTAGAGATCCCGGTGAGGCTGAGGGTGTGATTTGGTAGGGGGAGATCTTCGTGCGCACCCCAGTGTTCAAACCTTGAGGGTTTTTCCGGAACCCGAGATCCGACAGAAATGGTCTTTTAGACAGGCTTTGTTCAAGTCCGTGAAATAATTGCAGAGCCTCCACTCCCCGTTTGCCTTGTGCACTACCATTGGATTCGCTTAGTACCTCTCTGACTAAACCAGCTGCTTCAAGTTTCTTGATTTCCTCGCCAATAAACTGTTGCCGCTCCAAGGCTTGCTTTCTGACCTTCTGCTTGACAGGTCGAGCATGAGGGTAGACAACAAGTTGGTGCTCGATTACCTTCCTGGGAGCGCCGGGGATGTCAGATGGTTGCCGAGCAAACACATCGACATTCGCCCGCAAGAAGGTAACCATTGCGTTTTCATATTTGTTATCAAGGGTGGCGCTGATGGTGAAACATACCATCAACACCATCCTGCCTTGCCAGGACCTTCCTCATAGCAGGTGAAGCAACTTTGGGTTTCTTACTGGTGGAACTCTCGGGCGGGTGCTCAATAGGTGCAGTGCACTCCGGAGAGGCGCGCTTCCTGCAGTCCTTGTCAGCGTCTCTGCTAACCTTCTTCCCCTTCTTTGTTTCTTCGGCGGGAGCTGATGCTTCAGCTGCCTAAGCTGCTACCACGTCTCGATACATCTTATCCACCCATATGATTGCATCTTTCTTAACTGATGGGATGGAAATAATGCCCATCGGCCCTGGCATCTTCAAGGTGTTGTAAGCATAGTGGGATGCCGCCATGAATTTTTCCAGACCTGGACGACCAAGTCCTGTTGAAAGGCAGAGGAAGCTCAACGACATCAAACACGATTCTCTCGGTCTGATAGTTCAATTCCCCGCCAAATGCCACAGGCAAAGTGATCTTCCCTTTGGGTCGGCTCCTGTCGGGGTTGAGTCCTTGAAATGTACACATGACCTTGAGTTCTTCTTCATTGATCTGTAGCTTGCCAGGCACCTTCGGGGAGATCAAATTCAGCCTAGCCCTGCTGTCAACTAGCATCTTTGTTACTTTGAGGTTGCGGATTGTTGGGGAGACCAACAACGGCAAGCACCCTACCGCAGTGGTGCGGTCAGGGTGATCCCCTTTGTCAAAGATGATAGGCCTGGGGGGGGGCATTTAAGCGGCTTTTGGGAATCCGCAGTTGGCTCCACAACATTGACTTCATGTGCCCATTGCTTGAGCTGCCGGTGAGCCGAGTGCAAAGATGCACCCCCGTCAATGCACATGGCTTCGGTTGCCTTCTGTAATTCTTGCTCACTGGTTTCTTCATCTTCCTCTTCATTACTCTCATCATCTCCTTCTTTCTTCTCGCGGCCTCTAGCTGGCTTTTCCTTCTGCTACGAGGCCTTGCCGATGCGGCCTCCTCTTCCTCCACGGCCTTTTCCACCAGCACCCTCTTGGTCTTTCTCTTTGTCGTGCTTCTCATATTCTGCCTTCTGCTTCTTAACAAGTTGCTTGACTTGGTGGCATTCTTGGAGATCATGACCATTAGTGCGGTGGATCTTGTAGTATGGCCCATCGGACTTCCCAGCTTTCTCTGCCACCGCGGCCTCCTAGCAATCAACACACGTGCCAACTGCCTTGCCGGGGGTTTTGGTTTTGGCGTTCTTGTTGGTGCCAAGATTGCCAGAGCTCTCAAAGGCCAATACTGACTTCTCTTTGCGATTCATGTTGTGCCTCCGGCTTCGCCACTTCAGGTTCGTGGTCCCGTCGTCGTCGTCCGAATCAACCTTGATGCTATCCTCCTACTCGGGGAGTTGATTTCCTTCCTCGGCGCGCGGGCTCGGGTGGGCCGCGGTGGCTGGGAAGCACGGGGAGCCATGCACGACGCGCTCTGGTTGGCCGAAGCAGCGGCGCTGGCTGCGGTGGGTGGCAGAGGCACGGCCAAGTGGTCATGGAGGGTTCACTGGCACGGAATGCGATGTGGAGGAGGCCAAGTGGCGGCGGGGTAGAGGAGGGAGGAGGCTAGGGGCTGGGGTTAGGCTAGGAGATGCCCAAAATTGCAAGGAGAGGGTGTTTAAATAGGAATGGGGGCTAGGGTTAGGGGATTAGCTTCGTTTCGGAGCCGTTCGGTGGTCCGGAGCAGAGGGGGTAGGTAGGTGGGCTAGTGGGCTGTGTAGGAGGGTTGGGCTAAGAGGAGGGAAGAGAAATGCAGCCCGGCAAGGGTTTTTGGATACCGAAAATGTCCAACGAGTAGACCGGCTATATTGCCGCTACATGTTTAACGGTTGGGCTATCAAACGGACTCTGAATGCGACGAAATTTGGCAGGCGGTCTACCTAAAACACAACAACACCGCACGCCAACTTTCATCCCGTTCCAAGAATATTTTTATGCCACTTATAAAATAATGTTGCGGAGGTGCCGCGGGCACGCGCGAGTGTGAACAGGCTCAGAATAGACAACAGAGAGAACTGGGAGACCCGAACAGATGCATGTTTTGAAAAACATGCATATGAAATGTATATGTCGACAAAGGGAAAGTGCAACAAGCAAGTGAATGACATGGAAATGACGGCGAATAACTGGAAGACATCTGGCGCATCGGTCTCGGGGCGTCACAGGCTCTCCTCCCGATGATCACACACAGGGGTCTGATCACACGCCTCCCGTACTCAAATAGCTACCCCGCACGGCACCTCCTAGCTAATACATAAAGGGGACACGTGCTAGCACGTAAATGGTAAGTAGAACGCCCACGATTTCAATAATAGTTGTGTTTCTGATTTGTAACGTGACAGCACTTGTTGCAAAATGACTTTGTTGATTGTTAATGTGTGGGCCTTCGCAATCGGACAAAAAATTTACCACAACATGTTGGTGCCATGTCATGACACCATGCCAAGTCTCATGATTTTCAGGCGAGTTTTGGATTTACGGGAATTTTTAAACCAAGTTTCTCGATGTTTTTGGCCGAGCCAAGACGCCATGAAGTTTAAATTCCATTTCCACTTCTTCCATGCTACCTAGAAGTTTTCCCAAGTACACATAAATGATTTTCCAACTAACTTTTGTGCACTGGAGCATGCGCTTGTACTTCAAATTTCAATAATGTGCATTAAATGCCTGGAAAATCATTTAATGTATAAATAGGCCAAATGTGTCTAGAATAATTCCAAAATTTAGCACGAAACTCCTATTTGGTCTAAGCTACCTGTGTAAAAAATAAAGGTGGGAGAAGGCAGTGTATATCGTTTGCACACGAAGGTGACACGTGCCCTCTCGGAACCACGAGATTTCTTGAGAGAAGCTCCGGTTAGCAAGAAGCTTATACCAATGGTTGTCCCAATTCGGCCAAACAAATCACCACAGCATGTTGGTGACATGTCATGACAGCATGCCAAGTTTCATGTTTGCAGGCGTGTTTTGAATTTACACACTACTGCAGGATGCTGCTAACGCGACACTACGATCAGAGACCCTTTGACAAAACTGTGTCTGATGCAATAATCGCAAACGGTGATGTAAAAAAACTGTCAAAAAATATGCAAAACGTTTGTGATGACGGATGCATCAAACACGGTTCAGAATTGAGTTGCATGTATGATGAGGGGCATATGGTTCAGTTCAATGAACTATTTGCGATGAGGCAAAAGAACAAAAACGGGCAACCAAATGAAGGTGTGTGCGATATACAGCATATGGTTCACTTGGATGAACCGTTTGTGATTAGGCAACACAAAAGAAACGGTCAACCAGATCAAGGTGTGTGTGATATATAGCATACGGTTCACTCGGATGAACTGTTTGCGTTGAGCCAAGACAACAAAAATGGTTCAATTTAACAAGATGTGTGTGATACGCGGCAAACAGGTCTATAATCAGAAATGTGTGCGAAGACCAATAATAACACAAATGATTGCTGCTAATAAGACATGTGTGTTGTGCATTGGGATTGCATACAGAAAAACAACATATATATATACACACTTATAAGGACATGGTTGCATAACCAAATTAAACATCCGTTTACATAGTTGGCTACTACACACATGACATTTGCACACACCAAAGACAACTATTACCTGCATAATTACATAGGTGGCTACTACACACCTGACATTTCAACACACCAAAGTCAACTATATATTACATGCATGATTAACTAGGATAAACGATCATCTGATCATCATCTACTTCTTGGGACGCTTCCCGCTACATCTCTGCTTGTGGCTCGATCTCGGTAACGAGGCACTTCCTCATGTCAACTATCTGCATGTGCATCTCGTAGCATGTGTACACGCTCTTGGCCGCGAACCTGAGTTGAGGTTCATCCAGTTGCCCCATCCAGGCCTTGTGCCAGGATACAGAACGTGTTCTGTTGGCATCTTGCTTCATCTTTTCGTAGTATGGGTCGATGACGGCCGAGGAGAGTTCAACCTGGGAGTCATTCTTCGTGCTGCCCCAGACCCGATAGTGCTCACGGATTTCGACAAGTTTCTCGCAGGCCAAGCCCATAACCCTGAGCGCTTTTACATCGTCGGTGATTTCCACCGTAGCAAACTTGTAGTTGGTGCTATTGAAAAACCTGGTGAAACGGTCGGAAGGCTTTGTGGCCATGTAGTTGTGGTAGATGAGGACATGATGGCGCATGCACAACTAGGCGAAGGCAACCTTCTGATTTATGTTAGGACGACCAGTGGTGTACTGGAGGTCGATGCCGACCACCTTGTACTTGTCTCAAGCAAGCAACTGCTCAATGGTGTTGATCTAGTCGTCCACCATGGCCGGTTTGATGCTGTACACCACCGAGAGATCTGTCTCCCTCGCGTGGGTGTCCATTTTATGCTCGCCGAACTCCATTGGAGCGCCGCTAGACTTCCCCTCGCTATGTGTTGTCGTGGGTGTGCTTGTTGTGCTATGGGGCGCGATCGAATGGTTGAGGAGACTAAGGTTATAATGGCCACAGGAATTAAAGGGGAAGCTAGACGGCCTAGAATATCGGCACAGCCTGATCGCAGTTCTAATTTTTAGCGCATAACTCCATCGTGCCGCAGATAAGTGCATCGCGTGGCGACGCGCGTGATGCAACCGCATGCATATGGGGCACTCAACGTGATTGTGCACAGGCCCAACCGTTGGCAGAGCGCACGGAGAGGGATGCGAGCAAAGCGCTCCGCGGTCGCCTCAACGGAGAGCAACCATATATACTATATATGCATATAGCAGTTGAACACGCATGGAAAATCTGTCCACAAGCCAAGTGTGCCGCGGTGCCTAATGGCGAGCAGAGCTTGTCGAGGGACACCAGCAGAGGCCGGCACAGTGATACGTGGCAAATAAGATAAATTGTGCGAGCGATGTCGGAGACATCAAGCACGAATCAGATTAGAGTTGTGTGTGAGATACGTGGCATACAGTTGATCCATCTGAGATGTTTGTGATGGAATAATCCATGTGTTTTGTGGGCAAACGCTTGCTGGTATATAACTTTTTGCGATTCACGAATTCATTGCTGATGGGTTACCTAGTGTTGTACGTGTGCGATGTGATATGCTCTATCTGCAAAACATCTATGCTCTATGTACAGAAGAAAAACATATATATACCTGTAACATGACATGATTGCAATACCAAATTAAACATCCAATTACGTTATATAACAAATACCATAAATATTGCAAGGTTGAAATTCAAAGATTACAATGCCGAAATTCAAACATTGCAAACCTTGTCATTTCTTGCAAAGGGATCAGTCGCTGACAAGTCATATATGGGTTTGACACATTGACTTCCAATTACTCTGTCATATGCTCTTCCAATACGAAGTTTAGCTTTTTTGGAGCCTCTTCCATTCTGTAGTATCTGCCGCCTCTGATCAACATACCATTCATCTTTCCTAATTAAATGCGTGTTCAACCTCAGTACCCTCAGCACCCTTACTCTGGCAAGAAAGAGCCTGGCGAGTGTAATCTTCGGTAAGGTCCCTCAGTAGGAGTTCAAAGTAATACTTGAGAGATGCAGATCCAGGCATTCGATGTGATTGTTGTTATAAACATTATCCACCTCCGGGCCTATTATTATATGTAAAAGAAGAGAACGTGTTAGTGCCTACATGCAGTTTTGAACACTACTAAACGCCTATTTGGTTTCCAGGATTTGCAAAATGCACCAACGTGCCATCTTCGATCTGACCTTATTAACATGGGCATTTGATTACAATCTAGAAACATGTAGCCTTCTTCACAAGAGGTTGGACTGGATGAAAAATTCCATAAGAAAACTAGTACTGATTAATCCAAAGGAGAAATGCTTATGGATTATAACCATATGAATCAAGCAACCAATATGGGGTGGGGTGTGTATGTCCTGAAATCCTCCAAAATTCCTTCAGAAATCATATTACATTGTCATTCTAAACATGGGAAAATGTGCAAAATATTGAACTCCATTATAGTTAACATTTAACAGGAAAGTAATATCACCTCAATACACAGCTTCTTCAGGCACGGAAAGCATCTCACGCAACTGACAACTTGGTCCAGGTTGGGGCCAACAGATTCTAGTGCCAAGACCTTCACTGTGCCCAGAATCTGGGTGAAGCTTTCTTTGGATGATGCATTTAACATACATCTTCAAAACTAGAAATAATGTTGATATCAAGGACGAGAGGTATAATGTCAGGACCCCGATTCCAAGTCACATCGACCTAGCCGGTAACACCTCATATCACTTTGCGGCCTCACGCACGGTATTCCCACGGGTGTCGCCTTACCATGGCGCGGGACCGCTTATGCGCTTTTGGCTCACGATATGATAGTGTCGCTAGCATCCGCATGACAAAGAACCCGGCCGACATGGCTAGTCGTGAACCCAAAGCGGCGCTAACCTATGGGGACGGGCATACATGAATCACATTGAGCATGTCGGTCATCAACGATATATTCGGGCTGTAGCACTGGCTAACAGGACTCCGTATCCCGGCTGTAGCAGGCTAGGAAGGACTCGAATACCACCGCGTGACATTTCAAGGGACAGATATAGGAACAAAGTGAAACACATGCCGCCAGTCAAGTGTCCAAGCAGTAGTGCTGGGCTAGCAGGACTCGTGAACCGGCAGTAGCGGACTACTATCGCCGTAAGCACGAGACTACATTTCCCCATATGAGAGGCTGCCAAGGATAAACAACTAGTTTGTGGGATCCCACTCATACCAAGCATTTCAATCATACACGCAATATGCCCGATATGAGTAAATACAACAAGGCATCACAACAAAACTCTACAACTCAAAGTACTTTATTTAAGAGGCTCCGAGGAGCCATACATAACATATTCATACAGGTAGGGGTCACATGACCCAACACTCAAGTCATACAATCATACAAGCACATGCAGAAGCAAACTAGTCTGAGTACAGACTCTAGAAAGAAAGGAAGATTGTTGGAGCCTTTCTATCTACAATGGCCCTTCACAAGCCTGAGATCACCACCTGGGTGGCTAGCTCACTCGTCGAAGTCGAGATCAACATAGAATCCATCGGAGGGGCAGTGTTGTCCTCTGAAAAACATTAATTAAGCAAACATGAGTACGGAGGTACTCAGCAAGTCTTACCACGTAATCCTATCATACATGCACATTCTCAAGAAGGTGGTGGAGTTATTTGCAGAAGCCAGCTTTGACTCTTGGCTAAGCTATCCCACGTGACACCACTTGTAAAGCATTTGTCGCACACGAGTCCACTAATCACCATCACAATACTCCACCGTGGATCCTCTCTCGTCATCCCACGAGAGGGTCATCCATGTACTCACACTTATCTTGAGGCTTTTAGTAGTATCCATTTACTTGTCTATGAACTGATATAGGTAACCCATAAGTCCTTCTCCGTGGACACGACTATTCAATAGATCATATTAACCCTGCAGGGTGTACTTCTTCACACACGCCTCACCACTTACCGCGTTTACACGACATGTACTCGCAACCTTCAAGCGGAAGCCCAACGTGGGTGTCGGCCACAGCCTACCTAAACACTCAAGTCCCTAGTCCAGGTTTATCGCCTATTCGGGTTCCATCCGCAGGAGTCCGCCGAGGTTTCCCATACAGCCCGAACGATGTGTGCAGGGTTCCCGAGATACCAAACGGGCACTTCGGTACACCGGCCACGTGCCTACCGCAACACAACCCACCCCTAAGGTCAGCGCTATGCGTGCCCCCAAATGCTACAAACACCGTAAACTACTTGCAACTCCGGACTAAGAACAAGGGTGGTTAAGAAGCCGAGAGGGTCCATTGGTTTCGGGCCCAATGCGTGGTAGTAACTATTTCATGGATCACAAACACAGATCTCAGTTCTTAGGATCGGCTTCAATGAAACAACCCACCATGTACTCCTACATGGCCTCTCATCGATACCTTTACCAAAACGTGTTCAACACTTTCACTCTCGAACCAACACAACCTTTCACTCCAGTTCATCATCCCGATGAGCCGACCGACACAACTCTAAGCATAGCAAGCATAGCATGGTAGGAATCACAAACATGGCTTAATCAACTCCTACACATACTAGTGGGTTTCATCTAGTTATCGTGGCAATGACAGTCATGCAAAGGAAGTGGGTTCAACTACCGCAGCACACAACAGTTTGAATCGCGTTGTCTTAATGCAGTAAACGAGAGCGAAGCGAGAACATGAGTTTGTATCGGAATGATCAATGAGTTGCTTGCCCGATGGAACGGGGTAGAGTATCGCCTTCGATGGATAGTCGAGGTTATCCTCGGCGGCAGAACCTATCACGAAAAGCATACCGAAAGTAAACACACATGGCAATATGCATCAATATGATGCATGCTATGACATGGCAATATGGATGTGTGTTGGCCTAATGCAAGCTAAAACAGGAGGGGATGAACCCATTTGAATCAAAGATTCAAATGCTAGCTCATTTGAAATAGCCCTAAAGGTGCATTATCTTATTCTGGTTAAACAGCAAGGTTAACTTGCTTTAACATGCATGAAACCTGTACCAATGGATAGAATGGATTTTTCTGATCATTTTTCATATATAAATCTTTGCATTTGGAGTTACAGATTAAAAGTTATAAGCATTTGAAATTTGAATTATATTCTGAATTTACTATATCGAATAAATCCAGAAATTAGATTATTGCGTCACCATGCGCCAAGATGACGTCGTGGTCAACGGAGACGCCCAGTCAAACCCGACAAAGGGTCCAGGTGTCGTGGTAATTAGTTTAACTAATGTTTAATTAGAACAAAACCTATTTAGTTAGCAGGGCTGGGCCCCATCTGTCAGTGACTCATCAGAGTCAACCAGGGCCCACCGTGGTCAAAGTCCACGTCGGCTGCCCGGCGTCTAGCCGCCAGCGAGCCCGATGCGGCGGCGGAAGTGCGTTTGGCCATTCCGGCAACCAAACGAGCCGCGGAGGGTGGCTATGGGTAGCTGGGGACAAGCCGCGGCTACTGGTGGAGTCGGTTGGGGTCGGGGTGGCCGGAATCGGCGCCGGCGACGACCTAGGCGGCCGCTGGAGTTCGGTCGAAGAAGAACTTAGGGCTAGAGGGGTCGGTGAGGTGCGGGAAGTGCATAGTTAGACTCCATGGGGTGCGGTGAGTGTGAAGGACAGCAAGGGGTGGCAGGAGGGTGACCGGGAGCACGTCGGCGACGAGCTCAAGGGCGCGGGTGCGGGTGAGCTCCGTTCGGTTGCTACGCTGCTCGAGAGCGAGAGAGAAAGGGAAGGGGAGGTAGATGAGCTCACGGACAACTCGTAGAAGCACTCGTTGAGGTCGGGGACGAGCCGGAGCGACGATGGCGTTGATGGGGATCTCCGGCGACGGCGAACTCGGTCGAGGTCGGTGGGGTGGATTCGGTTCACTTGAGCAGGCGGGGCTCGGCTAGTTAGGGGTAGTGGAGAGCGGCGGAGCTCCTAGACAAGGTGAGGAGGAGCACGGACGGCGGGGAGCGCGGTTACGGCGATGGTGCGGCGGCGACGGCGTCGGCCAAGGCGGGGAAGCGCGAGAGAGAGGGACTGGGGAGGAGAAGAGGTGTCCAGGGGGTTCGGGGAAGGGATAGGAGGTGATCCCCGTCGGCAGCTGGTGAGAGGAGCGGCGAGGCGGCGACCAGGTCGTGGCACCCATGCGGTGCCCCGCCGAAAGCACTGGCTGCCTGTCTGGCCGAGCCAAGCAGCTGCTTGGCCTTGCTCTTGGGCTGGGCAGCAGGTGGGCCGTAGGTGGCGCCTGTAAGTTCTTTTCTGTTTTATCTTTTCTATATTTCTGCAACTTTGTGGAGTTTTTAAAAATACCAAAACAGTTTTAAAATTCACCAAAATGCTCCTGGTCCATTGTTGAAATATTTCCAACATGAAACATTTTGGTTTGGCAATATTTGGACATTTGAAATATTTTATATAATTTGAAATGCTCAAGTTCAAAACTTATGAATTAATTCAAAGACCTTTGGTCGACCTAGAAAATGATGCACCACTTTTGACATAGGCTCAACCAAAGCAAAGATGATGAGCATTTTGAAGGGCATTTCAGGTTCATTGAAATAATTTTAGTAAACCCTAGTTGAATTAGGGGGGTTCTGGGGTTTCTGCCTTCCCATTTCAAATTCAAATGAAATTTAAACATGATGCACACCCTAATGCATGGTCTAGCTGGGATGTGACAACTCACCCCACTCAAAAGAATCTCGTCCCGAGATTTAGGATCTGCTATAAAAAGGTGGGATACTCAAGTCGAGACGATCCTCCCTTTCCCAAGTTGCTTCTTGCTCGGAATGGTTTGACCATTGAACCTTTAGAAACTTGATATTCGACGTCGAGTGGTACGCTCGGCTTGATCGAGAATACTGAATGGGATATTCTCGATAGGTGAGGTTATCTTGGAGATCAAGCGTTTCGTGGTCCACTCCACGGATAGGATCCGAGAAGCAACGCCTGAGTTGGCAAACGTGGAAGACATCATGGACTCTGGAAAGATGCGGAGGTAGTTCCAATTGGTAGGCAACTTCTCCTCGTTTGGGAAGAATACGAAAGGGTCCAATGTAACGAGGAGCCAACTTGCCTTTGATACCGAATCGATGGGTTCCCTTCAAAGGAGTGACCCGGAGGTAAGCCTTCTCGCCAATTTCATAAGCCATAGGCTTATGCTTGCGGTCATATTGGCTCTTTTGACGAGATTGGGCTGTTTTCAATTTCTCACGAATAACACGAACCTGCTTTTCTTCGCTTCTCGGATCATATCCGGGCAAAGAGTTGTCTCCCCGGTTTCACCGCTAAGAGGCGCTCACATTTCCGCCCATAAAGAACTTCGAAGGAGCTTTGCCCAAGCTGGCTTGATAACTATTGTTATAGGCTAACTCGGCGAATGGAAGGCATTTCTCCCAATTCATGCCGAAAGAGATGACGGAAGCTCGAAGCATATCCTCTTGGATTTGATTGACTCGTTCTACTTGACCACTTGATTTAGGATGGAAGGCGGTGCGAAAGGAGAGACGAGTTCCCATAGCGTTTTGGAAACTTTCCCAAAATCGAGAGGTGAAGGGACTTCCCCGGTCTGAGTTAATCTCCAATGGAACACCATGAAGAGACACTATTCGAGAGATGTACAAATCAGCTAGCTGGCTAGCGGTTATACTCTCACGAACGGGTAGGAAGTGAGCTACTTTGGAAAGACGATAGACGACAACGAAGATAGCATTATTCCCTCTTTTGGTCTTGGGAAACCCGGTAATGAAATCCATACTGATTTTATCCCATTTCCATTCAGGAATTTCCAAAGGTTGAAGGGTACCAGCAGGCCGTTGATGCTCTGCTTTAACTCGACGACAGACATCGCAATTAGCAATGTATTGAGCGATTTCTCTCTTCATCCTAGTCCACCAAAACCTCTGGCGTAGGTCTTGATACATTTTAGTACTACCGGGATGAATGGTGAGAGGAGAGTCATGATCTTCCTTAAGGATCAATCGCCTCAGGTTGCGCACCTTGGGGACCACTAGACGGTCTCCAAAGAACACGACACCTTGTTCATCAATGGAGAAACAATCTGCGACTCCTTTCTTGATGTTTCTCCTGATACGGGAGATTCCCGGATCTACCTTCTCTTCTTTGATGATCTGATCCGTAAGGGTAGGTTTCGCCACCAGGGTGGAAAGGAATCCTCGAGGAACAATGTGGAGATTAAGCTTACGAAATTCCTCGTGGAGAAATGGTTGACTTTGTTGTAACATCAGATTGTTACAGTAAGATTTTCGACTTAGGGCGTCAGCCATGACATTGGCCTTGCTTGGGGTGTAAGATATTCCTAAGTCGTAATCTGTAATCAACTCGACCCAACGTCTTTGCCTGAGATTCAAATCCGGTTGGGTGAAGATGTATTTCAGACTTTGGTGATCAGTGTAAATTTCGCAACGATTACCAAGAAGGTAATGTCGCCAGGTTTTGAGTGCATGAACCACTGCTGCAAGCTCTAGATCGTGTGTGGGGTAGTTATCCTCATGTGGACGCAACTGTCGAGAAGCGTAGGCAATCACATGACGATCTTGCATGAGTATGCAACCTAGTCCTTGTCGCGAGGCGTCGCAATAGATAATAAAGTCCTTAGAAAAATCTGGTGGAACAAGTACGGGAGCAGATGTCAGGCGTCTTTTCAGTTCCTGAAAGCTGAACTCGCACTGTGGTGTCCATTCGAACATTTTATCTTTCTTGAGGAGTTCGGTTAGAGGTTTAGCAACTTTAGAGAAATTCTCGACGAAGCGGCGGCAATAGCTCGCTAAACCGAGGAAACTCTGAACTTGCTTGACCGATTCAGGTGGAGTCCATCAAGGACGGCTTGAACTCGCCGGATTGACAGCAATGCCCTTACCAGAGATTACATGGCCTAGATAGGTCACTTCGCAACCAGAATTCACACTTGGAGAATTTGGCATAAAGGCGGTGCTCTCAAGTTTCATCAATATTAGCCGAGATGTTCGCATGTTCTTCCTCATTCTTGGAGTAGATGAGTATATCGTCGAGGTATACCACGACTAATTTATCCAAATACTCCATGAAGATTGAGTTCATTAACCGAGAGAAGGTGGCTGGAGCATTGGTTAAACCGAAGGACATGACGGTGTACTCAGATTGGCCATAACGGTAACAAAGGCCGCTTTAGGAATGTCCCTCGTTTTGATTTTGATTTGATGGTAGCCCAACCTCAAATCCATCTTGAAAAGATCGAGGATCCAGCGAGCTGATCATACAGATCGTTGATCCCGGGAGCGGATACTTGTTCTTGATAGTGACCAAGTTGACAGGTCGGTAATCTCCAACCATCCGATCCGTTCCATCCTTCTTCTTGACGAAGAGGACGGGGCAAGCCCATGGGGATGAACTAGGACGGATGAAACCCTTTTGCAAGGACTCATCGAGTTGTTTCTTAAGCTCAGCTAGTTCTAGGGGTGCCATCTTATAAGGTCTTCTAGAGATTGGGACGGTTCTGGGAACAAGATCTATCACGAACTCGACATCCCTGTCAGGTGGAACACCTGGCAGTTCCTCTGGAAAGCCATCCGAGAAATCACGGACTACCGGAATATCTTCGAGGTCTGGAAGGGGGTTGGCATTTAAGGAGTATAGCTGACGTTTCGACACTCGGGTTAAAACATTAACTGTCTTGCCCGAAGGATGGGTGAGCTGAACAGTTCTAGTAGAGCAATCAATCTTAGCATAATGGGCTGACATCCAGTCCATACCCAAGATGATGTTTATGTCCGAGGACTTGAGGGCTATTAGAGAAGCAAGAAAGACTAAGCTGTCGACAAGAATTTCATTCCCATGACTTATTCTAGAGGTTTGCCATCTAGTACCAGGAGTTTGAATTTCCATGGAGGTATGCATGTCACAGAATGTGGTGTTGTGCAATCGAGCATAGCTCTCGAAATAAATGAATGAGATGCTCCAAGATCAAAAGAACAGTTGCGGATGGCAATTAACAAGGAGCGTACCGAGAACGACGTTGGGATCCTCATAAGTTTCTTCAGCAGAAACATAGTTGATGTGGCCACGAGCAATGGTAGCTGGTTTACCATAGAGCACCTTTCCTGCTGGCTTGCCACGGCCAATGACTTTCCAACTTGACTGGGGTTGTTTTGGGGACACTCACGGATGTAGTGGCCCGTCTCTCCACACTTGAAGCAAGTTATCACATTTGGGCGTGGAGCAGCATTAGCAGTGGGGCCTCCATAAGTCTTGGGCGGAACATACTGCTGGTTGGGGCGAGGCGCCTCAAAGGATGGCCTCGGGTGAACCAGGTGGTAGAGCAGTATTTGAATCCAAACCCGCGCTTCGGGATGCAGAGCGGAGGAAGATCCAGAGTCACGGATGTGCTTGCGTGAAGCTTCAAAATCAGTCTGCCCAGTTTCGGCGCTGATAGCCTTATTGACTAGCTTCGGAAAAGAAGTGCACTCATGCAGACGAAGGTCTCGGCGTAGCTCAGGGCTAAGTCCCTTGCGGAACCTTGCCTGCTTCTTGGCGTCGGTAGAAACTTCCTCGGGAGCATAACATGCTAACTTCCCAAATTCACGGCTGTAAGCATCCACTGTCAGCCTACCTTGGGTGAAACTGCAGAATTCCTCCCTTTTGCGATCCATAAGACCTTCTGGGATATGATGCTCACGGAAGGCGGCACTGAATTCAGCCCAAGTTGTAATTTGTCCAACCGGACGCATAGCCTCATAATTCTCCCACCAGAGACTAGCAGGGCCTTCAAGATGATAAGCGGCAAAGGTAACCTTGTCGCCTCAGCCACGCTAAGTAACGCAGCTTGTGGTAGATCTTTGCGAAGCCAATCATCCGCGTCGAGAGGCTCAACAGAATATTTGAACTTTGGTGGATACAGCTTGACGAAGTCATTGAGTGAAACCAAATCATTTCTTGGCTGGCGTGCAGTGTTTTGTTCAATCCGCTCCAGTAAGCGATTGGTCTCACGCTTATTGCGTCCTGCTTCCCGCATAACCTCAGCCAAAGATGGCGGTTGAGGCAGATTCACATTCCTGGCTGCACTAGCTTCTCCCTGCTCCGGAGCAGCAGGATTGTTGCGGGTGTTGACCATCCTAGGAAACAAAGCAAAGGTTTAAACCAGGATGGCAGAATTTAACAAGGAAGTGCGGAATGTAATGGATAACACGGAATGCAAAGATGTTCATCCGTATGACATGGTAATATAACACTGCCATATATATACCAACGGTCATACACACCATTCATAGTTTAGTACAAGCCTGACGGAGTACAACTATAAGGAAAGGCGTTACATCTCATCGGAAGCATTCCAACTCCTATACATTATTTTTCTACACTTCCGAAACGATACACACTAAGTCATATTACACAAGTCACGCAGGACGGTGGAAATACAACTAATACCATACTAGGAATACTACTACTAACTCAGGCAGCTCCGTAGTAGTCCTCATAGAAGTCACCACCCAAGCCTGGAAGTGGAACATGATCATCCGGAAACAGACGATCCTGTGGAGCCTGTGGACCATAAGGACTCGGATGTGGCCGTGGTCCAGCAAATGGCGGCAGACGAGGTCCACGAGGAGGAGTGATGCCTCCAACCTCACGCCACTCCAAAAAGTCTGGCAGACCAGCCCGCACAGGGTACAAGTCCCTCATGTCCATATATCCGGCTTGCACGGCAGGTGCAATCCGAGTCAGAGTAGCCCAGTGATCAGAACGGGCATTAAAAAGCTCCATACGCAAGGCCCGGTTCTCACGGTCCTTGTCTTGCAGCATTTCAGTAGTAATGCGAAGGAGTGAGTCCTCATGGGATGCATCACTGTACAAACCCTGGAGGTAGCCATGCGCCCCAGGGAGGGATGCTGGCATGTAGCGGAAATCGGTGTTGCCCAACAAGGAAGTTCTGGCTCGAATAATAGTCATCATAGAATAGGCTGCATCTTGCACGGACATTCCAATAGTGATCCCGAGCCCATAAGAACAATGAAGTGGTTCAGTAGCTCCGGGATAAGATGGATAAATCCTGACCGTGCATAGATACTGGCTTTGATTAAAATCCCTAAACTGCTCCTCGACGGTATATTCAGGATACCATCGGTAACCGGTCTCGGTCATCACCCTAACCAACATTGCCGTGTGACCACACACACCAATGCAACGGGTCAGACGAACCACTTGGTTCTGGGGACGGGTGGCCATCTGAAAGCACAGCCACAATGCAAGACATTAGAATTTCTAGGGAAAATCGGGCAGCATAACATCTGTAAATGCTCAAAATTAGATTTGAGACATTCAAAATCAGATTGCAAAACCACTCAACAACATCATATCAAGGTTCTGGTTCAACTAACAGCATACTAAAATTTAGTAGAACTGAACTGAGGAGGTAACCAACAATCCTATAAGTTACTACGGATTAGTAACACGTGAACCTGATAGAGAGAAGAGAACCTAGTCCTATACCCACGTCGAATGAGAAGAGGATGACTCAGATCAGAGGGCATAAGGTAAAGGAGTAAAAGAGCCTTACGCTCCTCCCACAATCAATTCCCTACATATAACTAAAGCATTTCTAGACACAACATCGACCAGTTTGGCTTAGCGAACCTACAGGCAGCCCTGCTCTGATGCCAACGCTGTCAGGACCCCGATTCCAAGTCACATCGACCTAGCCGGTAACACCTCATATCACTTTGCGGCCTCACGCACGGTATTCCCACGGTGTCGCCTTACCATGGCCCGGGACCGTTTAGCGCTTTTGGCTCACGATATGATAGTGTCGCTAGCATCCACATGACAAAGAACCCGGCCGACATGGCTAGTCGTGAACCCAAAGCGGCGCTTAACCTATGGGGACAGGCATACATGAATCACATCGAGCATGTCGGTCATCAACGATATATTCGGCTGTAGCACCTTTGGGCTAACAGGACTCCGTATCCCGGCTGTAGCAGGCTAGGCAGGACTCAATACCACCGCGTGATATTTCCCGAAGGGACGTACATAGGAACGGTGAAACACATGCCGCCAGTCAAGTGTCCAAGCAAAGAGTGCTGGGCTAGCAGGACTCCGTGAACCGGGCTGTAGCGGACTACTATCGCCGTAAGCACGAGACTACATTTCCCCATATGAGAGGCTGCCAAGGATAAACAACTAGTTTGTCGGATCCCACTCATACCAAGCATTTCAATCATACACATAATATGCCCAATATGAGTAAATACAACAAGGCATCACAACAAAACTCTACAACTCAAAGTACTTTATTTAAGAGGCTCGAGGAGCCATACATAACATATTCATACAGGTAGGGGTCACATGACCCAACACTCAAGTCATACAATCATACAAGCACATGCGAAGCAAACTAGTCTCGAGTACGACTCTAGAAAGAAAGAAAGCTTGTTGGAGCCTTTCTATCTACAATGGCCCTTCACAAGCCTCGAGATCACCACCGGGTGGCTAGCTCACTCGTCAAGTCGAGATCTACATAGAATCCATCGGAGGGGCAGTGTTGTCCTCTGAAAAACATTAATTACAAACATGAGTACGGAGGTACTCAAAGAAGTCTTACCACGTAATCCTATCATACATGCACATTCCCAAGAAGGTGGTGGAGTTATTTGCAGCAAGCCAGCTTTGACTCTTGGCTAAGCTATCCTACGTGACACCACTTGTAAAGCATTTGTCGCACACGAGTCCACTAATCACCATCACAATAATCCACCGTGGATCCTCTCGTCATCCCACGAGAGGGCCATCCATGTACTCACACTTATCTTGAGGCTTTTAGTAGTATCCATTTACTTGTCTATGAACTGATATAGGTAACCCAGAAGTCCTTCTCCGTGGACACGGCTATTCAATAAATCATATTAACCCCGCAGGGTGTACTTCTTCACACACGCTCACCACTTACCGCCGTTTACGACATGTACTGCAAACTTCAAGCGGAAGCCCAACGTGGGTGTCGGCCACAGCCTACCTAAACACTCAAGTCCCTAGTCCAGGTTTATCTCCTATTCGGGTTCCATCTGCAGGAGTCCGCCGAGGTTTCCCATACAGCCCCGAACGATGTGTGCAGGGTTCCCGAGATACCAAACGGCACTTTCGGTACCGAAACACGTGCCTACCGCAACACAACCCACCCCTAAGGTCAGCGCTATTGCGTCGGCCCAAAGATGCTACAAACACCGTAAACTACTTGCAACTCCCTGACTAAGAACAAGGGTGGTTAAGAGCCGAGAGGGTCCATTGGTTTCGGGCCCAATGCGTGGTAGTAACTATTTCATGGATCACAAACACAGATCTCAGTTCTTAGGATCGGCTTCAATGAAACAACCCACCATGTACTCCTACATGGCCTCTCATCGATACCTTTACCAAAACGTGTTCAACACTTTCACTCTCGAACCAACACAACCTTTCACTCCAGCTCATCATCCCGATGAGCCGACCGACACAACTCTAAGCATAGCAAGCATAGCATGGTAGGAATCACAAACATGGCTCAATCAACTCCTACACATACTAGTGTGTTTCATCTAGTTATTGTGGCAATGACAGTCATGCAAAGGAAGGGTTCAACTACCGCAGCACACAACAGTTTGAATCGCGTTGTCTTAATGCAGAAACGAGAGCGAAGCGAGAACATGGGTTTGTATCGAAATGATCAATGAGTTGCTAGCCCGATGGAACGGGGTAGAGTACGCCCTTCGATGGATAGTCGAGGTTATCCTCGGGGGCAGAACCTATCACGAAAAGCATACCGAAAGTAAACACACATGGCAATATGCAGCAATATGATGCATGCTATGACATGGCAATATGGATGTGTGTTGGCCTAATGCAAGCTAAAACAGGAGGGGATGAACCCATTTGAATCAAAGATTCAAATGCTAGCTCATTTGAAATAGCCCTAAAGGTGCATTATCTTATTCTGGTTAAACAGCAAGGTTAACTTGTTTTAACATGCATGAAACCTGTACCAATGGATAGAATGGATTTTTCTGATCATTTTTCATATATAAATCTTTGCATTTGGAGTTACAGATTAAAAGTTATAAGCATTTGAAATTTGAATTATATTCTGGAATTTACTATATCAGAATAAATCCAGAAATTAGATTAGTGCGTCAGCCATGCGTCAGCATGACGTCAGGGTCAACGGAGACGTCCAGGTCAAACCTGACAGTGGGTCCAGGGTGTCAGGGTAATTAGTTTAACTAATGTTTAATTAAAACTAAACCTATTTAGTTAGCAGGGCTGGGCCCCATCTGTCAGTGACTCATCGGAGTCAACCAGGGCCCACCGTGGTCAAAGTCCACGTGGGCTGCCCGGCGTCTAGCCGCCGGCGAGCCCGACGCGGCGGCGGAAGTGCGTTAGGCCATTCCGGTGACCAAACGAGCCGCGGAGGGTGGCTATGGGTAGCTGGGGACAAGCCGCGGCTACTGGTGGAGTCGGTTGGGGTCGGGGTGGCCGGAATCGGCGCCGGCGACGACCTAGGCGGCCGCCGGAGTTCGACCGAAGACGAACTTAGGGCTAGAGGGGTCGGTGAGGTGCGGGAAGTGCATAGTTAGACTCCATGGGGTGCGGTGAGTGTGAAGGACAGCAAGGGGTGGCCGGAGGGTGACCGGGAGCACGTCGGCGACGAGCTCCGCGGCGGCGGGTGCGGGTGAGCTCCGTTCGGTTGCTACGCTGCTCGAGAGCGAGAGAGAAAGGGAAGGGGAGGTAGATGAGCTCACGGACAACTCGTAGAAGCACTCGTTGAGGTCGGGGACGAGCCGGAGCGACGACGGCGTTGAAGGGGATCTCCGGCGACGGCGAACTCGGTCGAGGTCGGTGGGGTGGATTCGGTTCACTTGAGCAGGCGGGGCTCGGCTAGTTAGGGGTAGTGGAGAGCGGCGGAGCTGCTAGACAAGGTGAGGAGGAGCACGGACGGCGGGGAGCGCGGTTACGGCGATGGTGGGGCGGCGACGACGTCGTCCAAGGCGGGGAAGCGCGAGAGAGAGGGACTGGGGAGGAGAAGAGGTGTCCAGGGGGTTCGGGGAAGGGATAGGAGGTGATCCCCGTCGGCAGCTGGTGAGAGGAGCGGCGAGGCGGCGACCAGGTGCGTGGCACCCATGCGGTGCCCGCCGCCGAGCACCTGGCTGCCTGCCTGGCCGAGCCAAGCAGCTCGCTGGCATGGGTTGTTGGCTGGGCCGGGCAGTGGGCCGGTAGGTGGCGCCAGGTAAGTTCTTTTCTATTTTATCTTTTTCTATATTTCTGCAACTTTGTGGAGTTTTTAAAAATACCAAAACAGTTTTAAAATTCACCAAAATGCTCCTGGTCCATTGTTGAAATATTTCCAACATGAAACATTTTGGTTTGGCAATATTTCGACAATTGAAATATTTTATATAATTTGAAATGCTCAAGTTCAAAAACTTATGAATTAATTCAAAGACCTTTGGATGACCTAGAAAATGATGCACCACTTTTGACATAGGCTCTGAACCAAAGCAAAGATGATGAGCATTTTGAAGGGCATTTCAGGTTCATTGAAATAATTTTTAGTAAACCCTAGTTGAATTAGGGGGGGGGGGGTTCTGGGGTTTCCTGTCTTCCCCATTTCAAATTCAAATGAAATTTAAACATGATGCACACCCTAATGCATGGTCTAGCTGGGATGTGACATATAAGGCGACTATCGTACCTGAAAGTAGTAGTATATTTGACTAACGAGTAGCCCACCATTGTCAATTTTGGCGCAGAAATGACATTGATTTTTGTTGGACCTTGTTGATCAACTACAAGTAACCTCTCAAGTGAAGGTGTGTCCTCAATGACCATATTGTGCTCCACCTTTCGTGATCCCTCGTTGCAGCACCAGCAACACACATAAATAGTCCGGAGAGTCTTGGAGGTGATATGGAAGGTACTCGACCAATTCATCGTCTAAAGACGAAGGAACTCGAGTGCGGTATAGCCGCGGAGTAGGCGCTCCATGTCATCCTTTGGGATGCAGACGACGATGAGCTCGATCTACTTCATTTGTGGTAGAAAAAGAGCGGGCACGTCATTAAGGGGGATGGCAGTTCATGAACTTGGTGGGGTGCAGCATGGGCGTGAAGCCGAGCACGGACATTGGCAGCGAGGGCATATGCCCATCATTAAAACTGAGCTCCTCGAGCTGATCTATGGCAGGGGATCGGACCACTCGTCAAGCTTGGCTCCGTCCTTGCCATTGGAACGGAACATGCCCGTGATAAGGCCTCTGATTGGGCCATGGTGACTGCCGACGATCTACGAGAACGCATCCAAGATTTTGCAATAGCCATGGCAGAGCTCGTGGGCGTCGAGGAGGTTGACAGGGCTGAGGAGCCATAGGGGGCGCCACCGCCGAGAAAGGGCGGTTGTCCTCGCCCCATATTTGATTGGGAGGAGGGATATGATGACTGTCAACATATCATTGGGGAGGTTGCTGATGAAGTCTAGGCCTGCTCGAGTCGCTTGCGGTTCTTTCTCGACCTGCCTCCGCTTGTGGGCAGCCTCGTTCTCCACCTCGTTGGCCGGAAACCTCTGTCTCCATATTCACACCGTGCTACGGTGCTTCAGCAGCCCCGGCGTCGCCACTCCCTCTGATGGGGCATTTAGGCGGCATCCTCATACACTGACGGTTTGAGGACTGAGAGTGGCATCGAGGATGCGGGCAGAGAGAGAGAGAGGATTTTGTGTGTGGCGAGGATGGGGGTGCCGGCTTTGAGGAATGAGAGCAGCGTCGAAGATGCGGGCGAAGATAAAGGATTGTGTGTGTGGCGTGGATGGGGGGGGGGGTGCGGCTGCTCGGGCGCGCCATTAATAGAAACCACTAGGAGCGAGGGGGCGGCGGCCAATGGCTGTGTCGCTTCCCGGAGAGAACGACTACTTAATCTATGAATGAAATCTATGCTTAATTACTGAATTTTAGTTGCAAAAATTAGATAGTGCTAGTGATTTTTAGTTGACAAATCGCGGTGTTACAAGGTTGACAAATGTCAATGTTACTAGATCAAAAAATGTCATTCTGTCCAGTTTGACAATCGGCAACATACCCAACATGACAGAAGAAAATCTTACTAAATTGTTTGTACGTGGTGGCACACGGGTCATCCAACACAACCATTTGCATTGAAGGCATGTACAAATCTTGCTCGGCACATTTTCTCTTGTCTTAGCACCGAAGTCTGGCTTTCCATACCATATTCAATCTGAAACGTTTGCGTTGAAGAGATGCACCACTCCTGTGTTGAACAACTCGCATGCTTCCCGGTGAGCCTGCGCATTCGAGGACAACTTGCACGCCTCTCGGTCAGCTTGTGCACTGGACTGCGCTCGCACGCCTCCCATTCAGTCAAGCAGATATCCGCACGGCACCTCCTATAGCCATTAAAACCAAGACACTTGGCGTCACGTGAATGGTTAACAGAAGGCACATGATTTGATTTATACTAACATTTGAGATATTAAAGTGGCAACTATTTTTTCAAATTGCCTTTGTTGGCTGTTATTCGAATGCGCCTTCTCTCAAAATGAACACGAAAAATACCACAACATGTCGGGTGCCATTCCATGATAAAATGCAAAGTTTCATTAATGTCAGACGAGTTTTGGAATTACTAGAATTTAAAAACAAAGTATCTCAACGTTTTGCCGGCAATCAACAGTGCCCTTGTGTTTGAAATTCATTCCCCCAAGGACACAGATTTGATTTTCAACCAATTTATATGCAATGGAGCATGTCCATGTAGTTCAAATTTGAATTATGCACATAAAATGCCTAGAAAACCAAGTTAATGTAAAAAAATGTCCAACCGAACCCCAAAAAATTCCAAACTTTAACACAACACTCCTGTTGTTCTATGTTGACACTAGAATGTTTTTGAAAGCAATAAGAGGCAACGGATATTGTTCCATCCCAAAAGGTGGCACGTTCCCTACCGAAACCATCAGGCTTCTTATGAGAAGCTTATGCCTAAACCTGCCCCAAATGGGGCAAAAAATTTACCACGGCATGTTGATGCCACTCCATGATAGCATGCCAAGTTTCATGAATTTCGGACGAGTTTTGGATTTACTAGAATTTAGAAACCAGGTATCTCAATGTTTGCGGTCGAGTGACGGTGGCAGGGTATTTGACATTCATTCCCATTTCTTGCATGGGACCTAAGCATGCAACCAAGGACAAATATTTGAATTTTCAACCAATTTATATGCATTAGAGCATGTGCCTGTAGTTCAAATTTGAATTATGCACATAAATGCATAGAAACTTAGTTAATGTATAAACATATCCGAACGAGCCCCGAAAAATTCCTAATATTAACACAACACTCATGTTGTTATATGTTAACACTAGAAAAAAATTGAAATCGAGAAGAGGCAACGGATACCGTTTCGTCAAGAAAGGTGAAACGTTCCCTATTGTAACCATGAGGCTTGTTGTGAGAAGCTCTGGTATGTGAGAAGCTTATATACCCCAACCTGTCCAAAATGGGACAATATTTTTACAACTGCATGTTGCTGCCATTCCATGCTAGCATGTCAAGTTTCATAAATTTCAAACGCGTTTTTGATTTTCTATAATTTAAAAACCATGTATCTCAATGTTAGCGGCCGAGCGACGGTGGCAGGGTGTTTGACATTCATTCCCATTTCTTGCATGGGACCTAAGCATGCAACCAATGACACATATTTGAAATTTCAACCAATTTATATGCATTAGAGCATGCGCGTGTAGTTCAAATTTGAATTATGCACATAAATGCATAGAAAACTCAGTTAATGTACAAACATGTCCAAACGAGCCCCAAAAATTTCCTAAAATTAACACAACACTAATGTTGTTCTATGTTGACACTAGAAAAAAAAATCAAGAAGAGGCAACGGATACCGTTTCGTCTAGAAAGGTGAAACGTTCCCTACCGTAACCATGAGGCTTGTTGTGAGAAGCTCTGGTTTGTGAGAAGCTTATATACCCCAACCTGCTCCAAATGGGACAATATTTTTACCACTGCATGTTGATGTCATTCCATGCTAGCATCTCAAGTTTCATAAATTTTACACGCATTTTCGATTTACTAGAATTTAAAAACAACGTATCTCAATTTTAGCGGCCGAGCGACAGTGGAAAGGTGTTTGACATTCATTCTCATTTCTTGCATGGGACTTAATGTAGGATCGAAAGTATGTCTAGAGGAGGGGGGGGTGATTAGACTACTTGACCAAATAAAAATGTAGCCTTTTCCCAATTTTAAGTCTTGGCAGATTTTAGCTACTTAGCACAAGTCAAGCAATCAACCTACACATGCAAGTCCAAGAGTATAGCAGCGGAATGTAAAACATTGCATATGAAGGTAAAGGGAGGAGTTTGGAGGGAGCAAACACAATGTAGACATGGAGATTTTTTTCCTGTGGTTCCGCTAGGTGGTGCTATCGTACATCCTTGTTGATGGAGACTTCAACCCTTGACGAGTAACGGTTGCGCGAGTCCATGGAGGGCTCCACCCACGAAGGGTCCATGAAGAAGCAACCTTGTCTATCCCACCATGGCCATCGCCCACGAGGACTTGCCTCACTGGGGTAGATCTTCACGAAGTAGGCGATCTCCTTGCCCGTACAAACTCCTTAGTTCAACTCACAATCTTGACGGAGGCTCCCAAGTGACACCTAACCAATCTAGGTGACGCCACTCTCCAAAAGGTAATAGATGGTGTGATGATGATGTACTCCTTGCTCTTGTGCTTCAAATGATATTCTCCCCAACACTCAACTCTCTCTCACAGATTTGGATTTGGTGGAAAGATGATTTGAGTGGAAAGCAACTTGGGGAAGGCTAGAGATCAAGATTCATATGGTTGGAATGGAATATCTTGGTCTCAACACATGAGTAGGTGGTTCTCTATCAAAAAATGTATGCTGGAAGTGTAGGCATGTTCTGATGGCTCTCCTCACGAAAGAAGAGTGGGTGGAGGGGTATATATAGCCTCCACACAAAATCTAACCATTACACACAATTCACAAAACTCGGTGGGACCAAATCAGAAAACTCAGTTCGACCGATTCAGTTCAAAATCTGAACGTTAGGCTTTCCGGTGGGACCGACATGTCAACACGGTGGGACCGATTTCATTAGGTTTAGGGCATAACGTAATCTCGCTGAGACCGATTACATAAAATTGGTGAGACCGACTTTGGTAATAAGCTAACCAGAGTGTTGGTCAGGAAAACTCGGTGGGACGGAATTGCTCATTTTGGTGAGATCGAAATGTTACAAAAGGGAAACAGAGAGTTTGCATTGCGAACTCGGTGTGACCAATCGCTCATCTCGGTTGGACCGAAACGTTATGAAGGGAAACAGAGAGTTTGCAATCCCATCTCAGTGAGACTGAAATCCCTATCGCTGAGATTGAAGTGACTAGGGTTTGTGGCAGTGGCTACGTCAAGTGAACTCGGTGGCGCCGGATAGAATCACTACAAAAAAAGACACATCCGTACATTTTGGGCAGAACGAAAATCTTTTCTGTCATACTTATGACACTTCTATGACGATAATTGTGACAAAACCCGGTATCATCATGGATGTGGTGGGGTCCTACTTCTATGACAAAAAATCATGACAGAAAATGGGCTTTTCATCCTGGGCGGGCCGGAGACACAGCTGCATGACATTCTTTGGGCCGTCCATGACGGAAAAAACCATGGTAGAAGCGAGGGCGCGGAAAATATCGGGGATTCCCCGGTTATGGTGGGTGGTCGGGGGCCGAGCGATGCGCGTTTCTCTCGTACGTACGCGCGTGTGTGCGAGACGTTGGGCTCTAACTTAACCCGAGCGATTACACTGCAGGCTACGCGTTACTGAACCCGAGCGATCGATCGATGGCTGTTAACTGAAGCCGATTGATGCTTCCTCTAGATGAACAGTGATCGTTGCTCGGGGGGGGGGGGGGTTGGATGAACTGTTCCTGGTGGGGGTGGATGAACAGGACCCGTGGCGTTGCCTCTGGATGAACAAAGGAGCGCTGTTTGGGGGTTTGGATGAACAGTTCCCGGTGGGGGTGGATGAACAGGAACCCGATCGTTCGAGCCGGTTGGGGCTGGATGAAAAGGACCCCGTGGAGGGCAGGATGAAATGGACCACCCTGTGGAGGGCAGGATTAACAATAGACGGTGGAGGGCAGGATGAACAGTAGCCCGTGGAGGGGTGGTTGAACAGGAGCCCGTGGAGAGGGCTGGTTGAACAATAGCCGGTGGAGTAGCGCGCGGTGGAGGCTGGATAAACAGGAGCCCGTGGATGAACAGTCGCAGGTGGAGGCTGGAGGAGGTCGATGGTGGATGAACAATAGCCCATGGAGGCTGGAGGGGGTCGACGGTGGTGATGAACAGTATCCCGTGGAGTCCCGTTTTGCGGTACGCCACACCCCTCCCGATGAGCAAGACCCCGCTTGATCAGAAGCTCCAACACAAGTCTGTTTCTCCGCTTTGCGGCACGCCACACCCTCCCAATCAACAGACCCCGCTTTGACCATAGGAGGTCCGCTTCTCCATTTTGCGGTATGCCGCACTTCTCCCGATGAACAGGATCCCTTTTCGAACGTGGCCGGTCGAACACAAGGCTGTTTCCTCCATTCTGCGGTACGCCAGGCCTCGTTTTCATCGGCTGTTCCGTCCAAGCCCTCCCGATGAACACGACGACGCATTCCGTTCCGACCCAGCCGGTTGGCTCCCCATGAACACGACGACGACGCAGTTTCTCCGTTCTGACCGAGCCATGTACACGAGCCCTGGCCATACGTACGCGCGAGTAGGCGTTCGAGACCCCGCCCGTATGTACGTACATGACCGTATTTACTTTCTTGCACCCTGGCCGCTGTACGTACGTGTACATGCTACATGCGCGCCTCTACTACGACATGTGCGCGCCTCTACTACGACACGTGTGTGCCTCTACATCGACCAGTATGTACGTACACATTCGCGACCAGAATGACAACTCTACGTACGCTTCGACCAGGTGGGTCCCGAATGTCAGGCACTTCCTTGCCTACGAAGATGTAGCTGGTGGGTCCCAGCAGTCAGGGGAGCGAATAGTTTTTTTTTCCTGGACGCACTTCCTTGCGTGCGATGATGTAGCTGGTGGGTCCCAGCAGTTAGGGGGAAACGTTTTTTCACAGAATACGGTGGCCCGTCTGGTAGGTCCCCGCTGTCAGGTGGAGGAGTAATTATTTTGTGCATAATAAGGAGGCACTTCCTTGCTACGGCCATGGACCCAGCTGTCAGTCTCTCCACGTACCGTCCACGTCCGATGGAAGCCATTCCTTGACCATGTTGACCACGCCACGCAGAGAGCACCAAGGCGGTGGACGACGGTGAGGCCTAGGAAGGGGACGACGCGGAGCCGGGGAAGACACGGCAATGGATGCCCACGCGTAGAGGAGTACGAGGGTTCACTGGTTCGCGGCGATGTGAGGCTGCCGTCGCTTCAGAATAACAGGGGGTGTGGGTGAATGGAGGGATGGCCTGGCCAGCGGTGGGAATAGTAGGGGCGGTGAGGCCTCCGCGGTAGCACAGCCGGTCACGGGAGGTAGGAGCATGTGGCACGACCGGCACTGCTTTGGGCGACTGGAGCAACAAGACCAGAGGTTGCTGAAGCACTACGGACGTTGGATGGACATCGTACGGTCACTGGAGCTAGAATCATTCATATTGACTAAGTTGACAAAGCACTCCGTCCCCATCAACTTAGTAGGCCCAAAAGTCAGCCTCGCACCAAGGTGGGTCCCAACTAGCAGGGGGAGTATTCATTTTTTTTTTGTGTAATAAGGAGGCACTTCCTTGCGTGCGAAGATATAGCCGGTGGGTCCGACCTGTCAGTGGTGGGAAAGTTTTTTTCACGAAATACAGAGGCCCTTCCGGTAGGTCCCAGCTGTCAGGTGGAGGAATCATTATTTTGCGCGTAATAAGGAGGCATTTCCTTGCGTGCGGCCGTGCACTCAGCTGTCAGCCTCTCCATGCACAGTCTACTTCTGATGGTTTCGTTCATTGACCACGTTGACCACTCCGCGCTGAGCGCATCCAAGGTGGTGGATGACGGCGAGGCCCCGGACAACAACGAGCCGGAGATGGGAAGACGCGGGAGTAGAGTCGCAGACGGAGAGGTGTACGAGGGTAAACTCGTTCTGGTGCGGTGTGGTTCGGCAGTCAGTGGAGAAGAACAGGAGGTGTGGAGGGGTGGAGGGATGTCCTGCCCAACGGTGGAGTAGCGCTTCACAGCAAAGTGTGCTAATCAGAGCTGCTAGCAGCAGGAGGCGGGAGCAAGTGGTCCCGGCGGAACTGGAGGAAGAAGACGAGAGATTGAAGATGGATGCCAGTTGTTGGATGTAAATCCAACGGCTTACGATGTCTGAATCATTTGTTGACTAAGTTGACAACGCCTTGCATTGGCTTTGGCCTACTGGCCCACATTTCAGCCTCCAAAAATGTGGCACGTATTCAACCCATGTTTTCAGAATTTATAGTCTTTTTTTGCGGGGTAGAATTTACAGTCCATTTGATCTTTTTTTTGAATTAGAGTCCATTAGCTGGGCTGGGTGAACCAATAATGTAGCGTCCATGCGGCCCATTTATGCTTTTCCTAAAAAATTACAGGCCATTTGCACTTTCTCGAAATACACGATTTTGCTGGGCTCATTCTAATTATAATGTTGGGGTGGGCGCAGCAATGTTATCAAAAAATAAACAGGGGCTGAGCATTTTGTTATATATATATATTTAAATAATAAGTGATTTATTATTACATTGGTCCTTAAATCTTAGCAAGCTTTTCTACACAATCACCAGGATTTTCGTTGCTAAAAAAATCCAAGATTTTATTAAATTGTTAAGAAATTATTTTTATAAGTTAACAAGATGTGGGATATTGTTTTCTTACATATGTAAGTATCTGTTAAATATATGATGACAATAAAAATAATATATAATAACATATAAAATATTTTAAATATACATAATATAGTTACAAGGGAAACATAAGTTCGACCGGACGTTCCTATTCTTATATAGAAAAATAGAACAGACCTCTGCGTTTCCTTCAAACAAAAATACATAAATTGGGCTGCCGATGTTTCAGGAAAAATAAAACCTCGGATGGGAGGTCCATAGCCTGGTCGATAGATGATGACCCTCAAGAAAATACAAACAGCCTTATGGACCTCCCATCCGAGGTCGTGGGCTGCGCATGTTAAAAAAGAAAGCCTAGACGGGGCAGCTGTTTCGCCCGGGTTCGGTTCCACCTGTGCAGAGAAAATATCTCCAAATTTTTGCCTCTGCCTTTATTGACATGTGGGTCCCAATTGTCATCTACGCACACCACGTCCTACACTTGTCAAAACTTCGTCCCTCGTTTTCTCTATTTTTCGCACACTCGACATTGTGTGGGCATTTTGAATATAGAATTTCTTTTTGACTGTGCATCATATGAAGATGTGCTATGCATGAATGTTGATCAGCGTGATGTTAACTGGCTGGTAGTTCCAGTTTCAACCATGAATAAAACGTCCATCATGATGTTAACACTGTTTGAAAAGGCCGTGTTAATATAAATGCTCTGCCTCTGAAAGTTGCAGTTTCTAATCTGAAATCGAACTTGGAGTTTCTTATCTGAAACTGAAACTTGCAGTTTCTTCTTTGAGAATGACATTGTCTGCACATTTATACTCCTATGAAACTACATTTTTAAGTGCTAAAAATAGATCTCTAGAATTCATAAAGTACTTCATATGCTCAATACTGAATATCTGAAATTCAAAAGACATTCATATCCGAAAATACTCTCAAAATACACAACACAAAACACAATTCACAACCTGCAAATACTAACAACCCTAAGCTCCTCCTGACAATTCACAACCTGCCCGACTATTGGTCTTGGGGGGCAAATCCCTCCTATTCCTCGGCGGTAGACAGCCGCCCCGTGATACGATGTGAACGGCGAGGGAGAGGATGGCGGGGAAGCGTCATCGGGCCAACTGTTTTTCTCCTCTTGCAGTTGGGTTCGGTCGACGAAGACTCCACCGGCTCGCTCTGGCACGTCACCCTCACAAATGGCACCCTGTAGATGCTCGATCCTTCAATCTCTGGTGGATGCTCCATCTGGGATCGATACTCCCACCATCGCTCCCTCACGATCGGATTCGGTGAATCTGTTTGTTCCATGGCCCAGAGGAGCAGCTCTGTGTACTCCCGCGCGACTCCCTCCGGGAGTATCGCTGCCTTTTCGCTCTGTTGCAGATATTTGGCCATGGATGTCACCGTCGCTGCTAGTTGGTTCTTGTTGTCAAACCAAGACTATATCTTCAACATCCTAGCTAGCTTCACAGGGTCGCCGTCTGCGATCCTCACGTATTGGTTGTACTCCTCCATCGATCTACTTCTCCATAGCACCTTCACTCACCAGCGGTGGTTTTTGAATGGAAGAGGAGAGGAGCAGCGCTGTTTTTGGTTTAGAACGGGAGAGGAGCGACCCTGGTTTTGGATTGGAATTTGAGAGGAGGGGCGGTGGTTTTGAAATGGAAGAGGAGAGGAGCGACGCTGGATTTAGATTGGAACAGGAGAGGAGCGGCGGTGGTTTAAGAGGAGAAGAACGGAAGAGCGGCGCTGGTCTTGGAAGTATTTTTTTTTGTTTTGCGTATTTTGGATGAAAGTTTGACCACGTATTGTATTTGACAAGCAAAATGTGAATGCATGTCACCAAAAATTGAATCGTTTGGTTCGTATTTGAATGTACTTTCAAATTATATTATTTTTGCAACGTATAACATATATTTTATTTGAGAAAATCATGGTCAATTATGACCTAGAATAAAAAAGGGAGACTAGTTAATGTGGGGTCGCTTTCTTAATTGAAGGGTATATTGATTTTGATTTTGATCCAGTCAAAGCGCACCGGCCCTCTCGTCCATTCCTAAATCGCTGCCGCACGCTCCTCTCCCTCTTCTCCATTGCAAAACCACCTCCTCTCATCTCCATCATCTCCATTCCAAAACCACAGTCTCGCCTCTCCCTCTTCTCCATTGCAAAACCACCTCCTCTCTCGTCGGATGAGGATCCCCTGACGTAGCCCATCCTTCCATTGAAACACTGACACCTAGGTCCCACCAAGCGCGGGCCCATCTGTCAGCGAACGAAAGGTAGGGGAACCTCTCCTCTCCATCATCTCCATTCTAAAACCACCGTCTCGCCTCTCCCTCTTCTCTATTGCAAGACCACTGTCTCTCCTCCCATCTTCCAAAGCTAGCACCAGACCACTCAGAAGGACATCTATGGAGGGGATGAAGCAGCGAATCTGGCAGATTGCCGGTGGCGACCAGGCAAAGTTAGCCAAGTTGACGGAGATCCTTATTTGGTTTGACAATGAGTGGGAAATTTCGAGGACAGTGAGGGCCATGTGGCAATGTATGCAAAAGAGCGAGACCACGACGATGAGGGCGGCGATGTACTCCTCGGCGGCAGTCACGACGCAGTCCTTCAAGATCATCGAGTATCTCCTCAGGGTGATGGAGCAGACAGATTCGCCCGAGGCGAAAGTCAGGTGGAGGTGGTGGGCGTACAGGTCGAAGGTCGAGCACCCAGAGGATAACGAATCGATCGAGTACGTTGTGCCGTTCGTGAGGGTGCAGAGCCAGCCGGAGCCACATGACTATTCGTTCTCCCACGTCAAGAGGAGGCCGGATGGCACGACGTTGCTTCCCCACTGTTCTCCACGGTTTCCTCGACACTCGCCTTTTTTCAATGGCGTCGGTAGGGTTTAAGGTAAGCTTCGCACTAACCTAATCTTCCATCTGCTCATGCTTACAATTAGTGTGACAACTAATAAAAATCATGCTTACAATCAATCTCCGAGTACTATGCCAATCACCCTAAAATAGCTCTGGACCTTTGGGTCAAAGTTGTGACATTGTGTACAAATAAAGAAAAATAGATTGGTGCTTATTTCAGAAAAGAGTACACCCCTAGAAAACTGCCAATATAAGCTACTAGTATTTTTTTAAGTCTAAGCTACTAGTTTGTTAGAGGATTTGTTAACGAGAAAGATCCATCCACAGTGAGCGCAACACATCCCACTGATGGTGGTGGATGCCAATGCTTAGATGGAGCAGGGTTGGTGTCGGTAATTTTTACTTGGCACCTAGCACTCTCCATATATGCCGGTTCCATCCGTACATTTGTGTAGTTCCACCAAATTGCAGCTAAATAACCCTGTTTGCACAGATAATGAAAAGGTGTGATTACATTATAGTGGCACTAGTTGATGAAACTTACACTAATAAACATAAGAAAATATTACATCATACTGGAAATCGACCCAAGTCTCCCCGATACACCTTCTGCCAGTGATGAACATCAGTGTACAGCGGTAGTACAAGGAGGTGCCTTGAGACATTGAAATCTCTATTTTTGTGCAGATCAACTAAAATTAAGCACCCCAGTTTGCAGAAACGCTTAAACATTAACAGTGGGACTAGTTGATGAAACATACATTAACAAAGAGAAGCACTTTCTTTATCTACATTGGAAATGAAATGATAGAGAGGACACTCGCTCTATTTTAACGGTATCATTACTTCATTTTATCAGTGACACTAGGGTCGACCAGGTGGCAAACAAGGTGTACCATGCATCGCAAGGATGAAGGCCGGGGGTGCTTAGACTGGGATGCTGAAGCTGTGTCACATCCCTAATCCTGGTCAGACCTATGCCAGCTTCCAAGTGTGCATCATGTTTAAATTCAAATGAAATTTGAATTGAGGAATTTTCAAATCCTCATAAAACCCCTAAAAATAACCAACATTTAAACCTCATCAAATGAGTCCAAGAAAATGTTCCTGTTATTCTGTGAAAATATTGGCATGAGGTAAAATGCAAACCAATATTTTTGGAGTGACTGAAACATTATCTTGGGCCTTTGAATTAATTCAATAACTATATGCATTGGATATATATTTTATATATAATTAATATATGTCCAATAATTCTGGAACATTTTATGTGGTTTGGTATATTTTAGTTCTAGCCACATAATTATTTTCAGGATTTTATAAAATGGTTTAGTATTTTTACTAAACCAAAACAAAACAGGACAAAATAGCAAAGCAGAAACAAAAAAAATAGGAAAACCAGAGAGAGAGCCTACCTGGCTACTTACCTGGCACCACCAACCGGCCCACCTGGCGGCCCAGCAATGTGCTGGCCCATGCCAGCCAGCTGCTTCATCCCTTGAGGCAGGCAGGGGAGGTGACGCCGGCAAGTGAGCTCGCCACGGCACCAAAGAGCTTGCCGCTTGCAAGCTGGACCTCGCAGAGCTCCACGTCGTCGCCCCGACCCCCTGGAGCCCTCTCACTCTCCCCCTGCTCTTTCCCTCGCTCATACCCAACTAACCGTGCGCCACCGTCGCCGCCGACAAGCACCACCGCGGCCACCGCCTCCCCCTCGCCTCACCGACGCGCCCAGCAGCTCCGCCACTTCGTCCTAGACCTCCTCACCGAGCCACACACCGCCGGACGCCCCGCATCGCCGGCTACCTCGTCTTCGTCATCCTTTGCCGCCGGAGATCGCCGGTGCCCATCCGTCGTCTCTGACGCCTCCCTGAGCTCACCGACTTGCACGTGTTCTACGTGAGCTTCTGACCATCCTCCCCCTCTCCGTTCTCTCTCTTGCACGCCATAGCCGCCACGCCCCTCTCGCCCGACTGCGCCGCCGCCTGCACTCGCCACGGACACGACTCCGGCGACCATTTGGCCCGGGCGTCGTGTCCAACATGCTCACCGCGCCGTGTAGAGCACGTAGGTGCTAACCCCGCGCCTCCACGCTCGTTGTAGCAACGACTCCGAGCTCACCCGAGCTCCGGCAGCCGCCAACGTCGTCGCCGGCGATGATTTCGGCCACCTCCGGACCAACCACCACCACCAATAGAAGCGGCGCACCTCCAGCTCCCCATAGATGGTCTCCGCCGCCCATTTGGTCGCCGAGGCGCGAATTTGCACTTTCTCCTCCGCGTCTGGCCTCGCCGGCGAGTTGACCTATTGACTGAGTTGACCAGGTGGTCCCAGTTTGACCCTTGGGTCTATGACAAGCGGGGCCCGCCCTTCTAACTAACCCAGGATTAGCGCTAACTAAATTTAGTTAGTTTAACTAACTACTGACAGATGGGACCCACTGGTCAGTTTGACCTGGGCCGACCCAGTTGACCAGCTGACCTCAGCCTTACGTCATGCTGATGCAGTAAGTATTTTCTGGAATTAAAATAAATCAGAAAAGGTTTATAAAATTTCAGAAAATGCTCTAAACTTCAAAAATTCATAGAAATTCAACCGTAGCTCAGAATGAAATAAATTATATATGAAAAATGATCAGAAAAATCCAATCTATCCATCTGTACAATTTTCATACATGTTAGAACCACTTATAGCTGCTGTTCAGCACAAATCATTTAAATGGCATTTTAACATCCACATATGGAGTTTGAATTTGAATCTTGGATTCAAACCAACTTCATTTAAACTGGTTGCTAGTTGCATTAGCTCAAAACACATTCATATTGCCATGTCATAGCATGCATCATATTGTGCATTGCATTGATTGTGTTCTTCCTTGTTTGCCGGTAACCGTCCCCTCTCAGTAGACGATGTTCCGACGACGAGATCGATGACACCAATGAAGAACTATATTATCTTCAGAAAGTGCCAGGCAAGCAAAACCCCCTTGTTCATTCTGATACAATCCCACTCTCTCGCTCCTGCTCTTTTTTACTGCATTAGGACAACAACGAATCATCATTGCCTTTCTACGGTAGTTGAACCCTTATCCTTTGCATGACTGTCATTGCCACAGTACATAGATGAAACCCACTAGCATGAGTAGGAGTTGTTTGAGCCCTGATGTGCCTACTCATTCATGCTTGTTGTCATGCCTGCTACTGCTTAGAGTTCAGTCAGGTCTGATTCATCGGGGACGAATTGGAATTGTGTGTGAACATGTCCTACTATTGAGAGCTAAGTGTGTGAACACGATATGGTAAAGGTAGCGGTGAGAGGCCATGTAGGAGTACATGGTGGGTTGTCTCATCGCAGCCGTCCTCGGGAACTGAGTTCTGTGTTTGTGATCCATGAAACAGTTACTACCACGCATTGGGCCCGAAACCAATGGACCCTCTCGACTTCTTAACCACTCCTGTCCTCTGTCCGGAGTTGCAAAGTAGTTTCGTGTTTGTAGTATCTTTGGGGGCACGCAGCGCTGACCTTAGGGGTGGGCTGTGTTGCGGTAGGCACGTAACACGGTGTACGAATGCCCGTTTGGTATCTCGAACCCTGCACCCATCATTCGGGGCCGTATGTGGAAACCTCGGCGGACTCCTCTTGATGGAACCTGAATAGGCGATAAACCCGGACTAGAGACTTGAGTGTTTAGGTAGGCTGTGGCCGACACCCACGTTGGGCTTCCGCTTGAAGGTTGCCAGGTACATGTCGTGTAAACGACGGTAAGTGGTGAGAGCATGTGTGAAGAAGTACACCCCTGCAGGGTTAACATCATCTATTCGAATAGCCGTGTCCATGGTAAAGGACTTCTGGGTTGCCTATAATAGTTCATCGACAGTGAAAGTGGATACTCTAAAATGCGCAAGATAAGCGTGAGTGCTATGGATGGCGTTCTCGTAGGGAGACGGGAGCGGATCCATAGTGGTGTATTGATATGGTGAATATGTGGACTCGTGTGCGCCACCTCAAAAGAGTTACTTGCAGTCGTAGTTCACGATAGCCACCGAGTCAAAGCTGGCTTGCTGCAGTCAAACTCCACCACCCCCTTTTGTCGATAACGATGCATATGTAGTTAGTTCTGATGTAAGTCTTGCTGAGTACATTTGTACTCACGTTTTCTTATTTAATGTTTTGCACAGAGACGTCAGTCTCTCTAGTAGTTCCGTGTGGACTTCGACCTTTAGCTTGTTACCTCAGCTACGATCTTGTGCCCTCGGCAGGATCTGGTAGATAGTCAGGCTTCTCAGCCTTTTTCATTTATAGTTGTCTGTACTCAGACATGTTTAGCTTCTGCATGTGCTTTGACTTGTATGCTCTGAATGTTGGGTCATGAGACCCATGTTTGTAATATCTCGCTCCTCGGAGCCTAATAAATAAATACTTGAGTCGTAGAGTTATGTTGTGATGCCATATTGTATTTACACATATCGAGCATATTGTGTGTATGTTTGTAATGCTTGGTATGTGTGGGATCCGACAATCTAGTTGTTTATCCTTGGCAGCCTCTCTTATGGGGAAATGTAGTCTAGTGCTTCCTTGAGCCATAGTAGTCCGCTACAGCCCGGTTCACGGAGTCCTGCTAGCCCAAAGACTACTTGCTCGGGACACTTGACTAGCTGGCATGTGTTTCACTTCGTTCTGTGTTCCATCCTTCGGGAAATGTCACGCGGTGACATCTGAGTCCTGCCTAGCCTGCTACAGCCCGGTTCCTCGAGTCCTGTTAGCCCGTGCTACAGCCGGATTCACACGCCATCTTGATCGACATGCTCGATGTGATTCATGTATGCCTGTTCCCATGGGTTAGTGCCACTTGGTTCACGACTAGCCATGTCGGCCGGGTTCTCTGTCATATGGATGCTAGTGACACTATCATATCGTGAGCCAAAAGGCTAAATGGTCCCGGCCATGGTAAGGCGACACCGTGGGAATACCGTGCGTGAGGTCGCAAAGTGATATGAGGTGTTACCGGCTAGATCGATGTGACTTGGAATCGGGGTCCTGACAGCTTTGGTATCAGAGCCTGACTGCCTGTAGGATTACCAAGCCAAAATGGTCAAAGTTGTGTCTAGAAATGCTTTAATTATGTAAGGGAATTGATTATGGAAGGGAACGTAAGGCTCTTTTTACTCCTTATACCTCATGGCCTTCTGATCTGAGTTATCCTCTTCTCTTCTACGGGGTTTAAGAACTAGGCCTTCTCATCTATCAATCAGGATGACGTGTTACTAATCCATACACTTTTAAGATTGTCGGTTTTAAGCCCCAGTTCAGTTTCTATTACTTCCGTGTGTTCATAGTTGGTCTCGGAACCTTGATATTGTGCTTCTGAGTGGTTATGCCACCATTTTTGCAGGATGTCTCAAATCATTTTGAGCATTTACAGCCGTTATGCTGTCCGAGTCATCCTAGATTTCTAAATAGTCTGATGCATTTGCAAATCCCTTCTCTCCTTTTCTAATGTTCATTTGGGCCAGATTAATCACACAAATTATTGTGTTGAGGTACTCCGCTGCCTCGGCATATATGTTGGAGCTATTATTATGAACCTAGGTCTTTTAGGGAGTCACCTAGTAAACTAGCCATGTTTGTGTTCCCCGTGTGATGATTCTGGCCATTATTCTCGAAAGCATCCCGTGATGCCATTTAGTAGTAGGTATTCTATTCCTGGGTTCTTGGACCCGAGGTTCACCCTACTTACCTCCTGTTGATAGTGTTTGCTAGTTCCTTTAGGATATTAGTAACTTTGCGATAGTCCTCGAGGTCCGTGGTATTTGTTTCTTCCAAATACTATGAACCACTTATGGCAGAAGTTCCTCGCTGAACCGAAGGATCACAATCAGAGTACTCTTGAGGAGTTCTGCATTCATAATTGTGAATCTCCCAGTTCTACCTTATCTGCATGGGTTATCAGGAAGATATGTTGAGCTTTTCTCGACATACTAATCTATGCATCCACAACTCAGAAAATTATATGTTCCTTTGAGTTGTTCTCTTTAGTTGTATTGTGTCCCTCGTCTATCAATTGATAGTCAAGAGTATGTGTGCGATCATGTTTATCGATGCCTACTATCCTTGTGGTCCGTCAAGCCATTCTATTCCGGAATGACTAGGAGAAACAAACTCCAGTACCTCATCCATATCCAGGATTGGGTCAAAGTAGTTGTGCTCTGCAGATCAAATGCCAATCCACCCTTTGCTCTGTTCTACCTTGGAATGTTACCATCTTTATGTCAAGAATGTCATAAGAATTGCACCATTCTCATGAATTCTTGACGTAGTGATACTTCTCGCTATCATTATTCATTCCTCGGTCCCGTGTTGTTGTAACCAGAATGCCGACAAGTGAACTGTGATGTGTGAAATCGATACTCCTAGCAACCCCGTTGCTTCGTAGTTAAATGGACAATAACCTCATTCTTAGCGTGTTGATTTTTGAATCATCACCCTAAGGTTGATCGTGCTACCTAGTCCATTTTCCCTCGTGCACTCTTTGATCAATGAGTTAGAATTATTCAATCCTTTGCTTATTTGTTCATATCGTCTTGCTCTGAAAAAAAAACAAGATTGTTCTCGAGCTTAGTAACATATCGGTGGTTCGTGATGTTCCGAATATCTACTCGGAAGTACTACCAGGTTGTCACCTCACCGCTTTGTTGAGCTCGTGATCAAGTTGGTTTTCCTCTAAACCATCCATTCTCCAAGAATATGTGTTGGATACGAGCTAGTTGGTTAAGCTAAACAACAACTTGGAGAGTTGGAAGATAAAGCTTTTCTTAACTTAGTTCATCTCTAAGGCATATCTTCTGTGCGTGTGTGTGCTGAAGAAAGATGATATCTTCGTTGATTGATCCTCGTGATCAGTTGTCGGTGCTATTGTCTTATCCAACCCTTGATGTGAGTATGGGTGATCGTCAAATCAAATCAGAACCAATGATGTTCGTAGTGTTGTCTTACTCGTGGTTGATCCCTCGAGCATACACCATTACATCTTTTGGTCTGACCAATGCTATCACCGTGTTCACATGATGGTGGAAGTCCAGTGATATGGAAGTTCCGATGAGTTGCTATTGAGCCCATCAGTAGCATTTTGTCTTCCCCCATGATTCATGTTGAACATCAACCTAGTGTTGAAAACATTGTAAGCAATGCCTTCGTGTTCCGTTCATGAAGCCTATGCTTGGATGGAAGAAGTGACTTCCTCGAATTCGTGTACTTTAGGTGTAAGTTGCCGCCATGAATTTGAGAAAGGTTTGTTTTGTTTCCTCTGGAATCGTCTCAAGTTAGTCATGCACGTGCGAAGTGCCCTATGGTTTGATAGGTTGGCCGCCTCCACTCCTTATGTGTTTCCTAGGACACTAAGCCACTGATTGATTTGCTCAAGGAAAAGGAACGTGTTGTGATAATTCTAGATCATGCACAAGATTCCGTTATCCTCGATGATGGTTCCCAACCAGAACTCGGTAGTATTTTCATTATAAGACTACTATGTGGTCATGCTTATCTGGGATAGTGTGTTCACATATTGTAGCAAAACTAGCTCATGTTTTGGAGCTTACTATCGCAGTTCATTTTCCGAGAATCTCGCAACATCATCTCGTCGAATTGTGTTGCAAACTTTCTTTGCAGACATGTTGAGTCTGAAGAATCCTGTTACTAACCAGATCTGAATCTCAAGCAGATATGATGGTTAGAACATTTCCAGCAGTTGCGTTCTGTTCTCAGCTTGCACCGCCGTTGTACCAGTTCCCCTTGGATTGCCTTCTCAGTAATTGTTGTTTAGGATCATCTTCAAAAGTAGTCCAACCATGGGTCCCATCCATTTTCGATGATAAGCAAAATCATCCCTTGCGTTGTATTCAACAAGGTAGTCCACATCATCCACTCTAGTCCGGGTATGCCATCCCTTTGTACTCCGCCAAACGATTGTTGTGAATTACCTTAGGCTGGTATAAAGAGTTTCAATGATCTCTGAATCAAAAGTAATTCTTTTTGCCACTTAAGGGAATAGTTCTTCGAGTCACCTTTTCCAAAGTGCCCCGTTAAGGGATCGTGGCAATTATTTCCTTGCCACCTTGACACCATCCACCATCTTTCTAAGCGTGGAATTGTTGCCCACCAAATCAAACCCCGTCGCTTGTTCTTCCATCCCTCTCGATGTGTTTCATGTCTCAGCTCGAGAAGTGTTCAACGTCTCACTCCGTGAGTTGATCGTCAGTTGTCCGATCTTCGAGAAGATCGATTCTTTTAGAGTTTTCCCTATCCTCTCATTGTCATGTTGGCTGGAGTTCTCAGAGCAAGACGTCGAGACAAAGATGGCGATCATGTCAACGTTCTTATGAAGTGCAACCTGGATCGTGAAGACCGTGTTAGCTTGTGCCCCCTCTGTCTTCTTACCTCACGTCTTGAATCTCGGGATGAGATTCTTGTTTAGTGGGGGTGAGTTGTCACATCCCTAATCCTGGTCTGACCTATGCCAGCTTCCAAGTGTGCATCATGTTTAAATTCAAATGAAATTTGAATTGAGGAATTTTCAAAGCCTCATAAAACCCCTAAAAATAACCAACATTTAAACCTCATCAAATGAGTCCAAGAAAATGTTCCTGTTATTCTGTGAAAATATTGGCATGAGGTAAGATGCAAACCAATATTTTTGGAGTGACTGAAACATTATCTTGGGCCTTTGAATTAATTCAATAACTATTTGCATTGGGTATATATTTTATATATAATTAATATATGTCCAATAATTCTGGAACATTTATGTGGTTTGGTATAATTTAGTTCTAGCCACATAAATATTTTCAGGATTTTATAAAATGGTTTAGTATTTTACTAAACCAAAACAAAACAGGACAAAATAAAAACAGAAACAAAAAATAGGAAAACCAGAGAGAGCCTACGCTACTTACAGCACCACCAACTGCCCACTGGCGGCCTCAGCTGTCTTGGCTCATGCCAGCCAGCTGCTTCGTCCCCGCCAGGCAGGCAGGGAGGTGATGCCAGCCTTGAGCTCGCCACGACACCATAACTTGTCGCTCGCTACGCTGGACCACAGGCAAGCTCCACGTCGTCGCCCCGACCCCCTGGACCCCTCTCACTCTCCCCCTGCTATTTCCCTCACTCGTCCCCAACTAACCGAGCTCCACCCTCGCCGCCGACAAGCACCACCGTGGCCACCGCCTCCCCCTCGCCTCACCGACGCGCCCAGCAGCTCCGCAACTTCGTCCTAGACCTCCTCACTGAGCCACGCACCGCCGGACACCCCGCATCGCCGGCTACCTCGTCTTCTTCCTCCTCTGCCACCGGAGATGGCCGGCGCCCGTCCGTCGTCTCCGACGCCTCCCGGAGCTCACCGACTTGCTCGTCGTGTTCTACGTGAGCTTCTGATCATCCTCACCCTCTCCGTTCTCTCTCTTGCACGCCATAGCCGCCACGCCCCTCTCGCCCGACTGCGCCGCCGCCTGCACTCGCCGCTGACACGACTCCGGCGAGCATTTGGTCTGGGCGTCGTGTCCAACATGCTCACCGCGCCACATAGAGCACGTAGGTGCTAACCCCGCGCCTCCACGCTCGTTGTAGCGACGACTCCGAGCTCACCCGAGCTCCGGCAGCCGCCAACGTCGTCGCGGGCGACGATTCCGGCCACCTCCGGACCAACCACCACCACCAATAGAAGCGGCGCACCTCCAGCTCCCCGTTGATGGTCTCCGCCGCCCATTTGGTCGACGGGGCGCGAATTTGCACTTTCTTCGCCGCGTCTGGCCTCGCCGGCGGCTAGACGCCGGCGAGTTGACATGTTGACTGAGTTGACCAGGTGGGCCCAGTTTGACCCTTGGGTCTATGACAAGTGGGGCCCGCCCTGCTAACTAACCCAGGATTAGCGCTAAATGAATTTAGTTAGTTTAACTAACTACTGACAGACGGGACCCACTAGTCAGTTTGACCTGGACCGACCCAGTTGACCTGCTGACCTCAGCCTTACGTCATGTTGACATAGTAAGTATTTTCTGGAATTAAAATAAATCAGAAAAGGTTTATAAAATTTCAGAAAATTCTCTAAACTTCAAAAATTCATAGAAATTCAACCGTAGCTCAGAATGAAATAAATTATATATGAAAAATGATCAGAAAAATCCAATCTATCCATCTGTAAAATTTTCATGCATGTTGGAACAACTTATAGCTGCTGTTTAGCACAAATCATTTAAATGGCATTTTAACATCCACATATGGAGTTTGAATTTGAATCTTGGATTCAAACCAACTTCATTTAAACTGGTTGCTAGTTGCATTAGCTCAAAACACATTCATATTGCCATGTCATAGCATGCATCATATTGTGCATTGCATTGATTGTGTTCTTCCTTGTTTGCCGGTAACCGTCCCCTCTCAGTAGACGATGTTCCGACGACGAGATCGATGACACCAATGAAGAACTATATTATCTTCAGAAAGTGCCAGGCAAGCAAAACCCCCTTTTTCATCCGATACAATCCCACTCTCTCGCTCCTGCTCTTTTTTACTGCATTAGGACAACAACGAATCATCTGTTACTTTCTGCGGTAGTTGAACCCCTTATCCTTTGCATGACCTGTCATTGCCACAGTAAATAGATGAAACCCACTAGCATGAGTAGGAGTTGTTTGAGCCCTGATGTGCCTACTCATTCATGCTTGTTGTCATGCCTGCTACTGCTTAGAGTTGAGTCAATTCTGATTCACCGGGGACGAATTGGAATTGTGTGTGAACATGTCCTACTGTTGAGAGCTAAGTGTGTGAACACGATTTGGTAAACATAGCGGTGAGAGGCCATGTAGGAGTACATGGTGGGTTGTCTCATTGCAGCCGTCCTCAGGAACTGAGTTCTGTGTTTGTGATCCATGAAACAGTTACTACCACACATTGGGCCCGAAACCAATGGACCCTCTCGGCTTCTTAACCACTCATGTCCTCTGTCCGGGAGTTGCAAAGTAGTTTCTGGTGTTTGTAGTATGCTGGGGGCCGCACGCAGCGCTGACCTTAGGGGTGGGCTGTGTTGCGGTAGGCACGTGGCACGGTGTACCGAATGCCCGTTTGGTATCTCGGGAACCCTGCACACATCGTTCGGGGCCGTATGTGGAAACCTCGGCCGGACTCCCTGCGGATGGAACCTGAATAGGCGATAAACCTGGACTAGAGACTTGAGTGTTTAGGTAGGCTGTGGCCGACACCCACATTGGGCTTCCGCTTGAAGGTTGCCGAGTACATGTCGTGTAAACGGTGGTAAGTGGTGAGATCATGTGTGAAGAAGTACACACCTGCAGGGTTAACATCATCTATTCGAATAGCCGTGTCCGCGGTAAAGGACTTCTGGGTTGCCTATAACAGTTCATAGACAAGTGAAAGTGGATACTCTAAAATGCGCAAGATAAGCGTGAGTGTTATGGATGGCGTTCTCGTAGAGAGACGGGAGCGGATCCATAGTGGTGTCTTGATATGGTGAATATGTGGACTCGTGTGCGCCACCTCGAAAGAGTTACTTGCAGTCGTAGTTCAGGATAGCCACCGAAGCAAAGATGGCTTGCTGCAGTCAAACTCCACCACCCCCTTTTGTCGATAACGATGCATATGTAGTTAGTTCTGATGTAAGTCTTGCTGAGTACATTTGTACTCACGTTTGCTTATTTTATGTTTTGCAGAGAGACGTCAGTCTCGCTAGTAGTTCCATGTGGACTTCGACGTTTAGATTGTTACCTCAGCTACGATCTTGTGCCCTCGGCAGGATCTGGTAGATAGTCAGGCTTCTCAGCCTTTTTCATTTATAGTTGTCTGTACTCAGACATGTTAAGCTTCTGCATGTGCTTTGACTTGTATGCTCTGAATGTTGGGTCATGAGACCCATGTTTGTAATATCTCGCTCCTCGGAGCCTAATGAATAAATACTTGAGTCGTAGAGTTATGTTGTGATGCCATGTTGTATTTACACATATCGAGCATATTGTATGTATGTTTGTAATGCTTGGTATGTGTGGGATCCAACAATCTAGTTGTTTATCCTTGGCAGCCTCTCTTATGGGGAAATGTAGTCTAGTGCTTCCTTGAGCCATAGTAGTCCGCTACAGCCCGTTCACGGAGTCCTGCTAGCCCAAAGACTACCGCTCGGGACACTTGACTGGCCGGCATGTGTTTCACTTCGTTCTCGTGTACATCCCTTCGTGAAATGTCAGCGGTGACATCTGAGTCCTGCCTAGCCTGCTACTGACCTGGGTTCCCTGAGTCCTGTTAGCCCAGTGCTACAGCCCGGATTCACACGCTGTCGACCGACATGCTCGATGTGATTCATGTATGCTGTTCCCATGGGTTAGTGCCGCTCGGTTCACGACTAGCCATGTCGGCCCGGTTCTCTGTCATATGGATGCTAGCGACACTATCATATCGTGAGCCAAAAGGCGCAAACGGTCCCGGGCCATGGTAAGGCGACACCCGTGGGAATACCATGCGTGAGGCCGCAAAGTGATATGAGGTGTTACCGGCTAGATCGATGTGACTTAGAATCGGGGTCCTGACAAGCTGGCTCTTTCAGTCCCTATCTTCCCCCTGATTGTTTATGTGGTATTATTTGGGTTGTAATCCAAACTTGGTCGAGCTGGTGCTGCGTCCCCCTACCTGCCTAGCTTATGTGGTGAACTTGTCTCCTGCTAGTACTCAGTCCGTTCTAGTAGTAGTTGCATAACTGCCCGTTTACACTGAGATGTTGTTGGATAATGGTTCTCTATGGTTGGGTTGTTTTAATGAAATCGGAGGGAACCCCTCTTTCGATATATAAAAAAACAGTGGCACTAGCGGTGCCAAAACATTGCCTCAAATTAATTGTGCCACTAGATTAAGGTGCAAAATAATAACATTACTGCTTTATCTTGGCAGTGCCAAAACAGTAGCACAAGAGCAGGATCAACATGCAGGATCTTTGGTAAACGGTCAGACCAAAAAGGAACATACCTCGTGATGGGAACCATATTTGCAGTCAACGCCATCGTAGAACGGATGACACCAGTCACCAACATGGATGATTCAATTCAACGGACCTTTTGGTGCAGTTCACCTAAAATGAAGCAATGTCCCATGAGCTAGCAGCTTCTTCTTCTTCTTCTTCTTCTTTTTTTAAGAAAAGGGCTCCAGCCCCGGTTCCATTTCCATCAGAAAACGAAACCCAAAGAGCTTCTTCATTAGTTGCAATAAAATTGAGCAATATCAAGGTTGGTCGTGAAGCTCCTGGAGAGTAGGCGGACCAGGACAGTTGCTTCTCTAATGAAAAGAAGCAACTTATCTTAATGGGAAATTTAGCAGGACATGAAAAAAGTGCCATTGATTCATATTACTGGAGGCATTACATTGAAAACAACATTGGTTTAACGTGTCCTTACTTTTAACAGTGCGACTGCTACATTTTATCAGTGGCATTATATAAGAGCGGCTCGTGGCAACAAACATTAGAAGAGGATATCTGGGTTGGTCCCATTTTTGTTCGGTATATAGCCACCTTATACTGTGTGAGGCTAGCAAATCTAGTGCTGGACTTACTCTGTTGACTTGTCCCCAGTCCCCACTTTCTTTCCTTTTTCAACCAATAGATCGGGTTTATATTGAGTTTGTACTGCGTTCCTTTTATTTCCCTATTAGACCTAGAGACCAGTTGGATAGCCAGTCTCTACTAATTTTCGCCCCTATTATTTCCTCTTTCTACCAAGTCCTTGATTCAGGTTAAAATCTTACCCCACCCCACCCCCTTTCTTCCTTGTTTGAACCAAGTACTACTAGATTCGAGTGCATGAACTAGTTTTACCTCTTAACAATAAAAAAATAGGTGGTTTTCGAACAGCCGATCGATCCTATCTACACGAGGGGGCCTGAGAAATAGTAAAAGATACAAATGCAGCGATGCCAGGAGCTCAGGAAGTAGAGCAAGGCCGGTTTTGAAGTAAGTTATACCTGAGGGTCGCCGGAATGTCACTAGGTGGGCGGCAGGAGGCCAGATCTGCCCACACTACGGACGCGAGGAAGAAGGGGTGGGATGCCCTCCCTCGCCAGGGATGCTTGGGAGAGAACGGCAAGGCACGCTGATCGGGACGCGCCGGCGTGGATAAGACCCATCGCCGAGGACGACCGCATGAACGTTGCACCTTCTCACCTTCCTCGGCGGAGAGGATCCGACTGGATCTGTGACCAGCGGTGAGTAGAGAGGGAGAGAGTATGTGGCCACCGCTGTCATGTTTAGATCTGGAGAGGACGGGACAGTGTGAAGAGAGCAACACTATAAAGCAAGCGCGGAGGCTCCTGCCTATATAGTGGAATACTAGTTTTCTTTTGTCTACCGGCCGGAGCCGGCTTGACCTCAGTAATGACTGTCGAGAAGTCCTCATGCACGTGCCCCAGAGGCGCAGTTGTCGTCATTTTGATCTGAAGGACCGGATTATAACATATAACACGAAAAATGCCACATGACAAGAAATCATAACGTCACTGCCCAAAGGAGACAAGATGAATCCCGACGGACAAACTAGACGAGGATCAAAGCTCAAATTAAAGATAAACTCGTAGAAACGGGGTCCGTCGATAGTAGTCTTCGTGCATGTGCCCCCAATGACTAGCCCAACTCAGTTGTTGCTGTTTAACCCTCGCAGTGATCCGAAGCACATGACACCTAAATTTGCGAGATGACAAGAAACTTTTTTTTAGATTTCTCACCAGAACTACAGCCCTGTACCACACAGCCTGCACGATATGTAGACGATAGCCAATCCAGGCGTGTCTGCTGGAGTCTGGTCACATGCATGGACGAACTAATCTTCCGTGTCTTGCAGGGATCGTCCAGGTACCAAGATGGAGTATGTGCTTCTATTAACTCAGCCGACTTGCGGGGCCGGGGAGTGTGCCTATGGTTGGTTCTCAATTGCAGTCCCACATGTGTGTGCAAACGAAATATGATGCGCGTTCCATTCGGAGAGCGGCGTGCCGGACCGACCGAGCGTCTGTGGTGCGACGCGAACGCAACGGGTGTGTTGTATACTCCGTACATGTGTACCGCCGTTTTCTTGAGGCTTTGCTCCATGGCGCAATCCATGGATACAAAATTAGTATACTATACTATTGAAAAGTCGAGGGCGGGGCTTTTCCCGTGCGATAGGCGGGGCAGTTCTGCCTAGTCGGTTCGACAGAGACGCGAGAAGATGAGGGAGTAGGCTGCTGCAAACGTAGGGCTGTGTGATTTGACAGTGAGTTACTACTGGACAGGTGGGGCCCGGTGATTTGACTTGCCATTATCATTTTAACTACGGCGCTACGACCGGCTTGAGTCTCCCAATTCCTGACCACCTCCATACAGGTGCCTCTCCCGATGCTCCACCATGTAGAGGATGGCTCTTGCTTGAGAGCCCACTCCTCCACTTTTTCCTTTCCTCTTTCCCCCACATATGCAAAAATGCCATGTAAAGAGAGAGACTAGTTTGGTGACCCCAGGAAGAAACGGTGCTAAGCGCGTGTACCTAGATGATAGACTAGTTTGGTGGTAGGCACGACCATGATACGGGCTGCTGGCAGCCCTTGGATGTGAGATCGAACGGTCGCATGCTAAGTTGCTGAAAATTTGCAGAATAACCCTCCAGGATAGGATATTGAGCCATAGTTCTGGAATCACGCCATGCAATCGTTCGATCTCAGATCCAAGGGCTCTCAGAAGCCCGTATCATGGGAGAATGGAAAGCTTCGTATCACCTGTAATTTTCCCGACGCTTGACATGACATTGAAAGCCATTTAATTGGGCGTCGAGTAGACATGACATCTAATTGGGCCCCCATATTACTGTGCATGAATCCATTTATCCACCAGGCAAGCCACTACCCTGCCATTCGCACGCCCCCCCCCCCACTCGACATTTTTACAATCGATAAATCGCTCCTAGTCGTCTCGTCCTTTCACATTATGGCAGTTTCACCCAAATCCATGGCGTCCCAAATCTCCATGATCGGCGGTGAGTACAAGGTTAGAACCATCACTAGCGATGATTTCGACATCATCTACACCCGTTCTTCCGCAATGCTCGCTTCAAACGCATGTTCGAAAACTCAAATGATGAGTGGGTCGCTGGGCTAGATGTTGAGTACACCACAGTCCTGGGAAGCGAGAAGAAAATAAAGGAGGCAGAGAAGAAGAAGCCCACCGTGATCCAGGTTTGCGCGCATGACATATGCTTGGTCTACCACATATGCCTTCTCGACGTTGACTACGAGGAATTTAAGAAGTTCCTCAAGGGCAGACGAGTCAAATTCGTTACTGTAGACTTTAGGAACGACAAGGAAATCCTGGGTCGGATAGGCCTCGTTGTAGGCGACCCCTTCGACCTCCAGAAGGAAGGGCTGGTGCCCTCCCTTGATCAGCCTTCAATGCTGACCCTGACAGGAGCCATGGTTCATCCTTCGTACGGTAAACTAGAGAAACCTCCGTACACGTTTCATTGTCATGCATGGCAGTGGAATGTACTAGATATGGACCACATCCACTACGCTGCAATGGATGGCTACCTTTGTTTCAATATCTACAAGGGTTGGATGAAGTGCAGGAGCCAAGTGTGCGGTTCAAGCAAAGAAGTATCGCCCAAGAGGAGGAGGGGACAAGGACGAAGTCGAGGACGTGGACGAGGACTCCAAGTAAGGTGGCAGTGTCATTGCTCATGGTGGTTCTAATGCAGTGTCTACCGGATTAGTTGCTTAGTTTAATTTCTGGTGTGCTTAGTTTTATTTGAGGGGTGTGTTGTGCTGAGCCGCCAGCAGAACTATGTTATGTTTCTTCTCGTTATATTTCGTACATTTCATCTTTTAGTTTGTATAGTACTACCACTCGTTTCTTGACATTATATACGTACAATATATAGGGCCAACATCATATAGCCAGTAGTTTAGTTGTCAAAGAATTTCAGCGTGCTTAGGTTTGTCAAAGATTCCAGGGTGCTTAGTTTTATTTGAGGGGTGTGTTGTGCTGGACACCATTAACTTATCATTGTGAGAATCGGCTTATTTTTGTCATGTAACATGGTCAACGGGGTTTGACGTGAAAATAACAATGTTTAGTGGCATTTCTGAGCAAACATCTAACTTAACGATGGCATTTTTTAGATATCTAATTGCATTTTTGAGCAGGCATCTCACGGATCGATGGCATTTTTTGAGTAGTTGTAACTTCAAATGGCAAAACTGAATAGTGATACACAACTAGTGGCTTAAATAATAAGAACCCAAGAATTAAATAGGGCTAATTTCTTTATTTCTTTATACCTTTGTGTGCGAAACAATATACGCTGCCTATCGCCAGATTTTCTTTACAGAGGCAACATAGAACTATATGAGTGCCCTGTTAAATTTTGGAATTATTCTGGGTTCTTTTGGTCTTTTTTATACATTAATTGAGTTTTTGTTCATTTAATGTGCATAATTCAAATTTGAACTGCAAGCACATGCTCCCGTGCACCAAAGTTGACTAAAAAAATCACATGTGTGTCCTCAGGTGAATTTCTAGGTCCCATGCAAGAAATGGGAGTGAAATTCAAACATCTGGGCATCATGGTTCGGCCGAGAACATTGAGAAGCTTGGTTTTAAAATTCTTGTAAATCCAAAACACGCCTGAAAATCATGAAACTTAGCATGGTGTCATGTCATGGTACTACCATGTTGTGGTAAAAAAATGTAGAATAGGAACAAGTTTTGGTATAAGTTTCTTGCAAAACGGGGCTTCTCTCAAGAAGGCTCGTGGTTCTGAGAGGGAACGTGTCACCTTTGTGTGCATAATTCAAATTTTAAATACAAACACATGGTCTAGTGCACCAAAGCTGGTTGAAAAATCACATGTGTGTCCTCGGGTAAATTTCTAGGTCCCATGCCAGAAATGGGAATCAAATTCAAACATCTGGGCGTCATGGCTCGGCTAGAAACATTGAGAAACTTGGTTTTTTAATTCCTGTAAATCCGAAACACGCATGAAAATCATGAAACTTGGCTTGGTGCCTTGACATGGCGCCAACATGCTGTGGTAATTTTGCTGCCCGATTTGTGAAGGCGCACACATTAACAATCAACAAAGTCATTTTGGAACAAGTGTTGTCACGTTACAGTCGGAAACACAAGTACTATTGAAACCGTGGGCATTCTATTTACCATTTACGTGCCGCCACGCGTCCCCTTTTTTTGTTAGCTAGGGGGCGCCGTGCAGGGTAGCTATTTGAGTACGGCAGGCGTGCGATCAGACCCCTGCACGTGCTTATCGGGAGGAGAGCCCTTATCCCAAGGTACCATTAATGGCGCCCGACCCTCTGTTTAATGGCGTGGCAATGTCTCACTTGACTGAGATTTAAGAGAGAAAAAAGAAAATTTGAAAAGAAAATTTTGCATGGATCTTGATGTAAGATCCAACGGACCTATATAGCATCTACTGCGACTTATAGCAAGATTGATGAATATATATAAGGATGACGAGAGTGGATAATAATTGTCTTACATAATTAGGAAGATAATTAAGAAAGCCACATGCGGCTACGCCCGAAATACACAAGGGAAAAAGAAGAAGGAAGACGCATACAACGATCTGGCTCACTAATCTCTACTTTCTTTATGCGCTGCAGGTCGCGGAGACTATTTCTCGCGGCGGGCGATGATCTCTTTCATTAGTTTTATGTCCTTAATACGCTGCTTGGAAGCATTCATGGATTCCTCCACCAGCCTGTTTCGCTCGATGCGGAGCATGGCATTCTCGTCCATAAGTTTCTTGATGATGACGCCCGTCCTTTGCAACACGGCAGCAGTCTCCTCCTCCTGCTTTGCCCTTCCGGCGATCTTCGCCCTCAGTAGGTCGCGCTTGCCCCGGAGCTTCGCATTGCCCTCCCTGAGTTGCCGGATGACGCCGGTAGGCTCGTCCTGCATCCTCGCCCAGCCGGTGATCTGATCCATCCGGCTATGGACTATCGCATGCATGCGCCTGTAAGAGTCCTCGCCTGCCCGCGAGAAATTTTCCCAGGCCGCCGCGGCATGGCGGGACCTCCCAGGTGCTTCGGCGGCGCGGCGGGACATCTCTGCTGCTTCCGCGGCGTGGCCGGACCAGTCTGCTACATCGACTGTGCGGCGGGACCTCCATGTTGCTTCGGCGGTGCGGCGGGACCTCTGTGCTGCTACTGCTGCACGGCTGGACATGTCGGCCGCTTTTGCAGCGAGGCGGGACATCTCTCATGCTTCCTCTTCCATGCTCACCTCTTCCTGGTGGAAATCTCTCGACCCAGAACTCACGATGGCTATGGCTTTATTGTTTCTTGTGGATGAGGAGTTGAGGAGGAATGTGCAGTCATCTTAGCATAGTAGTATTTATAACCGAGTACTATTAATACACTCCTAAGTGGGAAATTGTTTAGGTTGTGATCGGTGCGAAGAGGTTTGCAACTAAATATAGCGTGGTAGTAGTCGTAATTTGGAATATGACGAGACGCGCTCAAGATTTATTTACGGTTCTAATTTCGAAGTGCAGCACTCTTCCCAGATGGCGTAACGTCGGCCACGTTTTCTCGGCCGTGGTGTAGCATATGCCATGGTACTAGTAGTTCTTTTTCTATTGCTGTGTACGTGCAAAAACTGGCACCATCAGATACATATCTTACGCTTGGTGTTCGACAGGAATAGCCTCGTGACGAGCTATAGACTAGTATTTTTTCAGATGCATTACACCTATCTCTCGGGACTTCTCGCACGCACCCTCACTGCTCCCTAGGACTATGCCACCCACATACAGTTGTACTCTGAGAAGAGGTGCACACATGCACTCGTCCTCTCTCACACACGCATCTGAAGCTATGAATTGTAGTGTTCTCAACCATCCGATTGGCTCTATCATAGGTTTCACGTTGCTCCTTGGCCTTGAGATTGAGATGTTTTAAACGCGGAGGCTAAGATGGAGGCACGAGGTTTTGGTTAATGTGTGGGCCGCACACGGCACCAACACGACACGAGCTTCGTCTGCCTGGTGCGCATGCAGTCGGGTGAGTTGTCCAAGTATGGACACAACCAGGCCGTCGTTGGTATCCACGCCTCGACTTTGGCAATACGTTCATGATTCGCTTATAGTGGGTTGGTGAGTGACTGAAACACAAACCCGAGTAAGAGGGATTGTTGCGTATGGTTATATAGAGGACTTGATGCTTTAATGCTATGGTTGGGTTTTACCTTAATGATCTTTAGTAGTTGCGAATGCTTGCTAGAGTTCCAATCATAAGTGCATATGATCCAAGTAGAGAAAGTATGTTAGCTTATGCCTCTCCCTCATATGAAACTGCAATAGTGATTACCGGTCTTGTTAACAATTGCCTAGGACAATTCCGCACACTGATCCACCATTATTCCACACTCGCTATTTATAATATTTAGTAATATATTATAACTTTATGATAACAGCACCTACTTTTATATTTTAGCTCTCCCATACCATGCAAAGTTATCCTCTTCATACCCACAACGTAGTTTTATTTCTCATTTCTAGTTGGAAGCAAACGTTCGGTGTACGTAGAGTCGTATCAGTGGCAGATAGGGCTTGAGAGAATATTGATCTTACCTTTAGCTCCTTGTGGGTTCGACACTCCATACTTATCAATTCCACCTTTGGAAATTGCTATGATTATTCCCTGCACTTGGGGATTATCAAGCTCTTTTCTAGCGCCGTTGCCGGGGAGCAATAGCGCGGGGTTGATATTCTCGTGTGTGCTTGTTTGCTTTCTTCACTAAGTAGATTTTGTTTTTTTTCATTTTTTTTATGTTTAGTTGTGGGTGAAACATACAAAAAAAAATTTAAAGAATGAAAATACAAAAAAATTACTTGCCTTTCATGCCTAAAAAGTTTTTCAAAAAGAGAAGTGATTGGAAATTTATGCATTGAAGAAGTGAGGGTCGACCATGAGCACTTGTGTTCATGCTCACGGAAACAATGTAGAATTTTTCATGGAAGTTTCTCTATAAATAATTATCCCCTTGTATATATCCATTGTATTATAAAAATAATGTGCCAATCTTTGGTTTTAGGATGATTAGATTGCTTGTTTACTATGTGCAGAACAAAAACAGAAACTTTGGCTGTAGTGCGTGATTTTACATTTCTAACTGGAAAGTCAAATGGGTCTGAAAATTTTTGCACATTACTTATGTACAAATTTTTCAAGTTTTCAAATTTAGTTCATAATTGTAGGAGTTATATATGTTTACTAAACTTCCAAATTACTACAGACTGTCCTGTTTTTAACAGATTCTGTTTTGCATGTGTTGTTTGCTTATTTCAATGAATCTATGGCTAGTATTGGGGGGCATGAACCATAGAGAAGTTGGAATACAGTAGGTTTAAAACCAATATAAATAAAGAATGAGTTCATTACAGTACCTAAAGGTAGTGATTTGCTTTGTTACACTAACGGATCTCACAAGTTTTTGTTCAAGTTTTGTGTGGATGAAGTGTCCGAAGGTCGAGGAGCTATCAATATGAGAAGAATAAAGAGAGGAAGAGTTCAAGCTTGGGGATGCCCAAGGCACCCCAAGTAAATATTTCAAAGGATACTCAAGCATCTAAGCTTGGGGATGCCCCGGTTGGCATCCCATCTTTCTTCTTCAACAAATATCGGTATACCTCGGTTTTTGCTTTGTTCACATGATTTGTGTCTTTTGTGTTTTTGTTTTTCCTTTAAGGACCATGCTAGCATAAGATAGCCCTTCATTGATTTACAGAATAATTTATGAGCTTCACTTATATCTTTTAAGTATGATCTTATAGAATTGCTCTTTGTGCTTCACTTAAATCTTTTGAGTATGGTTTTATAGAATGCTTCATGAGCTTCACTTATGCATTTTGAGCTTGGATATCCGTTAGTATATATTAATTGTAGAATGATACATGAACTTCACTTATATATTTTTGAGTATGAATAATACTATAATTTAAAGTGGGTTTGGAAGAGTGTCAACTTTAGGAATTAGTGATCCCACTATTTTGGAGGGTGTTGAATCTTAGTGTGATATTTATGAAAGTGGATTTGGAAGAGTGTCAACTTTAGCTAGTAATGATTCCACTATTTCGGAAGAGGTTCCAATTGAGTATGATAACAAATTTGCTATCCATGATGCTACTTAAAATTATTATGAGGGAGGAATACATGCTTGTAGGAGTTGCAATAATATCAAGTTTCCTCTCTATGTGCTTAAAATTTTGAAGTTATACTTGTTTTTCCCTCTTATGCTAGTTGATTCTTATTCCCATAAGTTGTGTGCTCACAAAATACCTAGGCATAGGAAGTGGGTTAGATTTAAATGTGCTAGTCATATTCTTCAAGATGCTCTCTTTGTGTTTCGATTCTTGTCTATTATGTGAGCATCATTGAAATCATCATGCCTAGCTAAAAGGCATTAAAGAAAAGCGCTTGTTGGGAGACAACCCAATATTTACCCTTAATGTTTTTGTGTGTTTACATGATTAAGCTACTGTATTAATAATGTTTTATAGCTTTTGTTTCAATAAAGTGCCAAGTAAGACCTTTGGGAAGACTTGGGAGAAAGTCAATGTGATCTTGCTGTAAAAAACAGAAACTTTGCGCTCACGAGATTAGCTGTCATTTATTACAGAAGAGTTATTTTTAGTTGATTCTTTTTTAATACGATTAATAGAAAAATTCCTCACGTCCAACAATTTATTTCATAATTTTTGGAGTAGCAGAAGTATGGTTATTGTTCATATCATTACAGACTGTTCTGTTTCTGACAGATTCTGTTTTCATTGCATAGTTTGCTTGTTTTCTAGTTTCTATGGCTTATATTCCTCAATATAAATTGTAGAAATTATATGGTACAGTAGGAATTGCGTGAGAACAATTATGAACCTTGTATTTGACAGTACCAAAGTGAATGGTTTGCTCTTTATCATACTAACCTATCTCACGAAGTTTGGTTAAGTTTTGTGTGATTGAAGTTTTCAAGCTTTGGGTGAGATATCGATATGAGGAGCATAAGGAGTGGAAAGACCCTAGGCTTGGGGATGCCCAAGGCACCCCAAGGTAATATTCAAGGAAGACTCAACCGCCTAATCTTGGGATGCCCCGGAAGGCATCCCCTCTTTCGTCTTCAAAACTATCGGTATACTTTACTCGAAGCTATATTTTTATTCATCACATGATATGCGTTTTGCTTGGAGAGTATTTTCAATTTTTCTTGATGTTTGAATTAAATCATTGGATCTGAAATATTTAATGAAAAAGAATCCTCCCATGGCTAGTTAATTATTTGACTACCCAGTGTTCTTCACTCGTATCATTTGGAGTAGTTTGTCATTTACTCATGTGCTTCACGTATATCCTACGAGTAAATGGTTGAATAAATTGATTGTCATCAATCTGAATTTATATTTGTTTCATATGCTTATAAAATCGGGAGTAATGACTTCACACATAATAAGTATATGTAGTAAACTTATTGAAAGTTAGCAAACGTAGAATTGGTCACTTGAACAATTCATGAAAGAATATTGAAGGAAGAGGGATTTCACATATAAATATACTATCTTGGACATCTTTTGTAATTGTGAGCACTCATTAAAATATGACATGCTAAAAGGTTGATGTTGGACAGGAAGACAACGTAATGGGTTATGCTTTCTTATATCTGAAATAAAGTATATTGTCATGGATCGCCCAACACGTTGAGCTTGCCTTTGCCCCTCATGCTAGCCAAATTATTTGTACTAAGTAGAGATACTACTGTGCTTCCAAATATCCTTAAACCAAGTTTTTCCATGAGAGTCCACCATACCTACCTATGGATTGAGTAAGATCCTTCAAGTAAGTTGTCATCGGTGCAAGCAATAAAAATTGCCCTCTAAATATGTATGATTGACTAGTGTGGAGGAAATAAGCTTTATACGATCTGGTGATGTGGAAGAAATAAAAGTGACAGACTGCATAATAAAGGTACATATCACAAGTGGCAATATAAAGTGACGTTCTTTCGCATTAAGATTTTGTGCATCCAACCCTGAAAGCGCATGGCAACCTCTGCTTCCCTATGCGAAGGGCCTATCTTTTACTTTTATCTCTTAACCTTATGCAAGAGTCATGGTGATTTTCACCTTTCCTTTTTACATTTTATCCTTTGGCAAGCACCTTGTGTTGGAAATATTCTGATATATGTATCCAATTGGATGCAAGGCATCATGAACTATTATTGTTGACATTACCCTTGAGGTAAAAGGTTGTCAGGCGAATCTATAAGCCCCTATCTTTCACTGTGTCTGATTAAAACTTTGAACCCTTAAATATCGTGTGAGTGTTAGCAATTGTGAAAGACTAAATGATAGTTGAGTATGTGGAGTTTGCTAAATCAAAGCTCTGAAGTAGACTCTTCCTGAAAATAAAATGAATTGCAATTGTTTGATGACTGAGAATATTGTTTGTTAGTCTTCAAGAAAGTTTATGATCTATACTTTAACATGTGATTTGCTTGTTACTTGATCATGAAAAGTTTTATGAGATGAGCTATTGTTATGACATATAATGATGCTAGAAAAAGTTATTGGAATTATCATTGATCAAACTTATGCACTTGCTAGCATTCACACTTCATAAATTATTTCTTTTATCATTTACCTACTCGAGGATGAGCAGGAATTAAGCTTGGGGATGCTGATATGTCTCCAACGTATCTATAATTTATGAAGTATTCATGCTGTTATATTATCTATCTTGGATGTTTAATGGGCTTTATTATACACTTTTATATGATTTTTGGGACTAACCTATTAACCTAGTGCCCAGTGCCACTTTCTGTTTTCTCCTTGTTTTGGAGTATCACAGAAAAGGAAAACCAAACAGAGTCCAATTGATGTGCCACTTGACGGAGATCATTTTTGGACCAGAAGAAGCCCACGGAGTACCGGAAGTAGGCCAAAAGAGTCCCGGGCTGCCCATGAGGGTGGGGGGGGCGCCCACCCCCCTAGGGCGCGCCCCTGCCTCGTGGACAACCCGGAAACCCCCCTGACGTGAAATCAACGACAACACCTCTCATATATACCCAAACTTCCAGAAAGAAACCTAGATCGGATGTTCCGCCGCCGCAAGCCTTTGTAGCCATGTGAAATCAATCTAGGCCCTCTCCGGCACCCTACCGGTGGGGGCCATCATCACCGGTGGCCATGGAGGAGTATCCCGGAGGGGCCATCATCAGCATTAAGGACAAGGACCAGAGGGTGGAGGCCATGTAGGAGAACGCACAAGGGGGAGGACCTCTCCTCCTCTCTCTTGGTGGCACCAGAGTGCCATCGGGGAGGGGAATCATGACCACGGTGATCGTCTTCATCAACATCACCATCATCATCACTATCATCATCTATTTTATGCGGTCTACTCTCCCGCACCCCGCTGTAATCCCTACTTGAACATGGTGCTTTATGCCACATATTATGATCCAATGATGTGTTGCCATCCTATGATGTTTTGAGTAGATATCTTTAGTCTTTGGGTTGATTGATGATCTAGATTGGTATGAGTTGTATGTTTTACTTTGGTGCTGTCCTATGGTGCCCTCCTTGTCACGCAAGCATGAGGGATTCCCGCTGTAGGGTGTTGCAGTATGTTCATGATTCGCTTATAGTGGGTTGGTGAGTGACTGAAACACAAACCCGAGTAAGAGGGATTGTTGCGTATGGGAATAAAGAGGACTTGATGCTTTAATGCTATGGTTGGGTTTTACCTTAATGATCTTTAGTAGTTGCGGATGCTTGCTAGAGTACCAATCATAAGTGCATATGATCCATGTAGAGAAAGTATGTTAGCTTATGCCTCTCCCTCATATGAAACTGCAATAGTGATTACCGGTCTTGTTAACAATTGCCTAGGACAATTCCGCACACCGATCCACCATTATTCCACAGTCGCTATTTATAATATTTAGTAATATACTCTAACTTTATGATAACAACACCTACTTTTATATTTTAGCTCTCCGAGACCATGCAAAGTTATCCTCTTCATACCCACAACGTAGATTTATTTCTCGTTTCTAGTTGGAAGCAAACGTTCGATGTACGTAGAGTCGTATCAGTGGCAGATAGGGCTTGAGAGAATATTGATCTTACCTTTAGCTCCTTGCGGGTTCGACACTCCATACTTATCACTTCCACCTTTGGAAATTTCTACGATGATTCCCTGCACTTGGGTATTATCAGGAGCATACCCACAAGATCTCTTCTGGTCAGCAGTTGTCCTCTTGATTGTTTCCACAATCAGACTCATGACCTTGAATTTTTGAGGAACTTCAAAGATTTGCAGCAAGTTGATGGAATGTCCCCTTATCATTTTGTGATCTCCAGATTTGGGTAACAATGTATGCCTCAGGATGGTGTTGATAGTAGGCAGACCAGACAACAAATAGTGCACAGATCCAAGCTTGTGTGTCTCCAAAGCTTTATCAGGGATCTCTTTGTACATATTTTCCATAGAGTTGTGGTCTTTCTTCTTCTTGGAATACACATCCAAATCATCCTCATGCTCTTCTGGGGCTTTGATCAACTTGGCCCATTCTTCAACAGTTGATTGGTACCTAGTACCTTCAGACATCCACACTATCCTCCCATCTCGATAGAAATGAGCAGTAGAGTAAAACTGCATGATTATCTCATCATTCCATTTTGTGAGCTTCTGTCCAACAAACTTGTCAACACCACATGCTTTGAAGCTTTCATGTACTCCTGGGAAGTGATCTTCAATCTCATCAATGAATTCCCAGTCAACCCACTTCTTATCACAGACAATTGGCTTCTTGTCAAGCAAAATAGTCTCATAGAAGTCTTGTTGTTCTTTGGTGTGGAACCTATGGTCCACTGCAGTCCTCCTCCTCACAACACAGGGGTCAGACTGTCTCCACAATCTCAGTCCTGCATCTTTCCTGATGTGCATGTCCTCTGCCACTGAATGAGTATGATTGTGGTCTGGAATCTTGGGTTTCAGTTTTCTTCGCATTAGGGCTTCATCATCTCCTTCTTCAACTTCACGCACTTGGCCTTGTTCTTCTCTTCTGTGGGAATGTTTCTCGTGCTTCTCTTTGGCTTAGTGGGCTTCTGAGCTTGAGCTGTTGCTTTGGGAGCAGTTTTGTGCTTTGATGGAGCAACCCCTGACTTGATTGCATCTCCCATAAGCTTCTGAGACTTGGGAGCTGGAGCAGCTTCCTCTTGCTCTTCTTCTTCTTCTTCTTCTTCTTCTTCTTCTTCTTCTTCTTCTTCTTCTTCTTCTTCTTCTTCTTCTTCTTCTTCTTCTTCTTCTTCTTCTTCTTCTTCTTCTTCTTCTTCTTCTTCTTCTTCTTCTTCTTCTTCTTCTTCTTCTTCTTCTTCTTCTTCTTCTTCTTCTTCTCCTTCTTCTCCTTCTTCTCCTTCTTCTTTCTTCTCCTTCTTCTACTTCTTCTCCTTCTTCTCCTTCTTCTCCTTCTTCTCCTTCTTCTCCTTCTTCTCCTTCTTCTCCTTCTTCTCCTTCTTCTCCTTCTTCTCCTTCTTCTCCTTCTTCTTCTTCTTCTCCTTCTTCTTCTTCTTCTCCTTCTCTTCTTCTTCTTCTTCTTCTTCTTCTTCTTCTTCTTCTTCTTCTTCTTCTTCTTCTTCTTCTTCTTCTTCTTCTTCTTCTTCTTCTTCTTCTTCTTCTTCTTCTTTGTTCAGAAGAATGCCTTTCAAATTCTTCCATGGGATCCACCTTCTTGCACCATCTTCCTCTCTTTGTTTCTTTCTTCTGCTCCTCACTAGCAGCCTCTCCTCCAGTAGATTTGGAGGGTTCCTGAGTGGAGGCTCTGACCTTAGACACAGGAATCCTTCTGGAAGGTGCCTTCCTGTTCAAGCCTGGCTTAGTTGCAGCAGCTCTGCCATACTCTTTCTTTAGCACCTTCTTCTTAGAGCTCACTTCTTCTTCAGTAGCCACATAATCCTCATCCTCAGAATCTGAGGTTTTCTTCTTCTTTGATCTGGTGGCTACTTTGGGCAAGTTACTTGGTGTGCTCCTGCTGCCCTCATCAAAGCTGCTTGAGGGACTAGTGCCCTCACTCAATTGCACTTGTTCTTCAGATCTGTTATGGCTATCACTTTGGTAAGACATCTTGGCAATCACACTGACAGCAAACCCTGTGAATAGATATAGATGAGGTAGAATGGATGATCATCACAAAGTGCAGAGTTTTTGCAAAACAGATGAGTCAAAACCTTAGTTTTAGTTCTCCATAGTAAGCATTTCGGAGCTACCAATTTGTTAAACTCGGTGATACTGAAGAAACTTTTGGAACCTAAACTAGTGAACTCGGTCAGACCAAGTCACAGTTTGGTGGCACCGAGATTGCTAGGGTTCCATAGAGAGTCGAACTCGATCACACCGATTTGCAATATTTGGTCCGACCGAAAAGCGCATGTGCAATGGCCTAAGACAAATTGGTGAGACCGATTTCTACAAATTGGTCGGTCCGAGATGAGTTCGGCGGAGACCTAACCCCAAATTTTGAATCAAACTTAACCTAAAGGATGTTTTATTTGGATAGATTGTTTTCATACGTGGCAATGATCATGGAAAAGCAATGTCCTAGGAATCAGAGTAAGGAAATAGCACAAAGTATAGAATCCATACCCTAGTTCTGTGGGAGTTTGCTACGGCGGCAACGGTGGAGCAGAATTCCATTCACAGCGATGGAAACTAGCGGCGGGAGGTCGCTGGCCGTGAGGAGACGATCTGGAGACCCGAGGAGGCAGAGAAGGATACACATGGGCTGAGGACTTTTGAAGAAATTTCCAAAATCTCACTCGTTGATATATATATATATATATATATATATATATATATATATATATATATATATATATATATATATATATATATCCCGACCCTATCGGTGTGACCGAGCGGAACAACTTGGTGGCACCGAGATGCAGAATCGCAAGCGGTTACTGCAACTCGGTGTGACCGAAGTGGATAACCCGGTCATACCGAAATGGCCAAAGAGGTTTTGGAAGTTTAAGTCTATGACGAATTGGGGACTCCGAGTGCTCCTCACACAGAGTGGTTCGAATCTGACTTGATCAAACTTTGTGATGTAGCATGAATAGTGTTTGAGACGAGAAAAGCATAGATAGCTAGAGGGTGTTCTTAGGCATTCTTTTCCATCCATTTGGCAAAAGAGAAAAAGCCAAACAATCAAAGTAACAAATGGATGTCCTCGAATGAGTAAAATATGCAATCAACATTCTCACACAATAAAACGGCAAATGAAATATGTGACAAAGCATGCACAAACACTCTAGCATCTATTAAGCAATTGACGATGACTAGGTCATCTATATATGAGTATATTGACTTGGGAGTCAAATGAGAACATTTGATCCTAGGTCATACTCATCGTTTAAGCACAAGTGGGGTTACCACTTTCACATAAAGCATTGTTGTGTTCACACCATTAGAGTTTCTTTAGGTCAATTGATTAGAGTAAAGCTCCCCCTAGATGTGATATCCCCCCTAAGAGGGATGAACTAACCTTGGGTTTTGTCGAAGATGAGTTCATGTAGATGTTGAAGACGTGGATTCTCAATGTTGATGTGGATCATTCGGAGCAATCCATTGGAGTGAGTTGCACTTTCAATACCTACACGGGTTAGTCCCACAAGGAACAAACAAGGATATCCATAGACATAGAGTGAAGTTCACACAAGATGATGTCCATGAAAGCGATAGGTTACCTTGTCCCTTGTCTTACCAACAAGAGGGTTTGTGACTCCTTGAACTAGTGCAAGATGTGGAAGTTGTTTGCACTTGTCCTCGCCAACATGATATGAGTGAAGTATGTTGGCGGACTCACCCTCAAGAACTCTCTAGTTCTTTTTCTTCGGGATCCACATCATGTTGATGGGAATCCTTGGAGTTGTAGTCGTACTTGATGAAGTCGAGCTTGAAGTAGTCTTGGGAACCCACTCGACCAAGGCCTTAGGAGCTTCTGTAGCGACCAGACCTCAGACAGTCTGATCTCTGTGAATAAGTGTCATCCCTGGATCGGTAATGCTGACACACACAGTACTTGAAGGATTTATAACAGAGTAGCAATCACACACTTATTACATCGAATGTCTCAAAAGATAACTTATTACAATAAATATGGCTTGAGGCCATCTAATACGATAACAGCGGAAGGCTTGGAAGATAAAGTGAGTCCATCAACTCCAACGGCATCACTGAGTGAAAGACCACGACCTAAGGCTACTTACTCGTCGTCTGAAAAGTCTGCAACATGATACGTTGCAGCCCGAAAATGGGTTAGCACATGGAATATCCTGGCAAAGTAACACAAGAGAGTAATGAACAGAATAAAGCTATCACTACATGCATATTTGGCTGGTGGAGGCTGTATGGTTAATATGTTTTGCGAAAAGCCAATTTTTCCTACAACAAAGGAATAAATTTTATTTAGCTATCATGGTGGTCGTTAAACATTGAGAATGGTAAACCCCATCTCAATTCCAATTAAAAGTAATCAATAACCCAATCAAATTTTATAATTCAGGGTGATGAGATCTACATGATAATCCAAGAACCAGATACTCAAGATGTCCATAACCGGGGACACGGCTAACCATGATTAGTTTTACACTCTGCAGAGGCTTGTGCACTTTTCCCCACAAGACTCGATCTCCTCCGTTGAATTTCTCGCAGTGCATGATGTTTGAGAAACGGATGACCGAGACACAATCTTTCCGAAGAGGTCCCCTTAACCGATAGATAGGCCGGTACACCTACAATCCCCTACATCTGCTAGCCCATCATGGAAAGGTTTCCCACAACTTACTCAACTATGCCATACACCATAATGGCATGTGGCTGCACATGGAAGTTTCTAGCATGAATAATCTTATGATCCCTTTGAGCTTGGGTGGCAGTCCATAGGAGAATCACACGGTACCCCGGGATTTCCAATAATACAGGCAATCACTGGAATTCCCCAGGTGCCTCAATCCACCCAGATGTGTACTAAATTTGCCACCTGAATTTGAACCATTAATTAACAATCTCACATATGTCATGGATACACTCAAACCGAATCCACGTCTACGAGCATAGCATAGCAATATAAGCAACGAGAAGTAACTCCCAATGGTTTGATAATAAACAGGTGAATAGGTACTACCTCATCTACTTCCCAAACCCACAATTTATTCAGATCCTAACCATGAAATTGTTTGAGGATTGATCTAATGCAATAAAACTGGGTAGTAAGAGGTATGATCAAAGTGTTACTTGCCTTGCTGATGATCCGTGAAACCTAGAGACTCGTAGTAGCACGCTTCGCACTCCGGGTACTCTATCGCAAACAAACAAGCACACAATAAGCAATCAAGAAAGGGCACGGGTAAAACTCAAACAAGAGATCTAACCAGAAAGTTCAACTTAAGAACTCCGGTTTGCAAAAAGAACCAAATCAAACGAAGCAATCAAGAAACAAACTTCATTTACTAATCTGGATTAAAGTCAAATTTTACGGTAGCAAAATCTTGTTTAATTTGGTTAAACACAAAGGTGGTTTCGGGACGAAACTCTAGGCGCTTGAATAGCCTGATTCCGATAAACGAGCGAAAAGTTATATTAGAACGAAAATCAGATAAGAAATCGCGATCGAAAATAATCACGGAAAATCCGAGAAAAAGAAAAACTGACGAACAGGCTAACGAAAGAACATTCGCTGTCTACGTCTAAATGGTGAAAACCGTTCTTAAAACGAACGAACAAGCGTTCACTATATAACTAAAACGAAAAAATAAACCGATCTAAAAAAACCGCGGGTCTTAAAAAACCCGAACGGTTTTCCGAAGAAAACCGGCGGCGGCGGGCGGCTACCTCAGACAGAGTGTAACTTGGCTGGCAAACTCGAGTATCTTAACTTTGCAAACTCAAGTCACTATCCAACTGTATCGCTTCCAGTGGCACTGTATCTCTCATAGGAATATCAGCCATCTCTGTGTGGCACTTCTTCAACTGAGAAACGTGGAACACATCGTGAACTCCGGAAAATCCTTCGGGTAATTCCAACTTACAAGCAACTTCTCCCATACGTTCCAAAACTCTGTATGGTCCCAAAAAACGTGGCTCTAACTTTCCCTTAACTCCAAAGCGCTTCAGTCCTCGAAGTGGGGACACACGAAGATACACTCTGTCTCCAACTTCGTAAACTGTCTCCTTGCGTTTAGTGTCCGCATAACTCTTCTGCCTGGACTGGGCTACCTAAATCTATCACGAATCAGCTTAACCTTCTCTTCAGACTCTTTAATCAAATCTAGTCCAAACAATTGTCGGTCTCCAACTTCGTCCCACAACAACGGTGTTCTGCACCTCCTTCCGTACAGTGCTTCGAAAGGGGCCATCTTCAAAATGGCTTGGTAGCTGTTGTTGTATGAGAACTCTGCATAAGGCAAATTATCGTCCCAACTAGATCCATAGTCTAGCGCACAAGATCTCAACATGTCCTCCAGCATCTGATTGACTCTCTCAGTCTGCCCATCTGTCTGCGGGTGAAAAGCTGTAATGAACTCTAGCCTGGTTCCCAAATTTTCATGCAACTGATTCCAAAACTTTGAAGTAAACTGGGTTCCTCTATCTAATACAATGGTCCTCAAAACTCCATGCAGACATACGATCCTGGCATGTATATCTTTGCCAACTTAGCACTTGTGTAAGTGGTCTTTACTGGGATGAAATGTGCTACTTTCGTCAAACGACCGACTACAACCCATATCGAGTCATAGCCTGAACGAGTCCTGGGTAATCCCGTGATAAAGTCCATGCCTAGTTTATCCCACTTCCATTCGGGTATCGGCAATGGTTGTAGCAATCCCGCTGGCTTCTGATGCTCTGCCTTCACTCTCTGACATACATCACAAACTGCTACATACTCTGCAATATCCTTCTTCATTCCAGTCCACCAGAACCTATCCTTCAAATCCAGATACATCTTGGTATTTCCTGGGTGAATCGAATATGGCGAATCATGGGCCTCTTGCAGAATCAACTTCCTGTTCTCCTGATCCTTTGGCACATATACACGGTCCTCAAACCATAAGGTATCGTGCTCATCCTCACAAAATCCTTTAGCCTTTCCTTTACTCATTCTTTACTTTATTTCGGCAATCTCCTTGTCCGTCTTCTGAGCTTCTATGATCTTATCCATCAAAGTAGACTGAATCTCCAAAGCTGCTACATATCCTCTCGGAACTATTTCCAAACATAGCTCACGAAGGTCATCTTCCAACTCTTTGGGTAATTCTCCGGTCATGAGTGTATTGACATGACTTTTGCGGCTCAACGCATCAGCTACTACGTTAGCCTTTCCGGGATGATAATGCAATCTCATATCATAATCCTTAATGAGCTCTAACCATCTCCTCTGTGTAACGCCCCGGATTCGATGCGCCAGGTGTCATTCAGTTATTCGCTGTCTTTGCCATGTCATGTGCTTGCGTGTTGCACTTTGCCATGTCATCATCTGTATTTCATATCATGTCATCATGTGCATTTCATTTTGCATACGTGTTCGTCTCATGCATCCGAGCATTTTCCCCGTTGTCCGTTTTGCAATCCGGCACTCCTATGTCCCCCGGCGCCCCCTTTTACCTTTTTTCATGTGCGGGTGTTAAACATTCTCGGAATGGACCGAGGTTTGTCAAGCGGCCTTGGTATAACACCGGTAGACCGCATGTCAAGTTTTGGATCATTTGGAGGTCGTTTGGTACTCCAACGGTTAACCGGGTAACCACAAAAGCCTCTTTTGTTGCAGCCCAACTCTCCTTTCTAAGTGGCCCAAAACCCAGCAAACTCCCCTCCATGCTCTCGGTCGTTCGATCACGATCGCGTGGGCGAAAACCGCACCTCATTTGGACTGTCCTAGCTCCCTCTACCTATAAATAGGTGTCTTCCCCCGGATTTTCGCGGATGAAACCCTAGTCTACTCTTCCTCTCGCCCGGCGGACATGTCCGCGCTCGCCGGACACTCCGCGCCGCCGCGTCCGCACCAACCCGGCCTCGCCGTGTGGCGTTCCCGCCGCCCGCCGCCGCCCGGCCATGCGTCCCGCCTCTGCCCTTGAGCCCGATCCGCGCCGCCGCCGCCCGTCAGCGCCGCCGCCTAAACTGAAAGGCTCGCCCTCGCCGCCCGTTCGCGGCGCCGGCCGCCCGCCACCGGCAGCGCCAGCGCTCTCCAACCCGCCGCACCTCTGGCCGCCTTTCGCCTTCTCCCGCCTCCGCCGGCGGCCGCCGCCCGCCGCCCGTCGCTCGGCCAAGCCGCCCTCGCCGGTTACCGCCCGGTCGGCCGTCGGTCCTCTCGCCAGCGACCTCCGCCCGTCGCCGCAGCCCGCCGGCGTCAAACCTCGCCGCCGCGCCCGGCCCGCGTCGCCTTCGCCGGAGCTCGGCCGGATCCGGCGAGATCCGGCCGGATCCGGCGAGATCCGGCCGGATCCGCCTCGTCCCGCCCCTGCAAGACCTCGCCGGAGACCTCCCGGGCCTCTTCTCCGGCGAACCTCGTATTCCGTGCCGAGAGGTTGACTTTCCACCCTCCAATTTTCATCTAAGTCCCGAAAGCTGCAGTAATTTTGTTGCATTTTCGTTGCATCATATCTCTGTCATCGTTCCTCCGTTTTGCGCGTATAATATGTCAAAATGTTCGTCTCGTAGAGTAGATCATTTCATCTCATTGCATCATTTTCATTTGAGCTCATCTTGGTGCCCGAAATGCTGTTAGAAGAGTGCTATGTGATGTTAGTTTTTGATTTTTATCAGAACATGCACTTTTGTTATTTTTGCCATGATTGATGTGTGCATCCTATGGACTTGAGTCCTACATGTGTTTTGTAATATGCCATGCCATCTTTCCAGGAGTGTATGCCATGTATTTTTGTGATCTATGTGGTGACTAGCACAAGCATGCAAACTAGGTGTCCTGATGTTGCTGTTTTCAGCCCTGTTTTGCTGTTATTTTGATGCCATGTTAACTTGATACTACCGAGAGATCCATGCATATTTTGAGATACTTCAGTAAGGATGTTTTGTTATACATGTCTTGCTCTATCCATCCATGCCCTTGTTTGCAATTATGGAGTAGTCTAGCTTGAGCCAATCGAGCTCTACTTTTGCTATAAAATGTTTCCTGGCAGATTGTATACATGTTATTCAATTTTGCCTAGGTTGTTGTGGTTGATCCATGTATGCTATGTTATTGTTCTTGCCATGTATGTATTCTATGCCATGTCTTCTTGATGTATGTATGCTTAGTTTTTCATATAAGGCTCTGTAGTGAGTGCATTGAGCTTGTAAACCTGCCTACTTGTTATCAGTTTTTGACATGCCATGTTGCTGAATCTGTTAACGAAACTTTCGATATTGACATGGGTGTTACTATATTTTCTGATCCTTTTTGGCTTATGGTCAGTAAGGGACTTTTGTTCTATGCAATTAGTAGATTCATGCCATGCCTTTGTTTGCCATGATAAGTTCCTGTAACATGTTGTTTCATAGCTCTAAACATTGCAACCTGATGTTATTTTCTGCAAGTCTGAAACTGTTATTACTTGCAATTTTGCCATGTCATTATGAGCATGTTCTAGTGATTTCTGGAGATAGATCAGTGTTCATGTTTTGTAACGCTTTACCTGTAGATCATGCCCATGCCTTTTGTTATTATGTTGAGGTGATGTAGCATGTTGTTTTGATGCTTGCAATATGCTAACTTGCTGTTTTGGACAGATTGTTGTCATAATTTGTATAGGGTGTATGTGTTGAACCGTTGCTCCGTTTTGAGTGTGCTCTATATGAAACTTGCTTGATTTTGCATGTAGTTTCATATTATCATGTTGCATCCTTGTTTTGAGGTGTTTTGCTTGATGTTTGTGTGCATTTTGCATCAATGCCATGCTTATCTTGTTTTGCTCATATCTTCTAGGCCGTAGCTCCGAATTAAATGAACTTGATATGTAACTTGACTAGAATTTCGTGTAGATCATCGTGGTGCATCTTAACTTGCTGTTTAACAACTTGAACATAAGGTTTATTCAGATCTGGACCAATTTCGAAATATGCATATGAGGACTTACCGGAATTGTTATATGTTGTTCCCGGCCTCATTTAAACTTGCTTTGATATGTTGTTCTTGTTTGCATCATCTCTTGCCATGAGTAGCTTCATGTAGCCTTGTCATGCATCATGTTTGTTGTGCATCATGTCTTGTTCATGTGTGGTGTGTTTACTATGTTGTGTGCTTCTTCTTGTTAGTTCCTGTTTCGTTGCGATCGTGAGGATTCGATCGTCTACGCTTGGTTCGGCTTCATCCGTTCATCTTCTTCATGGACTCGTTCTTCTTCCTTGCGGGATTTCAGGCAAGATGACCGCTACCCTGGATCTCATTACTATCATTGCTATGCTAGTTGCCTCGTTCTTTCGCTATGCTGCGCTACCTATTACCTGTTTATCAAGCCATCCCATATTGCCATGTCAGCCTCTAACCTTTTGCACCCTTCCTAGCAAACCGTTGTTTGGCTATGTTACCGCTTTGCTCAGCCCCTCTTATAGCGTTGTTAGTTGCAGGTGAAGATGAAGTTTGTTCCTTGTTGGAACATGGAGATGCTGTTCCTTGTTGGAACATGTTTACTTGTTGGGATATCACAATATATCTTATTTAATTAATGCATCTATATACTTGGTAAAGGGTGGAAGGCTCGGCCTTATGCCTGGTGTTTTGTTCCACTCTTGCCGCCCTAGTTTCCGTCATATCGGTATTATGTTCCCGGATTTTGCGTCCCTAACGCGGTCGGGTGATTTGTGGGACCCCCTTGACAGTTCGCTTTGAATAAGACTTTTCGGCAAGGCCCAACCTTGGTTTTACATTTGCCTCACCTAGCCCTTTTTCCCTTGGGAGTCGCGCTCTCAAGGGTCATCTTATTTTACCCCCCCCGGGCCAGTGCTCGTCGTGAGTGCTGGTCCAAACCGTCGACCGCCGGTGTACCGGGGCAACTTTGGGTTCGCCTACCGAAGTTTGGACAATCCGGTGTGCCCTGAGAACGAGATATGTGCAGCTCCTATCAGGATTTGTCGGCACATTCGGGCGGCTTTGCTAGACTTGTTTTATTACTGTCGAGATGTCTTGTAGCCGGGATTCTGAGACTGATCGGGTCTTCCCGGGGAGAAGGAATATCCTTCGTTGATCGCGAGAGCTTATCATGGGCTAAGTTGGGACACCCCTGCAGGGTATAAACTTTCGAAAGCCATGCCCGCGGTTATGTGGCAGATGGGAATTTGTTAATGTCCGGTTGTAGAAAAACCGAAGTTGATCTTATTTAAAATACACCAACCGTGTGCGTAACCGTGAGTGTCTCTTTTCGGGGTTGATCGAGAGGAGAACACGGTTTCTGGGTTATGTCTGACGTAAGTAGGAGTTCAGGATCACTTCTTGATCATTACTAGTTGACGACCGTTCCTTTGTTTCTCTTCTCGCTCTCATTTGCGTTGGTTAGCCACCATATATGCTTAGTCGCTGCTGCAACCTCACCACTTTATCCCTTCTTTTCCATTTAAGCTTTGCTAGTCTTGATACCCATGGTAATGGGATTGCTGAGTCCTCGTGGCTCACAGATTACTACAACACCAGTTGCAGGTACAGGTTTGCGATGATCATGACGCGAGCGATGTTTGCTTGTATTGGAGTTCTTCTTACGCTTCTTCTTGATCGGGGATAGGTTCGGTCGGCAGCTTTGGGCTAGCAGGGTGGATGTCGTTTGAGTTTCTGTTTATGTTCCATCCGTAGTCGGATGTTGTTCTTGTATATGATGTTGATGTATTCTTGTGGCATTTGTGCCTTATGTATGTATCCCCACTATTATGTAATGTTCATGTAATGATATCCACCTTGCAAAGCGTTTCCAATATCGGGTCTATCCTTGGTGGGACCATAGAGTTCCTTTTGGATAGGGTCGCATATTAGGCGTGATCAAGTTGGTATCGAGCCTCGACCGACCTTAGGAGCCCCTTGATTGATCGTGTAGTTTGGCGATGTCGAGTCTAGAAAAACTATTTTTGGAGTCTAGTTATATCGGAGTAGGAATTCTTTTACTCCTCGCCCCTTAAATCGCTCTCCGGTCAGGAATCTTGGCGTAGGTGTTTTGAATTACTTCTCTTCCCTTCAAATTTTCTTTAGGATCACGCAGTTGGTTTTCCGGTAGTTGTTCCTCAGCTCTTTTTATCCGGTGCATTTCTCGTCAATTTGACTCGAGCCTCTTCATCTTTGCCGGGTTCAATCCTCAGTTCTTCCTCCAACATCGTTGTTTTCCTTGTCCGAAGTTGTCCTTGTTTTTCCCACCCACCCACCCTTCTTCTTCTCGGAACCGGAGTCCGCATTTGAGTATTCATCCTACTTGTGTGAAGTCTTTCCTTTCTTTCCTCAATGTTTTCAACCGGTGTTTTCTCTTCAAGATATTCGTCGTTTCCCCCTTCCAAGTTGCCTGTGTTTTCCCGCCCTCCCACCCTTTTCTTCCCGGAGTCTGACTCCCTCTCGACCATCAATTTCATTAGTGTGGAGCCTCTTCAGTCTTCCCTCAATCATTTCAACCGGTGTATTCTCGTCCTGTTCGTCATTCTTCATCTCTTTCTTTTCCGGTGGATTCAATTCAAGTTTTTCGTTGTCGATCATATTCTTTTCCTTGGATCAAGTGTTTTCCCCTTGCTCGTTTCGTCTCTCGCCAGTTTATCCTCTGGAGTGTTCAAGACATCTCAAGAGAGTCGCCTGTGTTCGAATTAACTCGAGGTTGTCACCTCAGTCAAATATTTCAATTATTCCGGTGCATCATTTATCTGTTCAACATCCTTTTTCAACGGTGTTATCTCTTCAGTGGGCCCTAACCCACAGGTCTTTTCCCAGGACCTTACCTGACTCTTCTATTTCTCCGGAGCTATTCCCAATTCTTTTCAAGTCTGATATAAGAATGGATTTCATCAGTCACTTGCCTTTTCCAAGACCGATTTCAAATCATTTCATTGTTGGCTCAACCTCTTTTGCTTTTCATTCTACCGGAGTACCTCAGTTATTTTGGTGGTGTTTCTCGTCGTCCTTGAAGACCGAAGTAGAGTTTCTCTTAAATCTTGTCCGTTCTCCCGAAGATTCGTGGTTCTAGCTTCATGCTATCCTCTTGAATCATTCCATTTGTCAGAGATTCTTTTCTTCCCCATCCGGAGTATTTCAGGAGTTGCTTTTCTGTTCCGATCATCCGGAAGTCATCTTTTCGGAATATTTCTTCGTTCCAAGTTTTCAGCTTCGTTCATCTCAATATTCTTCCAGTGCTTCGTTCAAGCATTCGTCAATCAGTTCGTGATCTCTTCATTCTCTTGTATCAATATTCCCTCAAGTATCAACGTGCTTTTCTAAGTCTTCCCGGCGATTCATTCTCTTTCGTCAGTCATTTCCGAATTCTAACGGTGGTTCTTTCAGATTATTTTCTTTGATTATCATATTAATTCATTCGTTCTTTCCAATCCTACCGGTGGTTCATGAAGACTTTCTCAAGTTTGGTGCCCCCCCCTTAATCCTTTTCAAGAAGAATAAGTAGTATGCAAAGTCCTTTGTTGGTCATCAATTTATTTTGATGAAGGATAAGCATACAATAAATCTTATTCTTATTTCATCCAAGCTGATTAATCCCTTCCTTCGGAGTTTGTTCTTGAGGAATAAATTCTAGTTCCAAGTGTTTTCATCTTTTCTTTTCCGGAGTTCCAAGTTTTCCTCATTATCGTCGCGAAGCTCCATCTAAATCACCGCAAGGCTCATCTTATTCTTTCATCCTTCATTTCTATCTCATCATCCTTTCGTTACCAGAGTTCTTCATGGTGGTTCTTCAGGATTTAATTATTTCTTCAAGAGTTCATCAAGATTCTTGTTGGTGGAGTTCAAATATCTTTTCTTCTCGCATCTCGAAGTGCAATTAATTTCTCTGTATTCTTTTGAAGTGGATTTTTGCATCTCCTCGTTCTTCTCAGCTATCCAATCATTTCCGCTTGTGGTCGGTTATCACCTCATGATCTTGAGATGTTACCTATAAGTCCACAACAAGCTTATTCTTTCGTTGTTGATTTTCTCAACAACTCCGTTCAATCCTTCTTCTAAGGTTGCTTTCAATTCCATTCGTGGCACAAGTTGTCATTTTATTCTCCGTTCTTTTCATTCGACTCTTTCAATTCTTTCCGGAGGTTTTGTGTCATGTCTTCATCTAGTATCATTCCATCCTCTTAAGTTCATGTTCTATTCTTTCCTTGTTCAACCGGTGTGCTTCTAAATCCGTTCAGTCTTATTCGTTTCTTTTCTCATTCTAACCACTCCGGTTAGAACGAGTGCTTTCTTAGCCCATCTGATTTCGGGGGCTTTCAATTCTCGTCATTCTCGTCGTTCCTCTCTTCTTTTCGAGTGCTCTCGATTCTTTGCTTCTTCTCTTGATTTCTTGTTTCACCTCATTCCTTTTCTCTTCCGTCTCGGTCCTAAGATCTCGGGACGAGATCTCTTGTTAGTGGAGGAGTGTTGTAACGCCCCGGATTCGATGCGCCAGGTGTCATTCAGTTATTCGCTGTCTTTGCCATGTCATGTTCTTGCGTGTTGCACTTTGCCATGTCATCATATGTATTTCATATCATGTCATCATGCGCATTTCATTTTGCATACGTGTTCGTCTCATGCATCTGAGCATTTTCCCCGTTGTCCGTTTTGCAATCCGGCACTCCTATGTCCCCCGGCGCCCCCTTTTACCTTTTTTCATGTGCGGGTGTTAAACGTTCTCGGAATGGACCGAGGTTTGACAAGCGGCCTTGGTATAACACCGGTAGACCGCCTGTCAAGTTTCGGATCATTTGGAGGTCGTTTGGTACTCCAACGGTTAACCAGGTAACCGCAAAAGCCTCTTTTGTTGCAGCCCAACTCCCCTTTCTAAGTGGCCCAAAACCCAGCAAACTCCCCTCCATGCTCTCGGTCGTTCGATCACGATCGCGTGGTCGAAAACCGCACCTCATTTGGACTGTCCTAGCTCCCTCTACCTATAAATAGGTGTCTTCCCCCGGATTTTCGCGGATGAAACGCTAGTCTACTCTTCCTCTCGCCCGGCGGACATGTCGCGCTTCGCGGACACTCAGCGCGCAGCGTCAAGCACCAACCCGGCCTCGCCACGTGGCGTTCCCGCCGCCAACCGCCGCCCGGCCGCCGAGCCCGCCTCAGCCCGCGGGCCCGATCCCGCGCCGCCGCCGCCCGTCGGCGCCGCCGCCCGCCCGGCCCGGCTCGCCCTCGCCGCCGCTTCGCCGCCCGGCTTTCGCCTTCTCCGCCTCCGCCGGCACGCCCCGCCGCCCGTCGCTCGGCGCGCCGCCTCGCCCGATTACCGCCCGGTCGGCCGTCGCTCCTCATGGGCGACCTCCGCCCGTCGCCAGCCCGCCGTCGTCCGACCTCGCCGCCCGCGCCCGGCCGCGTCGCCTTCGCCGGGCTTCGGCGGATCCGGCGAATCCGGCGGATCCGCCTCGTCCCGCCCCTGCAAGACCTCGCCGGAGACCTCCCGGGCCTCTTCTCCGGCGAACCTCGTATTCCGTGCCGAGAGGTTGACTTTCCACCCTCCAATTTTCATCTGTCCCGAAAGCTGCAGTAATTTTGTTGCATTTTCGTTGCATCATATCTCTGTCATCGTTCCTCCGTTTTGCGCGTATAATATGTCAAAATGTTCTTTTCCTAGAGTAGATCATTTCATCTCATTGTATCATTTTCATTTGAGCTCATCTTGGTGCCCGAAATGCTGTTAGAAGAGTGCTATGTGATGTTAGTTTCTGATTTTTATCAGAACATGCACTTTTGTTATTTTTGCCATGATTGATGTGTGCATCCTATGGACTTGAGTCCTAAATGTGTTTTGTAATATGCCATGCCATCTTTCCAGGAGTGTATGCCATGTATTTTTGTGATCTATGTGGTGACTAGCACAAGCATGCAAACTAGGTGTCCTGATGTTGCTGTTTTCAGCCCTGTTTTGTTGTTATTTTGATGCCATGTTAACTTGATGCTACCGAGAGATCCATGCATATTTTGAGATACTTCACTAAGGATGTTTTGTTATACATGTCTTGCTCTATCCATCCATGCACTTGTTTGCAATTATGGAGTAGTCTAGCTTGAGTCAATCGAGCTCTACTTTTGCTATAAAATGTTTCCTGGCAGATTGTATACATGTTATTCAATTTTGCCTAGGTTGTTGTGGTTGATCCATGTATGCTATGTTATTGTTCTTGCCATGTATGTCTTCTATGCCATGTCTTCTTGATGTATGTATGCTTAGTTTTTCATATAAGGCTCTGTAGTGAGTGCATTGAGCTTGTAAACATGCCTACTTGTTATCAGTTTTTGACATGCCATGTTGCTGAATCTGTTAACGAAACTTTCGATATTGACATGGGTGTTACTATATTTTCTGATCCTTTTTGGCTTATGGTCAGTAAGGGACTTTTGTTCTATGCAATTAGTAGATTCATGCCATGCCTTTGTTTGCCATGATAAGTTCCTGTAACATGTTGTTTCATAGCTCTAAGCATTGCAACCTGATGTTATTTTCTGCAAGTCTGAAACTGTTATTACTTGCAATTTTGCCATGTCATTTTGAGCATGTTCTAGTGATTTATGGAGATAGATAAGTGTTCATGTTTTGTAATGCTTTACCTGTAGATCATGCCCATGCCTTTTGTTATTATGTTGAGGTGCTGTAGCATGTTGTTTTGATGCTTGCAATATGCTAACTTGCTGTTTTGGACAGATTGTTGTCATAACTTGTATAGGGTGTATGTGTTGAACCGTTACTCCGTTTTGAGTGTGCTCTATATGAAACTTGCTTGATTTTGCATGTAGTTTCATATTATCATGTTGCATCCTTGTTTTGAGGTGTTTTGCTTGATGTTTGTGTGCATTTTGCATCAATGTCATGCTTATCTTGTTTTGCTCATATCTTCTAGGCCGTAGCTCCGAATTAAATGAACTTGATATGTAACTTGACTAGAATTTCGTGTAGATCATCGTGGTGCATCTTAACTTGCTGTTTAACAACTTGAACATAAGGTTTATTCAGATCTGTACCAATTTCGAAATATGCATATGAGGACTTACCGGAATTGTTATATGTTGTTCCCGGCCTCATTTAAACTTGCTTTGATATGTTGTTCTTGTTTGCATCATCTCTTGCCATGAGTAGCTTCATGTAGCCTTGTCATGCATCATGTTTGTTGTGCATCATGTCTTGTTCATGTGTGGTGTGTTTACTATGTTGTGTGCTTCTTCTTGTTAGTTCTGTTTCGTTGCGATCGTGAGGATTCGATCGTCTACGCTTGGTTCGGCTTCATCCGTTCATCTTCTTCATGGACTCGTTCTTCTTCCTTGCGGGATTTCAGGCAAGATGACCGCTACCCTGGATCTCATTACTATCATTGCTATGCTAGTTGCCTCGTTCTTTCGCTATGCTTTGCGCTACCTATTACCTTTATCAAGCCATCCCATATTGCCATGTCAGCCTCTAACCTTTTGCACCCTTCCTAGAAAACCGTTGTTTGGCTATGTTACCGCTTTGCTCAGCCCCTCTTATAGCGTTGTTAGTTGCAGGTGAAGATGAAGTTTGTTCCTTGTTGGAACATGGAGATGCTGTTCCTTGTTGGAACATGTTTACTTGTTGGGATATCACAATATATCTTATTTAATTAATGCATCTATATACTTGGTAAAGGGTGGAAGGCTCGGCCTTATGCCTGGTGTTTTGTTCCACTCTTGCCGCCCTAGTTTCCGTCATATCGGTATTATGTTCCCGGATTTTGCGTCCCTAACGCGGTCGGGTGATTTGTGGGACCCCCTTGACAGTTCGCTTTGAATAAGACTTTTCCAGCAAGGCCCAACCTTGGTTTTACATTTGCCTCACCTAGCCCTTTTTCCCTTGGGAGTCGCGCTCTCAAGGGTCATCTTATTTTACCCCCGGGCGATGCTCGACGTGAGTGCTGGTCCAAACCGTCGACCGCCGGTGGCTACCGAGGCAACTCGGGTTCGCCTCCGGAAGTTTGGACAATCCGGTGTGCCACGAGAACGAGATATGTGCAGCTCCTATCAGGATTTGTCGGCACATTCGGGCGGCTTTGCTGGACTTGTTTTATTCTTGTCGAGATGTCTTGTAGCCGGATTCCAGACTGATCGGGTCTTCCGGGAGAAGGAATATCCTTCGTTGATCGCGAGAGCTTATCATGGGCTAAGTTGGGACACCCTGCGGGGTATAAACTTTCAAAGCCATGCCCGCGGTTATGTGGCAGATGGGAATTTGTTAATGTCGGTTGTAGAAAACCGAAGTTGATCTTATTTAAAATACACCAACCGTAGCGTAACCGTGAGTGTCTCTTTTCGGGGTTGATCGAGAGGAGAACACGGTTTACGGGTTATGTCGGCGTAAGTAGGAGTTCAGGATCACTTCTTGATCATTACTAGTGGACGACCGTTCCTTTGTTTCTCTTCTCGCTCTCATTTGCGTTGGTTAGCCACCATATATGCTTAGTCGCTGCTGCAACCTCACCACTTTATCCCTTCTTTTCCTTTAAGCTTTGCTAGTCTTGATACCCATGGTAATGGGATTGCTGAGTCCTCGTGGCTCCAGATTACTACAACACTAGTTGCGGTACAGGTTTGCGATGATCATGGCGCGAGAGCGATGTTTGCTTGTATTGGAGTTCTTCTTACCGCTTCTTCTTGATCGGGGATAGGTTCGGTCGGCAGCCTGGGCTAGCGAGGTGGATGTCGTTTGAGTTTACTGTTTATGTTCCATCCGTAGTCGGATGTTGTTCTTGTATATGATGTTGATGTATTCTTGTGGCATTTGTGCCTTATGTATGTATCCCCACTATTATGTAATGTTGATGTAATGATATCCACCTTGCAAAAGCGTTTCCAATATGCGGGTCTATCCTTGGTGGGACCATAGAGTTCCTTTTGGATAGGGTCGCATATTGGGCGTGACACTCTGCCTGAGATTCAACTCCTTCTGCGTGAAGATATACTTCAAACTCTTGTGATCCGTGTATACCTCACAATGGTTTCCGATGAGAAAATGTCTCCAAGTCTTCAACGCATGCACTACGGCTGCTAACTCCAAATCATGCGTAGCATAACTTAACTCATGGGGTTTAAGCTGTCGTGAGGCATATGAAACCACTCTTCTCTCCTGCATAAGTATGGCTCCAAGTCCTCGACGAGAAGCGTCGCAATACACTTCGTAATCCTTGCGTTGATCTGGCAGAATCAACACTACTGATGTAACCAAGCGTCTCTTCAACTCCTGAAAACTGGCCTCACATTCCTCAGTCCATTTGAATTTGGTGTCCTTCTTCAAAAACTCCGTCATAGGCTTTGCAATCTTTGAGAAATTCTCAATGAACCTCCGGTAGTATCTTGTGAGTCCAAGAAAACTCTGGATCTCTCCAACTGTCGTGAGTGACTCCCAATTTGTCACAGTGACAAACTTGGTGGGGTCTACCGCTATTCCTTCTCCGGATATAACATGTCCAAGAAATCGAACTCCCCTCAGCCAAAACTCACACTTGCTGAAATTGTCGTATAACTGATGTTCTCTAAGCTTCCCAAGTACCAAATGCAAGTGCTCCCTATGTTCTTCTTCATTCTTCGAGTAGAACAGAATATCATCAATGAACACCATGAAGAACTTATCCAAAAACTCCATAAACACCTTGTTCATCATATTCATAGAATAGGCAGGCGCGTTAGTCAGGCCAAATGACATAACGGTATACTCATATAGCCCGTACCTCGTGGTAAAAGATGTCTTAGTTATATCCTACTATCGAATCTTTAGCTGGTGGTACCCTGATCATAGATCGATCTTGGAAAACACTTTAGCTCCTTGCAGCTGGTCAAACAAATCATTTTTCATCGGCAGTGGGTACTTGTTCTTGATCATCACCTCATCCAGTTCTCGATAATCAACAACCATCCTTAATGATCCATCCTTCTTCTCCACTAGAAGTACTGGTGATCCCCAAGGTGACGAACATGGGAGTATATAACCTTTATCCAGTAACTCCTTAATCTTCTTCTTAATTTCCTCCAAATCCTTTGCGGGCATTCTGTATGGTCTCTTAGATATTGGCCCTGTGCCTGGCAAAAGCTCAATTAAAAACTCAAATGTCTCTATCCGGTGGCATGACTGGCAACTCTTCTGGAAATACATCCGGAAAATCCTTCACCACTGGTACTTCCTCCTGTACAACTCCTGATAATGAATTTACTTGAGTCCTATTCGGAACATGCCGGGATACATACTTGATCCTTCTTCCTTCTGGGGTGGTGAGCAAAATCGTCTTACTGGCGCAATCGATGTTTCCTCCATACATCGATAGCCAATCCATACCCAGAATCACATCCAAACCTTGTGACTCCAAAATTATCAGATCTGAGGGGAAAACATGCCTACCTATGGTCAATGGCATCTGAAAACATCCATGGCTTGCCATATACTCTGCTCCGTGTGAGGTTACTAGCATGGGTGTCTTAAGAACTCTAGTGGGCAACTTATACTTATCCACAAATCCCCTTGATATGTATGAATGCGATGCACCAGTATCAAAAAAGAACGACTACAGTAAATGACTTAACTAATAACTTACCTATTACTGCATCTGGCTAGGCTTCAACCTCCTCCACGGTAACGTGGTTCACTTGTCCCCTATTGAAAGGGTTGGGCTTCTTCCCAGAGCTTCCATTGCCGTTTCCATTCTTGGCTTCGGGATATTCATTGGCGTAATGTCCGGTCTTCTGGCACTTGTAGCAAATAACATGGCTTTGATCTTTCTTGGCGGGTGTTGCCGGGTTGGAAAGGTTCTATCCGCTACTTCCTCCATTACCATTACCGTTCTTGGGGCCACTATGATTGTGCAAACTTCCTCCATTATGAGTGTGGCTTCCATGGTTATGAACAAGTCCTCCCGAGTTCCGGGTGAAACGGGGTCTCTACTGGGCTCCAGAATTGTACTTCCCTTGTCCATACTTCCTCTTGCGGCTGTCAATCTGCTGCTGCTTCCCTTCAAGCATGAGAGCTCTATCCACCAACTCCTGGTAGTTATTGAAATTTGCCACCATCAACTGCATGCTCAGCTCATCATTCATTCCTTCCAGAAACTTCTCCTTCTTAGCTGCATCTGTAGCGACGTCATCTACGGCATAACGTGCTAGCTTACTAAAGTCATCCACATACTGACCAACAGTGCGCCCTCCTTGGCGTAAGTTGCAAAACTCACACTTCTTCATGGACATAGCTCCTACTGATACATGGGCAGTGTCAAAAGCCTGCTGGAACTGGTCCCATGTCAAAGTGTGAATGGGGTAAGTGACTATGAAATTCTCCCACCATGATTCTGCGGGTCGATCAAGCTGATGTGCGGCAAAACGCACTCTCTCCGCATCAGTGCATCCTGCAGTAGTCAACTCCCTTTCAATCTTACGGAGCCAATCATCTGCAACAATCGGCTCGGTGCTACTAGGGAACACCGGCGGATTCAGCCTAAGAAATGGGCTAAGTGATCAACTGGTGGTGGTGGTGGTGGGTTGTTGTTGTTGTTGTTCCCCTGGTTCCGATTCTGGACTAGTATCTGCATCAATGCATTCTGCTGCTGGATCAACTAAGTGAGCTCCGGTGGGAAAGAAAATCCATTGTCGCGTCTCGGAGGCATCTGCTGGGTTTAGAAAAGATGAGAAAACAGAATAGAATGAGGTCTAGGGGGAAAACACTACCCATCTGCACATGAGACAAACACAAACATATCACTCAATCAATCAAACAAAGGGCATACAATCGGTCTAGAACTATCGTTACAAAAGTGCTTGGACTATACTATGTACATGATGGAATACTACTACTGATATGGTGGTCGACTAGAAAAATTGATCGGTCGAAGACTCCATGATATCTTCTCCAGCTTCATCAACACAGTCATCATCGCTATCGTCAGGATCCGAGTTGGTGTCGTCGATGATGATGTAGTTCTACGGGCAAGTGGAATCGTCATCTTCTCCTCCTGGCGCAAGGTCTCCCATGAAAAATCCTAGCTTCCTTGTCAGGTCGTCATTCTTCTCCACTAATACGACGATTTCCTCCATATAACCTTCGCGTTTAGCCTTGAGTTGTTCCTCCAGCTCCGTGATCCTTGTCATCGCCTTCTTCCAATCTGTCGTGCATGCGCACACCTGGTTCTCTTGGCGTCGCATGTGTTGGTTTAACTCCTGGATGAAAGCGACAATCGATCTATCCTTCCTGGTGCTGATCATCTCCCATTGCTCATCTCGGCGCCCACAAATCTGGTAGATAGTGTCCTTGAGATCATTGTGGTAAACTTCTCCAAAGCGTCCCATGGTAATGTGAGCTGCCATACTCTTTCCTAGACTCCAGGTTGGTGCATCAAAAGAAAACTCTATCGGCTCAGTGACTGGCGTGAATGTCCTTCCTGGAACTTGAACTTGAATCATCCAGCGCTCCTCTTCTGGTAAAGTGGCGTTGTAAGTCCCGGTGAAGCTTGGTATTCCAATGTTCAGGTACCTAGTGACTTCCTTCAAGTGGCGTCCAAAAGGGGTGTCTTCATCCGGTTGCATCAACTTGATCCTTGCATCAGCCATCCTAAAGAGTAGAAAATGGAGAGGAGTTAGAAATGAGAAGAGAGTAGTGATCTAGGGCTTTAGCTTAGTGGTCGTGTCCTACAGTCAGCGTGTGCTCTCATACCATCTTTGTAGCGACCAGACCTCAAATAGTCTGATCTCTGTGCATAAGTGTCATCCCTGGATCGGTAATGTTGACACACACAGTACTTGAAGGATTTATAATAGAGTAGCAATCACACATTTATTACATCGAATGTCTCAAAAGAGTACTTATTACAATAAATATGGCTTAAGGCCATTTAATACGATAACATCGGAAGGCTTGGAAGATAAAGTGAGTCCATCAACTCCAACAGCATCACTAAGTGAAAGACCACGACCTGAGGCTCCTTACTCGTCGTCTGAAAAGTCTGCAACGTGATATGTTGCAACCCGAAAACGGGTCAGCACATGGAATATGCTGGCAAAGTAACACAAGAGAGTAATGAACAGAATAAAGCTATCACTACATGCATATTTGGCTGGTGGAGGCTGTATGGTTAATATGTTTTGCGAAAAGCCAATTTTTTCCTACAACAAAGGAATAAATTTTATTTAACTATCATGGTAGTTGTTAAACATTGAGAATGGTAAACCCCATCTCAATCCCAGTTAAAAGTAATCAATCACCCAATCAAATTTTATAATTAAGGGTGATGAGATCCACATGATAATCCAAGAACTAGATACTCAAGATGTCCATAACCGGGGACACGGCTAACCATGATTAGTTTGTACACTCTGCAGAGGTTTGTGCACTTTTCCCCACAAGACTCGATCTCCTCCATTGAATTTCTCGCACTGCATGACGTTTGAGAACCGGATGACCGAGACACAGTCTTTCCGAAGAGGTTCCCTTAACCGATAGATAGGCCGGTACACATACAATCCCCTACATCTGCTAGCCCATCATGGAAAGGTTTCCCACAACTTACTCAACTATGCTAGAGCCCATAATGGCATGTGGCTGCACACGGAAGTTTCTAGCATGAATAATCATATGATCCCTTTGAGCCTACGTGGCAGTCCATAGGAGAATCACACGGTACCCCGGGATTTCCAAAAATACAGGCAATCACTGGAATTCCCAAGGTGCCTAAATCCACCCAGATGTGTATTAAAGTTGCCACCTCAAGTTGAACCATTAATTAACAATATCACATCTGTCATGGATACACTCAAACCCAATCCACGTCTACGAGCATAGCATAGCAATATAAGCAACATAGAAGTAACTCCCAAAGGTTTGATAATAAACAGGTGAATAGGTACTACCTCATCTACTTCCCAAACCCACAATTTAATCAGATTCTAACCATGCAATTGTTTGAGGATTGATCTAATGCAATAAAACTGGGTAGTAAGAGGTATGATCAAAGTGTTACTTGCCTTGCTGATGATCCGCGAAACCAAGAGACTCGTAGTATCACACTGCGCACTCCGGGTACTCTATCGCAAACAAACAAGCATAGAATAAGCAATCAAGCAAGGGCACGGGTAAAACTCAAATAAGAGATCTAACCAGAAAGTTCAACTTAAGAACTCCGGTTTGCAAAAAGAATCAAATCAAACGAAGCAACAAAACTCAAACGGCGAAACAAACAAACTTCGTTTACCAATCTAGACTAAAGTCAAATTTTATAGTAGCAAAATCTTGTTTAAGTTGGTTAAACAGAATGAGGGTTTTGAGACGAAACTCTAGGCGCTTGAATCGTCTGATTCCGATAAACGAGCGAAAAGTTATACTAGAACGAAAATTGGATCAGAAATAGCGATAAAAAATAATCGTGGAAAATCCGGGAAAAAGAAAAACTGACGAACAGGCTAACGAACGAATGTTCGCCGTCTGCGGCTAAATGGTGAAAACCGTTCGTTAAAACGAACAAACGAACGGGCGTTCGGTATATAACTAAGCCGAAAAAATAAACCAATCTAAAAAAACCAAAAACCACGGGTCTTAAAAAAACCCGTACGGTTTTCCAAAGAAAACCGGCGGCGGCGGGTGGCTACCTCCAGAAAGTCCGGCGAGGGCGGCAATGGCGGGCGGTTCGGCGAGGCGGCGCGGGCGGCGGGTCGGCGGCAGGCGATGGCGGTGGCGCGAGGCGGCGGGGCGGCTGCAGCGGCGGCGGCGTCGGGCTAGGGTTAGGGTTTCGGGGCGTGGCGCAGGTTGGGTTGGCGGCGCTGGTGGGCTTCGGCGGCTCGTGGGTGGTGGCTTATAAAGGCCCCCCGGGCAGAGTTCCGCTCGGGTACGGCCCGGAGTCGGTTTGATTTTTTTTAAATAATTCCGACGTGCAGAAAAAGAAAGGAAAGAAATACTAAACGGGCTCCAAAAATCCCGAAATAAATTTTCCCGGTCCTCTAATAATAGGCCGGACAAGTTGAACATTTATTTGGGCCTAAAATGCAGTTTGGAAAAATTCATATTTTTCCTAATTCAAATAAATAGCGATAGAACTCCGAATAAAAAAATCTTATTTGATTTTAATATTAAATCTCCGATATTTCTTAATTTTGAGGAAGTCATCTTATCCTCTCTCTTTTATCTTAATAAAAGAAATATTTCAGAGAAAATAATTAAAATCAGACGATCCTCTTTTCAAAATTCGAGAAAAACTTGAATATGAAAATAATGAAATCCCCAACTCTCTCTGTAGGTCCTTGAGTTGCGTAGAATTTCTAAGATCAAACCGAAAATGCAATAAAATATATGCAATGATGATCTAATGTATAACATTCCAAATTGAAAATTTGGGATGTTACAGCTTCTTCAAATGCATCAATCTTCTCTTGAAGCTTGTCCTTGCCTTTTAGCTTGTGGTCTTGTGGTGGAAGATCATCTTGAGCTTGTGTCCCTTTGAAAGAAGTAGGATCATACTTCTCTTGTTGAGGAACAAACTTTGTCTTGGGGTATTGATCTTCTTCCCACTCAACTCCATTGGCATTGAACTTTCGTTCAAAACCAACACTGTTGGCATTCAGGGCAGGGGTCCCAGGACTTGCTCGCATGCGACCTCTGGGCGAGGCTCAAGGAGGCCCAGACAGCCCATCTTCATCAACACAAGATCAAGACCCTCGCGAGGGGCCAAGCCTCGTGGGGCGGACGACCAAGAGCTTCCTCAGGCACGACCTCGTCAGGCTGGCTCATGAGGAGGCGGAGAGTTCAAGGCAGGGTACCTCGCGAGGTGCCCATGACACAAGCCATGATTTACCAAGGGCGCCAACATCGAGCGCCAGCCCGCCTGACATCCTTCTTTCCTCTTTGGTGCAAAGGGAGCAAGCGCACGCGAGAGCATCAAGCAAAGGCATCTGTTTCGGTGCAACAAGACCAAGACCAGCCCCAACGGCTGGAATGCAGTTATCGTGGAGCACAAGCAGACGTCATCACCAGAGCCTTTGGCAGGCGAGGACCAACTTTAGTCAGGATAAGTGCACCCGCTGTTCCCCTTCAAAATGGCCAATTGTTGGCGCCCTTCCCGCTCAATATTTGGGAAGAGGCCCAGGGCCTTCGTCTATATAAGTAGAGCTAGCCACCATAGTAGAGATCCGATCCTCTCCTCCCGCGCGGCATTTTGGGATCCAGAGAGAGAGATAGAGATCCGATCCTCAAGCTAGAGCGACGGGGCACCACTTAGCAGTTCATCGCTCCCACCAAGAACAGACCCTCGCGAGGCCGTTCTCCCCTGTACTGTTCTTCATAAGCCCCAGAGGCAATCCACACACCACACACTGGAGTAGGGTATTACACCATGATGGTGGCCTGAACCAGTATAAATCTTGCGTCTCTTGTGCTGCTCTTGTTAGTAGTTTTAGGTCCCCGCGGTTCGGTGAGGTACGAGACGGTGGAGGGTTGGATCTCCGCGCGCGCCCCAGAGTTCGAACCTTAAGGGTCTGCCGGAACCCGAAATCCGACATTTGGCACGCCAGGTAGGGGTGCGCCGGAATCTGCCTTTCGTCGCCTCGTTCTTCCCCGACCACCGCAACCATGTCGGATGCTCGTCGGGCCCGCGCCGAGCGCCGAGCCGCCCTCGCCTCCCATGTCGCCCGGACCGCTCCCGTCGGCGGGCGCCCTCGTCGTTCCCCGTCACTTGCCATCAACACTGCCATCGGCCCAGCGGGGGACGGGCAGCAAGCATCGTCCCTGCGCTCCCCGGCGACTTCATGGGGGCGGCCGCGCGGCTCCCTGGTCGCCCGCCCCTAGCGTCGGCTTCTCCACTCGTCGCGGCCCTCCTCGGCGGCTCGCAGGCGCCGCCCTCCAGCCGCCATGTCAAGACATTCGTCCGCCGGGTCAGCGCCGCCTCCACGCGGCAGGGGGCTCCCTCAAGCCGGACGGAGTCGTCGGCCGGGCTGACCTTCGACTCCCAAGACCACCCCGCCAACTCGGCCGGCTCAGGTGCGCTCCCGCTGCTCTGCACACCTACCATCTGCCAGGTAGCCGTCACCAAGACCCTCATCGACGGCGGCGCCGGCCTCAATGTACTCTCAGTCGAGGCCTTCAACCTCCTCTGCATACCCAGGGAGCGGCTGCTGCCCAGCCGGCCTTTTTCGGGCGTAGGAGGAGGGTCATCCAGCTCCTTGGGGCAAATCCGCTTCGGTGACCTTGGCACCTCGACAACTTCCGCACGGAATTGGTCGACTTCGACATCGCCCCCATCGGCCTCCCCTACAACGCCATCCTTGGCTATCCGGCATTGGACAAATTCATGGCGCAACCCACCCGGTACAACCTCATGAAGATGCCCGGGAGCAATGGCGTCCTCACGTGCCGGGGATACCGAGGGTGCGCCGAGTGCTCAGGCTCACCCTCAAGACGGCGGCCGCAGCACAGCCCGCCGATGCGGTAGCCCCCAAGCCCAAGGGGGCTGCGCCGACCAAGAAGAAGCAGTTGTTCACTCAAGACAAGGCGGAAACCAAACAGATACCCGTCGATGAGGACGGGTCCACAAACGCCACCTTCACCATAGGCGCCAACCTCGAGCCTGAACATGAGGAAGCCCTTGTCAAGTTCCTGCGTGCGAACAAGAAGGTGTTCGCCTGGGAGCCCGATCAGCTGGCGGGGATTCCACGGGGCGTGATCGAGCACCACCTCAACGTGTGCCCCAACGTGCGTCCAGTGAAGCAGAAAGCGAGGAGGCAGTCCACCGAAAACCAGGCCTTCATCGTCCAAGAGACCCGCAAGCTAGAAGCCGCGGGGGTTATCCGCGAGGTCCGATACCCAGATTGGTTGGCCAACCCCGTGGTGGTGCCGAAGAAGGGAGGAAAGGAGCGCATGTGTGTCGACTTCACCAACCTCAACAAAGCATGCCCGCAGGATCCATTTCCGCTCCCTCGCATCGACCAGATCGTCGATTCCACCGCCGAGTGTGACCTGTTGTGCTTCTTGGACGCCTTTTCCGGGTATCACCAAATCAAGATGGCGGTGGAAGACGTGGAGAAGACGGCCTTCCTAACCCCGTGTGGAGTATACTGCTATACCTGCATGCCATTCGGGTTGCGAACGCAGGGCAACCTTCCAAATGCTCATGCACATCACCTTGGGCCCACAGCTGGGGAAGAATGTGGAGGCATACATCGGCGACATCATGGTGAAGTCTCATGAGGCCAAGACCTTGATACAAGACCTGGAAGAAACCTTCGCGAGCCTCAACGCAGTGAGCCTGCGACTCAACCCAAAGAAGTGTGTGTTTGGAGTTCCCTCAGGCAAGCTCCTTGGTTTTCTTGTGTCCCACCGAGGCATCGAGGCCAACCCAGAAAAGGTCAAGGCAGTGGAAGACATGAGCCCACCGAAGACCCTCAGGGAGATGCAGAAGCTCACAGGGTGCGTAACAGCGCTGGGCCGTTTCATCTCCCGATTGGGGAGCGGCGCTGCCTTTCTTCGCTGATGAAGAAAAAGTGGCCCTTCGAGTGGACTGAAGAGGCCACCAAGCGTTCAAGACCTCAATAGGTACTGACCAGCCCTCCAAAGATGGTGGCCCCACGCCCTCGAGGAGCCCTTGGTACTCTACCTGCCACTCCCTACTCGCTAGCGCCCTCTAGTGGCGGTTAGGAGGAGGCGTCGAGCCAAGACCACAGCGCGCCACCCGAGCTAAGGCAAGACCGAATCGGAAGGAACTAGCGAAGCCAGCACCGCAATGGAGGAGGATCACCACAAAGAAAGCACACCAAGGGCGGGGGAGGCCTCCCATCCAAGCACCCAGCTTCCGGAGGCGCCGACGCCTCAGGAGGCACCACAGCTTCTGGAGGACGCCACCAGCACCGACGCCCCTAACCTTCTCGAGCACCCGGTGTACTTCGTCAGTAGCGTGCTACGGGATGCGAGGGCACGGTACCCCATGCTGCAGAAGCTCCTCCTGGCACTGCTAGTGGCTTCGCGCAAGCTGCGGCACTACTTCCAGGGTCATCCAATCAAGGTTGTCTCGGTATACCCCCTAGAGAGGGTTCTCAGGAGCCCCCACTCGGCAAGAAGGGTCGCCGAGTGGAACATTGAGCTGCAAGCATTCCAGCTCGAGTTCAGTACGACCAGAGTCATCAAGGGGGCCGTGTTGGCAGATTTCGTGGCCGAATGGACAGAAGCACCGGGCCTCAGGGCCGGCGAGGATTGGTCCCTCTCCCCAGGGAGCAAAGCGCCAGAAGGTTGGGTCATGTACTTCGACGGAGCGTTCTCCAGGTAGGGCGCTGGGGCTGGGGCAGTACTCATATCCCCCTCTTAGGACAAGCTCTACTATGCCGTGCAGCTCTGTTTCCAGCACGGCGAGAAGGTCTCCAACAATATAGCAGAATACGAGGGGCTGATAGCGGGTCTGAAGGCTACCGCTGCCCTGGGGGTGAAGCTCCTTACCATCAAGGGCGATTCGCAGCTCCTCGTCAATTTCTCCAACAAGGTGTACGAGCCAAGGGATGAACACATGGAGGCCTACCTTATGGAGGTCCGCAGGATGGAGAAACAGTTACGGGGTTGGAGCTGCAGCACGTGCCCCAAGGCACCAATCAAGAGGCTGACGACATCGCCAAACGAGCCTCCAGAGGTTACCCAGAGCCAGTGTCTTGGAGGAACGGCTCTTCAAGCTCTCAGCCTGCCGCCGTTATCAAGCACGGCACAGCCTCGGAGCCCCACACTGGGCCCGGCCTCGGGAGCACGCCTGCTCCTAACGATGGAGCCTCAAGAGGAGTCTTTGGATCGCGAGCTCAAGAGTTACTTAACGTGGGACTTTGCTAGAGAAGGAGGAGGAGGCAGGCGTGTGGCGCGGCAAGCCACGGCATACAACATCATGGATGGAGAGCTGACCGAGACGCATTTAAACGACGATCCCTACGCCGCATCACCAGGAACAGGGAAGGAATTGCTGGCAGATATACATGGCGGAGATTGTGGGCACCATTCATCGTCATGCACTTGTCGGGAAGGCGTTCATAGCGGTTTCTATTGGCCCACCGCGCTCAAAGACGCCATCGACCTCGTGAAGGCTTGCGAGGCTTGCCAATTCCATGCCAAGCAGATCCACCAGCCAGCAGGAGGCCTGCAAACCATTCCCCTCACTTGGCCATTCGCGGTCCGGGGGCTGGACATTCTGGGCCCTTTCCCTCGGTCGCCAGGGGGCTATCGCTACCTCTACGTCGTCGTGGACAAATTCACCAAGTGGGCCGAAGTCGAGGCCGTCCGCGCCATCCCCGCTGGTTCTGCGGTCAAGTTCATCAAGGGCATCGTGAGCCGGTTCAGAGTGCCGCACCCCCGCAACAACGGACATGCCTAGCGGGCCAATGCAGAGGTCTTGAGAGGCCTCAAGACCAGGACGTTCAAGAAGAAACTGGAATCCTGCGGCAGAGGCTGGTACGACGAGCTTCCGTCTGTGTTGTGGTCCATCCGCACAACCGCAACCAAGCCAACTGGGGAGACCCCCTTCTTCCTGGTCTACGGAGCCGAAGCGGTCCTCCCTCACGAGGTCAAGCGTCGATCCGCGCGGGTCCTGGCGTTCGATGAAATGCTGCAGGACGCCATGCGGTGGACGGCCCTCGTGCTGGGGGAGGAGCGCCGTCGAGAAGCTGCACTGCGAGCGGCGAGGTACCAGCAGGCACTCCGGCAATACCACTGCCGCAACATCCGCCCCAGAACTCTCGAGGTAGGGGACCTCGTGCTCCGACGGGTCCTCTCCAAGGAGGTACTGCATAAGCTCTCTCCCATGTGGGAGGGCCCCTTCAAGGTTGTTCATGTTTCCATGCCTGGCTCCGTGCGCTTGGAGACTCAAGAGGGGGTGCCTATACAGAACGCGTGGAACATCCAGCACCTCCGGAGGTTTTACCCCTAAAAGGCCCTGAGCCTATGAAGAAGGCGAATGCCTGTGAAGTTCATCTTTTTGGAAAAGGCCCTGAGCCTGTGAAGAAGGGGAATGCCTGTGAAGTTCATCTTTTTGGAAAAGGCCCTGAGCCTGTGAAGACGGCGAATGCCTGTGAAGTTCATCTTTTTGGAAAAGGCCCTGAGCCTGTGAAGAAGTCGAATGCCTGTGAAGTTCATCTTTTTGGAAAAGGCCCTGAGCCTGTGAAGAAGGCGAATGCCTGTGAAGTTCATCTTTTTGGAAAAGGCCCTGAGCCTGTGAAGAAGGCGAATGCCTGTGAAGTTCATCTTTTTGGAAAAGGCCCGGAGCCTATGAAGAAGGGGAATGCCTGTGAAGCTCACCTCTTGGGAGAAGGCCCAGAGCCTGTGAAGAAGGCGAACGCCTGTGAAGCTGTCGTGTTCTGGAAAGGCCCGGAGCCTGTGAAGAGGGCAAACGCCCGTGAAGCTTTCTTACCAGAAGAAAGGCCCGGAGCCTGTGAAGAAGGCCCAGTGCCTGTGAAGCTCACCACCCCGGGACACTCTCACGTAATAATGTGTGGGGCTGTACACGCCCCTGAGTCTCAGGGGTGCCGGCCTCAGGCCCTGGGGCTCCCTCCTACGCCCAGTAGCAGCACTTAGCTCCACGCTGGTGAGAAGACATCCAAGACTAGACTAGGTGCCGGACGCGGCTTTTTCATTTGCTTTCTGCAGTTGGCTGGTTATTCCCATTTGAAGTTTTTATCGAAACTATCGCCCTTTTTTGGTCCGTGGTTCTTCGATCTTTCTCGCCCTCCTGCCTCGATTTCTCTTGCGCGGGGACTCGCGAGGCAGAAGCCTCGAGAGCCCCCGTGGGTGTTCCTACCCGTATCGCTCAACTTTTCACGGCCCTGGTCCACAGCTGGAGCACCCCTCCTGACCATGCCTCATGGGCAGCACAACGCGAACACGGGGCCAGGGTCGGTCGCCCCCGCGGCCACGACCGAGGTTCACTTGCGAATGGGCGCACGACGGAAGGCAACAGTATCAGGATAACGAAAGCAGTACAATAATTAACGGCGTTGCCCTAAACACGCCCCCACGGGGCCACACATTGTTCTCTTCTTACGCAGGAGAAAAGGAAGGAAAAGGACAAAAGTAGGTGAAGCACGCCCCGTGCCGGCTCTCTTGGGAGGCCCCGGCCGCCTCCGGAGCTCAGTCGGACTCCATCTCGCGCTTCACCGGGGCGTGGCGGCGAGCGGACCCACTGCCACCCCCCAAGCAGGCGCGGCGGCGCGGAGGCTGGCCGCGACCGCTGCTGGAAGAATCGCCACCCGAAGAAGAGCTGGTGAAGCGTGAGGAGTCGCGGGCATCGCCAGCCGCTCGCGCGCTGCCCTCTCCGCCCGCGCCGGGGGTGAGTCCTCGGCATGATCGCCGCCCTTAGGGCAGCACCCCATGCGGCGGTCTTCCCGAATACCCTCACGTGAGGGTGGCGTCGCCATCATACTTGAAGTGTAGGGAGCACCGGCGGCGGAGACCACGCTTGCTGAACGCTCTGCCACCAAGGGCCAGAACAGGTTCCCCGCAGCAGAGACCTCCAGAGAAGCCCACGAAGCCCGGCTGCAACAGCCATCTGCCTGGAGCCAGAGGCCACTCAGGGCGCCATCTGGGAGCTCACCCAGCAGGAAGCACGGGAGCTGAAGCCGGACGCTGGACGGCTCCTCCGCCCTCACCATGAACTCCGGGGCACGCGGCCGGGGCACGCCCTCCGACCGTGGCCAGCCGCTCGTCACCACGCTGAGAGCCTCCCCCACGACCGCGGGAGACCGCCGTGGATGCCACGGGGTGCTTGCGAGGGCGACCTCGACCACGCTTAGGCGGAGGAGAGGAAGATTCGACCTGGCGGCCCTTCCCCTTCTCTGCAGCCGAGAACTTCCTTGGTGGGGCCATGGAGAAGAAGGAGGGACAAGAACGGATAGACTGGAAGGGCGCGCGCCGTTCCGTACTTATAGCCGACGAAGGCCAACCGTCGACCTCCACGATCACCGGTAATCATGACTGACCATGCATGCAAGGACTTGTCGAATCCGGGCGGTTACCAAGGCGTCGTGGGGGAGCAGTGCCGCCCACGTCCAATCAACCGCCACGCGGCGCCCAAGGCCGCAGGCTGTTAGGGCCCGCGACGCTTCGCACTTGCCCTTTTGCCTCTCTGCTCGGCCAAGGTCGGGCGCGCCGTGGCCCGGGCTATCACGGTGTTCGGGAACGGGGTCCCCAGACTTGCTCGCCACGGCCTGCAAGGCGAGGCTCAAAGGAGGCCAGGACAGCCCATCTTCATCAACACAAGCTCAAGACCCTCGCGAGGGCCAGCCTCGGGCGGACGACCAAGAGCTTCCTCAGGCACGGCCTCGTCAGGCTGGCTCATGAGGAGGCGGAGAGTTCAAGGCAGGGTACCTCGCGAGGTGCCCATGACGCAAGCCATGACGACCAAGGGCGCCAGTCGGGCGCCAGCCCGCGCAACGTCCTTCTTTCCTCTTTGGTGCAAAGGGACCAAGCGCAGGCGAGAGCATCAAGCAAAGGCATGCAGTCATCATGGAGCCCAAGAAGACGTCATCACCAGAGCCTTTGGCAGGCGAGGACCAACTTTAGTCAGGATAAGTGTACCCGCTGTTCCCCTTCAAAATGGCCAATTGTTGGCGCCCTTCCCGCTCAATATTTGGGAAAAGGCCCAGGGCCTTCGTCTATATAAGTAGAGCTAGCCACCATAGTAGAGATCCGATCCTCTCCTCCCGCGCGGCATTTTGGGATCCAGAGAGAGATAGAGATCCGATCCTCAAGCTTGAGCGACGGGGCACCACTTAGCAGTTCATCGCTCCCACCAAGAACAGACCCTCGTGAGGTTGTTCTCCCCTGTACTGTTCTTCATCAGCCCTAGAGGCAATCCACACACCACACACTGGAGTAGGGTATTACACCATGATGGTCGCCTGAACCAGTATAAATCTTGCGTCTCTTGTGCTGCTCTTGTTAGTAGTTTTAGGTCCCTGCGGTTCGGTGAGGTACGAGATGGTGGAGCGTTGGACCTCCGCGCGCGCCCCAGAGTTCGAACCTTAAGGGTCCGCCGGAACCCGAAATCCGACAAACACCTTGATTCTCCCAGTGTCTTCCTTGCTTGCATACAATTTCCTCAAATTGCTTACTCCCAGCAAGGCTCTTGTAAACACCTTTCTCTATAATTCCCTTCAATAAGATATTTTCTTGATCAAATGTAACTTGGCTAAGAGAATCATTAGTGGAATCAAGAGAACTACTAGAAGAAACAATATTGGATTTAACATGATTGTTGTTACTACTAGAAGAAGAATCTTTCTTACTCTTGTTGCTAGATTTAACTTGTGGCATGTAAATAGACAGGAGTAAACGCTTGGCAATGTAAGAATAACTTTTCTTGCGAAGATCATCATTGATTTCTTTTAAGAACCCATGCTATTGCTCAAGGTAGAGGTTTTCAAAGCGTAACCTTTCATGAGTCTTTAAAAGTTCTCGATGGTCTTCCAAGGTAGTTTCATGAGCTAACTTAAGAGTGTTTAGTTCTTTAGTTAGATGATCAATCTCCTTCTTATCATCATCATTCGTTTTATCTCGATTATCATGATCTATAGCAAGTTCATCATAGTTTTCATCACTAGAGTTGTCAACAAGTAAATCATCATCACCTAGCAAATCATCTTCATCACTATTGAAATCAACATAATCGGGGTGTGATTCCTTTGGTCCTTTAGTCATGAAGCATCTTCAAATTCCTTCATTTGGCGAGTCAAATATGTCGTAGGAGTTGGTTGACACAAGTGCTAGACCGACAACACCTTCATCTTGAGTATATTCGGAGTCGGAGTGATAACTTCTCTCGGAGTGATTGTCGGATTCAGAGCCGGATACCCATTCACCAACATGAGCTTGACGTCTTTGTTTTGTGTAGCTCCTTGATGACTTGTCCTTCCTTTCTGAATCTTTGCTTCTACGAGAGGTTCTTCATTCATAACGATCATCTCTACTCCTTCTCTCTCTAGATGGTGATTCGTCTCTTCTACTTCTCCTCTTGGGTGAATCTTCTCTTGTTTTGTAGGGGGGCTTTGTAACGCCCACGATGCGGCTATATCTCCCACGTGTCGAGGCACGACTTGGAGGCATAATCGCATGGTGGTTTTGTCGCAAGAAGGGTCATCTTCACACAATCTCATGTAATGAACAAGAATGGGATAAAGAGTTGGCTTACAATCGCCACTTAACACAATAGATAAATTAAACATACATCATTCAGAGTACAATCAAGGTCCGACTAGGGAACCAAAATAAAAGAAGACAACCCCAAATGCTAGATCCCCGATCGTCCCAACTGGGCTCCACTACTGATCAACAGGAAACGAAACATAGTAATGACCCAGGTCCTCGTCGAACTCCCACTTGAGTTCGGTTGCGTCATCTGCACTGGTATCCTTGGCACTTGCAACTGTTTTGGTAGAATCTGTGAGCCACGAGGACTCGGCAATCTCACACCCGCGAGATCAAGACTATTTAAGCTTATGGGTAGGAAAGGGGGTAATGTGGTGGAGCTGCAACAAGCACTAAGCATATATGGCGGCTAACATACGCAAATAAGAGCGAGAAGAGAAGCAACGCAACGGTCGAGAAGCTAGAAGTGATCAAGAAGTGATACTTAAACTACTTACGTTCAAGCATAACAGAAGACCGTGTTCACTTCCCGGACTCCGCCGAAAAGAGACCATCACAGCTACACAAGCCGTTGATGCATTTTAATTAAGTCAAGTGTCAAGTTCTCTACAACCGGACATTAACAAGTTCCCATCTGCCACATAACCGCAGGCACGGCTTTCGAAAGTTTATACCCTGCAAGGGTGTCCCAACTTAGCCCATCACAAGCTCTCACGGTCAACGAAGGATATTCCTTCTCCCGTGAAGACCCGATCTGTCTCGGAATCCCTGTTACAAGACATTTCGACAATGGTAAAACAAGACCAGCAAAGCCACCCGACGTGCCGACAAATCCCGATAGGAGTCGCACGTATCTCGTTCTTAGGGCACACCGGATGGGCAAGACGTCGGGTTGGCATAGACCCTGGTTGCTCAGGGGGCGCCGGACATCGCCCGGTTTGGACCAGCACTCAGAGGAACACTGGCCCGGGGGGGTTAAAATAAAGATGACCCTTGAGTCTGCAGAACCCAAGGGAAAAAGGCTTAGGTGGCAAATGGTAAAACCAATGTTGGGCCTTGCTGGAGGAGTCTTATTCAAAGCGAACTGTCAAGGGGGTCCCATAAATCACCCGACCGCGTTAGGGACGCAAAATCCGGGAACATAATACCGGTATGACGGAAACTAGGGCGGCAAGAGTGGAACAAAACACCAGGCATAAGGCCGAGCCTTCCACCCTTTACCAAGTATATAGATGCATTAATTTAAATAAGATATAATGTGATATCCCAACATATCCATGTTCCAACATGGAACCAACTTCAACTTCACCCGCAACTAGCAACGCTATAAGAAGGGCTGAGCAAAAGCGGTAACATAGCCAAACAACGGTTTGCTAGGAAGGATGGTCAGAGGCTTGACATGGCAATATGGGAGGCATGATATAGCAAGTGGTAGGTAGCACGGCATAGCAAAAGAGCGAACAACTAGCAAGCAAAGATAGAAGTGATTTCGAGGGTATGGACATCTTGCCTGAGATCCCACTAGGAAGAAGAATGAGTCCATGAAGAAGACAAACGGACGTAGTCGAATGAATCCTCACAACTCCAAAACGAAACCGAATCTAGCGAGAGAAGCAAACCGGAAAGAAGCAAGCAATAAGGTAAACACACAAGCATAAACATGGCATGATGCATGTCCAGTATAATGATTCATGGCATGGCAATATGCAACGAGTTGCATATTGACGAAACACCACATCAAATATTTAGTTTTCTCCCGTTTATGTACCCAACAATATTGAATGTCATTAAACATGTCAAGGGGTGAAGCATAAGTAAACTAACTATTTAGGCAAGTTAAATGAGGCCGGAAATAACAAACAACAATTCCAAAAATCCCCATATGCATATTATGAATTTGGTACTGTTCTGCCCTAAATCATATTTTAAAGTTGTTAAACATCAAAATAAAGTGAACCAAGTTATTCTATGCATTTTTCTACCCCATTTACATATAAAGTTTATTTAAATCCGAGCTACGGTTATTTAGCTATGAAATAAATCATTTTAGCATGCCATTTATGCAAATTAATTCAAACAACACATTTAAACATTTTAAACACGGATGAAAGTGGCATATTATTAAACTACACAAATTTCTAAGCATTTTACATATTTAAGACATTTTAATATGATGCATGGTTGTGGAGTTATTATATGCATGATCTAGAGGGACTTTTCTGTAAACCAGTAAAACTCTGGATAAATAGACAAATTCACCCGGAACAGGGAAAAACATGGCAGGCCGAATCTGATGGAACTGGGATGCTCACATTGGGCATCAGAGAGTTGGCAGATCTGGGCCTGGTGCGGTGCGGGAGTGGCTGGAGCTGCGCCACGAGGTGCGACCGGTCAACGGGGAGGCTGGACGAGGCGGGTGCTCGCCGTTTCGAGCGAAAACGACAAGAAGCGGGGCGCTGGCGTGGGACTTGGCGCGGCGACGTGGATTGACGCAGAGAAGACGACGACGCGGGAGAAACTCGCCGGCATGGACGAAAAGACAGGGCGCGGGGATCCAGGCGAGGATGGCGTTCTCCGGCGAGGTGGCGTGCGAGCGGAGCTGAAGAAGGCAGCAGCGCTGCTTGTTCTCCTCGGTCGGGGCCGAGGCGAAACGGGGCATGGCGGGCGGACTTGGCGCAGAGGAAGGGGGTCTGGCGGGCATGCGGGTCTCCAGGGCGTCGGATCTGGCCGGCGTCGAGGAGCTCCGGGCGGCGCAGAAGCTTGAAGCGGATGCCCTGGCGCTACCTGTCCATGGAGAAAACAGACAGGGGAAAACAAGGTAAGGTTGGCAGGAGGCTGGCCGGGGTGGCCTGGTTCGGCGAGGTCGCCGGCAGCGGCGCTAGGAGGTGGTGGCGCGCTCGGGCTCCAAGGCGACGAGGAGGAGGCCGTGGGGTGCAGAGGTCGGGGTCAAGGGGATCAAGGAGCTCCTCTCCTATGCATTGGCCGCTGCGAGCTAGGCGCCTGGTAGATCGAGGCCGAGGGGCTCGAGCATGAGCGATGGAGCCATCGAGGGGAGACACTATTGCGGGCTGGATGGATGGATTGGGTGGCGGCGGAAAACAAGGGACTTGGTCGGAGAGAATTTGGATCAGGAGGAGATCCCGAGGTGGGAGGTGGAGTGTGGTGGCGGCGATTAGATAGGGGAGGAATGGATGGGATAGCCTAGGGTTAGAATGATATATATAGAGTAGGTGGGATAGAGTTAGGGGTCTTTGGACACTCCGATCGTAATCGGGCAGTCCAGAATATAGGTTAGGTCGACCAAATAAGAAAACAAAGATGTATTAGGGATGTTTGTGGATGATCCAAAACCAACGGTGATGATTGAGCGGGCCGGGTTCAGGGCAGCTTCGGACATGGCTGCGAAGATGGTCGGTGGCAGGCAGAGAGGTTAGGTGGTTTGAAAAGAGGGAGTCGAAAACCCGGTTGGTCTCGGAATGGTCAAGGAGGCAAAGGGAACGCAACAACTTAGAGCGGATGCAAGCTTTATGAAAACATGCAGATGCAATGCGCATGATGCGATGATGAATGCAACAAACAAATAAATCACACGACGAAACAAAAAAAATAGCTGGAAGACTTCTGGAGTGTCGGTCTTGGGGCGTCACAGGCGTACACTCATTGGAGTAGTGTGCGGGTGAGGGACTCCTGGACTAGGGGGTGTCCGGATAGCCGAACTATCACCGTTGGCCGGACTCCTGGACTATGAAGATACAAGATTGAAGACTTCGTCCCGTGTCCGGATGGGACTTTCCTTGGCGTGGAAGGCAAGCTTGGCGATACGGATATGTAGATCTCCTACCGTTGTAACTGACTCTGTGTAACCCTAACCCTATCCGGTGTCTATATAAACCAGAGGGTTTTACTCCGTAGGATGAACAACAATCATACCATAGGCTAACCTCTAGGGTTTAGCCTCTCTGATCACGTGGTAGATCCACTCTTGTACTACCCATATCATCAATATTAATCAAGCAGGAGTAGGGTTTTACCTCCATCGAGAGGGCCCGAACCTGGGTAAAAACATCGTGTCACTTGTCTCCTATTACCATCCGCCTAGACGCACAGTTCGGGACCCCCTACCCGAGATCAGCCGGTTTTGACACCGACATTGGTGCTTTCATTGAGAGTTCCTCTGTGTCGTCATCCTTAGGCCCAATGGCTCCTTCGATCATCAACAACGACGCAGTCTAGGGTGAGACTTTTCTCCCTGAACAGATCTTCGTATTCGGCGGCTTTGCACTGCGGGCTAATTCACTTGGCCATCTAGAGCAGATCGAAAGCTACGCCTCTGGCCATCAGGTCAGGTTTGGGAGTTTGAACTACACGGCAGACATCCGCGGAGACTTGATCTTCGACGAATTCGAGCCACGGCCAAGCGCGCCGCACTGTCTTGATGGGCACGATCTAGCTCTGCCGCCGAACAGTACCCTGGAGGCTGCACCAGCGTCCGCTCCGACCCTTAGTTTGGAGCCGACTCCGCCGATCGAGGACGAGTGGCTCAACACCGCCTCGGGGGCTATGATCTCTATGGCGATTGAGCCGAACACCATCCCTGTCCTTTGCGTATCCCGTGACTCCAAGGTGCCGGACTCCGAACCTTCCGCGCCCCTGCCAATCGAATCCGATTGGGCGCCGGTTAAGGAGTTCACTGCAGCGGACATCTTTCAGCACTCGCCCTTTGGCGACATCCTGAATTCACCAAAGTCTCTCTCTTTATCAGAGAGCCTGGCCGACTACGGTCAGAAGGTTGGGATGCGACGACGAAGAAATTCAACGCCCACCCACCACCCACTATGTAGCCACTTTCGATGATTTAACCGACATGCTCGACTTCGACTCAAGACATCGACGGTATGGACGATTTATGCTGGAGACGACCAAGAACCAGCGCCACAGGGCACCGAAGGCCACCTCTTCATACGACATATACATGGTGGACATCCCAAAAGATGGGAATGGCGATGGAACAGCGGAGGATGACCCTCCAAGAAACAGCCCAAGCGCCCGCATCAGTGGGCGCGCTTAAATCCCGCCACAAGAAAACGGTGATTCCGCACGGAGATAATAACACCCTGACAGTGCGGAAGACAACCTCCTCCAGCAGGATTCAGCACAGGAGGAGGGAGAAGCCAGCCCTCATGATAGAGCGGCAGACAGGGAGGTGGAGGACGATAATTCTATGCCTCCCTCCGAAGATGAGGCAAGCCTCGACGACGACGAATTTGTCGTGCCTTAGGACCCCGCCGAACAGGAGCGTTTCAAACGCAGGCTTATGGCCACGGCAAGCAGCCTCAATAAAAAGCAGCAGCATCTTAGAGCTAACCAAGACTTGCTAGGTGACAGATGGACTGAAGTCCTTGCAGCCGAAGAGTACGAACTCGAACGCCCCTCCAAGAGATACCCAAAACGCAGGCTGCTACCCCAATTAGAGGAGGAAGCACCCAAACCTACATCACCAGCGCATGATGCGGCCGACCGGCCACCCCGTGGCCGCGACAGAGAGGCCTCTAGGCCCTCCATTCAAGCCGCACCCCGGCGTCTCTCGAAAAGTACCAAGGCACGGGGAAACGCGCCAGACCTTTGAGACATATTGGAGGACAAGGCAAGGCAGACAAGATCGATCTACGGATCGTGGGCGCCCACTTACACGTGATGATAACCGCCACGCGGATACAGCAATTCGACCGGCCGAACACAAGAGACAAAGCTCATTTGAGCTGCGCCGTGATATAGCTCAATACAGAGGCGCCAAGACACCCACTATGCTTCACGACGAAGTGATGGATCATCAAATCCACTTGTTCGATAGCTTGCTGGGTGGGTGGGAAGATCCACGGCCACCTGAGTTCTTCGCCGTAAGGCCGACGGAACGGAGGAGGGGCATAAAACTTCGCTGCTTGCTGCCACTTGAGAGGACGAGGAGGACTGAATCGATCCCTGATTCTTCTTAGAAGCCTCGATTTGAGTTGAGCGCTTCTTGCTTGAGAGCCATGTTGTAGAAATCATCATACTTATCTGCTCAAACAGACAAGAGATAATTGCGATCTTCTCTCGCACACCCCGAACGATAGATCATACCCTTTCATCGTGTACATCTTGCTTAGCAAAACGAAAGAAGCTTCGAACTAGATATTGTATTGATAGATGACAAGGTGCCTTGCTTGAGATTGCGGAACTCCTCACGCTTGCTCTCAACAACACTTTAATGTGATGAGCTCGAAATCACGGGAACTCATCCTGTAATGACACGACCTCCTCTCGAATCTCTCATTGTCGAACCACCAGCAGCTTGATCCTTGAGTTGAAACGATGCAAACTTGACAAAGTCCTCAGTCCGACATTGCATACCAAAGTGCTTGCAGATATCCACTAACCAATCATCGCGTCTCTGCCTCAACACGTAAAACCGAAAGACTTCGCCGATTAGCGAGAAACCGATCGAGAGTAGCAAAGTGTGGCTGATTGTTGCCTTGACCTTGATTGCCTTGATTGCCTTGATTGCCTTGCCCGAGTACGCTTCTGCAAGAGCTGCAAAATCATCCGAGCATTGGCATTGGTGGCTGCCATAATAGCTTGCCGTGCCTCTCGAGGCGGAGGTGGAGGTGGAGGAGGATTCGATCGATCCCCATCATTGCGATCCGGATTCGCACGCTGGCGGAGCCATCCCCAAGAGGGTGACATCCGTTAGCCTTTGATAGACAAATTGATAAGTAGAATCAACGGATAGAAATTGCAACATATAGTCTTCAATAAACATTCAACAAGAATGAACGAATGAAATCCAAAGTTAGTCATCACACGCCCATTAAGGTGAGAAGCCACTTAGATAAAGATATGGAAACAACATCCGCTCGAGAAACAATTCAATATCACAATTGAAAACAAAAGGTTGGCTTCTAGAATGAGCCGAACAAACACATGATAGAGATTTCGCCTAAAGTGTTCGTGGGGCCCACACGGACACGACGATAGCGGACGCCATAATGACTAACAAGACGCCCCGAATCAGCATAGCCAAGGATTCTTTAAGACGCCTCACACCATCAGAATCGACCGTGAATGGGCGGACCACTAGACGTTGAACCCCAATCTCAAATCATACATCCGCCGGAAAGAATATCCGTAAGCTACTAGAATTCCCACCTATAAACTCCCAAACTTTCTCGGTTATGCAATCTGGTGTTGGGGATACAGGGACACAAAATATATCACCCAAACTAACAATACCTAGATCCAAAGTATCCATCCACAACACATAACCAAGAAATCTCGAAATCGTGGTACCTCCTTTAAAAAACATCCGTTATACAAGTCATGGCACATTTCAAGACTCGCCACAAAGATCGGGCTATCAGGTTATCTCACCAACAACTCGCACAAAAGAGATTTCGTCAAAAACTCGTATTCCAGAATCGATAAAATTGTGACGACAACACCGGAGCTCAACTCCCCGGACACCGCCACAACCCCTAAATGTCGAGGCACCAAGAACAATGTTCGCCACAAAACCATCGGAACGATTCCAAGATACCCACGTGATCCTAAAAAATTTTAGTGAAATTTGAGAAGAGAAGAGTCAAAACTCACGATACCCAGAGCGACGAAGGACTGGGAAGTAAAAGAATCCCATCTATATAAAATCCTAAGACTCAAAACATTTTCCATTCTAGACTCAACAACGCCAAGAACAATCAAGTAGGGGCTTCGTCGGGAAGGCTCGATTACCAACTTGTACTCTGATGCGGGCTATATCTCCCACGGTCGAGGCACGACTTAGAGGCATAACCGCATTGAAAGCAATGTCGCAAGTGAGGTAATCTTCACACAACCCATGTAATAATTAAGGAAAGAGAAACATAGTTGGCTTACAATGCCACTTCACACAAGACATAATTTAAACATACATCATTCGAGTACACTCAAGGTCCGACCACGGAACCAAAATAAAAGAAGATACCCCAATCTAACACAGATCCTCAATCGCCCTAACCGGGCACCACTACCGATCATCCGAACGACATAGTAACGACCACGCTCGTCGAACTCCCACTTGAGCTCTCGTGGAATCATCCTGACCGGCCTCATCGAACTCGTGAATCTGTTGAAGTATCTGAGTCATGGGACTCCAATCTCACACCGCCGAGATCAAGACTATTTAAGCTTTAGGAGGACATAGTAGTAAAGTGGAGCTGCAGTGTTTAATTAGCATATATGGTGGCTATCGCAAAAGAGAGCGAGAAGAGAAGCAAAGCACGGTCGCGGAAACTAATAGTGATCAAGAAGTGATCCTGAACTACTTACGCCGACATAACTCCAACACTTGTTCACTTTGACCACCGAAGAGACCATCACTACACACGCCGTTGATGTGTATTTTATTTGAGGTCAACTTTGGGTTATCTACAACCGACATTAACAAATTCCCATCTGCCTATAACCATGGGCACGGCTTTCGAAAGATATTACCCTCAGGTGTCCCAACTTAGCCCATTATAAGCTCACGGTCAACGAGGATTCCTTCTACCGAAGACCCGATCAATCTCGAATCCCGACTACAAGACATTTCGACAAGAATAAAACAAGACCAGCAAGACCACCCGACCGTGCCGACAAATCCCGATAGGAGCTGCACATATCTCGCTCTCGTGGCACACCGGATAAGCGAGCGACAGAACCGACGAATCCATGTTGCAAGGAATGGTCCCAAGACGGCAGCTTAGTTTGGACCAACGTCAAGGAGCACCGCCCGGGGTTTAAAATAAGATGACCTCGGCTCGCGAAACCCGGGGAAAAGGCTTAGGTGGCAAAAGGTAAAACCAAAGTTGGGCCTTTGAGGAGTCTTATTCAAAGCGAACTGTCAAGGGGGTCCCATAAATCACCCAACCGTAAGGAACGCAAAATCAAGGAACATAATAACACCGTATGACGGAAACTAGGTGGCAAGAGTGGAACAAAACACTGCATAAGGCCGAGCCTTCCACCCTTTACCAAGTATATAGATGTGTTAAATTATAGCGATATATATATTGTGATAACCCAACAAGTAAACATGTTCCAAAGAGGAACAACATCTCCGTGTTCCAACAAGGAACAAACCTCAGCTTCACCTCAACTAACAACGCTATAAGAGGGCTGAGCGGCGGTAATATAGCCAATCAACGGTTTGCTAGGAAAGGATGGTTAGAGCCGACATGGCAATATGGGTGGCATGATATAGCAAGTGGTAGGCATCGCAAAGATAGGCATAGCAGCAAAAGAGCAGCAACTAGCATAGCAAAGATAGAAGTGATTTCGAGGGTATGATCATCTTGCCTGAAATGTTCTCGAGTTGTCGAAAGCTTGATCTCAAAACGCTTCTCAACAGTTCCTCGCTCACGCACTCGCCTCCTGCTCTACCCAAAGCAACAACACAAACAAAGAGCCACAATAAATCACGGCAAGGCACAATCAACATGATGCAAAACATGACATGATATGCAAGATGGGATATGCAAAGCGACAAAGGCCCCGAAGGTAAATGGAAAACTGGCATCATCTTGGCCAAGCATGCCATCGAGATGAGATGATTTTGAGAAATTGATATAGAGATCACCGGAAACGGATGCACGGGTTGGATATGACGGCAAACAAGAATGGTGAGAAACCTACGATAACAGCATGAGGAACAAAGCCATGCATGTGTGCAAACCACCTCAGCAAGATTCAAATAAATATGCCCATGAAAGACAACACATAACCATGATGCAAAAAGACATGATCACAAACTTGCTCAAATGCAAAAACTATTGCCACCACTGAGTTGGTGGGATTTTCTACCCCAAAACATATATAATATGTTAGGGTTGCAGAGAAATCATCACAAAATTCATTGTTAAAACCTGCCTAATATGGAAGTTGATGAATTGGCAATTTGATTTGGAAATGTCCAGATTTGACTTGCCTAAACAGAAAAGAGACAAGGCGAAATGGAAACGTGGGGAAAAGAAAAATATGCATTTGGGGGAGGCGCCTGAGAGGATGACAGATCGCCCCATCATACAGACAAGGGCAAAGGGGTTTAAAAGGGGGAAGAAACAGCCCTGGGATTCAACCGGTCTCCCTGGGAATCCTGCCCCTCGCTACCACTGGCCAGGGCGCGATCGACAGAGGAAGGGCCTCGCCTCACTACTACTGCTGCAGAGACGACCGGAGGAAAGCGAAAACAGAAAATAAAAGGAGGCTACTGTCGAACCTGTGTCGCGGTGAGAGAGCTGGAGTCAACCAGCTGCTAGGGTAGGGATTCGTAGGATACAGGAACCGGCTACTTGACCTAAACTGGCTGATCTAAGAAGAGAGGAACACCGACGATGCCGCATGAGGCAACGGCGGAGGTGGGGGGGCTCACTGCTCACATCGCTACGCATTTAGAGGCACCATAACAAGAAGGGCAAGCCCAGAAGGAATCATGGCATCTACGCCAAAACAACCTGAACTCCACTACTACGAAAGACGGAGCACGCCGAAGCCGAAAGACACGGGCCGCCTTACTTACGGAGAACTAGCGACGACAAGAAGGAGCAGGAGGATGGGGTATACCTCCTTACCCTAGGACAAGGAATCGGCGACGGAGACGGGCTGACGGCGATTTAGATCGCGGTTTCAATTCGCCGGAATCTCGACCGAGAAGAAGACCGAACAGAGGCGCCGACGAACTTGGCGCCCGGCCTCGTAGTCGACGTCCGGACGAAGATGACGACGAGGAAGGAGATGGACAAGGCCGCTGGTCGGTGGCCGGAGAGCGCCTGGCGAGGCGGCCAAGGTCAGCGCGCCGGAACGAGCGGGCGCGAACTTGGCGGTTTTTTACTGGCAAGGCGGCGAGGGAGAGGGGAACCCTAGGGCTCGATTTGACGCGGAGGGGATAAGAAGGGGGAGCGAAGCCCACGCCCCTGCGTGCTCGGGTCCCATGGCGCCGGGCGAGAGGAGGAAAGGGGGTGAGTGCACAGGCCGACGCCACAAAGGGCCGACGGCCCACGTGGACGGGATCCATAAGAGCGGGAGTGGTGCGTGAAGGCAGGAGAGGGAAAGGTGGTCAAGGGCTGGGCCGGCTGAGAGGAACTGGGCCGGCTCGGGAGGACCGGAGCCTGTGGAGAGGTTAGCTGGCTGCCATCTGCTGCGTTTTCTTTCTTTTCCTTTAAAAATTCAAAAGGAGAGAAAAGAAAGTACAAGAAAAGAAAAGAGTTTGAGTGAAAGGAAAATATCCTCACTCCTCGAATTCTCCACTATTTAACTAAATTGTAGTGGACATTTTCAGAGGTAGAAAATAATGCAAGTTTGGAAATATTTCAAACTTGTGCCATTTTTGAACCTAACCATAACAACTTCAAATGAGGAGATATTAGGGCAGAGAGGTTTAGAGCAAAAGCAAGATTTGCAGGAGAAGATGAACATTAATTGAGAGAGGGAAAATATGGCACTTGGAAAAGAAAGAAGTAGAGGGAAGGAGGAGATGGTAATGCAAATAGGAATGGCACATGCAACCACATGACATGCAAGGAAAACCACAACCACATGACATGCAAGGAACACCACAATCACATGATAAGAAGGAAAGCAATATGACAAGAGGCACAAATGCAATATGGCAAAAGGAGCAAAACAAGAAAAGAAAACCCAACATAACCAAACCAAAGAGGCCAAGCATGACAAAACCCACAAGAATTGGATGAGGTCAAATTGATATATTGCCCAAAAGGGAAGTTTACATCCAGTGGGTTACAGGTGGGCGGCGCCAGCGCTGCAGGCCCAGAGCGGCGAGGGAGGAAGCAGGAGGTGGCGAGACGCTTCAAATGGACAAGGTGGCCACTACAAGGCCAAGCGTGCCCCGCCCTCCGGGCGCGAGGAGGACGTCACGCTGGCTGGGCCGGCTGGCCACACAAAGCAGCAGCATGAGCTGGGCCATGGGAGGTAAGTCGTAAGGGTTTTTCCTATTTTGTTTCCTTTAAACATTCTCGACATTTGTTTGATTTATTTAAAATACCAAATCACTTTATTTAATTATGCCAATTTTATATGAGCTAGTGGTAATATTCCAGAGCTCTTCAACAAAAGGCACAATTATTGGACAATATTTATATATATATATAATAATATATATCCAATGCAATTAGGTATGCATTAATTCCAATGCCCAAATATAAATATTTATGAACTCCCAAAAATATTGGTTTGATTATTATCTCTCAATATTTTCAGAGGGGCCCATGAGCATTTTCCTGACCCTTGGAGCAATTTTTATATTTGGTTCATTTCCAAAAATTATTCTCGAGGGTTTCATAAATCCTCATTTCAATTTCATGAAAATTAAAATGATGAACAAAAATTATTCCGAGGGTTTCACAATCCCCATTTCAATTTCATGAAAATTAACATGATGACATGAATGCCTTAATGCAACTAATGTCAAACAATTCTAGGGCTGTGACAACTCACCTCACTAAACAAGAATCTCACCGAGATTCAAGACGGAGGTAAGAGGAAAAGGGAAGTCACAAACTATCACAATCTCCATGATCCATTTGCCCTTCTCAAAATGTTGATTCATTCCATCATCTTGGTCTTGACGCCTTCGAGATCTTCACCACACCGACAATGAGAGAAGGGGAAACCTACATGATTCGATCTTCACGATGATCAAGTAAACATGATCGACTCACGGACTGAGACGGTGACACATCTCGAGTTGAGACACAAAATGCATCGAGAGGATGGAAGAACAAACGACGGGTTTGATTGGTGGCAACAATTCCACGCTTAGGGAGATGGTGGATGGTGTCAAGGTGGCGAGGAAATATTTACCATGATCCCGTGAACGGGCACCTCGAGAAAGGTGACGAAAGAACTATTCCCTTAAGTGGCAAAAGAATTACTTTCGATCCATAGATCATCGGAACTCTTTATGCCAGCCTAAGGCAATCATAAGCGATCATTTGATGGAATGCAAGGAATGGTACACCGGACTAGAATGGATGATGTGGACTACCTTGTTGAAGACAACGAATGGATGATTTTTGCTTATCGTGGAGGTGGAGGGGACCCATGGTAAGTCCACTTTTGAGGATGATCTTGAACAGAAATTACTAAGAAGGCAGCCCATAGAAATTGGCACAATGGGGTATAAGCTGAACGAAATGCAACTGTTCAATGTTCCAACCATCATATCTATCGAGATTCAGATCCGATTGGTGATGGGATACTTGACTCCAGATGTCCAAAAGGAAAGGTTACAAATCGATTTAGAAGACGCTATAGATTCTCGTGGAATGAACCAAGGTAGTAAACCCAAAGCATGAGCGGTTCTCACATAAACAGTTGAACATGTTGTCCCGACAACCATGGCCACGTGGTAGTCTTATAATAAAACACTACCAGTTCGTGGGGAACCATAATCGAGGATATCAAGTCTCTACGCAAGTCCATGGATTAGATCCCAAGCATAGACTTTTTCCTTGAGCAAATCAATCAGTGGCTTGGTGTGCTAGGAATACATATAGAATGAAGGTTGCAAGTCTCCGTGCTACGTAATACTCGTGACATATGCATGACTGAATTGGGATGATTCCGAGGAGGCAAAACAAACCCTTCTAAAATTCACACGGCAACTTGCATCAGATGCACATGAATTCGAGAAAGTCGCTACTTACATCCAAACATATGCTTCATGAACGAAACACGAAGAATTGCTTACACAAGTTTCCAATACTAGGTTGATGCTCAACATGACTCATGGGGGAGACAAAATGCTACTGATGGGCTCAACAGCAACTCATCGGAATTTCCATATCACTGGACTTCCACCATCATGTGAACACGGTGATAGCATTGGTCGCACCAAAAGATATAATGGTGTATGCTCGAGGATCAACCACAGTAAGACAACATCACGCATATCGTTGGTTCGGATTTGACTTGACGATTGCCCACACTCAAGTCAAAGGGCTGATAGGACAATAGATCCAAGAATCGATCACAGTGGACCAATCGATGAAGATATCATCCTTCTTCACACACACTACACAAGAATATCCCATTGGATCGAACTAGGTTAGGCAAGCTTTTATCTTCCAACTCCAAGTTGTTGTCTAGCTTAACCAACTAGCTGTGGGTATCCAACACGATTCTGGAGAAGGGTGGTTCACAAGAAACCAACTTGATCACGAGCTCAACATAACAGCCAGTGACAACCTGATAACACTTCCAAGAAGATATTTGGAAATTCATGAACCACCTATATTACTAAGTCGAGAACAATCTTGCTTTTCAAGGCAAGATGATATGATTAAGGAGTGAGGACTTGACAAAATCCTAACTCATCAATCGAGGTGTACCGAACTAAGGACTAGGTAGCACGATCAATCTTAGGATGATGATTCAATAACCAACATGCTAAGAATGAGAGTATTGTCCATTAACTACCGAGCAACAAAGTTACTCGAGTATAGATTTCACACATCACAATTCACTTGTCGGCATTCAAGTTACAACACGAAGACCGAGGAACTAATGATGATGGTGGAAGTATCATCGCATCAAGAATGCATAGGAGGAGGTGCAACTCTCATGACATTCTTGACATAAAGATGGTAACACTCGAGGTGAAACAGAATCAAAAGCTGGATTGGCATTTGATCTGCGGAATACAACTACTTTGACCCAATCCCGGATATGGATGAGGTAACGAGTTTGTTTCTCCTAGTCATTCCGGATAGAATGGCTTGTCGGACCACAAGGATAATAGGCATCGATGAACGGATGCACACATACCCTTGGCTATCAATTGATAGATGAAGGTCAAGACAACTAAGAGAACAACTCAAAGGAACATATAATTTTCTGAGTTGTGGATGCATAGATTAGTATGTCGAGCTAAGCTCAACATTTCTTCCGGATAACCCATGCAAAGGTAGAATTGGCGATTCACAATTATGAATGGAGAACTCCTCAAGAGCACTCTTATTGTGATGTTTGATTCAACAAGGAACTTGCCATAAGCGTTCGAGTATTTGGAAGAAGAAAATACCACGGACCTCGAGGACTATCGCAAAGGTTACTAATATCCTAAAGGCACTAGCAAATACTAACAACATGAAGTAGGATGAATCTGGTTCAGAACCCAGAGTAGAATACCTACTACTAAATGGCATCGCGGATGCTTTCAAAGTGATGGCCGTAATCATCGACCGGGGATACAAAAGCATAGCTAAATTGCTAGATGACTTCAGACACCTAGGGTCATAATAATAGTTCCAACATATGTGTCGAGGCAACAGAGTACCTCAACCGATCGGGTTAGTGTGCTTATTCACCGTAGGACATCGGAAACGGAACGAAAGGATTTGGCGAATGCATCGACTATTTAGAGACCTCGATGACTTGACAGCATAACTGCTGTAAATGCTCAAAATGATTTGAGACATCCTCGTAAAATGGTGGCATAACCACAACAACATCATCATAACAAGATTCTCGATCAACAATTATCATACAGAATAGTAGGAACCGAACCGAGGCTTAAAACCAACAATCTTAGAAGTCTATGGATCAAGAACACGCCATCCTAATAGATAGATGAGAAGCCTAGTTCTTAAACCCTCAGAGAAGAGAAGAGGATGACCGATCAGAAGGCATGAGGTATAAGGAGTAAAAGAGCCTTACGCTCCTTCCACAATCAATTCCTTACATAACTAAAGCATTTCTAGACACAACTTAATTCGTTTGGCTTGGTAATCCCACAAAAGGCCGTCATACTAACGCTGTCGACCCCGATCCTACGTCACACCGATCCAGCATGTAACACATCATATCACTTTTGTGGCTCACGCGACGGTATTCCCACGGTGTCGCTTACCATGGCCCGGGACCGCTTGGCGCCTTTTGGCTCACGTGATATGATAGTGTCGCTAGCATCCATATGACAAAGAACCCGGCCGATATGGCTAGTCGTGGAATCCAAGCGGCGCTAACCTATGGGGACAGGTATACATGAATCACATCGAACATGTCGGTCATCAACGATGTATTCGGAACAGTAGCACTAGGCTAACAGACTCGTATCCCGGCCGTAGCAAAATAGGCAGGACTCTATAACACCAAGGCGATATCTCAAGGGACAGACATAGGAACGGCGTGAACACATGCAAGCTAACAAGCGTCCAAGCAAGAGGTGCTAAGAAGGTGACTCAAGTGAACCGGTCAGAAGGGACTACTATCGCCGGAGGCACTAGACTACATTTCCCCATGAGAGGCTGCCAAGGATAAATAACTAGTTTGTTTGATCCCACACATACCAAGCATTTCAAACATACACACAATATGCTCAATATGTGTAAATACGACGTGGCATCACAACATAACTCTACGACTCAGATATTATTCATTAGGCTCCGAGGAGCGCAGATATTACAAACATGGGTCTCCTGACCCAACACCCGTGAGCATACAAGTCAAATCAAGCGAAGCTAAACATGTCCTGTGGCACGCATAACTATAAATGAAAAAGGCCGAGAAGCCCGACTATCTACTGATCCCGCCGAGGCACAAGATCGTAGCTGAGGTAACAAGCTAAACGCCAAGCCCAAGCGGAACTACTAGCGAGACCGACGCCCCTCTCGCAAAAACATAAAATAAGCAAACGTGAGTACAATTGTACTTCAGCAAGACTTACATCGAATCCAACTACATATGCATCATTATCAAAAAGGGGTGGTGGAGTTTGACCGCAGTGAAAGCGCCTTTGACTCGTGGCTATCCTCAAACATTTAATCGCAAGTAACTCTTTTGAGGTGGCGCACACGCAGTCCACATATTCACCATATCAATACACCACTATGGATCCGCCCCCGCTTCACTTCACGAGAAACGCCATCCATAGCACTCACGCTATATCTTATGCATTTTAGAGTATCCACTTTCACTTGTCTATGAACTATGCAAGGTCCAAGTTTCCATATCCGAGGAATGCGCTATTCAATAGATAATGATAACCCCGCAGGGGTGTACTTCACACACGCCTCGCCACTTATCGCCCAGACACGCCATGTACCTCGCAACCTTCAAGCGAAGCCGGGCGAGGGAGTCGGCCACGACCGACTCTACCACACAAGTCTCTCGCCTGTGTTTTATCGCCTATTCGGTTCCATCCGCAAGGAGATCCGGCCGGGTGTCGCCACGGCCCCAAACGATGTGAGCAGGGTTCCTAAGCTCACTAAATGGGTGCCACGGTACATCAACACATCAGGTTTAGTCTGTTCCAAGCCCAATTGTACTGGTGCCACTTGGTAGACTACTAACACTACCTACAAACACCGTGAAACTAGTTGCAACTCCCGGACAGAGATCAAGTTGATTAATAAGTCGAGAGGGTCGAAAGTTACCGGAACCCAATGTGGTAGTAACTCATGGATCACAAACACAGTAACTCTTGGCTCGAGGACTTGCTCAATGAGACAACCCACCATGTACTCCTACATGGCCTCTCACCGCCATTCTTTACTAAATCGTGTTCACACACTTAGTTCACACACTGTAGGACATGTTCACACACTTTCCAATTCATTTCGGATGAATCAGACCTGACTCAACTCTGCAGCAGTAGTGCATGACAAACAAGCATGAATGAGTAGCACAACATGTATTCAAAACAACTCCTACTCATGCTAGTGGGTTTCATCTATTCACTGTGGAATGACAAAGTCATGCGCAGAGGATAAGGGGTTCAATACCGCAGTAAGTAACACATGAGTCGTTGTTGTCCTAATGCAGTAAAATAGAGCAGGAGCGAGAGAGTGGGATTATATCGGAATGAACAAGGGGGTTTTGTCCTCGGCACTTCGAAGATAATATAGTTCTTCATCGTGTCATCGAACTCATCATTGTCAAGACATCTTCCATCGAGGACAATTACCGCAAACAAGAGAGAATACAATCAATGCAATGCACATTCACATGAATGACATGTCATATTAAGGTACTGAATTTACCTAGTGCAATAATAATCTGTTAGTTGAAGTGGAATTCAAACAAGGTTGAACTCCAACCTCAAATGCTATTTCATAAATTACCCTAATCATGATTCATCCTATTCAGTGATGTTAACTTGTTCAAACATGCATGATCATGGCATAAACAGATTTCTTCACATTTTTCTGATCATTTTTCATATATAAATTATTTCAATTCGAGTTACGTTGAATTTCTATGAATTTTTGAAGTTTTGAATATATTCTGGAATTTCCGACGAATAAATCCAGAGGATATAATATTAAGCCAAGATCACAAGTAAGCATGACGTCAAGAGGTCAATCGGGCTGTTGAATAAACCTCGACGTGTGGGGCTTGCCACGCCGTGTCTCGCTTAGTTAACAGTGGTTTAATTTTAATTCAATTCAGGTTAGTGGCGCTCGGGGCCCACCGCCGCTGTCAGTAAGAAGGTTAGTTGGTGATTACCACCAAGCTGGGCGCCACGTCACCGCCGGAGCTTGGTCGGCGGCGCATCAAAACGCGCGAGGCTCGCCGAGTTGTTTGCCGTATAGCCACTGCTACGCCCTGGGGGTATCAGAGGAAGCCTCGCCGGCCGCACGAGCCGGCAAGAAAGAGGGAAGGTGTGGTGGCCGAGCTCGCCGAGCAGAAGCTCACGGCGGCGCGGAGTTCGGGCGGAGACGAAGCCAGGGCTACGGCACGCAGGCGACGGGTGTAAGTGTGTTAGGCTGCCCGAATGCGCAACGCTGGGCGCTGCGATCGGCACGGCCGTAGCTACGACGGCTACATGGCCGCGGCGTAGGGCGCGGGATCGGCGGGGGCGGCTACGCGCGAATCGAGCACGGGGTAGGGGGATAGGTAGAGGGCTCACGCACGGATCCGGGAGCTTGTTGGCGGCCTTGGGGAAGCGCTGGACGGCGGGCGTAACGACGGTGGCGATCTCGCTGTGGCCGGAGATGGAGAAGATGGCGATGGCGATGCAGCGCGGTGCTTCCGGCTCGCGTGGCTTGGACAGGGGAGGGCGAGGTCGACGACGGGGAGCTCGGGACGCCGCGGATTTCCTCGAGGGGTGCGTGGCTATGCCACGGCGCAGCAGCGCGGCGGTGGCGCCTCGCCGGGCGCTGGGAGAGAGACCAGGAGGGGAGAGCGGAGAGAGTGGGAAGGACTGGGCGGCTGGGGCGGCGCGGGCGGGCCGCCCAGAGCGCGTAGGGAGGAAGTGGTGAGGTGGGGAGACGTGTCCCCGGACTGACGCTGGGCTGCCACACAAGGCAGCAAGGCTCCCCCGCCCTCCGGGCGCGAGAAAGGGGACGGTCAGCGCTTACCGGTACGGGTCATTACACAAGTGCAAAGCCGCATGACAGCCGTACAAAGTGGGAGGTAAGTCGTAAGGTTTTTTCCTATTTTGTTTCCTTTTAAACATTCTACATTTGTTTGATTTATTTAAAATACTAAATCATTTTATTTAATTATGCCAATTTTTATATGAGCTAGTGGTAATATTCCGTGAGCTCTTCAACAAAAGGCACAATTATTGGACAATATTTTATATATATATAATAATATATATCCAATGCAATTAGGTATGTATTAATTCCAATGCCCAAATATAAATATTTATGAACTCCCAAAAATATTGGTTTGATTATTATCTCTCCCAATATTTTCGTGAGGGCCACATGAGCATTTTCTCGACCCTTTGGAGCAATTTTTTTATATTTGGTCCATTTCAAAAATTATTCCGAGGGTTTCACAACTCTCATTTCAATTTCATGAAAATTAACATGATGACATGAATGCCTTTAATGCAACTAATGTCAAACAATTCTAGGGCTGTGACATTGCCGGAATTCGCCTAGGTGACCTCAAACCGCGCGAGTCCACTCGAACTCGCCGAGTCGACGGATCGATGCGCCAGGCACCAGCGGATAGCCCGCCTATGCGCACCTGTGGAGGCTAACGGGAGGTGCGGGTGGCCGGAGACAACGACGGCGTAGCAGCAGCAGCATGCCGGAGCTCGGGCACCTACGGGTTGGCGCTAGGAACGGCAGGAGCCTGGATGGTCGCGGTCGACTTTAGGAACGCGTGCTGAGCACGGTGGGTTGGCTGCGAGCCACTGGGCTCTATCCACGCCGGCGACGAGGCACGGCGGCGGCGGGCTTCGCCGCTGTGAATCGGTGGCTAGAGGAGGGAACGAGTCGGGAAGAGGGGCGAGGGCGCAGGAGCTCACCGTTCCGCAGGGTGGTCACTGGCTCGGGAGGCCGGAGCAAGCGGGCGGCGGAAATCTCTGCCACCCGAGGGGATGAAGGGTCGGGAGGGTGCTTGAGGCTCAAGGGCGCGCCTGTGGGAGGAAGAGGAGGTCGAGGCGGAGCTCGGGCATGTCGGGGAAGAGAGGGTGGCGGTGGCGCGAGGGCAGCGAGGGGCGGCGACGGCAGCGCCCGGTCCCGGCGAGAGAGGGGCAGAGGAGAAAACACGGGAGAGGGAGAGAGCGAGGGGTCCAGGGTCGGGAGGCGCGTGGCGACACATGGAGGCGCCCGGGCGGGACGCAGGCAGCCAGCAGGAGCAGGAGGAGGAGGAAGCCTTGCTGTCGCCAGAAACCCTCCCACCGGGCAGAGGTAGGACGACGAGCTGTGGGCAGTACAAACTGGGCCAATGAGGGGAGGGGGGAAGGTGCAATGTTGGCTGAGAGGTAAGCCGTGTACAGTCATGTCCTCTCTCTTTATTATTTTGTTTTCTATTTTCAAATATGTTTGGCTTTAACAAAATGCTAGGCATTTCCAAAAATCATTAAATGGTCGATATTACTGTTTGGAATATTTCCAAAGCAAGCATTTGTTTAAGATTATTTGAGCATTTAAAATATTTTATAGTATTTAAACGCCCAAATGCAAATAACATATGAATTAATTCAAAAGTCCAATGTCATGGAAAAATGCATCACCCCTTATGTTTTAAAGCATTTTTCCAGATATGAAGAACATTTTGAAGTCCATTTGGTTCATTGAAGATATTTCTTAGTTGAACCTATTTGAATTGTTTTAGTGCTAGGGCTTGATCATCCCCATTTCAAATTTCATGGAAATTAAACATGATGCATGGATGCAATGCTACTAGTTACAAGCAAGCTCTAGGGCTGTGACAGAGTCCGACACTGCATCGGGCGCCCTTCGAGTCCCCGTGGCCTTCTTATTCTTCTTCCAAAGACCACGTGAGGTGCCGAGCCAAGAGCCCCAAGCTGCGTCCGCCTGGGTCTTCGGCAAGGAGCTGCGCTTAACCTGTCCGAACGGTAAAGATCGATAACGAACTCAATCGCCGATGAGGAGGCATACCCAAGCTCTTCCGAAAGACATCTTGGTACTCACAAACGATCGAATCGAGAGATGGCATTCAATTCGCCTCTTCTCATTGAGAGAAAACAACCAATAGTTTCATCACGAGAGGCATAGATGATCACATCATTAGAAGAATGAGTCAATTGAATTTCCTCGCGGCACAATCAAGCTGAGCTTTGTGCCGATAAAGCCACCATTCCGAGAATAAGATCAATGTCCGAGTCACCAAGAACCATTGGTTTGGAAAGAAATCTATAATCGCCCATCTTGATAGAAACATCATGAACTATTGAGTTGGCTCTCATTGACTTTGCCGCAGAAATAACACCCAAAGGTTTATCCAGTAAGACCAAGAAAAATCATTCTTTGCAAAGAACGATCTCGACATGAAACAATGCGATGCACCAAAGATCAAATAAGACTTTTGCAGAATATCATTAATCGAGATTACCCATGATCACATCAAGAATCTTCCGCTTGAGCTGCATTCATCATATTGACCTTGGCAAACTTTGGATTATGCTGACCACCGCATTGCCGGAAGATTTCACAGAGGAGGAGGCGAAGACGCCTCGTTGAAGCACTTGTTCGCAGATAGTGACCCTTCCGCCGACACTTGTTGCAAGTGACCCCGAGAGCGGACGGTGGTAAGGAGCACTTGACCTTGGATCTTGAGAATTAGACTTGTTCTCGATAGCTTGGGTTGGGTGGGTGGGAAGATCCACGGCCACCTGAGTTCTTCTCTGCCGGTAAGGCCGACGGAACGGAGGAGGGGGCAGATAAAACTTCGCTGCTTGGCTGCCACTTGAGAGGACGAGGAGGACTGAATCTGCATCCCTCGATTCTCTTCTTAGAAGCCTCGTGATTTGAGTTGAGCCGCTTGCTTGAGAGCCATGTTGTAGAAATCATCATACTTATCCGCTCAAACAAAGACAAGAGATAATTGCAGATCTTCTCTCGCACTACCCCGAATCGATAGATCATACTCCTTTCATCGTGTACATCTTGCTTAGCAAAACGAGCGAAGCTCGAACTAGATATTGTATTGATAGATGACAAGGTGCCTTGCTTGAGATTGCGGAACTCCTCACGCTTGTTCTCAACAACACTCTTCGAATGTGATGAGCTCGAAATCACGGCGAACTCATCCTGTAATGACACGACCTCCTCTCGAATCTCTAGATTGTCGAACCACTCAAAGCAGCTTGATCCTTGAGTTGAAACGATGCAAACTTGACAAAGTCCTCGTGTCCGACATTGCTACACCAAAGTGCTTGCAGATATCCACTAACCAATCATCGCCGTGCTGCCTCAACACGTAAACCGAAAGACTTCGCTGATTAGCGAAACCGATCGAGAGTAGCAAAGTGTGGCTGATTGTTGCCTTGACCTTGATTGCCTTGATTGCCTTGATTGCCTTGCCTCGAGTACGCTTCTGCAAGAGCTGCAAAATCATCCGAGCATTGGCATTGGTGGCTGCCATAATAGCTTGCCGTGCCTCCGAGGCGGAGGTGGAGGTGGAGGTGGAGGATTCGATCGATCCCCATCATTGCGATCCGGATTCAGACGCTACATGGAGCCATCCTCAAGAGGGTGACATCCGTTAGCCCTTTGATAGACAAATTGATAAGTAGAATCAACGGATAGAAATTGCAACATATAGTCTTCACAATAAACATTCAACAAGAATGAACGAATGAAATCCAAAGTTAGTCATCACACGCCCATTAAGGTGAGAAGCCACTTAGATAAAGATATGGAAACAACATCCGCTCCGAGAAACAATTCAATATCACAATTGAAAACAAAAGGTTGGCTTTAGAATGAGCCGAACAAACACATGATAGAGATTTCTACCAAAGTGTTCGTGGGGCCTACACGACACGACGATAGCGGACGCCACGAATGACTAACAAGACGCCCCGAATCAGCATAGCCAAGGATTCTTTAAGACGCCTCACACCATCAGAATCGACCGTGAATGGGCGGACCACTAGACGTTGAACCCCAATCTCAAATCATACATCCGTCGGAAAGAATATCCCGTAAGCTACTAGAATTCCCACCTATAAACTCCCAAACTTTCTCGTTATGCAACTGTGTTGGGGATACAGGGACACAAAATATATCACCCAAACTAACAATACCTAGATCCAAACCAGATCCATCCGTCAACACATAACCAAGAAATCTCGAAATCGTGGTACCGACCTTCAAAAACATCCGTTATACAAGTCATGGCAATATTCAAGACTCGCCACAAGATCGGGCTATCAGGTTATCTCACCAACAACTCGCACAAAAGAGATTTCGATGTCGGCAAAAACTCGTATTCCGAATCGCAACGATAAAATTGTGACGACAACACCGGAGCTCAACTCCCGGACACCGCCACAACCCCTAAATGTCGAGGCACCAAGAACAATGTTCTCGCCACAAAACCATCGGAACGATTCCAAGATACCCACGTGATCCTAAAAAATTTTTAGTGAAATTTGAGAAGAGAAGAGTCAAAACTCTACGCCAGATACCTCAGAGAGCTATTTAAGGACCGAAGTAAAAGAATCCTACTCCGATATATAAAATCCTAAGACTCAAAACATTTTCCATTCTAGACTCAACAACGCCAAGAAACAATCAAGTAGGGGGCTCTAAGTCGGGAAGGCTCGATTACCAACTTGTAACGCCTCGATGCGGCTTATATCTCCCACGGTCGAGGCACGACTTAGAGGCATAACCGCATTGAAAGCAATGTCGCAAGTGAGGTAATCTTCACACAACCCATGTAATAATTAAGGAAAGAGAAACATAGTTGGCTTACAATCGCCACTTCACACAAAGACATAATTTAAACATACATCATTCAGAGTACACTCAAGGTCCGACCACGGAACCAAAATAAAAGAAGATACCCCAATGCTAACACAGATCCCCGAATCGCCCCAACCGGGCACCACTACGATCATCCGAAACGACATAGTAACGACCACGCCTCGTCAACTCCCACTTGAGCTCGTGGAATCATCCGACCGCCTCATCGGAACTCGCAATCGTGTTGAAGTATCTCGTGAGTCATGGGACTCAGCAATCTCACACCCATAGATCAAGACTATTTAAGCTTTAGGGAGGACATAGTAGTAAAGTGAGCTGTAGTGCTTACTAGCATATATGGTGGCTACTTCAAAAAGAGAGCGAGAAGAGAAGCAAAGCACGGTCGTGAAACTAATAGTGATCAAGAAGTGATCCTGAACTACTTACGCCGACATAACTCCAACATCAGTTCACTTCCCGGACCACGAAGAGACCATCACGGTTACACACGCGTTGATGTGTATTTTATTTGAGGTCAACTTTGGGTTATCTACAACCGACATTAACAAATTCCATCTGCCTCATAATCGCGGGCACGGCTTTCGAAAGATATTACCCCAGGTGTCCCAACTTAGCCCATTATAAGCTCTCACGGTCAACGGCGGATTATTCTTCTACCGGAAGACCCGATCAATCTCGAATCCCGACTACAAGACATTTCGACAAGAATAAAACAAGACCAGAAGACCACCCGACTGCGCCGACAAATCCCGATAGGAGCTGCACATATCTCGCTCTCGTGGCACACCGGATAAGCGAGTCAGACAGAACCGACGAATCCATGTTGCCAAGGAATGGTCCCAAGACGGTGTTTAGTTTGGACCAACGTCAAGGAGCATCGCCCGGGGTTTAAATAAGATGACCTCGGCTCGCGAAAACCCGGGGAAAAGGCTTAGGTGGCAAAAGGTAAAACCAAAGTTGGGCCTTGCCGAGGAGTCTTATTCAAAGCGAATCGTCAAGGGGGTCCCATAAATCACCCAACCGTAAGGAACGCAAAATCAAGGAACATAACACCGTATGACGGAAACTAGGTGGCAAGAGTGGAACAAAACACTGTGCATAAGGCCGAGCCTTCCACCCTTTACCAAGTATATAGATGTGTTAAATTATAGCATATATATATTGTGATAACCCCAACAAGTAAACATGTTCCAAAGAGGAACAACATCTCCGTGTTCCAACAAGGAACAAACCTCACTTCACCGCAAACTAACAACGCTATAAGAGGGCTGAGCGCGGTAACATAGCCAATCAACGGTTTGCTAGGAAAGGATGGTTAGAGCCGACATGGCAATATGGGTGGCATGATATAGCAAGTGGTAGGCATCGCAGATAGGCATAGCAAAAGAGCGAGCAACTAGCATAGCAAAGATAGAAGTGATTTCGAGGGTATGATCATCTTGCCTGAAATGTTCTCGAGTTGTCGAAAGCTTGATCCTCAAAACGCTCTCAACAGGTTCCTCGCTCACGCACTCGCCTCCTGCTCTACCCAAAGCAACAACACAAACAAAGAGCCACAATAAATCACGGCAAGGCACAATCAACATGATGCAAAACATGACATGATATGCAAGATGGGATATGCAAAGCGAAAAGGCCCGAAGGTAAATGGAAAACTAGGCATCATCTTGGCAAGCCAAGCATGCCATCGAAAGATGAGATGATTTCGTAGAAATTGATATAGAGATCACCGAAACGGATGCACGGGTTGGATATGACGGCAAAACAAGAATGGTGAGAAACCTACGATAACAGATGAGGAACAAAGCCATGCATGTGTGCAAACCACCTCATAGCAAGATTCAAATAAATATGCCCATGAAAGACAAACACATAACCATGATGCAAAAAGACATGATCACAAACTTGCTCAAATGCAAAAACTATTGCCACCACTGAGTTGGTGGGATTTTTCACCCCAAAACATATATAATATGTTAGGGTTGCAGAGAGAAATCATCACAAAATCATTAAGTTAAACCTGCCTAATATGGAAGTTGATGAATTGGCAATTTCCAGATTTGGAAATGTCCAGATTTGGACTTGCCTAAAACAGAAAAGAGACAAGGCTGAAATGGAAACGTGGGGGAAAAGAAAAATATGCATTTGGGGAGGCGCCGAGAGGATGACAGATCGCCCCACTGCCATAGAGAGGGCAAAGGGGTTTAAAAGGGGGAAGAAAACAGCCTGGGGATTCAACCCGGTCTCCCTGGGAATCCTGCCTCGCTACCATCACAGGCGGGCGGCGACGACAGAGGAAGGGCCTCGCCCTCTACTACTATCGCTGCAGAGGAGACGACCGAGGAAAGCGAAAACAGAAAATAAAAGGGGGAGGGCGCTACTGGGTTCGAACCTGTGTCGCCACAGAGAGAGCGGGAGTCAACCAGCTCGCTAGGGTAGGGATTCGAGGATACAGGAACCGGCTACTTGACCTAAACTTCTGGGCTGATCTAAGAACAGAGAGGAACACCGACGATGCCGGGCGAGGCAACGGCGGAGGTAGGGGCTCGCTACTGCTCACATCGCTACGCACGAGAGGCACCATGTAACAAGAAGGCAAGCCCGAGAAGGAATCATGGCATCTACGCTACGCCAAAACAACCCTCAACCCCACTACTACGAAAGCACGCCGAGCACGCCGAGCGCCGACAAAGACACGGGCCGCCGCTTACTTACGGAGAACTAGCGACGACAAGAAGGAGCAGGAGGATGGGGTATACCTCTACCCTAGGACAAGGAATCGGCGACGGAGACGGCCGACGGCGATTTAGATCGCGGTTGAATTTCGCCGAATCTCGACCGAGAAGAAGACCGAACAGAGGCGCCGACGAACTTGGCGCCCGGCCTCGAGTCGACGCCGTGGACGAAGATGACGACGAGGAAGGAGATGGACAAGGGCCGCTGGTCGTGGTGGCCGGAGAGCGCGCTGGCGACGAGGCCGCTGCCTGATGCGCCGGAACGAAAGGGCGGCGAATTTGGCGGCTTTCTTTACCGGGCGGGCGGCGAGAGGGAGAGGGGAACCCTAGGGCTCGATTTGACGCGAGGGGATAAGAAGGGGGCTAGGGCGACGGGCGAGCCCACGCCCCTGCGTGCTCGGGTCCCATGGCGCCGGGCGGAGAGGAAAGGGAAAGGTGGGTGCGATGCATGCCACGGACGACGCACAAAGGGCCGACGCGGCCCACGTGGACGGGATCCAGGGGTAAGAGCGGCATGGGTGCGTGAAGGCAGGAGAGGGAAAAGGTGCGGGCAGGCAAGGCCTTCAAGGCCAAGGGCTGAGAGGAACTGGCCTGCTTGAGTGACCGAGCCTGTGGAGAGGTTAGCTGGCTGCCATCGTCTGTCGCTGCTTTTTCTTTTCCTTTTAAAATTCAAAAGGGAGAGAAAAGAAAGTACAGAAAGAAAAGAAAAGAGTTTGAGTGAAAGGAAAATATCCCCACACTCCTGGAATTCTCCACTATTTAACTAAATTGTAGTGGACATTTTCAGAGGTAGAAAAATAATGCAAGTTTGGAAATATTTCAAACTTGTGCCATTTTTGAACCTAACCATAACAACTTCAAATGAGGAGATATTAGGGCAGAGAGGTTTAGAGCAAAAGCAAGATTTGCAGGGAGAAGATGAACATTAATTGAGAGAGGGAAAAATATGGCACTTGGAAAAGAAAGAAGTAGAGGGAAGGAGGAGATGGTAATGCAAATAGGAATGGCACATGCAACCACATGACATGCAAGGGAAAACCACAACCACATGACATGCAAGGGAACACCACAATCACATGATAAGAAGGGAAAGCAATATGACAAGAGGCACAAATGCAATATGGCAAAAGGAGCAAAACAAGAAAAAGAAAACCCAACATAACCAAACCAAAGAGGCCAAGCATGACAAAACCCACAAGAATTGGATGAGGTCAAATTGATATATTGCCCAAAAAGGGGAAGTTTACATCCGTGGTGTTACAGGCGGCGCTGGCGCCGCAAGGGGTCGCCCAGAGCGGGCGAGGGGAGGAAGCAGGAGGTGGCGGGAGACGCTTCTCAGCCGGACGCTGGGTACACATGGGGCCACAAGGCCTCTGTCCCTCCCGGCGCGAGGGAGGGATCGGCCGGGCTACACGGGCTGGGTCATTGGCTTGGCCAAAGCAGCAAAGCTGAGCTGCCGTGGGAGGTAAGTCGTAAGGGTTTTTTCCTATTTTGTTTCCTTTAAACATTCTCGACATTTGTTTGATTTATTTAAAATACTAAATCACTTTATTTAATTATGCCAATTTTATATGAGCTAGTGGTAATATTCCGTAGCTCTTCAACAAAAGGCACAATTATTGACAATATTTTATATATATATATAATAATATATATCCAATGCAATTAGGTATGCATTAATTCCAATGCCCAAATATAAATATTTATGAACTCCCAAAATATTGGTTTGATTATTATCTCTGTCCAATATTTTCGTGAGGGCCACATGAGCATTTTCCTCGACCCTTTGGAGCAATTTTTATATTTGGTTCATTTCAAAAATTATTCTCGAGGGTTTCACAACCTCATTTCAATTTCATGAAAATTAAAATGATGAACAAAAATTATTCTCGAGGGTTTCACAAATCCCCATTTCAATTTCATGAAAATTAACATGATGACATGAATGCCTTAATGCAACTAATGTCAAACAATTCTAGGGCTGTGACAACTCACCCTCACTAAACAAGAATCTCACCGAGATTCAAGACGGAGGTAAGAGGAAAAGGAAGTCACAAACTATCACAATCTCCATGATCCATTTGCCCTTCTCAAAATGTTGATTCATTCCATCATCTTGGTCTTGACGTCTTCGAGATCTTCACCCGACACGACAACAGAGAGAAGGGGGAAACCCTACATGATTCGATCTTCACGATGATCAAGTAAACATGATCGACTCACGGACTGAGACGGTGACACATCTCGAGTTGAGACACAAAATGCATCGAGAGGGATGGAAGAACAAACGACGGGGTTTGATTGGTGGCAACAATTCCACGCTTAGGGAGATGGTGGATGGTGTCAAGGTGGCGAGGAAATATTTACCATGATCCCGTAACGGGGCACCTCGAGAAAGGTGACGCAAAGAACTATTCCCTTAAGTGGCAAAAAGAATTACTTTCGATCCATAGATCACTGGAACTCTTTATGCCAGCCTAAGGCAATCATAAGCGATCATTTGATGGAATGCAAGGAATGGTACACCCGGACTAGAATGGATGATGTGGACTACCTTGTTGAAGACAACGCAATGGATGATTTTTGCTTATCGTCGGAGGTGGAGGGGACCCATGGTAAGTCCACTTTTGAGGATGATCTTGAACAGAAATTACTAAGAAGGCAGCCCATAGAAATTGGCACAATGGGGTATAAGCTGGGAACGAAATGCAATCGTTCAATGTTCCAACCATCATATCTGCCTCGAGATTCAGATCCGATTGGTGATGGGATACTCGACTGCAGATGTCCGAAAAGGAAAGGTTGCAACACAAATCCATTTAGAAGACGCTATAGATTCTCGTGGAATGAACCAAGGTAGTAAACTCCAAAGCATGAGCGGTTCTACATAAATAGTTGAACATGTTGTCCCGGACAACCATGGCCACGTGGTAGTCTTATAATAAAACACTACCGAAGTTCGTGGGGAACCATAATCGAGGATATCAAGTCTCTACGCAAGTCCATGGATTAGATCCCAAGCATAGACTTTTTCCTTGAGCAAATCAATCAGTGGCTTGGTGTGCTAGGAATACATATAGAATGAAGGTTGCAAGTCTCTGTGCTACGTAATACTTCGCACATATGCATGACTGAATTGGGATGATTCCGAGGAGGCAAAACAAACCTTCTAAAATTCATGACGGCAACTTGCATCAGATGCACATGAATTCGAGAAAGTCGCTACTTACATCCAAACATATGCTTCATGAACTAAACACTCAAGAATTGCTTACACAAGTTTCAATACTAGGTTGATGCTCAACATGACTCATGGGGAGACAAATGCTACCGATGGGCTCAACAGAACTCATCGGAATTTCCATATCATCGACTTCCACCATCATGTGAACACGGTGATAGCATTGGTCAGACCAAAAGATATAATGGTGTATGCTCGAGGGATCAACCACGAGTAAGACAACATCACGCATATCGTTGGTTCGGATTTGACTTGACGATTGCCCACACTCAAGTCAAAGGGCTGATAGGACAATAGATCCAGCAACTGATCACAGGGACCAATCGATGAAGATATCATCCTTCTTCGACACACACTACACAAGAATATCCCATTGGATCGAACTAGGTTAGGCAAGCTTTTATCTTCCAACTCTCCAAGTTGTTGTCTAGCTTAACCAACTAGCTCAGGTATCCAACACGGATTCTTGGAGAAGGGTGGTTCACAAGAAACCAACTTGATCACGAGCTCAACATAACAGCCAGTGACAACCTCGATAACACTTCCAAGAAGATATTTGGAAATTCATGAACCAATGATATATTACTAAGTCGAGAACAATCTTGCTTTTCAAGGCAAGATGATATGATTAAGGGAGTGAGGACTTGACAAAATCCTAACTCATCAATCGAGGGGTACCGTAACTAAGGACTAGGTAGCACGATCAATCTTAGGATGATGATTCAATAACCAACATGCTAAGAATGAGAGTATTGTCCATTAACTACCGAGCAACAGAGTTACTCGAGTATAGATTTCACACATCACATTCACTTGTCGGCATTCCTGTTACAACAACACGAAGACCGAGGAACTAATGATGATGGTGGAAGTATCACGCATCAAGAATGCATAGGAGGAGGTGCAACTCATGACATTCTTGACATAAAGATGGTAACACTGAGGTGGAACAGAATCAAAAGCTGGATTGGCATTTGATCTCATGGAATACAACTACTTTGACCCAACTCGGATATGGATGAGGTAATCGAGTTTGTTTCTCCTAGTCATTCCGGATAGAATGGCTTGTCGCACCACAAGGATAATAGGCATCGATGAACGGATGCACACATACCCTTGGCTATCAATTGATAGATGAAGGTCAAGACAACTAAGAGAACAACTCAAAGGAACATATAATTTTCTGAGTTGTGGATGCATAGATTAGTATGTCGAGCTAAGCTCAACATTTCTTCCTGGATAACCCATGCAAAGGTAGAATTGGCGATTCACAATTATGAATGGAGAACTCCTCAAGAGCACTCTTATTGTGATGTTTGATTCAACAAGGAACTTCGCCATAAGCGTTCGTAGTATTTGGAAGAAGAAAATACCACGGACCTCGAGGACTATCGCAAAGGTTACTAATATCCTAAAGGCACTAGCAAATACTAACAACATGAAGTAGGATGAATCTCGGTTCAGAACCCAGAGTAGAATACCTACTACTAAATGGCATCAAGGATGCTTTCAAAGTGATGGCCTTAATCATCGTGACCGGGGATACAAAAGCATAGCTAAATTGCTAGATGACTTCTAGACACCTAGGGTCATAATAATAGTTCCAACATATGTGTCGAGGCAACAGAGTACCTCAACCGATCGGGTTAGTGTGCTTATTCTCACCGTAAGGACATCGGAAACGGAACGAAAGGATTTGCGTAATGCATCGACTATTTAGAGACCTGGATGACTTTGACAGCATAACGGCTGTAAATGCTCAAAATGATTTGAGACATCCTGCAGAAAATGGTGGCATAACCACCAACAACATCATAACAAGATTCGGGATCAACAATTATCATACGTAAATAGTAGGAACTGAACCGAGGCTTAAAACCAACAATCTTAGAAGTCTATGGATCAAGAACACGCCATCCTAATAGATAGATGAGAAGCCTAGTTCTTAAACCCCGAGAAGAGAAGAGGATGACTGCATCGGGCATGAGGTATAAGGAGTAAAAGAGCCTTACGCCCTTCCACAATCAATTCCCTTACATAACTAAAGCATTTCTAGACACAACTTCACCAGTTTGGCTTGGTAATCCCACAAAAGTCAAAGCTCGATACCAACGCTGTCAGACCCCGATCCCACGTCACACCGATCCAGCATGTAACACATCATATCACTTTGCGCCTCACACGACGGTATTCCCACGGTGTCGCTTACCATGGCCCGGACCGCTTATGCCTTTTGGCTCACGATATGATAGTGTCGCTAGCATCCATATGACAAAGAACCCGGCCGACATGGCTAGTCGTGAACCCAAAGCGGCGCTTAACCTATGGGGACAGCATACATGAATCACATCGAACATGTCGGTCATCAACGTATGTATTCGGGTCTGTAGCACTAGGCTACAGACTCGTATCCCGGCCGTAGCAGGCTAGGCAGACTCAATAACACCGCTGGACATTTCCGGCGATGTATATAGGAACGGCGTGAACACATGCCGCCACCAAGTGTCCAAGCAGAGTGCTGGGCTAGCAGACTCGTGAACCGGCCAGAAGCGGACTACTATCGCCGGAGGCACGAGACTACATTTCCCATATGAGAGGCTGCCAAGGATAAACAACTAGTTTGTCGGATCCCACACATACCAAGCATTTCAAACATACACACAATATGCTCAATATGTAAATACGACGTGGCATCACAACATAACTCACGACTCAGATATTATTCATTAGGCCCGAGGAGCGAGATATTACAAACATGGGTCTCATGACCCAACACTCGAGCATACAAGTCAAAGCACAAGCGAAGCTAAACATGTCCGGCATGCATAACTATAAATGAAAAGGCTGAGAAGCCCGACTATCTACCGATCCTCGCCGAGGCACAAGATCGTAGCTGAGGTAACAAGCTAAACGTCAAGTCCACGTGGAATTACTAGCTAGACCGACGCCTCTCGCAAAACATAAAATAAGCAAACGTGAGTACAATTGTACTCAGCAAGACTTACATCGTAACTAACTACATATGCATCATTATCAAAGGGGGTGGTGGAGTTTGACCGCAGAAGCCAGCTTTTGACTCGTGGCTATCCTCGAACTACGCATCGCAAGTAACTCTTTTGAGGTATTACACGAGTCCACATATTCACCATATCAATACACCACTATGGATCCGCCCCGCTCACCCACGAGAAACGCCATCCATAGCACTCACGCTATCTTGCGATTTTAGAGTATCCACTTTCACTTGTCTATGAACTATGCAAGGGTCCAAGTTTCCATATCCGAGGAACCGCTATTCAATAGATAATGATAACCCCGCAGGGTGTACTTCTTCACACACGCCTCGCCACTTATCGCCTCAGACACGCCATGTACCTCGGCAACCTTCAAGCGAAGCCGGGCGAGGAGTCGACCACGACCGACTAACCACACAAGTCTCTCGTCCAGTGTTTATCGCCTATTCGGGTTCCATCCGCAAGGAGATCCGCCGGGTGTCGCCACGCCCCAAACGATGTGAGCAGGGTTCCCAAGCCCACCAACCGGTGCCACTTGGTACACCGTACATCAGGTTTAGTCTGTCCTAAGCCCACCTGCACTGGTGCCACTTGGTAGACTACTAACACTACCTACAAACACCGTAAACTAGTTGCAACCCCGGACAGAGATCAAGTTGATTAATAAGTCGAGAGGGTCGAGTTACCGAACCCAATGTGGTAGTAATCTCGCCATGGATCACAAACACGTAACTCAGTTCCCGAGGACGGTTTCAATGAGACAACCCACCATGTACTCCTACATGGCCTCTCACCGCTACCTTTACCAAATCGTGTTCACACACTTAGTTCACACACGGTAGGACATGTTCACCACTTTCCAATTCATTCTCGATGAATCAGACCTGACTCAACTCTAAGCAGAGAGTGCATGACAAACAAGCATGAATGAGCAGCACAACAGGCTCAAACAACTCCTACTCATGCTAGTGGGTTTCATCTAATTATCGGGAATGACAGTCATGCAGAGGATAAGGGGTTCAGCCACCGCAGCAAGTAACACATGAGTCGTTGTTGTCCTAATGCAGAAAATAGAGCAGGAGCGAGAGAGTGGGATTATATCGAATGAACAAGGGGTTTTGCTTGCTCGGCACTTCAAGATAATATAGTTCTTCATCGGTGTCATCGAACTCATCGCTTGCAGACATCGCTCACCGGAGGGGACAATTACCGCAAACAAGAGAGAATACAATCAATGCAATGCACATTCACATGAATGACATGTCATATTAAGGTACTGAATTTACCTAGTGCAATAATAATCAAGTTAGTTGAAGTGGAATTCAAACAAGGTTGAACTCCAACCCAAATGCTATTTCATAAATTACCCTAATCATGATTCATCCTATTCAGTGAGGTTAATTTGTTCAAACATGCATGAAAATGCCATAAACAGATTCTTCATATTTTTCTGATCATTTTCATATAAATTATTTCCATCCGAGTTACGTTGAATTTCTATGAATTTTTGAAGTTTTGAATATATTCTGGAATTTCTATGCGCAAGCATGACGCCAAACAGTCAATCAAGGGTCGGTTGGAATAAACCTGACGTGTGGGGCCACACGCCGCTGTCTCAGCTTAGTTAACAGGGGTTTAATTTAATCTAATTCAGGTTAGTGGCGCCAGCCCACCGCCGCTGTCAGGGGGTAGGTTAGTTGGTGATTAGCACTACTTGCGGGCGCCACGTCACCACGGAGCTTGGTCGGCGGCGATCAAAAACGCGCGTAGGGCTCGCCGGAGTTGCTCGGCTTCGGGCGGCCATCGCTTACGCCCCGGGGTACAGAGGAAGCCTCGCCGCCGAGACGAGCCGAGGCAGCAGCAGGGCATGTGGTGCCGGAGTCACGGAGCAGAAGCTCACGGCGCGCCGGAGTTCGGGCGAGAGGAAGAGAGGGCTACTGCACGGCAGGCGACGGGTGTGTGTGTTAGGCCTCGAGGATGCACTGAATGCGTGTGTGCGCCGACGCTGTTTGCACGGCCGTAGCCACGACGGGCGACATGGCCGCGGCGAGGGGCGCCGGATCGGCGGGGGCGGCTACGCGCGAATCGAGCACGGGGTAGGGGATAGGTAGAGGCTCACGACGGATCCGGGAGCTTGTTGGCGCCTTGGGAAGCGCGACGGCGGGCGAACGACGGTGGCGATCTCCGTGGCCGGAGATGGAGAAGATGGCGATGGCCGCAGCGGTGCCTCCGGCTCGCGTGGCTTGACAGGAGGGCGAGGTCGACGACGCGGAGCTCGGGACGCCCCAGATGCTCTCGAGGTGCGGTGGCTACGGCCACGGCGCAGCAGCGGCGGCGTGGCGCTCGGCCGCGCGCGGGAGAGAGACCAGGGAGGGGAGAGCGAGAGAGAGGGGAAGGACCGGGCGCGGGTGGCGCTGCAGGCGGGTCGCCCAGAGCGGCGAGGGAGGAAGCAGGAGGTGGCGGGAGACGTGTCCCAAATGGACGCTGGGTGGCCACGCAAGGCCGCGCCAAGGCCCCCGCCCTCCGGGCGCGAGGAAGGACGGCTGGCAACTTGCTGGCTGGGTCACACAGGTGCCAGCAGCAAGACAGAGCTGGGCCATGTGGGAGGTAAGTCGTAAGGGTTTTTCCTATTTTGTTTCCTTTTAAACATTCTCGACATTTGTTTGATTTATTTAAAATACTAAATCACTTTATTTAATTATGCCAATTTTTATATGAGCTAGTGGTAATATTCCGCAGCTCTTCAACAAAAGGCACAATTATTGGACAATATTATATATATATAATAATATATATCCAATGCAATTAGGTATGCATTAATTCCAATGCCCAAATATAAATATTTATGAACTCCCAAAAATATTGGTTTGATTATTATCTCTGTCAATATTTTCAGAGGGCCACATGAGCATTTTCCTGACCCTTTGGAGCAATTTTTATATTTGGTTCATTTCCAAAATTATTCTGAGGGTTTCACAAACCTCATTTCAATTTCATGAAAATTAACATGATGACATGAATGCCTTAATGCAACTAATGTCAAACAATTCTAGGGCTGTGACATTGCCGGAATCTCACGGCGGTGACCTCAAACCGCGGCGAGTCCACTCGAACTCGCCGAGTCGACGGATCGATGCGCCAGGGGTGGGCACCAGCGGATAGCCTGTGCCCATGCGCACCTGTGGAGGCTAACGGGAGGTGCGGGTGGCCGGAGACAACGACGGCGAGCAAAGGCAATGCGCGGCCGGAGCTCGGGCACCTACGGGTTGGCGCAGGAACGGCAGGAGCCTGCGGATGGTCGCGGTCGACTTCCTAGGAACGTGCTGAGCACGGAGGTGTTGGCTGCGAAGCCACTGGGCTCTATCCACGCCGGCATTTAGGCACGGCGGCGGCGGGCTTCGCGCATGGTGGAATCGGGCTGGGAGGAGGGGAACGAGTCGGGAAGAGGGGCGAGGGGCGCAGGAGCTCACCGCGTTCCGCAGGTGGTCACTGGCCTCGGGAGGGGCCGGAGCAAGCGGGCGATGGAAATCTCCTGGGCACCCGAGGGGATGAAGGGTCGGGAGGGTGCTGGAGGCCTCAAGGGGCGCGGCTCGTGGGGAGGAAGAGGAGGTCGAGGCGGAGCTCGTGGGCATGTCGGGGAAGAGAGGGTGGCGTGGCTGCGTAGGGGCAGCGAGGGGCGGGCGGCAGCGCCTGGCCCAAGGAGAGAGGGGCAGAGGAGAAAAACACGGGAGAGGGAGAGAGGAGGGGGTCTGGGGGTTTGGGAGGCGCGTGGCGACACATGGAGGCGGCCAAGGCAAGGGGACGCAGGCAGCCAGCAAAGCAAAGGAGGAGGAGGTGGCGAGTTGCTGTCGCCAGGTTCCCGATGGCAGAGGTAGGCGATTTAGCGTGTGAGGCTTGGGCTGGGCCACCGGGCAGGAGGGAGAGGGGGCAAGCTGCCAATGAGAGTGTTGCACAGTCTTCCTCTCTTTATTATTTTGTTTTCTATTTTCAGAATATGTTTGGCTTTAACAAAATGCTGGGCATTTCCAAAATCATTAAACTGGTCGATATATGTTTGGAATATTTCCAACAGCAAGATGAAAGTTTATTATTTGAGCATTTAAAATATTTTATAGTATTTAAACGCCCGGGGATAAGAAGGGGGCTAGGGCGACGGGGCGAGCTCACGCTCCCCGTGCTCGGGGTCCCCATGGCGCTGGCGAGAGGAAAGGGAAAGGTGGGTGCGATGCACAGCGCTGACGCTGCCAGGCGGGGCCGACGCGTCCACGTGGACGGGATCCAGCGGGGGTAAGAGCGGCGATGGGTGCGCGAAGGCAGGGAGAGGGAAAAGGTGCGGGCTGGCGCGCTCTCTCGCGCTGCGGGCTGAGAGGAACTGGGCCGGCTCGGAGTGACCGGAGCCCAGGTGGAGAGGTTAGCTGGGCTGCCACTGCTGCTGCTGCTCTCTCTTTTCTTTTCCTTTTAAAAATTCAAAAGGGAGAGAAAAGAAAGTACAGAAAGAAAAGAAAAGAGTTTGAGTGAAAGGAAAATATCCCCACACTCCTGGAATTCTCCACTATTTAACTAAATTGTAGTGGACATTTTTAGAGGTAGAAAAATAATGCAAGTTTGGAAATATTTCAAACTTGTGCCATTTTTGAACCTAACCATAACAACTTCAAATGAGGAGATATTAGGGCAGAGAGGTTTAGAGCAAAAGCAAGATTTGCAGGAGAAGATGAACATTAATTGAGAGAGGGAAAAATATGGCACTTGGAAAAGAAAGAAGTAGAGGAAGGAGGAGATGGTAATGCAAATAGGAATGGCACATGCAACCACATGACATGCAAGGAAAACCACAACCACATGACATGCAAGGAACACCACAATCACATGATAAGAAGGAAAGCAATATGACAAGAGGCACAAATGCAATATGGCAAAAGGAGCAAAACAAGAAAAAGAAAACCCAACATAACCAAACCAAAGAGGCCAAGCATGACAAAACCCACAAGAATTGGATGAGGTCAAATTGATATATTGCCCAAAAGGGAAGTTTACATCCAGGGTGTTACAACACTCCACCACTACAAGAGGATCTCGTCCGAGATCTAGGACCGAAAGAACTCCGGATACTCGAGCGGAGGTGATCCTCACGCTCCCGGTAGCTTCTCGGTGGAATGGTGTGACCACTTCACTTTCAGGAATTTGATTGACTTGTTGCGAGTCTTGCGCTCGGTTTCTTCAAGAATAGCAGGGGTGCTCATGATAAGAGATCTTCTTGAAGGTCAATCTCTTGAAGTTGATAGTGCGTTCAGAGTCTTGAAGCACTTGCGAAGCTGTGACACGTGAAACACATCGTGCACATTTGCAAAGTTGGATGGAAGCTCAAGTTGATAGGCGAGATCGCCTCTTTTCCCAATGATCTTGAAAGGACCCACGTATCTAGGGGCAAGCTTCCCTTTGATACCGAAGCGACGAGTACCTTTCATTGGAGAGACGCGAGGTAGACATGGTCTCCGATTTCAAAAGTCACATCACGGTGCTTATCATCATAATAGCTCTTAAAGCGCGATTATGCGGCTTTGAGATTCTCACGAATGACTTGGCACATTTCTTACATACGTGATCAAGTCATTGCCAAGAAGTTGGCGTTCACTGTCTCGCACCAATTGAGAGAAGTACGGCACTTTCGCCATAGAGAATTTCAAATGGGGCCTTGCCGAACTCGCTTGGAAGCTGTTGTTGTAAGAGAACTTCGGCATAAGGAAGACAATCTTCCCACTTCATACCGAAGGAAATGACACAAGCCACGAGCATATCTTCAAGAATTTGATTTACTCGCTCGACTTGGCCACTTGTTTGAGGATGGAAAGCTGTCTGAAACGAATGTTGGTGCCCATGGCCTTCGGAAAGAATCCCAAAACTTGGAGGTAAAGATGCTGCCACGGTCAGAAGAGATCACTTGTGGAATGCCGTGCAAGAGACAATCTCGAGGTGTATAGCTCTGCCAACTGAGCTGCAGTGATGGATTCTTTGATAGGAAGAAAATGAGCCACTTTAGTAAGCTTGTCAATGACAACGAAGATAGCATCATTTCCACGCTTGGACTTTGGAAAGCCAGTCACAAAGTCCATTTCAATGTGATCAAACTTCCATTCAGGAATAGCAAGAGGTTGAAGGAGACCAGCTGGTCTTTGGTGTTCTGCTTTCACTCTTCTGCAGACATCACATTCATTCACGAATTGAGCAATTTCTCGCTTCATTCGAGTCCACCAATATGACTGCTTGAGGTCATGGTACATCTTCGTACTTCGGGATGAATGGATAGAAGCGAATTGTGAGCCTCGTTCATAATGACTTTTCTCGAGATCACCCTTAGGAACCACAATCCGGTCCTCAAAGAACAGAGTGTCTTTGTCATCAACATGGAAGCACTTGTACTTGGAAATGCCCTTGTCAATACCACGTTTCACTTTCTTCACCATGGTATCCGAAGTTGAGCCTCACGAATCTGATCTTCCAAAGTAGGAGAGACTATGAGGTTGGCAAGAAAGCCTTGAGGAACAACTTGAAGATTCAGCTTGGGAAAGATTCACAGAGATCCGGTGAAAGGGCTTGAGGATTAGGCTGTTGCGATAAGCTTTCCTGCTCAAAGCGTCTGCAATGACATTGGCTTTGCCCGAGTATACTCAATACTTGGGTTGTACTCTTGAATCATTTCGACCCATCGAGTCTGCTGAGGTTGAGGTTGGGCTGAGTGAAGATGTACTTGAGACTCTTGTGATCGGTGAAAATGTCCACTTTCCTTCCCAACAAGAGATGTCTCCACGTTATCAATGCATGGACAACGCCGCCAACTCAAGATCGTGAGTGGGGTAGTTCTTCTCGTTGGGCTTCAATCTGGCGAGAGGTATAAGCCACAACTCTCTTCTCTTGCATTAACACAGCACGAGACCTTGAAGAGAAGCATCACGAAAAACTTCATATGGCTTGGATTCATCGGGAGGAGTCGAGCAGGGAGCTGTGACGAGTTTCTCTTTGAGGGTATTGAAAGCAACGTCACACTCGGGAGACCAGACATACTTCACATGCTTCTGGAGGAGGTTGGAAAGAGGCTTTGCAATCTTGGAGAAGTTCTCAACGAACCTTCGGCAATAGCTTGCAAGACCAAGAAAGCTGCGGAGCTGCTTGACATTCTGAGGAGGTTCCCAATTCACAATTGCGGACACCTTCTGGGATCAACAATGATGCCCTTGGCAGAGATGATATGACCAAGATAAAGCACTTCATCAAGCCAGAATTCACATTTGGAGAACTTCAGCATAGAATTGGTACTCTCTGAGCTTGTCTAGCACCAATCGCAAATGTTTGGCATGATCCTTCTTATTCTTGGAGAAGACCAAAATATCATCAAGATATACCAAGGCGAATTCATTGGTGTAGGGGTTGAATATGAAGTTCATCATCCGAGAGAAAGTTGGAGGAGCATTGACAAGGCGAAAGACATGACAGTATATTCATAAGAACCAAAGCTTGTTCGAATCTTGTCTTGGGAATATCTTGTTCACGAATGCGAATCTGATGATACCCCATCTGAAGGTCAAGCTTAGAGAACACCGTAGCACCCTTGAGTTGCTCGAAAAGCTCATTGATGTTGGGAAGTGGATACTTGTTCTTGATTGTCTTCTTGTTCAGTGGGCGGTAATCGACACAAAGTCGGTCCGTGCCATGTTTCTTCTGGACAAAAAGAACACCACAACCCCAAGGAGATGAACTCGTCCGATCAAACCCAGACGCTCTTGTTCATCGAGCTGCTTCTTCAATTCCTTCAGCTCATCAGGTCCAAGCTTGTATGGGCGCTTGCAAGCGGGTTCGATGCGGGCTCAAGATCGATAACGAACTCAACTGGCCGATGAGGAGGCATACCCGGAAGCTCTTCTGGAAAGACATCTTGGTACTCACAAACGACTGGAATCTGAGAGATGGCATTCAATTCGCCCTTCTCATTGAGAGAAAACAACCGAATAGTTTCATCACGAGAGGCATAGATGATCACATCATTAGAAGAATGAGTCAATTGAATTTCCCTGGCGGCACAATCAAGCTGAGCTTTGTGCTGATAAAGCCAGTCCATTCCGAGAATAAGATCAATGTCCGAGTCACCAAGAACCATTGGTTTGGAAAGAAATCTATAATCGCCCATCTTGATAGAAACATCATGAACTATTGAGTTGGCTCTCATTGACTTTGCCGCAGAAATAACACCCAAAGGTTTATCCAGGTAAGACCAAGAAAAATCATTCTTTGCAAAGAACGATCTCGACATGAAACAATGCGATGCACCAGTATCAAATAAGACTTTTGCAGGAATATCATTAACTGAGAGATTACCCATGATCACATCAGAAGAATCCTCTGCTTGAGCTGCATTCATCATATTGACCTTGGCAAACTTTGGATTATGCTTGACCACTGCATTGCTGGAAGATTTCACAGGAGGAGGAGGCGGAAGACGCCTCTGGTTGAAGCACTTGTTCGCATAGTGACCCTTCTGCTGACACTTGTTGCAAGTGACCTCAGAGAGCGGACGGTGGTAAGGAGCACTTGACCTTGGATCTTGAGAATTAGACTTGTTCTGATAGCTTGGGTTGGGTGGGTGGGAAGATCCACGGCCACCTGAGTTCTTCTGCTGGTAAGGCTGACGGAACGGAGGAGGGGGCAGATAAAACTTCTGCTGCTTGGCTGCCACTTGAGAGGACGAGGAGGACTGAACTGCATCCCTGATTCTCTTCTTAGAAGCCTCGCATTTGAGTTGAGCCGCTTCTTGCTTGAGAGCCATGTTGTAGAAATCATCATACTTATCTGGCTCAAACAGCACAAGAGATAATTGCAGATCTTCTCTCAGACCACCCCTGAACTGATAGATCATACTCCTTTCATCAGGTACATCTTGCTTAGCAAAACGAGCGAGCTTCTGGAACTAGATATTGTATTGATAGACAGACAAGGTGCCTTGCTTGAGATTGCGGAACTCCTCACGCTTGCTCTCAACAACACTCTTCGGAATGTGATGAGCTCGGAAATCACGGCGGAACTCATCCCAGGTAATGACACGACCTCCTCTGGAATCTTTGTATTGCTGGAACCACTCAGCAGCTTGATCCTTGAGTTGAAACGATGCAAACTTGACAAAGTCCTCAGGTCTGACATTGCTACAGTCAAAGTGCTTGCAGATATCCACTAACCAATCATCAGCGTCTGTTGCCTCAACACAGAAACTGAAAGACTTGGTGATTAGCGAGAAACCGATCGAGAGTAGCAAAGTGTGGCTGATTGTTGCCTTGACCTTGATTGCCTTGATTGCCTTGATTGCCTTGCCCCTGAGTACGTTCTTGCAAGAGCTGCAAAATCATCTGAGCATTGGCATTGGTGGCTGCCATAATAGCTTGCCAGGCCTCTGGAGGCGGAGGTGGAGGTGGAGGTGGAGGATTCGATGATCCCCATCATTGCGATCCGGATTCGGGCGCGTTGGCGGAGCCATCTGAAGAGGGTGACATCCGTTAGCCCTTTGATAGACAAATTGATAAGTAGAATCAGCGGATAGAAATTGCAACATATAGTCTTCACAATAAACATTCAACAAGAATGAGCGAATGAAATCAAAGTTAGTCATCACACGTCCATTAAGGTGAGAAGCCACTTAGATAAAGATATGGAAACAACATCCATCTCGAGAAACAATTGAATATCACAATTGAAAACAAAAGGTTGGCTTCTAGAATGAGCGGAACAAACACATGATAGAATTTACGCCCAAAGTGTTCGCGGTGGGGCCCACACGGACACGACGTATAGCGGACGTCACGAATGACTAACAAGGCGTCCCGAATCAGCATAGCCAAGGATTCTTTAAGGCGTCTCGCGACCACTTTGTAATCGACCGTGAATGGGCGGACCACTAGACGTTGAACCCCAATCTCAAATCATACATCCGCCGGAAAGAATATCCGTAAGCTACTAGAATTCCCACCTATAAACTCCCAAACTTTCTGGTTATGCAATCTGGTGTTGGGGATACAGGGACACAAAATATATCACCCAAACTAACAATACCTAGATCCAGGTTGTATCCATCCGTCAACACATAACCAAGAAATCCTCGAAATCGTGTACCTCGACCTTGAAAAACATCCGTTATACAAGTCATGGCAATACTCCCTTTTCGCCACGATCTTTGGGCTATCGGGTTATCTCACCAACAACTGCACAAAAGAGATTTCGATGTCGGCAAAAACTCGTATTCCAGAATCGCAGCGATAAAATTGTGGCGACAACACCTCGGAGCTCAACTCCCGGGACACCGCCACAACCCCTAAATGTCGAGGCACCAAGAACAATGTTCTCGTCACAAAACCATCGGAACGATTCCAAGATACCCACGTGATCCTAAAAAATTTTTAGTGAAATTTGAGAAGAGAAGAGTCAAAACTCTCGTCGGGATACCTCACGAGCGACGAAGGGACCGGAAGTAAAAGAATCCTACTCTCCGATATATAAAATCCTAAGACTCAAAACATTTTCCATTCTAGACTCAACAACGTCGACAAACAATCAAGTAGGGGGCTCCTAAGTCGGGAAGGCTCGATTACCAACTTATAGCGCCCCGATGCGGCTATATCTCCCGTGTGTCGAGGCACGACTTAGAAACATAACCGCATTGAAAGCAATGTCGCAAGTGAGGTAATCTTCACACAACCCATGTAATAATTAAGGAAAGAGAAACATAGTTGGCTTACAATCGCCACTTCACACATACATAATTTAAACATACATCATTGAGTACACTCAAGGTCCGACTACGGAACCAAAATAAAAGAAGATACCCCAACTGCTAACACAGATCCCCGAATCGTCCCAACTGGGAACCACTACTGATCATCTGGAAACGACACATAGTAACGACCACGTTCCTCGTCGAACTCCCACTTGAGCTCGGTGGAATCATCTGCACTGGCCTCATCGGAACCTGCAACTGTGTTGGAAGTATCTGTGAGTCATGGGGACTCAGCAATCTCACACCCGCGAGATCAAGACTATTTAAGCTTTAGGGAGGACATAGTAGTAAAGTGGAGCTGTAGCAAGCGACTAGCATATATGGTGGCTACTTCGCAAAAGAGAGCGAGAAGAGAAGCAAAGCACGGTCGTGAAACTAATAGTGATCAAGAAGTGATCCTGAACTACTTACGTCAGACATAACTCCAACACCGTGTTCACTTCCCGGACTCCGCCGAGAAGAGACCATCACGGTTACACACGCGTTGATGTGTATTTTATTTGAGGTCAACTTTGGGTTATCTACAACCGGACATTAACAAATTCCCATCTGCCTCATAACCGCGGGCACGGCTTTCGAAAGATATTACCCTGCAGGGGTGTCCCAACTTAGCCCATTATAAGCTCTCACGGTCAACGAAGGATTATTCCTTCTACCGGGAAGACCCGATCAATCTCGGAATCCCGGACTACAAGACATTTCGACAGCAATAAAACAAGACCAGCAAGACCACCCGACTGTGCCGACAAATCCCGATAGGAGCTGCACATATCTCGTTCTCAGGGCACACCGGATAAGCGAAGCGTACAGGAACCGACGTAATCCATGTTGCCAAGGAATGGTCCCGCACGGTGCTCTAGTTTGGACCAACGCTCGAAGGAGCACTGGCCCGGGGGTTTAAAATAAGATGACCCTCGGGCTCGCGAAAACCCGGGGGAAAAGGCTTAGGTGGCAAAAGGTAAAACCAAAGTTGGGCCTTGCTGGAGGAGTCTTATTCAAAGCGAACTGTCAAGGGGGGTCCCATAAATCACCCAACCGTGTAAGGAACGCAAAATCAAGGAACATAACACCGGTATGACGGAAACTAGGGTGGCAAGAGTGGAACAAAACACCAGGCATAAGGCCGAGCCTTCCACCCTTTACCAAGTATATAGATGTGTTAAATTATAGCAGATATATATATTGTGATAACCCCAACAAGTAAACATGTTCCAAAGAGGAACAACATCTCCGTGTTCCAACAAGGAACAAACCTCACTTCACCGCAACTAACAACGCTATAAGAGGGCTGAGCGAAGCGGTAACATAGCCAATCAGCGGTTTGCTAGGAAAGGATGGTTAGAGCTGACATGGCAATATGGGTGGCATGATATAGCAAGTGGTAGGCATCGCAGCATAGGCATAGCAAAAGAGCGAGCAACTAGCATAGCAAAGATAGAAGTGATTTCGAGGGTATGATCATCTTGCCTGAAATGTTCTCAGAGTTGTCGAAAGCTTGATCCTCGAAAACGTTCTCAACAGGTTCCTCGTTCACGTACTCGTCTCCCGGCTCTACCCAAAGCAACAACACAAACAAAGAGCCACAATAAATCACGGTGCAAGGCACAATCAACATGATGCAAAACATGACATGATATGCAAGATGGGATATGCAAAGCGTATGTGCGCTCCGGAAGGTAAATGGAAAACCAGGCATCATCTTGGCAAGCCAAGCATGCCATCGGAAAGATGAGATGATTTCGGTAGAAATTGATATAGAGATCACCGGAAACGGATGCACGGGTTGGATATGACGGGCAAAACAAGAATGGTGAGAAACCTACGATAACAGCATGAGGAACAAAGCCATGCATGTGTGCAAACTACCTCATAGCAAGATTCAAATAAATATGCCCATGAAAGACAACACATAACCATGATGCAAAAAGACATGATCACAAACTTGCTCAAATGCAAAAACTATTGCCACCACTGAGTTGGTGGGATTTTTCTACCCCAAAAACATATATAATATGTTAGGGTTGCAGTAGAGAAATCATCACAAAATCATTAAGTTAAAACCTGCCTAATATGGAAGTTGATGAAATTGGCAATTTCAGTTTGAAATGTCCAGATTTGGACTTGCCTAAAACAGAAAAGAGACAAGGCTGGAAATGGAAACGTGGGGGGAAAAGAAAAAATATGCATTTGGGGGAGGCGCTGAGAGGATGACAGACTGGCCCTACTGTCATAGAGACAGTGGCAAAGGGGGTTTAAAAAGGGGGGAAGAAAACAGCCTCAGGGGGATTCGAACCCGGGTCTCCCCGGTGGAATCCTGCCCCTGCTACCACTGGGCTGGTGCGGCGGCGACTGACAGAGGAAGGGCCTCGGCCCTCTACTACTACTGCTGCAGAGGAGACGCACCGGAGGAAAGCGAAAACAGAAAAATAAAAAGGGGGGAGTGGCGCGCCTGGGGTTCGAACCAGGTCGCCACGGTGAGAGAGCGGGGAGTCAACCAGCTCGGCTAGGGTAGGGATTCGGTGGGATCACAGGAACCTGGCTACTTGACCTAAACTTCAGGCTGATCTAAGAACAGAGAACACCGACGATGCCGGGCGAGGCAACGGCGGAGGCGAGGGCTCTGCGCCCTCGTTCACACTGGCTACGCACGAGAGGCACCACAGAACAAGAAGGGGCAAGCCCGAGAAGGAATCATGGCATCTACGCGCGGCCAAAACAACCCTGAACCCCACTACTACGAGCACGCCGGAGCACGCCGAGCGCGACAAAGACACGGGCCGGCGCCTACTCTACGGAGAACTAGCGACGACAAGAAGGAGCAGGGAGGATGTGGGGTATACCTCCTTACCCTAGGACAAGGAATCGGCGACGGAGACGGGCTGACGGCGACGAGATCGTGCTCTGAATTTCGCCGGGAATCCTGACCGAGAAGAAGACCGAACAGAGGCGTCGACGAACTTGGCGCTCCGGGCCCCCGTAGTCGACGTCGTGGACGAAGATGACGACGAGGAAGGAGATGGACAAGGGCCGCTGGTCGTGGTGGCGGAGAGCGCTGGCGACGAGGCCGCTCCTCGGATCGCGCGGAACGCAAGCGGGCGGCGAACTTGGCGGTTTCCTTACCTGGCGGCGGCGGCGAGAGGGAGAGGGGAACCCTAGGGCTCGATTTGACGCGGAGGGGGATAAGAAGGGGGCTAGGGCGACGGGGCGAGCTCACGCTCCCCGTGCTCGGGGTCCCCATGGCGCCGCGCGAGAGGAAAGGGAAAGGTGGGTGCGATGCAGTGGCCGGCGCTGCCAGGGGCCGACAGCCCCGTGGACGGGATCCAGCGGGGGTAAGAGCGGCGATGGGTGCGCGAAGGCAGGGAGAGGGAAAAGGTGCGGGCTGGCGCGCTCTCTCGCGCTGCGGGCTGAGAGGAACTGGGCCGGCTCGGAGTGGCCGGAGCCCAGGTGGAGAGGTTAGCTGGGCTGCCATCGCTGCTGCTGCTCTCTCTTTCTTTTCCTTTTAAAAATTCAAAAGGGAGAGAAAAGAAAGTACAGAAAGAAAAGAAAAGAGTTTGAGTGAAAGGAAAATATCCCCACACTCCTGGAATTCTCCACTATTTAACTAAATTGTAGTGGACATTTTCAGAGGTAGAAAAATAATGCAAGTTTGGAAATATTTCAAACTTGTGCCATTTGAACCTAACCATAACAACTTCAAATGAGGAGATATTAGGGCAGAGAGGTTTAGAGCAAAAGCAAGATTTGCAGGAGAAGATGAACATTAATTGAGAGAGGGAAAAATATGGCACTTGGAAAAGAAAGAAGTAGAGGAAGGAGGAGATGGTAATGCAAATAGGAATGGCACATGCAACCACATGACATGCAAGGAAAACCACAACCACATGACATGCAAGGAACACCACAATCACATGATAAGAAGGAAAGCAATATGACAAGAGGCACAAATGCAATATGGCAAAAGGAGCAAAACAAGAAAAAGAAAACCCAACATAACCAAACCAAAGAGGCCAAGCATGACAAAACCCACAAGAATTGGATGAGGTCAAATTGATATATTGCCCAAAAAGGGGAAGTTTACATCCAGGGTGTTACAGGGGCGGCGCGTGGCGTCGTGCGGGGTCGTCCAGAGCGGCGAGGGGAGGAAGCAGGAGGTGGCGGGGAGACGTTTCCCCAGCCGGACGACGTGGCCATGGCCGGCGATGCCCCTGTCCTCTGGCGCGAGAAGGGGACGGTGGCGCTTGCGATCGGCTGGGCATTGGCCAGCCAGCCGCACAGAGCTGGGCAGCGGTGGGGAGGTAAGTCGAGTGGGGTTTTTCCTATTTTGTTTCCTTTTAAACATTCGACATTTGTTTGATTTATTTAAAATACCAAATCACTTTATTTAATTATGCCAATTTTATATGAGCTAGTGGTAATATTCGAGCTCTTCAACAAAAGGCACAATTATTGGACAATATTTTATATATATATATAATAATATATATCCAATGCAATTAGGTATGCATTAATTCCAATGCCCAAATATAAATACTTATGAACTCCCAAAAATATTGGTTTGATTATTATCTCATCCAATATTTTCAGAGAGCCACATGAGCATTTTCTGGACCCTTTGGAGCAATTTTTATATTTGGTTCATTTCCAAAATTATTACGAGGGTTTCACAAATCCCATTTCAATTTCATGAAAATTAAAATGATGAACAAAAATTATTCGAGGGTTTCACAAATCCCCATTTCAATTTCATGAAAATTAACATGATGACATGAATGCCTTAATGCAACTAATGTCAAACAATTCTAGGGCTGTGACAACTCACCCCACTAAACAAGAATCTCACCGAGATTCAAGGCGTGAGTAAGAGGAAAAGGGAAGTCACAAACTATCACAATCTCCATGATCCATTTGCCCTTCTCGAAAATGTTGATTCATTCCATCATCTTGGTCTTGACGTCTTCGAGATCTTCACCCGACACGACAACAGAGAGAAGGGGGAAACCCTACATGATTCGATCTTCACGATGATCAAGTAAACATGATCGACTCACGGACTGAGACGGTGACACATCTCGAGTTGAGACACAAAATGCATCGAGAGGGATGGAAGAACAAACGACGGGGTTTGATTGGTGGCAACAATTCCACGCTTAGGGAGATGGTGGATGGTGTCAAGGTGGCGAGGAAATATTTACCATGATCCCGTAACGGGGCACCTCGAGAAAGGTGACGCAAAGAACTATTCCTTAAGTGGCAAAAAGATTACTTTCGATCCATAGATCATTGGAACTCTTTATGCCAGCCTAAAACAATCATAGCGATCATTTGATGGAATGCAAGGAATGGTACACCCGGACTAGAATGGATGATGTGGACTACCTTGTTGAAGACAACGCAATGGATGATTTTTGCTTATCGTCGGAGGTGGAGGGGACCCATGGTAAGTCCACTTTTGAGGATGATCTTGAACAGAAATTACTAAGAAGGCAGCCCATAGAAATTGGCACAATGGGGTATAAGCTGGGAACGAAATGCAACTGTTCGAATGTTCCAACCATCATATCTGCCTGAGATTCAGATCCGATTGGTGATGGGATACTTCAGACTCGGCATGTCTGAAAAGGAAAGGTTGCAACACAAATCGACGAGAAGACGTTGCGAGATTCTCAGGGAATGAACCAAGGTAGTAAACTCCAAAGCATGAGCGGGTTCTGCTACAAACAGTTGAACATGTTGTCCCGGACAACCATGGCCACGTGGTAGTCTTATAATAAAACACTACCGAGTTCAGGTGGGGAACCATAATCGAGGATATCGAAGTCTCTACGCAAGTCCATGGATTAGATCCCAAGCATAGACTTCTTTTCCTTGAGCAAATCAATCAGTGGCTTGGTGTGCTAGGAATACATATAGAATGAAGGTTGCAAGTCTCCAGGCTACAGAATACTTCGCACATATGCATGACTGAATTGGGATGATTCCGGAGGAGGCAAAACAAACCCTTCTAAAATTCACGACGGCAACTTGCATCAGATGCACATGAATTCGAGAAAGTCGCTACTTACATCCAAACATATGCTTCATGAACGAAACACGAAGAATTGCTTACACAAGTTTCCAATACTAGGTTGATGCTCAACATGACTCATGGGGGAGACAAAATGCTACTGATGGGCTCAACAGCAACTCATCGGAATTTCCATATCACTGGACTTCCACCATCATGTGAACACGGTGATAGCATTGGTCAGACCAAAAGATATAATGGTGTATGCTCGAGGGATCAACCACGAGTAAGACAACATCACGCATATCGTTGGTTCGGATTTGACTTGACGATTGCCCACACTCAAGTCAAAGGGCTGATAGGACAATAGATCCAGCAACTGATCACAGGGACCAATCGATGAAGATATCATCCTTCTTCGACACACACTACACAAGAATATCCCATTGGATCGAACTAGGTTAGGCAAGCTTTTATCTTCCAACTCTCCAAGTTGTTGTCTAGCTTAACCAACTAGCTCGGGGTATCCAACACGGATTCTTGGAGAAGGGGTGGTTCACAAGAAACCAACTTGATCACGAGCTCAACATAACAGCCAGGTGACAACCTGATAACACTTCCAAGAAGATATTTGGAAATTCATGAACCACCGATATATTACTAAGCTCGAGAACAATCTTGCTTTTCAAGGCAAGATGATATGATTAAGGGAGTGAGGACTTGACAAAATCCTAACTCATCAATCGAGGGGTGCACCAGAACTAAGGACTAGGTAGCACGATCAATCTTAGGATGATGATTCAATAACCAACATGCTAAGAATGAGAGTATTGTCCATTAACTACCGAGCAACAGAGTTACTCGGAGTATAGATTTCACACATCACAATTCACTTGTCGGCATTCCGGTTACAACAACACGAAGACCGAGGAACGAATGATGATGGTGGGAAGTATCACTGCATCAAGAATGCATAGGAGGAGGTGCAACTCTCATGACATTCTTGACATAAAGATGGTAACACTCGAGGTGGAACAGAATCAAAAGCTGGATTGGCATTTGATCTGCGGAATACAACTACTTTGACCCAATCCTGGATATGGATGAGGTACTGGAGTTTGTTTCTCCTAGTCATTCCGGGATAGAATGGCTTGTCAGACCACAAGGATAATAGGCATCGATGAACGGATGCACACATACCCTTGGCTATCAATTGATAGATGAAGGTCAGAAGACAACTAAGAGAACAACTCAAAGGAACATATAATTTTCTGAGTTGTGGATGCATAGATTAGTATGTCGAGCGAAGCTCAACATTTCTTCCGGATAACCCATGCAGAAAGGTAGAATTGGCAGATTCACAATTATGAATGGAGAACTCCTCAAGAGCACTCTTATTGTGATGTTTGATTCAACAAGGAACTTCTGCCATAAGCGGTTCGTAGTATTTGGAAGAAGAAAATACCACGGACCTCGAGGACTATCGCAAAGGTTACTAATATCCTAAAGGCACTAGCAAATACTAACAACATGAAGTAGGATGAATCTCGGGTTCAGCAACCCAGGAGTAGAATACCTACTACTAAATGGCATCGCGGGATGCTTTCGAAAGTGATGGCCAGAATCATCGCACTGGGGATACAAAAGCATAGCTAAATTGCTAGATGACTTCCTAGACACCTAGGGTCATAATAATAGTTCCAACATATGTGTCGAGGCAACAGAGTACCTCAACCGACTGGTTAGTGTGCTTATTCTGACCAGAAGGACATCGGAAACGGAACGAAAGGATTTGCGAATGCATCAGACTATTTAGAGACCTGGGATGACTCGGACAGCATAACGGCTGTAAATGCTCAAAATGATTTGAGACATCCTGCAGAAAATGGTGGCATAACCGCTCAACAACATCATAACAAGATTCTGGGATCAACAATTATCATACAGAAATAGTAGGAACTGAACTGAGGCTTAAAACCAACAATCTTAGAAGTCTATGGATCAGTAACACGTCATCCTAATAGATAGATGAGAAGCCTAGTTCTTAAACCCCGTAGAAGAGAAGAGGATGACTCAGATCAGAAGGCATGAGGTATAAGGAGTAAAAAGAGCCTTACGTTCCCTTCCACAATCAATTCCCTTACATAACTAAAGCATTTCTAGACACAACCCGACCAGTTTGGCTTGGTAATCCTCTGAGCAGATCAGGCTCGATACCAACGCTGTCGGGACCCGATCCTCGTCACACCGATCCAGCATGTAACACATCATATCACTTTGCGGCCTCACGCACGGTATTCCCACGGTGTCGCCTTACCATGGCCCGGGACCGTTTATGTCTTTTGGCTCACGTATATGATAGTGTCGCTAGCATCCATATGACAAAGAACCGGGCCGACATGGCTAGTCGTGAACCCAAAGCGGCGCTAACCTATGGGGACAGGCATACATGAATCACATCGAACATGTCGGTCATCAACGTATGTATTCGGGCTGTAGCACTAGGCTAACAGGACTCCGGTATCCCGGGCTGTAGCAGGCTAGGCAGGACTCCGAATAACACCGCGTGACATTTCCCGAAGAACAGACATATAGAACGAAGTGAAACACATGCCGCCAGTCAAGTGTCCAAGCAGTAGTCTTTGGGCTAGCAGGACTCCGGTGAACCGGGCTGAAGCGGACTACTATCGCTCGGAGGCACGAGACTACATTTCCCCATATGAGAGGCTGCCAAGGATAAACAACTAGTTTGTCGGATCCCACACATACCAAGCATTTCAAACATACACACAATATGCTCAATATGTGTAAATACGACGTGGCATCACAACATAACTCTCGACTCAGATATTATTCATTAGGCTCCGAGGAGCGAGATATTACAAACATGGGTCTCATGACCCAACACTCGAGCATACAAGTCAAAGCACAAGCGGAAGCTAAACATGTCAGGGTGCATACAACTATAAATGAAAAGGCTGAGAAGCGACTATCTACCAGATCTGCCGAGGCACAAGATCGTAGCTGAGGTAACAAGCTAAGCGTCAAGTCCACGTGGAACTACTAGCGAGACCGACGTCTCTCGCAAAACATAAAATAAGCAAGCGTGAGTACAATTGTACTCAGCAAGACTTACATCGAACTAACTACATATGCATCATTATCAAAGGGGGTGGTGGAGTTTGACTGCAGCAAGCCAGCTTTGACTCGGTGGCTATCTGAACTACATTGCAAGTAACTCTTTTGAGGTGGCGCTGCACGAGTCCACATATTCACCATATCAATACACCACTATGGATCCGCTCCGTCTACCTCGAGAAACGCCATCCATAGCACTCACGCTTATCTTGCGTATTTTAGAGTATCCACTTTCACTTGTCTATGAACTATGCAAGGGGTCCAAGTTTCCATATCCGAGAATCCGCTATTCAATAGATAATGATAACCCTGCGGGGTGTACTTCTTCACACACGCTCGCCACTTATCGCCTCAGACACGTCATGTACCTCGGCAACCTTCAAGCGGAAGCCGGGCGAGGAGTCGACCACGACCGACTAACCACACAAGTCTCTCGTCCAGGTTTATCGCCTATTCGGGTTCCATCCGCAAGGAGATCCGGCCGGGTGTCGCCACGGCCCCAAACGATGTGAGCAGGGTTCCCAAGCCCACCAACCGGTGCCACTTGGTACACCGTGCCATCAGGTGCCTAGTCTGTCCCAAGCCCACCTGCACGGGTGCCACTTGGTAGACTACTAACACTACCTACAAACACCGAAACTAGTTGCAACTCCCGGACAGAGATCAAGTTGATTAATAAGTCGAGAGGGTCGAGTTACGGAACCCAATGTGTGGTAGTAACTGCTCATGGATCACAAACACAGAACTCAGTTCCCGAGGACGGTTTCAATGAGACAACCCACCATGTACTCCTACATGGCCTCTCACCGCTACCTTTACCAAATCGTGTTCACACACTTAGTTCACACACGTAGGACATGTTCACCACTTTCCAATTCATTCCCGATGAATCAGACCTGACTCAACTCTAAGCGAGCAGCAGGCATGACAAACAAGCATGAATGAGCAGGCACAACAGGGCTCAAACAACTCCTACTCATGCTAGTGGGTTTCATCTAATTCTTGTGGAATGACAGTCATGCAGAGGATAAAGGGGTTCAGCTACCGCAGCAAGTAACACATGAGTCGTTGTTGTCCTAATGCAGTAAAATAGAGCAGGAGCGAGAGAGTGGGATTATATCGGAATGAACAAGGGGTTTTGCTTGCACGGCACTTCAAGATAATATAGTTCTTCATCGGTGTCATCGAACTCATCGTCGGTACATCGTCTACCGGGAGGGGACAATTACCGGCAAACAAGAGAGAATACAATCAATGCAATGCACATTCACATGAATGACATGTCATATTAAGGTACTGAATTTACCTAGTGCAATAATAATCCAAGTTAGTTGAAGTGGAATTCAAACAAGGTTGAACTCCAACCCCAAATGCTATTTCATAAATTACCCTAATCATGATTCATCCTATTCAGTGAGGTTAATTTGTTCAAACATGCATGAAAATGCCATAAACAGATTCTTCATATTTTTCTGATCATTTTTCATATATAAATTATTTCCATCCGAGTTACGGTTGAATTTCTATGAATTTTTGAAGTTTTGAATATATTCTGGAATTTCTATGCGCAAGCATGACGTCAGCAGGTCAACTGCGGCTGGCTGGGTCAAACCTGACGTGTGGGGGCCACACGTCAGTGTCTCAGTTAGTTAACAGGGGGTTTAATTCTAATCTAATTCAGGTTAGTGGCGCTGGGGCCCACTGTCAGTGTCAGGGGGGTAGGTTAGTTGGTGATTAGCACTAATTAAGCCGGCGCCACGTCAGCTCGCCGGAGCTTGGTCGGCGGCGACCAAAAACGCGGCGAGGGCTCGCCGGAGTTGCTCGGTTTCTCGTGCGGGCCACCGTTTGGCGTCCTGGGGGTACCAGGAGGAAGCCCCCGCTCGGCCGCATCGAGCCGAGGCAGCAGCAGGGCACAGGGTGGCCGGAGCTCGCCGGAGCAGAGCTCACGGCGGCGCCGGAGTTCGGGCGGAGAGGAAGAGAGGGCTACGGTGCACGGCAGGGCGACGGGGTGTGTGTGTTAGGCTCCTGAGGATGCACTGAATGCGGTGGTGCGCTCGGACGCGTGTTTGCACGGCCGTAGCCACGACGGCGACATGGCCGGGCGGCGGGGGCTTCCGGGATCGAAGGGGCGGTGGCTACGCGCGTGTCGAGCACGGGGGTAGGGGATAGGTAGAGGGCTCACGACGGATCCGGGAGCTTGTTGGCGGCCTTGGGGAAGCGCGACGGCGGCGAACGACGGTGGCGATCTCCGTGGCGGAGATGGAGAAGATGGCGATGGCGTCGCAGCGGTGCCTCCGGGCTCGCGTGGCTTGACAGGAGGGCGAGGTCGACGACGCGGAGCTCGGGGCGTCTCGGATGCTCTCGAGGGGTGCGGTGGCTACTGGCTCTGGCGAGCAGCGCGGCGGTGGCGTTCGGCCGGGCGCGTGGGAGAGAGACCAGGGAGGGGAGAGCGAGAGAGAGGGGAAGGACCGGGCGGCGCGTGGCGTCGTCGGGGGTCGCCCAGAGCGGCGAGGAGGAAGCGGGAGGTGGCGGGAGACGTGTCCCCAGCCGGACGCGTGGCACACAGGCCAAGGCGCGTGCCCCCTGCCCTCTGGCCGCGAGGAAGGGGACGGTGGCGCTTAGCTGGTCGGTGGCCATTGGGCCAGGCCAGAGCCAGCCGCATGGAGCTGGGCATGTGGGGAGGTAAGTCAGGTAAGGGTTTTTTCCCTATTTTGTTTCCTTTTAAACATTCTGACATTTGTTTGATTTATTTAAAATACCAAATCACTTTATTTAATTATGCCAATTTTTATATGAGCTAGTGGTAATATTCCAGAGCTCTTCAACAAAAGGCACAATTATTGGACAATATTATATATATATATAATAATATATATCCAATGCAATTAGGTATGCATTAATTCCAATGCCCAAATATAAATACTTATGAACTCCCAAAAATATTGGTTTGATTATTATCTCTGTCCAATATTTTCAGAGGGCCACATGAGCATTTTCCTGGACCCTTTGGAGCAATTTTTTATATTTGGTTCATTTCCAAAAATTATTCTGAGGGTTTCACAAATCCCCATTTCAATTTCATGAAAATTAACATGATGACATGAATGCCTTAATGCAACTAATGTCAAACAATTCTAGGGCTGTGACATTGCCGGAATCTCGCCGGCGGTGACCTCAAACCGCGGCGGAGTCCACTCGGAACTCGCCGGAGTCGACGGATCGATGCGCCAGGGGCACCAGCGGATAGCCCGTGCCCATGCGCACCCAGGGAGGCTAACGGGAGGTGCGGGGGTGGCCGGAGACAACGACGGCGAGCAGTGCAGCGGCGGCCGGAGCTCGGGCACCTACGGGTTGGCGTTGTAGGGAACGGCAGGAGCCGCGGATGGTCGCGGTCGACTCCTAGGAACGTGCTGAGCACGGAGGTGGGGTTGGCTGCGAGCCACTGGGGCTCTATCCACGCCGGCGACGAGGCACGGCGGCGGCGGGCTTCGCCATGTGGAATCGGTGGCTAGAGGAGGGAACGAGTCGGGAAGAGGGGCGAGGCGCGAGGAGCTCACCGCGGTTCCGCAGGGGTGGTCACTGGGCTCGGGGAGGGGCCGGAGCAAGCGGGGCGGCGATGGAAATCTCCGGCGACCCGAGGGGGATGAAGGGTCGGGGAGGGTGCTTCGAGGCGTCTGGCGGGGCGCGGCTCGGTGGGGAGGAAGAGGAGGTCGAGGCGGAGCTCGTGGGCATGTCGGGGGGAAGAGAGGGTGGCGGTGGCCGCGAGGGCAGCGAGGGGCGGCGACGGCGGCGCTCGGTCCGGGCGAGAGAGAGGGGGCAGAGGAGAGAACACGGGAGAGGGAGAGAGCGAGGGGGTCCAGGGGGTCGGGGAGGCGCGTGGCGACACATGGAGGCGTCCGGGCGGCGGGGACGCAGGCAGCCAGGCAGGCGAGCAGGGAGGAGGTGGCGAGCTTGGCGCGGTCGCCGTGTCCCTCCTCTGCCTACTGGCAGAGGTAGGCGACGAGCGGTGAGGCGCTGGTGGGCTGGGCCACCAGCTGGGCCAGCGAGGGGAGAGGGGGGGGGCTGGGCCGGTTGGGCTGAGAGGTAAGCCAGGTACAGTTTCTGTCCTCTCTCTTTTATTATTTTTGTTTTCTATTTTCTGTAAATATGTTTGGCTTTAACAAAAATGCCAGGGCATTTCCAAAAATCATTAAACTGGTCGATATTACTGTTTGGAATATTTCCAACAGCAAGCATTTAAGTTTAAGATTATTTGAGCATTTAAAATATTTTATAGTATTTAAACGCCCAAATGCAAATAACATATGAATTAATTCAAAAGTCCAAATGTCATGGAAAAATGTGCATCACCCCTGGTTATGTTTTAAAGCATTTTTCCAGATATGAAGAACATTTTTGAAGTCCATTTGGTTCATTGAAGATATTTCTTAGTTGAACCTATTTGAATTGTTTTAGTGCTAGGGCTTGATCATCCCCATTTCAAATTTCATGGAAATTAAACATGATGCATGGATGCAATGCTACTAGTTACAAGCAAGCTCTAGGGCTGTGACAGAGTCCGACAACACCTGGCATCGGGCGCTCCTTCGAGTCCCCGTGGCCTTCTTATTGGCCTTCTTCTCCAGCACCACGTGAGGTGCCGGAGCCAGCAGCCCCGTCAAGCGGCCGTCCGCTGGGTCTTCTGGCAAGGGAGCCGGGCAGTTAACCTGTCCGAACGTGTAACGCCAGTCCTGTCAAAGGTAAGGGAGTTTAGATCCCACATAGAGTCAAACTATGAAAAACAAGAGTCCCGTAAAGGGTAAAATAGCTTACCTCGGTAGCTTGGCGTTGCGAGCTGAATCCGCGATCTTCGGTAGCGGATGTGGGAACCTCGGCGCCCATGAACAGCACCTTCCAAGCCTTTTCAGAGTTCGGTGCTGTGCCGGATCGAACTCCCACAAATTTGAAGGCCCATTGTTGGCATGGGAGGATCCGGCGGATGAGCATAACCTGGACTACATTGACAAGCCTGAGATTCTTGTCCGCCACGGTTTGCATGCAGGTTTGGAGTCCGGTCAGCTCTTCCGGATTACCCCACGTCAGGCCCGTATCTTTCCAAGACGTGAGCCGCGTAGGGAAACCAGATCTGAATTCGGGGGCCACTGCCCATTTAGGGTCGCGCCGCTCGGTGATGTAGAACCACCCCGATTGCCACCCCTTCACGGTCTCCACAAAGGAGCCCTCGAGCAATAGGACTTTGGCCATCTTGCCAACCATGGCACCTCCGCACTCCGCTTGGCGGCCGCCCACTACCTTCGGCTTGACATTGAAGGTCTTCAGCCATAAGCCGAAGTAGGGCTGGATGCAGAGAAAGGCCTCGCACACGACGATAAACGCCGAGATGTTGAGGATGAAATTCGGAGACAGATCGTGGAAATCTAGGCCGTAGTAGAACATGAGCCCCCGAACAAATGGGTGAAGTGGAAAACCTAGTCCGCGGAGGAAGTGGGTGAGGAACACCACCCTCTCATGGGGCCTGGGTGTGGGAATGAGCTGCCCCTCGTCGGGGAGCCGGTGCGCGATGTCGCTGGCAAGTATCCGGCCTTCCGCAGCTTTTTGACTTGTCCCTCCGTGACGGAGGAGACCATCCACTTGCCTCCCGCTCCGGACATGGCTGGAGAAGGTTGAGGAGGGATATGCGGACTTGGGCGCTGGAGCTCGAGTGCGCGGAAATGGATGAGCAAAGGAGGAAGAAGGCGTGTGTGAAAAGGTGGATCCTTATCCCCTTATATGGACGGACAAAGCTATGCGTCCCCACCGGCCTGATAAAACTCGCTTATCTCCCAAGCGTCGTAATCAATGGTGCGGTTTGGTTACCCACGTCCGTATTGATGGGAATCCCGGAATAAGGGGGCACGATCTCCGCTCTGATAAGACGTGCCAAGGAAACCGCCTCGCTAAACGCGCTGAGGTGGAACAGTAAAAACGATTCGTATAAAGGCCTAGCCGTGGTGTGATGTCACACCGCGGAATACGTCAGCAGATCTGTGCAAAGGATATTCTCTCTACGGTGGTATGTGGAACTTGTTTTGCAGAGCCGGACACAATCCTTGTGTTCAAAATCTTCTATGAAGTATTCGGAGGAGGAACCGGCCTTGCAATGCTGAAGACAATATGCGCGCCGGACTCGTCGTCATTGAAGCCTGGTTCAGGGGCTACTGAGGGAGTCCTGGATTAGGGGGTGTCCGGATAGCCGAACTATCACCGTTGGCCGGACTCCTGGACTATGAAGATACAAGATTGAAGACTTCGTCCGTGTTCGGATGGGACTTTCCTTGGCGTGGAAGGCAAGCTTGGCGATACGGATATGTAGATCTCCTACCGTTGTAACCGACTCTGTGTAACCCTAACCCTATCCGGTGTCTATATAAACTGGAGGGTTTTAGTCTGTAGGACGAACAACAATCATACCATAGGCTAGCCTCTAGTGTTTAGCCTCTCTGATCTCGTGGTAGATCCACTCCTGTACTACCCATATCATCAATATTAATCAAGCAGGAGTAGGGTTTTACCTCCATCGAGAGGGCCCGAACCTGGGTAAAAACATCGTGTCCCTTGTCTCCTGTTACCATCTGCCTAGACGCACAGTTCGGGACCCCCTACCCGAGATCCGCCGGTTTTGACACCGACAACGGGTCTTCCACAATTGTAGCAATTACCTTCACGACTCGAAGATCTTTTGTCATTGCAGGACCTTGACTTGGAACTTCTTTCCTTGCTACTACTCTTGTAGAACTTGTTGAAATTCTTCACCATGAGGTTCAATTCCTCATTGAAGGTTTGTTTATCACTTGAAGATGTGGGAGCATCACATGAGGCTTTGTATGCACCACTTGACTTGTTGTGAAGCTCTTCCTTATCCTTGAGTGACATCTCATGAGCAACAATTCTTCCAATGACCTCTGTAGGCTTGAGATCTTTGTAATTGGGCATAATTTGGATCAATGTGCACACGGTATCATATTTTCCATCCAAGGCTCTTAGGATCTTCTTGATGATGAATCTATCGGTTATCTCTTCAATTCCTAAACCGGCAATCTCATTTGTGATGAGAGCAAGCCTAGAGTACATTATAGCGACACCTTCACCATCCTTCATTTTGAACTTGTCAAGTTGACTTTGAAGCACATCCAATTTGGATTCCTTGATGGAGTCGGTACCTTCGTGCATATCAATCAAAGTATCCCAAATTTCCTTGCATTCTCAAGACGGCTGATTTTGTTGAATTCTTCGAGGCACAATCTGTTGGAGAGAATATCACAAGCTTGAGCATTGTATTGCAGCATCTTCAACTCTTCCGCGGTAGGTTCACGATTCGGTTCTCTCCCTCAGAGATTCACCTTGCAAGCCAATACACACAATAGCCCAAACGGCGGGATTATGTCCAAGAATATGCATTTTCATCTTATGCTTCCAACTAGCAAAATTAGTACTATCAAAGTAAGGACCTCTAACTTCCCTCGCTAGACGCCATACTCTCCTAGGTTGTGAAACCAAGGCTATGATCACCAAAAGCTATGGAAATCAAGGCAAATGCAGACCAAAGCCCTGATACCACTTGTAGGATCGAAAGTATGTCTAGAGGGGGGGTGATTAGACTACTTGACCAAATAAAAATCTAGCCTTTTCCCCATTTTAAGTCTTGGCAGATTTTAGCAACTTAGCACAAGTTAAGCAATCAACCTACACATGCAAGTCTAAGAGTATAGCAGCGGAATGTGAAACATTGCATATGAAGGTAAAGGGACGAGTTTGGAGGGAGAAAATGCAATGTAGACACGGAGATTTTTCCAGTGGTTCTGATAGGTGGTGCTATCGTACATCCACGTTGATGGAGACTTCAACCCACGAAGGGTAACAGTTGCGCGAGTCCAGGGAGGGCTCCACCCGCGAAGGGTCCACGAAGAAGCAACCTTGTCTATCCCACCATGGCCATCGCCCACGAAGGACTTGCCTCACTGGGGTAGATCTTCAAGAAGTAGGCGATCTCCTTGCCCATACAAACTCCTTGGTTCAAGTCCACAATCTTGACGGAGGCTCCCAAGTGACACCTATCCAATCTAGGAGACACCACTCTCCAAAAGGAAATAGATGGTGTGTTGATGATGAAGTCCTTGCTCTTCTGCTTCAAATGGTAGTCTCCCCAACACTCAACTCTCTCGCACATACTTGGATTTGGTGGAAAGATGATTTGAGTGGAAAGCAACATGGGGAAGGCTAGAGATCAAGATTCATATGGTTGGAATGGAATATCTTGGTCTCAACACATGAATAGGTGGTTCTCTCACAGAAAATGTATGCTGGAAGTGTAGGCATGTTCTGATGGCTCTCCTCACGAAGGAAGAGTCGGTGGAGGGGTATATATATAGCATCCACATAAAATCTAACCATTACACACAATTCACCAAACTCGGTGGGACTAAATCAGAAAACTCGGTCTGACTGATTCAGTTCAAGATGTGAACGTTAGGCTATTCGATGGGCCCGACATGTCAACTCGGTGGGACCGATTTCATTAGGGTGAGACCGACTTTGGTAATAAGCTAACCAGAGAGTTGGTCAGGCAAACTCGGTGGGACCGAATCGCTCATTTTGGTGCGACCGAAACGTTACGAAAGGGAAAGAGAGAATTTGCATTGCGAACTCGGTGGGACCGATCGCTCATATCGGTTGGACAGAAACGTTACGAAGGGAAACAGAGAGTTTGCAATCCCATCTCGATGAGACCGAAGTGACTAGGGTTTGTGGTAGTGGCAATGTCAAGTGAACTCGGTGGCGCCGGATAGAATATTTTGGTGAGGCCAAGTTTGACTTTTTGGTTTGGGACATATGTGGATATGAGAAATTGGTTGAGGGTTTTGGAGCATATCACTAAGAATTTTGAGCAAGAAGGCCATTAAGCAACACCTCATCCCCTTTTAATAGTATTGGCTTTTCCTATGGACTCAATGTGATCTTGGATCACTAAAAGTAAAATGTAGAGTCTTGAGCTTGAGCCAATATGTGTCCTTAGCATTTTGAGGGGTCCACATTCCTAATCCATGCCATGCCAATCATTGAGCTTTCCTGAAATATTTATCTTGAAATAGCATTAGCTCAATGAGCTATATGTTGTTAATAATTACCAAAGCCACCCAGGGATAGTTGAACTTTCACTTAAGCATGTAACCAAGGACACACATTCCCATTTTGAACCAATTTATATGCACTGGAGCATGTGCATGTAGATCAAATTTGAATTATGCACATGAATGCATAGAAAACTCAGTTAATGTATAAAAATGTCCAAGCGAACCCCAAAAAATCTGAAAAATTGACACAACACTCCTGTTGTTCTATGTTGACAGGAGAAAAGATTTGGAAGTAAGAAGAGGCAACAAATATCATTTCGTCCCCCAAGGTGGCACGTTCCCTACCAAAACCATCAGGCTTGTTGTGAGAGAAGCTTTGGTTTGCGAGAAGGTTATACCCAAACCTGCCCCAAATGGGACAATATTTTTACCATGGCACGTCGATGTCGTTCCATGATATCATTTCAAGTTTCATCCATTTCAGAGGAGTTTTCGATTTACTAGAATTTGAAAACCATGTATCTCAATGTTAGCGGCCAAGCGACAATGTCAAGGTGTTTGACATTCCTTCTCATTTCTTGCATGTGACCTAAGCTTGCAACAAAGGAAAAACATTTGATTTTCCAACCCGTTTTTATGGACTGGAGCATGTGCATGTAGTTAAGTTTTGAATTAAACACATAAATGCCTAGAAAACTCAGTTAACGTATAAAAATGTCCAAACGATCCCCGAAATAATCCAAAATTTAACACGACACTCCTATTGTTCTATGTTGACACCAGGAAAAAATTGAAAGGAAGAAGAGGCGATGAATATTGTTTTGTCCACAAAGGTGACACGTTTCCCTAATGCAACCATGAGGCTTATTCTGAGAAGCTCTGGTCTATGAGAAGCTTATACCATAACCTGCCCCAAATTGGACAATATTTTTTACCCCAGCATGTTGATGCCATTCCATGATAGCATGACAAGGTTCATGAATTTTAGACGGGTTTTGGATTTACTAGAATTACAAAAGCAAGTACCTCAACGTTTCCCGGATAGCCACAATGCCATGGTGTTCGAAATTCATCCCCATTTCTTGCATGGGACATAAGCATAAACCCATGGACACATATATAATTTTACAACCCATGTTGGTGCATTGGAGCATGTGCACGTAGTTTAATTTTGAATTGTGCACCTAAAATGACTCGAAAACCAATTTAATGTATAAACTGTACAAATGAACCATTAATAATTCCAATTCTTTTACGACACACATATAGTTCATGTTCAATGTAGATAAAATTTCTAGCAATTCAAACACCGTCCATTGCCGTTGTGACCCCTTTATGTAATTCAAATCATGATAAAAAATCAAGTAGATCGCACACAGTTTATTATCAACTACTGTGTGAGATGCAGTACAAAAATATCCTGGACCACCATTTGATGACACTTTGCGCGCCAGTTTTTTCACTGAACTGATTCAAAATTTTCGGCTACTGCGAAAATATGTACCTCCCCGCCCCCTCACCTTTGCCAAAAGCCACATTTCCCATGTTTTCGCCTTCCTTTCCAAGTTGAAACCTTCACTCCTTGCTTGCAGCACCGCCTCCTCGCTGGTGACCCTCCTTCATGCTTCTTGGCCTTGTATATCCAGGAACGTAATCCACACCCAACCCCCATCCTCCTCCTCCTTCCACATCCCACCTGCCCTTACCGCGGGTATGACACCTTCCACCCAAATCGCCAACCCCTCCACCAAATAAGCGTGGCCCTAAGCCATGGTGCACGCAGTATAGCCAGGATCTCAAGGAGCATTTGGCAGCGGAGAAGAAAATCGAGGCCGCACGCGCGGATGAGATCGTGATGGCTGCCATTTGTGCCGACCCCCAGATCTTGGAGGAGCACCTCGCTGTCGAGGCCACCGTCGACACCTTTGGCTGCTTGAAATGATAGTTCGTGGTGTTTTCTCGAGGACACCCTCGGTGCCTTTGAAGAAGACTACGAGGTGTTTTCTCAGCGTGCACGTGCTTACCTCAACTCGAGAGCCAAGAGGTTGGTGCCCGGAGCCGCTCAGGCAACTCACCACTATGAAGAGGGCACCCACGACGCGGAGGCCTCGCCCTCTTCCATGTCCAAGGAGCCAATCGTCATAGATATCTCCGACAATGAGGAGTAGCTTGTCTTATTAGCTCACTTTAAGGACCCATGTTCAGTTTGCTAGCTACTGCCTTACCTTAACAAATTCTAGTGAATTGTGTTATCTACTTTTACCATGCGATCTGTTGCTCTAGTGTATATGTTCTATATGTCGTGCAATGTGGTGCTCACTTATTAACTATTTGGTTAATTAGTTGGCATGTTCAGTTAACTGTTTGGTTCAATTCTACAAATGTGATACTCAATTCTTCAGGGTGCAATTTTGTATTGTCTTCCATGTGAGAAATGAATCGAATTTTTCTTTGCAAAATACATGAGAAACAAATACAATTGCTATATTTCCAAGTTGTTAAGCATGCTTGGTTTGGTTAACTGTCTAATCTTCTATTAGGAGTATCTTATATTGTGTAATGTGGTGCTCAGTTAACGTTTTGTTCATCTGTTGTGGTGTTTAGTTAACTGTTTGGTTCAATTCTGCAATGCGATGCTCGATTGTTGTGGGTGCATTTTGTTATTGTGTACCATGTGAGGAATATATCGAATTTGGTTGTACTAAATACATGAGAAACAAATACAATTGCTATATTTCCAAGTTGTTAAGCATGCTTGGTTTGGTTAACTGTCTGATCTTCTATTAGGAGTATGTTATATTGTGCAATGTGGTGCTCAGTTAATGTTTGGTTCATTTGTTGTGGTGTTTAATTAACTTCTTGGTTTAACTCTGCAACGCGATATCCAATTGCCGTGGGTAGAATTTTGTATTGTTGTCATGTGAGGAATAAATCTAATTTGGCTGCACTTAATACATGCGAAACATATACAAGTGCTATATTTCCTAGTTCTTAACCATGCTTGGTTTGGATAAATGGGTTTTCCATGTGGCTTGATTTAATCTGATGAATCTGCAATGTGCTTATTTTTCATCAATATATTTTACTGATAGCATCCGAACCCTTACTTAACCTGATGACTAACTACCTTGTATGTGTTGTAGGATAACAATGGGAAGCCCTGAGGTTTACAATCGAGGTTAGCATGTGCATGGTCTGTTGTCTAATAGCACATTATTGTGCAATTGCAGGAACCATTATAATATTTACGTTTTTAACAATTTGGTCTTGCACATGTAGGTCCTGCTGTCTTTTGACCCATTGTTCGACCCTTTTTGCATATGGGGAAATGAGTTGTCCATGAATATCAATCAAGTCAAGAAACTCAGAAAGATTGATAGGATAAAGAACTTAGCGACAAAAAACAACAAGATCTTTGTCTACACAATGAAGAAGACATCAGTTCACTACAAGATGGTACTAACTATTATACCTTGCCTTTTTTTATTCCTTTTCCATATTTCCAATATAGAGAAGATATTTATGCACATCCTTATTTTCAGGCCTATCCAAAGTAGTTCACTGATGATTACCTCTCAAACCACCTCTATGGTCAGGAAGCGAGGAAGGTTTTCATACAACACCCAAAGTTCAATATTGAAGTGTTCCTAAAGAGGACGAAGGATGGATGGTCAATCATCGATAGGCACTGGCCTAAAGTGGCAAAGACCTTAAACATGAATGAAGGCTCAATATTCGCCTTCCGCTTCAGCAGTTTTCCAGATGAGATGCATCTGTCTATGTAACATATATGATGCTAATTTCGAAAGGCCCTAGATGTTGCATGTGAAACTTGGTGCTGGTGTAGTTGTGTAATGGGGTAGCTGAGTGACATGTCTCCAACGTATCTATAATTTTTTATTGATCCATGCTATACTATCTACTGTTTTGGACAATATTGGGCTTTATTATCCACTTTTATATTATCTTTGGGACTAACCTATTAACCGGAGGCCCAGCCCAGAATTGCTGTTTTTTGCCTATTTCAGAGCTTCGCAAAAAAAGAATATCAAACGGAGTCCAAACGGAATGAAACCTTCGGGAACGTGATTTTTGGAACAAACAAGATCCAGGAGACTTGGACCCTATGTAAGAGAAGCTTCCAGGAGGCCACGAGGCAGGGGGGCGCGCCGACCCCCTAGGGCGCACCCTCCACCCTCGTGGGCCCCACAATGCTCCACCGACGTACTTCTTCCTCCTATATATACGTACGTACCCCCAAACGACCCGAGACAGAGCCAAAAACCTAATTGCACCGCCGCAACCTTCTGTACCCACGAGATCCCATCTTGGGGCCTGTTCCGGAGCTTCGCCGGAGGGGGCATCCATCACGGAGGGCTTCTACATCAACACCATAGCCTCTCTGATGAAGTGTGAGTAGTTTACCTCAGACCTTCTTGTCCATACTTAGTAGCTACATGGCTTCTTCTCTCTTTTTGGATCTCAATACAATGTTTTCCCCCCTCTCTCATGGAGATCTATTCGATGTAATCTTCTTTTTGCTGTGGGTTTTTTGAGACCGATGAATTGTGGGTTTATGATCAAGATTATCTATGAACAATATTTGAATCTTCTCTGAATTCTTTTATGTATGATTGGTTATCTTTGCAAGTCTCTTGGAATTATCAGTTAGGTTTGGCCTACTAGATTGATCTTTCTTGCAATGGGAGAAGTGCTTAGCTTTGGGTTCAATCTTGCGGTGTCCTTTCCTAGTGACAGTAGGGGCAGCAAGGAACGTATTGTATTATTGCCATCGAGGATAACAAGATGGGGTTTTTATCATATTGCATGAATTTATCCCTCTACATCATGTCATCTTGCTTAAGGCGTTACTCTGTTTTCATGAACTTAATACTCTAGATGCATGCTGGATAGCGGTCGATGAGTGGAGTAATAGTAGTAGATGCAGGCAGGAGTCGGTCTACTTGTCTCGGACGTGATGCCTATATACATGATCATACCTAGATATTCTCATAACTATGCTCAATTCTGTCAATTGCTCAACAGTAATTCATTCACCACCGTAAAATACATATGCTCTTGAGAGAAGCCACTAGTGAAACCTAGGGCCCCCGGGTCTATCTTCATCATATTAATCTTCCAACACTTAGTTATTTCCTTTGCTTTTTACTTTGTTTTTAATTTACTTTGCATCTTTATCACAAAAATACCAAAAATATTATCCTATCTTATCTATCAGATCTCATTCTCATAAATGACCGTGAAGGGATTGACAACCCCTTATCGCGTTGGTTGCGAGGAGTTATTTGTTTTGTGAAGGTATGAGGGACTCGCGCGTAGCCTCCTACTGGATTGATACCTTGGTCCTCAAAAACTGAGGGAAATACTTACGCTACTTTGCTGCATCACCCTTTCCTCTTCAAGGAAAAAGCAACGCAGTGCTCAAGACGTAGCACTGAGTGCTGAAGCTATATCATGTTGTACTCTAATGTATTTCAATTATGAAATCTTGTTTCCTTATATGGAAATGAAATATATTATGTGCTTAATATGAATGTTAATTAGATTAATAAATGGATTGTTATTAATAGGGCAATTAGCCTGCTAATGGCCAATTAGCTTGCTAATTGGGTTTTTCTATTACAAACGGTTATTGAGAAAACACCATGGACGATGACCTAAAGCAACGTACACAGTTTCTAAAAATTAACCGTGTTGGATCAATAAACAATCACACATGACATTCTCTTGAAAACTGTTTGCGTTAGGCCGCCTTGTGCCACATAAAAACTGTGTGTGATGGACAACCTTTGCCACACAGTTTCTTCTACGCACCGTGTGTGATTCGTTCAATAACACAAACGATAAAATTG